>CM059326.1:12253050-12936260 GCA_030340685.1 Protosalanx chinensis | reverse complement strand
GTTGTGTAGATTGTTTAAATCAACTAAGGTCCCCCAACAGTTAAATCAAACAGTCAGCTAATGAACCGAGACGCGTGTTATGTTTTCAAGCCTTAGTCTTAAGATAGACAGCAGGCTCACATTATTAAAGCTTCACAAATGATTTGTCATACACAAGTACTATATTACAACATCAATTTTGTTTCATACACTACCAGTCAAAATTTTGGACACGTTGAAATTAACGGGATAACTTGTCCAAACTTTTAATTGGTGATGTATATACCTGAGTGATCGGTTGATACAACATTCCTACTTGGTTTACTACTTGAGGTGTTTCTCTACCTGGTTGTGGTGTTCGATGCCCATGCTGATGGTATTGATAAGGATGGCGATCATGATCCCCCTGTTGAAGTATTTACTCTCCACAATCCCCCACAGTTTCCTCCTCATCTCGTCCCAGGAGTCTTTGCAACGCCCAAAACATGTTGTCTTTTTCTTCTTCTTCTCCTCCTCCTCTTCCTCCCTCCAGTCCTCCAGATGGTTGTCCTCCCTGTCAGTCTCCTCCACAGCTGCCTCCTCCTCCTCCTCCTCCTCGCCGTTGGTGGACTCGTCCACAGCTCCTGTGTCTTTCCTGAGTGACAGGATGGCAGTGCAGTGGGGGCAGTCCTCAGGGTTTGGGCTGACAGTCAAGGCGAGGCAGTTGTCCAGGGGTCGAGAGGGGAGCTCTGGGTTGTGGTGAGGACAGTGGGACTCTGGGCAGAGATGGAAGAAACAAATATTAGTGATGAACCTCTGCGCTGTATTTCACAAAGCACTCCATATTTTGGGGGATGCTGGCAGTTCCCTGTGGAAAGAGCCTTTGCCTCTGAAATCATTTCTACCCAGCCAAATTCGAAAATACCTCTCACTGATGATTTAGTCATAGAAACCCCTCCCTCTAGCCCCTCCCTCTAGCCCCTCCCTCTAGCCCCTCCCTCTAGCCCCTCCCTCTAGCCCCTCCCTCTAGCCCCTCCCTCTAGCCCCCCCCTCTAGCCCCTCCTCCCTCCGCCTGTCTCCCACTCACGTTGCGACTGCCTCGACTGATGTCTGTCACTTTTGGCTTTCCCTCCCCCTCCTCTCCTGTGGGCCCTGCCTCCCCCCGCGGGCGGAGGCCTCCCCCTCAGGGCGTGGTAGAGGGCGGCGGAGCGGCGCTTGGCCTTGCGCAGGACGTGGCACGCCAGCTGGAAGAGCTCCTCGTAGCAGTCGCCCGGCTCGGCCAGGCTGGCCAGGGTGGAGGAGGACAGGCACTGGGCCCGCTGCTCCTGCATCAGCTGGTGCTCCCGCTGCTTAGTCTCCGAGAACTGCGTGGCGATGACCACCAGGCACAGGTTGATCATGAAGAACGAACCGATCTGGGAACAAATGGGGGGGGGGGGGGGGGGGGGGGAGGTGGACCTTGACGGTGACCCTGAAGACCGACACCCTAATACTCAGGCTCTCATACTGTTCAGTATGGCACAGAAACATTGAAGATATCCCAAATCTACCCCAGTTTGTCATAAATACCAGAATGGCCCATTTTTGTGGCTTGTGACATCGTGCAGAATGCAAGCGGTCATGTTTTTCTGGCAATTCTGACTCCAAACCTTTTGCAGAGCTGATGATGGTAGTGATGAAGATAGGCAGCTCCATAACTACACTGCTGCTCACCATTTTGTTGCCCAAAGCATAATTCCTCTATGATGCCCTCCCACACCCTGATAAAAAGGGCCTAATATTTAAATACTGAAATCATGATCATTATTATGACTATGCTGATTTTGGGGCTATTTTGAGGGCCCCCCCTCAGATCGTGGGAGCGGAGGACCTGCTTTACTAAGTTGTACCCCCTGGTTTGTATGCAGACTGTGTAAAATAATCCACACAATGTGGGACAGCAGGAGAGGGGAGGAGGGTGTGTGTGCGGTCATTTCACTGGTTTGTTTTGGTTTTTTCAATCTCTGAAAAGCTCCTCCTGAGTCTCTGGGTTTCCCCGACCATCGTACACACTTGAGTGCTATTGGAAGAGATCCAGGAAGCCAACAGATGACTGAAGGCTTAAAGGAAAGATTCACTCTCCCTCTAACTGTTGCTGTGTCTCTGTCTTTCCTTAATATCTTCTTTCCGTCTCTCACCTGTCCTTTCTAGGGTTTGTCCTGTCTCTTTCTAGGTTTGTCCTGTCTCTTTCTAGGTTTGTCCTGTCTCTTTCTAGGTTTGTCCTGTCTCTTTCTGGGTTTGTCCTGTCTCTTTCTGGGTTTGTCCTGTCTCTTTCTAGGTTTGTCCTGTCTCTTTCTGGGTTTGTCCTGTCTCTTTCTAGGTTTGTCCTGTCTCTTTCTAGGTTTGTCCTGTCTCTTTCTGGGTTTGTCCTGTCTCTTTCTGGGTTTGTCCTGTCTCTTTCTGGGTTTGTCCTGTCTCTTTCTGGGTTTGTCCTGTCTCTTTCTGGGTTTGTCCTGTCTCTTTCTAGGTTTGTCCTGTCTCTTTCTGGGTTTGTCCTGTCTCTTTCTAGGTTTGTCCTGTCTCTTTCTGGGTTTGTCCTGTCTCTTTCTGGGTTTGTCCTGTCTCTTTCTGGGTTTGTCCTGTCTCTTTCTAGGTTTGTCCTGTCTCTTTCTGGGTTTGTCCTGTCTCTTTCTAGGTTTGTCCTGTCTCTTTCTGGGTTTGTCCTGTCTCTTTCTGGGTTTGTCCTGTCTCTTTCTGGGTTTGTCCTGTCTCTTTCTAGGTTTGTCCTGTCTCTTTCTAGGTTTGTCCTGTCTCTTTCTAGGTTTGTCCTGTCTCTTTCTGGGTTTGTCCTGTCTTTTTCTAGGCTTGTCTTTCTCTCTCCTCAACAGCATCTCCCATTGTAGCGCTTTCCTCTAGACCTGCAGTACCACAGAATGGACTTCTAACTAGCTTCACAGACTTGTTCTGGGATTTTAAATGTAGTTGCTAAAGGCTTTCCAAAGTGAATTAACGTAAGTAAATGTCACTTTATTTTAAGAAATTGTATCAAGTCAAATGTACGTACTGCACTGACAGTGACAGTTCTTGTTATAATCTACTTGAATTATGTTTACATTTTGTCATTTAGCACACGCTCTTATCTAGAGTATCATGATCGGAAGGTTGTGAGTTCAATTCCTGGCTGTGGCTACATGATGTCATGTCCTTGGGCAAGGCACTTCCTCCTACTTACCTCAGGGGGTAATGTCCCTGTACTTGCTGTAAATTGCTTTGGATAAACGTGTCTGCTAAATGAATGAATGTCAATGCCCCACATCCAGCAAGTAAAAATGAAGGCTGTAGCTCAGAATCAAATGAAAATCACTTTGATCATGACTTAATTAGCCATTATTTCGTCTATGAATTGCGTCTGGACCTGGACCCGGACCCCTGGCATAGATGGATGACCAAGTGTATGGAGCCTTTGCCCCCCCCCCCAGGAAACTGTCTTACCGTAGCTATCGGCATGGTGATATCTGGAAAGCTCTCTTGTTCGGATCTCTTCTGTCCAGCTGACCCTAACACACTAAGCCAGGCTGACAGGTCACACTCTGTCTGCCCAGCACACAGGCGCACACACACAGGCGCACACACAGGTGCACACACACAGGCGCACACACAGGTGCACACACACAGGCGCACACACAGGCGCACACACACAGGCGCACACACAGGCGCACACACACAGGTGCACACACACAGGAGCACACACACAGGCGCACACACACAGGCGCACACACACAGGCGCACACACAGGCGCACACACACAGGTGCACACACACAGGAGCACACACACAGGCGCACACACACAGGCGCACACACACAGGCGCACACACACACGCTCATACACCCACAATCTGGTCCTCTCTCTCGTTCTCTATCCATCCATCCCTCCCTCTGTATATCTCCCTCGCTCTCTCTGTTTTTCCCAAGGACGAAATGCAATGTTGGCACAGCCAGGATTTGAACCTGCAACTTTCTGATTACTAGCCCGATTCCCTTACCGCTCGGCCACCTGACTCCCTCTCTCTCTTCGTCTCACACACACACATAACATAGGGATCAAAGAGTGTGTGAGAGCAGGCAGGGGGGTGGAGGCAGATGGATCATGGGAAGGAGGAGAGGATTCCATCTGTGGCCTCAGGTCAGGGCTGGACTTCAGGTGTGTGTGTGTGCCTTTGATTTCCCTCCAAGCAGGACCTGTGTGTGTGTGCGTGTGTGTGTGTGCGTGCGTGCGTGTGTGCGTGTGTGTGTGCGTGTGTGTGCGTGCGTGTGTATGGGCTCCAGTCTGGGATCAGTGATTCAGATCTCCTGGCATAATCAACAGGGAGTCGGATCTCGTCGATACAGATCTTTCCTGTTTAGCGCTGAGCCAGCACCCACACCACAGTACCCTCCCTCTCCTGCCCTCCACCAGGGGAAAGGGTTCTCCCCCCACCCCATATTCAGAAGAAGCTTCTGGGTTTCTGACCCAGCATGGGGTCAAGGTTCCAGACCCACTTGTTCCTGGAGTACAGTGGTACCTAGGAATGACTGCTGGATCTGATGTTAGTGCACCAGGATCACAGTGACTCTTATTGAGGGACTTGTTGCTCTTGTTGGCCACTTCTAACTGGTTTGTAATTCTTGCACTCACTGTGAGGTATATTATAATTACTTGTAATTACTAGGAACACTATTGCACGTTTGGGATTCATGCTCTTTATTTGAAACTTGTTTAACTGAATGCTCTTGTGGTTCTTCCCTTTGGCATTTATTTGGTTTAAAGTAAGATCAAATAAAATAGAAGAATATAAATACAGCAGTGCAAATGAGTTCAAGGTGGCTTGTGTACAGAGTAGGATTAAATGGTTGCTAGGCAGGGGAGGTAAATGTCAGCGGGGAGTCCTTGACCTTGACCTCGACCTTGACCTGGGAGCTGGTCCTCCTGCCCTGAAGTGTTCAACACCAGCAAGCAGATATAGAATTATCTTCCAAGCTCTGATTTATGGATTCACTGGGGGGGGGGGGGGGGGGGGGGTCTCTCCCAGCATCTCTCCCCAGACAGGAGGCATTATGGGATGGTTTGACGCCATCCGTGGGGTCCTCCAGTCGTGGGGTGCCAGCAGGTGACTGGAGTTGGCAGTGCCGTTACACACTAATGAACCCATCCAAATACAGCAGGGTTCATTTCCAGGCATCGACTGGGGTCATCAGGTCTGAGGTCAAACCCAGGGGGATCCTGGGAGAACGGTTCAGCTCAGCACTCATATTCTTATATTTCTATTCTAGCTTTATGTGTATACTGTATATATGTATATACATACAGTATATCTTCCTTATATACTTTATATAGATTTGTAAATGATTTTTACTTTATTATTGCTTATCATAAATTGTTACACCAACCTGCCACTGTAAATTCAATGTTTGTGCAACTTAGGTGGCGAATAAAAAGCAATTCTGATCTGATTGTGATTCCTTCCTCACCTCCCCCCTCCCCCCCTGTCCTCTTCTCTAACCCCTCCCCCCTCCCCCCCCGTCCTCTTCTCTAGCCCCTCCCCCCTCCTCCCCTGTCTTCTTCTCTAGCCCCTCCCCCCTCCTCCCCTGTCCTCTTCTCTAACCCCTCCCCCCTCCTCCCTTGTCCTCTTCCCTAGCCCCTCCCCTCCCCCCCGGTCCTCTTCTCTAACCCCTCCTCCCTGTCCTCTTCTCCAGCCCCTCCCCCCTCCTCCCCTGTCCTCTTCTCTAACCCCTCCCCCCCCTGTCCTCTTCCCTAGCCCCTCCTCCTGGTCCTCTTCTCTAGCCCCTCCCCCCTCCCCCCCTGTCCTCTTCTCTAGCCCCTCCCCCCTGTCCTCTTCTCTAGCCCCTCCCCTCCTTCCTCTCTGATCCTCGCTAATTCCATCATAACACTAATTCCACCTGCATGCACAGGCTTCAGATTAGAGTTGTTGCTAGCCACTGCACTTTTTTTTTTAAATAGCCCCAAGATGCTGGAGAGTGTGACATCACCCCCCCCCCCCCCCCCCCCCCCACATCTCTTCCCAGAACTTCCTGTCAGATCTGCCCCCTTCTCTCTCTTGCTCCGGTGTCCGGGTCTCTCTTCCATCTCTGCCTCTGTCATCCTCACAGCCGATGCACACACAGTTCGGTCTTCCTCTCTCTCAGGGTTGTTTAACTCCGTCACACTCCCCCCGCTCCTTCATCGTGTCACTTCGGCGCTATTTTTACCCGTCGGTCGCTTACGGAAACACGCGCGCATGGATGCGCATGCCACACGCGCGCACATGCGACACTCTAGGCACCCTTCTGAGAAAGAACTGGGATTGGCTCTTGTCCGTATGAATCTGCATGCATCTCTCTCTCTGTGCTCCCAGTGACCAGTGGGAGGCTGCAGCTTATTTCCCTTTCTGCGGTGCAGCCGCTGCTCTGCTGGGGTCCACAGGGCAGAGTCTGCCTTACTGGGGGGGTTCAGTTTGGGAGGCAGTGTAGGGGAGGGGCCTTGCATGCCAAAGAAACACCAAACTGTTCTGTGTTTGCCTGGGTCTTCCTTACAAGGAAAGGCTGAATGGGAAATGCTATTGAGATAATGCTGGCCTTGAGTGTGTCTGTATTGCATGATAGTTGTGTGTGTGTGTGTTGCAGTCATGTGGCTTAGCAGTTAAGGAGTCTTGCTAGTAATCAGAAGGTACCCGGTTTGAACTCCGGCTGTGCCAACATGACGTGGTGTCCTGGTCTGAGAACTCAGATATTTGTGATACTCTGTCCTGCGTAAGCCCCGCCTTCTGGGTGGAGTCTAACTTAGTTAATATGTAGTATCAACCTTAGTTTCACCTGAATTACACCTGAACCTCTAAGTTAGACTCCTCCCAGAGGGCGGGGCTTATGCAGTACAGAGCAACATGAATATCTGAGCTCTCAGACCATTTTCTCTGATTAAAAATGGCACCAGGATAGGACATCTTGATGTTGAAGACCGTGTCCAGATGACTAGCCCACAGACTCAGTGGTCTGGGGTAAAGTCTCAGTCCACAGCTGTGTGTGTGGGACTTACGATGATGAGGAAGATGAAGTAGATGAAGTTGTAGAAGGAGTGGGCGTCCATGACGTAGTACATGATCTCCACCCAGCCCTCCAGAGTGATCACCTGCGGACAGAGTCACACTGTCACCGTGGTCCTGGATCACTCTAGGATCATGTGTGTGTACGTGTGTAAAAGTATGCGTGTGAAAGAGAGAGACAGACAGAAAGAGAGAGAGACAGAGAGAGAGAGAGAGACAGAGAGAGAGAGAGAAAGAGAAAGAGACAAAGAGAGAGAGAGAGAGAGACAGAGAGGGAGAGAGCCAGAGTGAGACAGAGACAAAGAGAAACAGAGGGAGACAGAGAGAGACAGAGACAGAGAGAGAGAAAACACATGGGCCTGTGTAACATGCATAAGCGTGATGCAGAATGAGATCGAGGGTCCGCGTATACGACCCCCCGCCCCCCTCCGCCCCAAACCCCCCAGCATCCCCACCCCCCCTGCTCCCCTCTATCCCCCCCCCAACCCCCCCAGCATCCCCACCCCCCCCTGCTCCCCGGCTCCCCGGCTCCTCACCTGGAAGATGACGATCCAGGCGTACACGATGTTGTCGAAGTTGATCGCCCCCTTGTGCGGGTTGCTGTTCCCCGTGTGGCAGCGGGTGTAGTACTGGTTCCAGTTGATGCAGAGTCCCACGGCCTCGGCGCTGCTGTTGACCAGCGGGTCGGGGCTGAGGCCCTGGGTCTGCCTCTCCAGGGCGTCCTCCTTGCTCATGCAGCAGGTCCGGCCTCCCTCGCGGCGCGCCGGCACGTCGGCGCACGACATGATGCCGTTGTCGGCGCCGAGCGAGCAGATGAAGGGCCGCTCGTCGTCCTCCTCTGGTTGGTAGTAGGGGGTAGGCAGGGAGCTGGAGCTGAGGAAGAGGAGGGAGGTGAGTGGGACCAGCTGAGAGAGTCAAGTGGCTGAGCGGTGAGGGAATCCGGCTAGGAATCAGAAGGTGGTGAGTTTGAATCCTGGCAGTGCCAACATGAGGGAGTCATGTGGCTCAGTGGTTAAGGCGTTGGTCTCATGATTGGAAGGTTATGAATTCGATTCTCAGCTGTGGCTGCATGACATTGTGTCCTTGGGCAAGGCACTTCACCCTACTTGCCTCAGGGGGGAATGTCCCTGTACTTGCTGTAAGTCACTCTGGATATGAGTGTCTGCTAAATGAATACATTCAAAAAGAACTAAATGTAGAGTGATTGAAAAAACTTGAATTCTTTTTCTCCTGCTCACTCCCCCCTCCCTCATCCTGCCTCCCTCCTCCCTCCCTTCTTCATCCAATTTCCACTCCTCACTCCCTCCATTCCTTGCTCCCTCAATCCTCCCTTTCTACCTCTTTACTATATCCCTCCCTCCTTCCCCGCCCCTCCCTCTCTCCCTCACTCCCTCCCTCACACCCTCCCTCTCTCCCTGCCTCCCTCTCTCCCTGCCTCCCTTCTTCCCTCACTCCCTTTCTTCCTCCTTCCCTGCCCCTCCCTCCCTGCCTCCCTCCCTCTCTCCCTTCTTCCCTCACTCCCTTTCTTCCTCCTTCCCTGCCCCTCTCTCCCTGCCTCCCTCCCTGCCTCCCTCCCTGCCTCCCTCCCTCTCTCCCTGCCTCCCTCCCTGCCTCCCTCCCTCTCTCCCTGCCTCCCTCCCTGCCTCCCTCCCTCTCTCCCTGCCTCCCTCCCTGCCTCCCTCCCTATCTCCCTGCCTCCCTCCCTGCCTCCCTCCCTCTCTCCCTGCCTCCCTCCCTGCCTCCCTCCCTCTCTCCCTGCCTGCCTCCCTGCCTCCCTCCCTCTCTCCCTGCCTGCCTCCCTCCCTGCCTCCCTCCCTGCCTCCCTCCCTCTCTCCCTGCCTCCCTCCCTCTCTCCCTGCCTCCCTCCCTGCCTCCCTCCCTCTCTCCCTTCCTCCTTCCCTCCCTTTCTTCCTTTTCTCCCTCTAACTTGCTCTTCTAACAGCCTCTAGCCAGACACAGCTTGTGATGGGCTCATTAACTGCTATCTAATCTTCACAGAGAGCCAGCTTGGAATATCAACTCATTTCTCTGAGTTTTAGATAAAGATCTTTGACATTGGACAGATAGAAATGGAACAATACATAAAACAACTGTGTTTAATAGTCTGTCCATTTAGCTGGTAAAGTAACAAGACAGGGGTGGATGGTTGCCAGAGAAGCCTCTGGGTCAGTGTGTGGAGGGTGAGTCAGGAGCAAATGAGGGTGGACTGCCTCTTCGTCTGAGTCTGGCAACCCAGAAATAACCCTCTCCATCAGCCTGCCTATTACTGAACACACACACGCAGGTTCAGGGGTCTATTTGCACGCCTCTCTCTGCTCTCTACCCTTCTCTCTCTCTCTTCCCCCCCAGCCCCCTCTCTTATTCTGGATCTTTCTATGACCAGGAGAAGATAGACCAAAGTCTGCAAAAATGTGGACCTGCGAAAAAGGTGTGTAAAAAAGGCTAAGAACGCCTGTCAAAGTGCCCTCGCTGAAATCCCAGTGAACCTGCCTCGATAACAAAAGAAAGACCAAGAAGAACGATAAGAAAGCGAGCAAAACGAGCAAGATATCAGATATCGAGTGAAATCTGAAGTTAGAACATGTAAGTTTAAACACAAAGCTCACTGCTGGTTAATGTAGCCGGAAAACGTGTGTAGTTGGTCCTTTGATCATATATTCCCGACATGCTTTCCTCAGATTTGATCCATCAACAGATCTATTCAGAGCATTTTGAGCCCTTGCAGCCTCTTGCACTCGATAAGATAAGATAATCCTTCATCCGTCCCACAGTGGGGAAATTGCAGTTTGCAACAGCGGTGCACAGCGCGGCACTCAAGAGTAGCAATTTAAAATAGGAAAACAAATACAAGATACAGGGAAGCCTAGAAAAAGGATGGAATGAAGGATCTAAGAAAGGAGGCGAATACACAGGAAAAGGCTCAGATCCCAGATCTCACTGCGAGATCACTTTCCAACGGAATGTCAAGCCTGTGAGGGTTCAGGGGGCGGACTGAGATTGCGCCCAAGAGATGGAGAGAGGGGAAAGAAGAGAGACTAAACGAGAGCAGGTGGGGTGTGAATCAGTGAAGGAGAGAAAGATCTGGAGATACTTCATCCCAGGGCTCTCTTCAGGCAGACGATGGCCCTCATGTTAACAATACAGTCCTCCAGTTATTAATCAACAAGAGCTCTTCACTGCTGCCACCAAGCCTCTCATGCTAAACTCAATACAATGCTGATAATGTCCTGTGTTTCTAATGCTGACAATGTTTCTAAGGATTCATTAGCTGCACAGGCTAGCAGCCTAGATATCATGAACAAGCACGATCATACTAATCAAATCTTTTATGGTGAACAGCCATTCATTCAAGTGTACATGGAAGAAGATTTCTGTTTTTTTGTTGCATTCGTACTCACTCACATCATTTTAATATTCAAACGTTCAGAACGAACAATGCATTTTACGCAATTGTGTTTCAACTTGTTATTTTATATATTTACTGATACGGCTAATACGTTTTATTTGACCTTTGACCTTTATCTGAGGAGGTACAGAAGGAGAGAGAGATGAAAAGATGATGGAGATCCAGAGTATTTGAAGAGAAATGTAATCAAAAGAACGTTACAGTCTTCTTATTTACATTTAGTCACGTAGCGGAAGCTCTTATCCAGAGCGACATTCCCCCCTGAGGCAAGTAGGGTGAAGTGCCTTGCCCAAGGACACGACATCATGTTGGCCCAGCCGAGGTTCAAACCAGGGACCTTCAGATTACTAGCCCGACTCCCTAACCGTGACAGCTAGCAGCAGGTTGCACATGAGAACAGGACTGTATTTGATTGGAAAGGAACTGAATTAGACGGATGGTCAAATGGGAGGAATGCTTGGTTGAGCGAGTGGCTCTCGAGGAACAAGGTTTCCTTCCCCTCCTGTATACAGTATTTAAAAACATGGTTCACACACACTGTTCCACTCACAGAGAGAAGTTCTTCTCAGGGTAGCAGCGGTTCCTCAGAAGCCCCGCCCACAGCTGCACGCCGATGATGCCGAAGATGAAGAAGACGAAGAAGCAGAGCAGCAGCACGTTCCCCAGCATGGGGAGGGTGTCCAGGAGCAGGTTCACCAGGATCCGCATGCCTGCACGCACACACACGCACGCACGCGCACGCACGCACACACACGCACACACACAAAGCACACCTGTTATCATTTTACAGAATACAGACACACAGGTGAATACATTTACATGATATTCAGGCATTTAGCAGATGTTCTTATCCAGAGCTACAGTAAGTACAGGGACATTCCCCCCTGAGGCAAGTAGGGTGAAGTGCTTTGCCCATCATGCTGGCACGACCGGGATTCGAGCCCACAACTTTCTGACTACCAGCTCGACTCCCTAACCTCTCAGCCACCGGACTCCCACGTCACATGAACACAGACAGGAAGTGCCTGACGGGGATCTAATGAGGCAGGATCAGCGATGACATCGTGAGCTGTGATTGGACACCAGGGACCTGGGGGAGGGTGTAGAGTGGATGTTGTAGATATGTGCAAAGACACGAGTTCAGGAACCTCCTTTTGGTTCGTCAGTACCACACACACATTATTTGTACTTGCGAGTCCCACTACATACAGTTTATATATTTATATTTGTATGTTATATTTTTATTTTTATATTATTATTATACATTTTATAATGTAATTTGATTTCCCTTTACACTTATTCTTACTTAATTCCATAGTTTAAAATACATATGTTTATTGTTTGCACAAGGGGTCTGGTGAGGGTGTAATGACAGATGATTGGTGGAATGAAGACCTGGTAAGGGTGTATTTACAGATGATTGGTGGAATAAAGACCTGGTAAGGGTGTATTTACAGATGATTGGTGGAATGAAGACCTGGTAAGGGTGTATTTACAGATGATTGGTGGAATACAGACCTAGTAAGGGTGTATTTACAGATGATTGGTGGAATGAAGACCTAGTAAGGGTGTATTTGCAGATGATTGGTGGAATGAAGACCTGGTAAGGGAGTATTTACAGATGATTGGTGGAATGAAGACCTGGTAAGGGTGTATTTGCAGATGATTGGTGGAATGAAGACCTGGTAAGGGAGTATTTACAGATGATTGGTGGAATACAGACCTAGTAAGGGTGTATTTACAGATGATTGGTGGAATAAAGACCTGGTAAGGGTGTATTTACAGATGATTGGTGGAATAAAGACCTGGTAAGGGTGTATTTACAGATGATTGGTGGAATGAAGACCTGGTAAGGGAGTATTTACAGATGATTGGTGGAATGAAGACCTGGTAAGGGTGTATTTGCAGATGATTGGTGGAATGAAGACCTGGTAAGGGAGTATTTACAGATGATTGGTGGAATACAGACCTAGTAAGGGTGTATTTACAGATGATTGGTGGAATAAAGACCTGGTAAGGGTGTATTTACAGATGATTGGTGGAATGAAGACCTGGTAAGGGAGTATTTACAGATGATTGGTGGAATGAAGACCTGGTAAGGGTGTATTTACAGATGATTGGTGGAATACAGACCTAGTAAGGGTGTATTTACAGATGATTGGTGGAATAAAGACCTGGTAAGGGTGTATTTACAGATGATTGGTGGAATGAAGACCTGGTAAAAGTGTGATGACAGCTGATTGGTATAATGAGCTGGTGAAGTGACTACTGTCGGATTCTCAATCGGACTTACACAGGTGTGTGTGTGTGTGTAGATGTGTGTGTACGTGTAAGAGGGAGTGTGTGTGTGCACACCTGTCTATGAAGGATAGGTGTGCATGCGTGTAGATGCGTGTGTGTGCTTGCGTATGAAGTAGTGTGCATGTGCATGTGTATGAAGGAGTGTGTGTGTGTATGTGTGTATGAAGGAGTGTGTGTGTGTATGTGTGTATGAAGGAGTGCGTGTGTGTGTGCGTATGAAGGAGTGTGACTGTGTGTGTGTGCGTATGAAGGAGTGTGTGTGTTCATGGTTTTCCAGAGGGGAGACGCCACATGATGTTAATGCTACTTAAGTAGAGAACATCAGGAAAACAGCTGTTTGACATGGATCTGTTGGAGGAACCTGGAGAACGTATGGAAGGAACAACCAAGAGAACGATCACACACAGAGACAGAAGGGGAGGCAGGTGGCTGAGCGGTTAGGGAGTCAGGCTTGTAATCAGAAGGTACCTGGTTTGAGCCCCGGCTGTGCCAACACGACGTTGTGTCCTTGGGCAAGGCACTTCACCCTACTTGCCTAAATGACTGAATGTAAATGTGAATGGTTTGTTATCAAGCTCTGTGGAAGCCTCATAATGACTCTCCATCAGAGGTGTGCTGGAGCAGGGAAACATCTAGAACATTCAGGACCGTGTCCAGGGTCTGACACCCCTGCTCTAAACCGACTTAATCGTGTGTTAATCAATATCACTCTGTTGGTTGGGTATAATTGCAGATGGCGTATACATTTCCCTCTTTACAAATGACAAGCCTTTACGTGTCCGCCAGCAATACGAACAAGAGCTCAGTCAATGGGCGTCGTCATCGCTAATGACGGTGCTTAAGCACAGGAAACCCCAGGGTCTCTATTACCTGACTGACGACCTACAGTAGCAATACCTTCTAGATATTGACAGTTGTGTTCAGATCGGTGCAGTAATGGCTTTCATTTGTCTGGTGGGTTCATGGCTGCAGACGAGCCGGAAGGAAGTTGTGTCAGGGTGGAGGAGGAAGAGAAGGGAGTCCAGAGCAGAGGATTGTGGGATGTATTTGTGTTGTGTATCCCTGGTGTAGATGCAACTTCCACTACAACCTACATTTACATTGAGTCATTTAGCAGACGCTCTTATCCAGAGCGACTTACAGTAAGTACAGGGACATTCCCCCCTGAGGCAAGTAGGGTGAAGTGCCTTGCCTAAGGTTACAACATAATGTTGACACAGCCGGGGTTCTAACCAGAGACCTTCCGATTACTAGCCTGACTCCATAACTGACTGCTCCACATGTCTCCCATGGTTCTGCTAATGTGAGCCAAACTGAACTTGCAGATAACTTCTCTTTTACAAGTTCAAAATGTACAGTACTGTAGTAGTTGTGTTTTTACCCTGCGGTATAGGCACATACAGAATTTTCCAATATTGGTGGGGACACAACCCCCCCATCCCCCCTGCTTCCTACACCAATGCTGAGGAGGCACAAAAATAGCCCAATGACAACTCATTATAGTCATAATAATTACTAAGGATTTCAGTATTTTAATATTAGGCCCTTTTTCTCAGGTTTTTGGAGGGACATCCTAAAGAAAGGTGGCTCAGGGCACCAGAATGGCTAGCAGCCTTCCATAGGAGCCTTCCTTCAAACCACATCTCATTAAACACTGGTGGAGAAAGAAAGGGAAAAGAAGCGTCTCTTCATCTCTCTCTTCCTTTGGCTCTCTCTTCTACTCTCTTCTTCACTTTCTGCCCTTCCTCTTAAGGTCTCTCCCTCCCACTCTCTTCCTGTCTCTCTGTATTTGTGACAGCGCTAGTTTTCTCCACTCTGCAGCTTCTAAAGATGGATCTTAATGTGTTAGTCAATGAGGACAAACGCTGCTACCTGGCTGTGCTGAGCTGGGCACACTGCATCTCTCCCCTTTAACACACACGCACAGGCACACACATGCACTAAGCCACACATCCACATGCACACAGATCCCTCTCTCGCCTCAATGTGTCTCATAAAAACACACAAAGCTCAACACACACACACACACACCATTCTTTACAAGCTTGTCAGAGAGGTACAAATTGAGGTGTGCAAAGGTCAAACTAAGCCCGATACGTTTTTGCGAAGCGCCGGCCAAATTGTCCAACGGAACTAGGAACAAACAGCTCACTTCTTCTGCACCTGACCCCGGTTTGACCTTCCGTAGCTGAGAGGAGGATAAACGTCATTTAGCTGTTTGTTTTTTTTGCATTATCAAGACATAAGACTCTCTCATGCGCTTACTCACACAATAAAGTGAGTTAAGTGTCTGTATTTTTTTCCACATCTTCCTGAACAAACAGATAAAGTGGGTTCCACCCAGCAGAACTTCTCCATCTTGGTGACATCATCATGTCTTCACTGGAGGCTTCGACTTTCCCAAGTCTGCGCCAGCGCGCCACTTAACCCGTGCTAATTATATTAGCATCCATTTTTGATGCGTTTTCTGGTGGCAACGCTGAACTGAAATATTGATTAGGTGGATTTTTCTCTTGGTGCTTCTAAACCTCTGTCATGGCGGGAATGCGCTGTCTTTTCGTCGTCTCTCAAGGAAAGCTGTTTTCTCAGGTAATTAGTGTTGATTAATCTGGCACGGGTAACAGACGTGGCTGTAGGTGAAAAGGGGGTTGGGCAGAACATAATCATTGCCACAAATGTTTTTCATTAGTTGATGTTTTTTAATGGGGGAAAGGGAGAGATGTCATATATTGTGAGTGGCCAGGTAGGTCATGGTGGTACCAGCATCAGCTAATTCTCTATAGAGGCTGTGTGCCTGCGATCACAAAGACAAAACCACTATGTGCCCTGAAACCTCTCATGCGCATTAATGGGAATGGGGGATGAGGGATTCCCATGGAAATCTGAGCTGCTAAACCGCAAACCCCTTAGCTAACCTCAACTCAATCTAGATTTATATGACCACAATGACTGGAGGGCAAGAAAAAAGGAGATGGAATCAATGTATTTATATTTTGGACGTTTCTTAGATTACAGTGACAGGGAGTCATGAGGCGCAGTTGGTTAGGGTGAGTAATCAGAAGGTCCCTGGTTGGAACACCGGCTGTGTCGACATGACGTTTGTGTCCTTGGGCAAGGTACTTCACCCTACTTGCCTCGGGGGGGGGGGGAATGTCCCTGTACTTACCGTAAATCAGACTGGATAAGAGCGTCTGATAAATGATTAAATGTAAAAAGTACATTTCCTCACGATTCAGTACAGGAATCTCTCCCACAGATACTCACTGGGAACTCTGTTGATGGCTTTGAGTGGTCTGAGGACCCGCACTGTTCTGATGGCTGACAGGTTAATGTTCTGCAGATCCAGCGAATACTCCACCATCCTGGAAACACACCAGGAAAAAGTGTCACACATTCAAACCAGGTCAGACAGAAAGAAACATCACATGCTTTATCAGGTATAAAGGACATTTAAACGAGTCAGAAGGTGATTAAGTGAGAGACAGCAGGGGAACTGTGGTTTATAGGAATGACCTGTATAGTTTACACTGATGAAAATAGTGAGGGAGAGAGAGAGAGAAAAGTAGAGAGAAAATGAGGAACATTTTTCAAAGGAAACGGGGAGAAAAAGAGAGGAGAGAGAGTGAGGGGAGAGAGAAGGAAGGAATGAGAGAGAGGGCTGGTTTTAAGCATCGCTTGCAGGGTGTTGTGGTTCCGTTCGTCTGACATCGCTTTGCCACCCCCCCCCCCCCCCCCCCAAGCATGTTGAAGCAGTTTGAGCCACTTTCACAGGAGAATGGTCTCAAAATTGCAAGTGTGTGTGTGTGTGTGTATATGTTTCTGCTCCCAGAGAAGAGCCTAGAAACTTTCTATATAATATAGTTATCAGATTCAGCCTCTCACGCTTATCAATAGGGCGAAGCATAAATACAGCAATACCCAGACACACATAGTACATTTGTAGCAGACGGAAGATACAGCCTCTGTGGAAGGACACATGGAGTCAAATCAGAGTACAAAGCCATCGCTGTTTAAGCTGATATTTAAGATTCAGGGTTTCAGATAAGGACGCTGAACGATCTGTTGGTTTTCTGTACTTTGACTCTTGGGAGAGCAGGGAAACATCTAGAACAATCAGGACAGTCAGAACAGTCAGGACAGAGAGGACCAGGATCTGATACCTGCTCTGTAGACTGTGTTTATTTCATTGTTGGTACAAAAACGATGGTAGCTGGTGAAGATGAGGCATGGGTCATTTGAGAGGCCATCTAATATGTAAAAATGCAGATACCAAGATTTATTCATGAAATCTGAAATGATTAGCTTGTTCTTTTTGTACCATTTAAAAGAAAATGTACCTTCTCATTACAAATGAGTCATGAAATAAAAAGCGGTCGATGAATGCTTATAGTCAAAGGATTTAACATGATATACATGCATTATATACAGAATAGAAGGTGGAATAAGACAGAGAAAAAAGGAGGGAGAGAGGAAATAAGGTGACATCACTTCCTGCCTCCAGCTTCACAGCAGTTTGCACACAGAACACAGGGCTTACCAAGCCCCATTATGTCCATTTAATTTGCAGGCTGCTGTTCTAATCTGCTTTAACCCTCACAACCCACACGCAAACACGCAGAATGTCCTTTCTGTGTCTGAGCGATTGTCTGTTTCTCCTAACGAAACAGAGCCTGTTGCCTGGCACCCACACAGTTCAAAATGTTATTACTGGGGGGGGGGGGGGTACAGTGACCCAGCTGATGCTCGCTGGTTTTGACTGACAAGTCGCCTCAGTCACATGTGTTCACACCGCCCCACTTCTTTAAAAAAAAGACTCACTCAAGCCAACGAGCACAGCGGATCATTAAGATGCAGGGTGGGTGTGGCCACAACTAACACGAGAGAAGAGAGGAGGAGAGGCGAAGAGGAGAAGAACCTTCGTTTGTATCACCGAGCACCAGTAGAACTCCCTGCAGCCAGTCTGCTGCCAGCCTCAACAAGCTCTAAACCTGCTCCCCCATCCCTTCACTATCCACCCCCATCCACCCCCATCCATACTCATCCACCCCATCCACCCCCATCTCTTCCCCATCCACCCCCATCCACCCCCATCCACCCCCATCCACCCCCATCCACCCCCATCCATACCCATCCACCCCCATCTCTTCCCCATCCACCCCCATCTCTTCCCCATCCACCCCCATCCACCCCCATCCACCCCCATCCACCCCATCCACCCCCATCCACCCCCATCCACCCCCATCCAGCCCCATCCATACCCATCCACCCCCATCTCTTCCCCATCCACCCCCATCTCTTCCCCATCTCTTCCCCATCCACCCCCATCCATACCAATCCAAACACACTGCACAATGCAAGTTGTTGCGTCCGCGGCGACTGACCAACACACAGCTTGGCACGCAGCCCCGGGGTTAGAGAACAGGAGTGTGTCGATGTGTGTGTGTTCTTTCACAAGCAGCTGTTTCCGTACACATCAATAATGTGTGTTTGTCAGAGTAATTAGCAGCCAGTCTCAGACCTCCTCTCTCTAATTGTTCCCTCTTTTTTACCACTCCTTTTTTGGGGGGGCTTCCTCCCTTCATCTCTCAGACTTTCATCTGTATCTGGTGTTCCAGTATCGCCTGGAGGCACAGGACAGCTGCTCTTACACTATCTCTCTCTTTACCGCTCTCTCTCTTTCCGTGCTTAGTGTGTGAGAGAGAGAGACAAGAAGAGTGTGTGTGTGTGTGTGTCCAGTATGCTTCTCCCAGAAGCCCTGTGTTCTGAGAAGTAATCCACAGCAGTGGAATCAGGACTGAGCAGGGAGTGAGTGTGTGTGTGTGTGTGTGTGTGTGTGTGCAGGGGGGACTTTAAGATGGGTCTGCACTCCTCTCCATGAACTATAGCACAGCAGGCAACAGAATCCGCATTGGGAAAAAAAGGATTTCTCACACACACGCACACACACACACACACAGACACGCAGACACACACACACAGACACGCACACACACACACACATGCAGACACAGACACACACACACACACACACACTGATACAGACACACAAACAGACACAGACACACACAGACACACACAGACACACACCCACACACAGACACACACACATACAGAATCACATTGATCACATTAACACAACAAAGCCACACTGCCTGTATCAAGGTCACAGATTTCAGCAGGTTAAAAGGTTAAAAGGTCATTAGTTCAGTGCAGTCGTTCATATATATCCATTATGTAGCTGTTAAAATGTGACAGCAGCAATATGCTCTGGCATTAAAGTCAGGTCAAAGAGTTTACACACAATACCAGGACGAACTGTTCCAGGTAAAATGTGACAGACACCACTGGGAACCACTATGACTGAACAAATATGCTCACACACACACACACACACACACACACTCAAACTAATAAAAGTAGCGTGATACATAATTTGCTATTAAATGGTCTCAACGGAGACGGAGGAGAGAGAGGTGGACAACTGTCAAGGGAAGGTAAAATAAGAAACTAATAAAACTGTGTGTGTGTGTGTGTGTGTGTGTGTACGGTATGTGAGAGAAAGAGCGAGAGAGAGAATGAGAGAAAGAGATGAGTTGTGATACATTAGCCCTCATGGCCATCTGTAATTTGATTGGACAAAACCAGCTCTGGCCTTTAGCATCACTCTATGGACAGACGTAACGAGGACAGTAGAAAACATGTACTGAGGTGTTTTCACTGACTCACAAACTCACACACACGTCTTCATTGACACCAATATAAAGTAAATATGGTGAAATGGCAAATCTCATCAAAGGGATTGATCATATTCGTTAGATAACCCCCCAATCCTGCCCCGCCGCCCCCCCCAGCCTGCTACCCCCCCAGCCTAAACTCGTTGTCATCCCTCCATCCTCCCCGCTGCCCCCCCCCCCCCTCCCCCACAGGCCCTACCCCGCCATGACGATGAAGAAGTCCAGCCGGTTCCAGGTGTCTCCAAGGTAACAGCGTTGTCCGAAGATCCCCAGGGCCACCATCTTGACCACCATCTCCAAGGCGAAGAAGACGTAGATGAACGCATCGAACGCCTGCGGGGGGGGGGGGGGGAGAGGGGGAAGGAGGGTGTTAGACTGTGCGAGGGTCACTGGTCACTGGTGACTGTCCCTGGGACCGGAAGCTACATCAGGTGTCCATGCTGGAAGTCCTGTGGACGACTGAATAGAAACACACACACAGGCTCATCTCTCACACACACACACACAGATGCACGCACATCCACCGGTACATTCTCCAACTCACGAACGCACATTCCCTTGTGCACAGCGCAGTCTCGCTCTCTCTCAGACATTTACATTGAGTCCTTTATCAGACACTCTTATCCAGAGCGACTTCCAGCAAGTACAGGGACATTCCCCCTGAGGCAGGTAGGGTGAAGTGCCCTGCCCAGCGCCTAGTGCCCAGCGCCTTAACCGCTGAGCCACCTCACTCCCCGCTCTCATTTGATGTTATTTCTCCTGACATAAAGCTGGCCCATGTTTTCAACTCACTCCCTGGCAAGCAGACTAAATTCCCACCTGGTAACTATGTGTTGTTTTAACTGAACAATTCCACCATGTTGTGTGGTTCAAACACAACTTTAATGGAGGCAGTAATGAACAAATAACAAACGCGCAGACTTTCAAGCCGATTGTAACTAGCAGTAGCACGCTTTGTCCTCCTGTGATTGATAGCTGTGGCCTTGGTATGTATGTGTGTGTGTGTGTGTGTGTGTGTGTGTGTGCGAGTGCGATGCCGTGGGTGTGCAAGTTCTTTCCCCACTAATTATGAAGGAATTGATTGCTGTTTGCATCAAAGTGTGCGTGCCTTTCTCTGCCGCTTATCCTTCCCTGACAGACAGGTTTTAATTGGTTCCACCGCAATTAGACAGCCAATAAGGATCTGTTGTTCGCTACGACATACTTCATTGTCTTTTCTTATTGGTTTGTTTCGTCTCCCTGCCGTGATCTGAATGGTCGAGGGAAAGCATGGGGAGAGTGGGCGGGACTGCGTCACTTTCAGCTGAGCCAGTTCATCTGAGGATGAATCCAGCCAGCTTGCTCTCTTGTCTGGGAGTGTGTCTGATACCTACTGCCTCAGTGGAAGGTATCAGAGGAGGGAGTGTGTCTGATACCTACTGCCTCAGTGGAAGGTATCAGAGGAGGGAGTGTGTCTGATACCTACTGCCTCAGTGGAAGGTATCAGAGGAGGGAGTGTGTCTGATACCTACTGCCTCAGTGGAAGGTATCAGAGGAGGGAGTGTGTCTGACACCTACTGCCTCAGTGGAAGGTATCAGAGGAGGGAGTGTGTCTGATACCTACTGCCTCAGTGGAAGGTATCAGAGGAGGGAGTGTGTCTGACACCTACTGCCTCAGTGGAAGGTATCAGAGGAGGGAGTGTGTCTGATACCTCCTGCCTCAGTGGAAGGTATCAGAGGAGGGAGTGTGTGATACCTACTGCCTCAGTGGAAGGTATCAGAGGAGGGAGTGTGTGATACCTACTGCCTCAGTGGAAGGTATCAGAGGAGGGAGTGTGTCTGATACCTACTGCCTCAGTGGAAGGTATCAGAGGAGGGAGTGTGTCTGATACCTCCTGCCTCAGTGGAAGGTATCAGAGGAGGGAGTGTGTCTGACACCTACTGCCTCAGTGGAAGGTATCAGAGGAGGGAGTGTGTCTGATACCTACTGCCTCAGTGGAAGGTATCAGAGGAGGGAGTGTGTGATACCTACTGCCTCAGTGGAAGGTATCAGAGGAGGGAGTGTGTCTGATACCTACTGCCTCAGTGGAAGGTATCAGAGGAGGGAGTGTGTCTGATACCTCCTGCCTCAGTGGAAGGTATCAGAGGAGGGAGTGTGTCTGACACCTACTGCCTCAGTGGAAGGTATCAGAGGAGGGAGTGTGTCTGATACCTACTGCCTCAGTGGAAGGTATCAGAGGAGGGAGTGTGTCTGATACCTCCTGCCTCAGTGGAAGGTATCAGAGGAGGGAGTGTGTGATACCTACTGCCTCAGTGGAAGGTATCAGAGGAGGGAGTGTGTGATACCTACTGCCTCAGTGGAAGGTATCAGAGGAGGGAGTGTGTCTGACACCTACTGCCTCAGTGGAAGGTATCAGAGGAGGGAGTGTGTCTGATACCTCCTGCCTCAGTGGAAGGTATCAGAGGAGGGAGTGTGTCTGATACCTCCTGCCTCAGTGGAAGGTATCAGAGGAGGGAGTGTGTCTGACACCTACTGCCTCAGTGGAAGGTATCAGAGGAGGGAGTGTGTGATACCTACTGCCTCAGTGGAAGGTATCAGAGGAGGGAGTGTGTCTGACACCTACTGCCTCAGTGGAAGGTATCAGAGGAGGGAGTGTGTCTGATACCTCCTGCCTCAGTGGAAGGTATCAGAGGAGGGAGTGTGTGATACCTACTGCCTCAGTGGAAGGTATCAGAGGAGGGAGTGTGTGATACCTACTGCCTCAGTGGAAGGTATCAGCGGAGGGAGTGTGTCTGATACCTCCTGCCTCAGTGGAAGGTATCAGAGGAGGGAGTGTGTCTGATACCTCCTGCCTCAGTGGAAGGTATCAGAGGAGGGAGTGTGTCTGACACCTCCTGCCTCAGTGGAAGGTATCAGAGGAGGGAGTGTGTGATACCTACTGCCTCAGTGGAAGGTATCAGAGGAGGGAGTGTGTCTGATACCTCCTGCCTCAGTGGAAGGTATCAGAGGAGGGAGTGTGTCTGATACCTCCTGCCTCAGTGGAAGGTATCAGAGGAGGGAGTGTGTGATACCTACTGCCTCAGTGGAAGGTATCAGAGGAGGGAGTGTGTCTGATACCTCCTGCCTCAGTGGAAGGTATCAGAGGAGGGAGTGTGTCTGACACCTCCTGCCTCAGTGGAAGGTATCAGAGGAGGGAGTGTGTGATACCTACTGCCTCAGTGGAAGGTATCAGCGGAGGGAGATATGTGGCTGAGCGGTAAAGGACTTGGGAATGTAACCAAGAGGTACCTGGTCCGAACGCCGGCCGTGCCATCATAACGTTGTGTCCTTGGGCAAGGTACACAGGGGGGAATGTCCCTGTACTTGTTGGAAGTCACTCTGGATAAGAGCGTCTGATGAAATGAAAACGTTAAATGTCTTGTGATGAAGGGTCGAACCATCTGATGATGCTTGAGGTGATGAAGTGTCCCACAGGTGTTCACATTAAGATCCACCGTTCTCTTATCATAGAACAGGGAGCTGATCTACCAGGGTTTGAGACACCTAGTCCCTTAACTCATGTGTGCGTACCTGAAGGCATATGTGTTCATTTCACCCTTCGAAAAAGACCTTTACAAAAGATATTTGCTAGGCAAGGGCAAGGCATTTAGAAAGCCACAGGGTATCCTAATTGTCCGGAGAGTCAAGTAGCCTATCCTGTTGAACATGGCGCCAGACGTCTCATCTAATATTTATTCAGCTGTGAAGGGGTACGACCTGGCAATTTGTGTAGCATCATTAATTCATAGGGAGAAATTACAAATGGAGTGGCTTCAGTCAAATTGTGTATGTGTGTGTGTGTGTGTGTGTGTGTGTCTGCTCATGTTCACGTATATCTGACAGGGTGCCAGCAATGTGTGAACTGTCCATTGACACAGGTTTGCTTGCCTACCTAGGTGAATCAGTTTGTTCGGGGGCAGGTATCTGTGAGTGTGTGTGCAGGGGCCCTACTTGGAAGAAGAGACCCCAGCCAGGAGTGAAGAGCGGAGGACCCAGAAGTGTGATAACGCTATCATGAATTATGGAACCTCCACTCTCCACACAGGAGACCACGTTTGGCGGATCCGTCAAATCTGCTTGACAGTCAGCGAGGCTCGTGGAAGGAGATCATCTTGTCAATCTCCACTCACATCTTGACACACCCCCCCAACCCCCCCCCCCACCCCCCACCCCCCAAGTGACATTCAAACAACAAGTCAATAAAATGAAAGACGTTTGGATGGATGTAAGGGGGAAGCGATGGGTAGATTCTGTAACTGCAGGCAGGGAGAGTGAGAGAGTGAGAGAGAGGGAGAGAGAGAGAGAGAGAGGGCTGGAGAGCAGGAGGGAGAGATAGAGAGAGAGGGCTGGAGAGCAGGAGGGAGAGAGAGAGAGAGAGGGCTGGAGAGCAGGAGGGAGAGAGAGAGAGAGGGCTGGAGAGCAAGAGGGAGAGAGAGGGCTGGAGAGCAGGAGGGAGAGAGAGAGAGAGAGGGCTGGAGAGCAGGAGGGAGAGAGAGAGAGAGGGCTGGAGAGCAGGAGGGAGAGAGAGAGAGAGAGAGAAAGAGAGGGCTGGAGAGCAAGAGGGAGAGAGAGACAGGCTGACAGTATCTAGAGACAGAGACAGAGAGAGCAGAGAGACAGTGAGACAGGCAGCTGAAGTCACACACACTCTAGAGCAGGGGTGTCCACTCCTGGTCCTCGAGGGCCGCTGTCCTGAAGGTTTTAGATGTTTCCCTGCTCCAGCACACCTGATTCTAATGAATGGTCATTATCAGGCTTCCACAGAGCTTGATAATAACCCATTCATTCAGCCAGGTGTGCTGGAGCAGGGAAACATCTAAAACCTTCAGGACAGTGGCCATCGAGGACAAGGGTTGCCTACACCTGCCCTAAAGAGAGAGTGTGAGCTAGGTCTTCATTAGCAGTGGTTGAGAAGGATCCGGACAGATGCACACAGTGCAGACTGACCTGCAGTATCTGGCAGCGGTCTGAGGTGCAGTCGATGTTCTCGCAGGGCTGATACATCCCCAGAGTGACGCAATTCAGCAGGATCACCATGATGCTGATCCTCTCGAACCACGTATGGAAGGTACAGTTAAGGAACACACTCTGGGACCAGGGGCACACACACACACACTATCAGTACCACCACTCCCACCACGCTCATCACACGCTGTAGGGCACCAAAGTGCTGAGGGGGGCACCAAAGCGGTGAGGGGGGGCACCCAAAAATAATGAATGAAAAAAAAACGAAATGAAAATGTGGTCAGTATAACAGATATGTGGTCAGTATAACAGATATGTGGTCAGTATAACAGATATGTGGTCAGTATAACAGATATGTGGTCAGTATAACAGATATGTGGTCAGTATAACAGATATGTGGTCAGTATAACAGATATGTGGTCAGTATAACAGATATGTGGTCAGTATAACAGATATGTGGTCAGTATAACAGACTCCAGACTCCATCTCAGGGCCCAAATGTCTAAATAAACTAATCTGCATGCATAGTTTACATAGGATTAAATTATTTTATGGATTCACGCTGAAATGATCAATTTCTTTCACACACATCTACACTACACTGCCTCTAGTTCACCAGTTCTTTACCTACATACTACAAACCTGTTTCTTATCAGTTGAAAGCTTGTTGCTTATTACTGTGATATCTTGCTTATTATACCACTGTTATGGCTGTTAAAAGGTCAGAATAGCAGACGCACACTTTAGTGCTCTGGCATTGCAGCTAGGTCAGTCTACACACTCACTGCTCCAGGACGAACTGTTCCAGGTAAAATGTGACAGACACCACTGGGAACCACTATGACTGAACAAATATGCTCACACACACACACACACACACACACTCAAACTAATAGAAGAGGGAGTAGCGTGATACATAATTTGCTATTAAATGGTCTCAACGGAGACGGAGGAGAGAGAGGTGGACAACTGTCAAGGGAAGGTAAAATAAGAAACTAATAAAACTGTGTGTGTGTGTGTGTGTGTGTGTACGGTATGTGAGAGAAAGAGCGAGAGCTACTGAGAGGAAGAGAGAAATAGGGAAAGAAAGAGAGAGAATGAGAGAGATAACTTGTGATGTGTTTGCCTCAGGAAAATGGATATTGTCCTGATGGATGATGGCCATCTGTAATTTGATTGGACAAAACCAGCTCTGGCCTTTAGCATCACTCTATGGACAGATGTAATGAGGACAGTAGAAAACATATACTGAGGTGTTTTCACTGACTCACAAACACACACACACACACACACACACACACACATGCATTCTTCATTGATACCAGTGTAAATAAAATATGGTGAAATGGCCAATCTCATCACAGGGATTGATCGAATTTGTTAGATAATAGTCTATTTGTAGCCCCACAAACTTCAAATAAGCAGGGCTCCCCCATCCAGCCCTCCAGCCTAACCCCATCCTCATCCCTCCATCCCCCCATCCAGCCCTCCAGCCCTCCAGCCTAACCCCATCCTCATCCCTCCATCCTCCCATCCAGCCCTCCAGCCCTCCAGCCTAACCCCATCCTCATCCCTCCATCCTCCCATCCAGCCCTCCAGCCTAACCCCATCCTCATCCCTCCATCCTCCCATCCAGCCTAACCCCATCCTCATCCCTCCATCCAGCCCTCCAGCCTAACCCCATCCTCATCCCTCCATCCAGCCCTCCAGCCTAACCCCATCCTCATCCCTCCATCCAGCCCTCCAGCCTAACCCCATCCTCATCCCTCCATCCAGCCCTCCAGCCTAACCCCATCCTCATCCCTCCATCCTCCCATCCAGCCTAACCCCATCCTCATCCCTCCATCCAGCCCTCCAGCCTAACCCCATCCTCATCCCTCCATCCAGTCCTCCAGCCTAACCCCATCCTCATCCCTCCATCCAGCCCTCCAGCCTAACCCCATCCTCATCCCTCCATCCAGCCCTCCAGCCCTCCAGCCTAACCCCATCCTCATCCCTCCATCCAGCCCTCCAGCCCTCCAGCCTAACCCCATCCTCATCCCTCCATCCAGCCCTCCAATCTAACCCCATCCCCCCCATCCTGCCCCCCAGCCTAACCTCATTAGCTTATGAGCATCTTGCATAAGTATGTTCTTAGGTGGTTTATCACTGTTTCTGAACTTCCGTCTTGCCATAGGCAGAAATGAGCTGAACGTGTTTATAGTTGCCTTAATGTAAGCTGTGCTTGTAACTGGGTACAGTATGTCCTTTTTCCGAGGCCTGGGAGGAAAATGCACACACACCCATCTCTCCCCTCACAGACACACACTCACACCAAATAATCTAATGTGGGCCCTGAGGCGATCATTAGCGAAGGTCCACAGTAGAATATTCCTGCAGAAACCAGTCCTTGGGGGGGGGGGGGCTTCTGGATGGGAAGGCCTGAAGCACTGCTTGGTTTGAAATCGTCATGAGCTGAAGCAGAGAGGTCCAACACATTCTGATGACAACTTCCTGAACTCAGGACTCTGGTACCAACAAGATGCAATTGGGTCGCTCTCTCTATGGGAAGCAGCCGTTCTCCATTTCTCTCTCGCTCTCTCTGTCACGAAACGTTTACAATCGCATACGTTCACTCCATCCCAAGTCTCTATCTCACAAAACATTTAGGATTACACATGTTCTCTCCATGCCAGATCTTGCTATTCCGCTCTCATGATCTCTCTCCTCGTTTAGCATTTCCATCCCTCTCACCCCTTCTCCTCTCTCGTTTGTTCTCTCTCTCTTCGCAGGGCCTCAGAACGATCCCCCTCTCTCTCCTACACCTTTTTCCCATTTCTCATCATCGTTGTCCCTCTCAGTCTTGTCTCTTCTTTCTCTTTCTCTATTTGTCTTGAAGCCAGTGTTTGGATCGGATCAGCAGCCACTCTCCAGAGCTGCAAAGAAGCGAGGTGGGAAACAACAGGAGGAGGCTGGGGAGAACAGAGCACAGAGCAAGAGCATCCCTCCTTCTTCTCTATTTCTTTCTTCTTTCTTACACTCTCCCTCAGTCTCAGGTTTCTTCCTTCGATTACTTTCTATTTATGACTCTCCATCTCCCCTCATCCCTCACTTCATTTACCTGTCCTCTGAGTGGGTCCCTGCAGCTGGTTCAGCCCTATGCAGCGCTCATTACCTCTTCTATCTATCGACAGCTACAGCAGCACTCTGAGACTTTATTCATAAACTTGACTACTCTATACAGTCCTTGGACATGGGACATTCTTCCAGAAAATTACGTATTTCTCACAGAAAAGTTTTGCAGTTGAAAATGGGCCGGACTAAATTGTCACAAGCTTGAAACTAAGTTATTCATACACAATTTTTGAAATTGTTGTTCCAGTTCACACAAAGGAAATAAACGTATAAAACAATTCTGTGAGAAATACCTACTTTTCTGGAAATACGCCAACAATTGTTGCCGATGACTGTATGTGTGGTATTTGTATAGGTTAGAAAGGTTCTTGGGTCCTGATTAAACAACTATCACAATGATTATAGTTCTTTTGTGTTTACACAGCACAGAGTAGCACGGATATCAGATCTACCATTTCCTCTGATTGAGAAAAACGCTTGTATGGGTTTGGAAAACGTCTTGATTTTCAAAACCGTGTCCAGATGACTACCTCTGAAACCTTTCCTACAGCAGCTCCTGAGGACTAGTGAGGAATGGAGCTGTTGTTCTAGACCCCCAGTGCAGCTGCAACGCTGTCAGCTGTTTCCCCCGGCCCCACCAGCGCATCGGGGCGTCTCCTTCCTGACATGGACACTCCGGGATCTGTCTCTTTCACAGAGATACGAGAGACGAGCTGCCTCTCAGAGTGACGTCCTCCGCCTGACTCTGTCACGTCTCCCAAGTGGACCTCCACGATCTGTCCCACACACTCAATCACATACTCAGACACACAAATCCGGACAAACGTATCTGCTTAGCTTTGCAATTCTCCCTCTGACGTCCAGTGACATCGTCCGGCTTCCTGTCTGAAATGATCGGGAATGTTTCGTGTTGGCTGTCTTCAGAAGGTATCGGTTTGTCGTGTCCAATCAAATCGCTCCCATAGGCATGAGAGGAGGGACATGTTGGTCAGCTGGGGTCACACTCAGGTCAGCCTTTGGTCAACTGTGTAAATCATTTCCACTCCCTTATTGGCTCCTGCAGGTGCCAACAATTCTCCACAAATTTATAGTTTCTTCAAATCTCTCTTTCCTTCCATTTATCGCCCTCTTTCCATCCCTTCCATTCTGGTTCAACTCAGAGATCCTTGGTAATGTACAGTATGATTGAATCATCTTGGCTTCCTTACCTGTAATGAACTGGTGGGCACCCTGCCAAAGGTCTGACCTCCAACTGCACTTACCTCCCTCCCTCCCTCCCTCCCTCACAATCTTTCTCTTTCTCACTCACCCTCTGTCTCTCCTTTCATCCCTCCCTCTCTCTTTATGACCCTCTCTCTTCATCCATCTCTGCTTTTATGTCGTGGAACCCAAAGCTGGACTCGCCATCATCGCAAGATCTCTCTGAGCGATGGGACGTCTTCTCTCTCCACCCCAAACTGCCCTGCCCGCCTTCACAGTGTTTCCTTAGACTGTGTTCACACCAAACCTGAATGAAGCATCTGATTTACATGTTAAGGCAATGAAAATGTGCATGTTGACATCCTGCGATGCAGGAGTGTCTAGTGCGGCGCGGATCGTGGCGTTAACGTGCCAATCAAGGGCCTGATGCTCTAGATGCCAGGTTAAAATAGCTGAACTTTGAACGAATTTGACAATCATCTGAAGCGTCAAAATATGAGACGTCAGACAGGAACATGAAGAGGAACGTGCAGGAAGTTGAATTTAGGAAAGCGCAGGAAGTTGAATTTAGGAAAGCGCAGGAAGTTGAATTTAGGAAAGTGCAGGAAGTTGAATTTATAAAAGTGCAGAAAGTTGAATTTAGGAAAGTGCAGGAAGTTGAATTTAGGAAAGTGCAGCAAGTTGAATTTAGGAAAGAGCACAAAGTTGAACTTGTGCCTGTGAAGATTTTGTGGTACCAAATCTCCTTATGAAAAGCAATTTGCTCCTCAAATCTCTATGTAAATATGAAGCGATTCGATTTTGGCATTTATTCTAATAGCAAATCAAAAATCCCTCTGACTTTATAACAGTTTCACAATCTGTGAAATAATTTGTGTAATTAGCAAAATTTTTATTTCACAATGCAACTCTTTTTTTCTGGATATACTCGGCTATAAAAAAAGAAATCAGAATAATCATTTTCAGAAACACAACGTCAAACTTCTTCTAAGACTGTCTTCCACAATTAAAATGTTTTATGAGAGTTCTCAGAGTACTGACAGGAATAGTTCACAATATAAACAACAATTGTATTTTGAGACCAAACCTTTCTAAGGTCACAATGCTCCTGTTTATGAAGCTCTGCTAGATCATTTAGCGTCTTGTTTGTTTTGGAGGTTTTCACTGATTGTAAACCTTTTTCTGATGTAATTTAGAGTCAATCTGTTTTTGTTCTACAGTCTGTGTTTTCTGTTTAGTTTAGGTGTTCATTTTGGATGGTGATTTTCACCTGCTGTATATTACAGTATCACATAATTTCACTTCAGTTTCTAATGTATTATAAAGTATCGTGTTTTAGCAGTGTTTTTACGAGATACTAACCCTTTTTTGTGGTGTTTCTACCTTCTAGTCCTTGTTTATACTGGCCTAGATATTCAACTAAATCCCGACTTTTGCAGTTTTTGTGCTTGTGTACGTTCGTTTTGGATTTCCTTCTACAAAGTTCTGCTCCGTATGTAAAGAACCATCTCCCTCCCCCCATATTGGGTTCACTAAACTGTTATTGTTCCTTCCGGAATGAAAGTGTTCACACCGAATGTGAACGAGGCGTCATGGGCAGTCTGAATCGGCACGAATCGGGAAGTTGACGCGTCATCCTCGCGTGACACCCGAGTTTAAAAACCGGGAACTCTGGCGAATTTGACGAGCGTCTGACTTCAAAATGTTTAAGCGTCCCACCGCACTCGAATAACGAAAATGTGACGCCTCGCAAGCTCTACGCTGCGTAAGAAGGAGCGCTGTGGACCATGAAGCTGTCCATGATGCTCCAGTAAAGTGGGCAGTGCCCTGGTTAGTGTCCTTCACTGAACCAGCCTTAATGCCCAGACGCTGGGTGGGGGGGGGGGGGGGGGAGTGGTTTGATCCTGCAGATGTCTCTAGGGCAGCACAGAGGACACTGAGATATCTCCCCTCTCCCATTAACCCCAAGCACTTCATCATCTTTTGCGAGCGCTCTGGAAGCGGCGAGTGTGCCCTGCTTCACGTTGTTGGATGGCAACCAACAACATGCGGGCACCTGTTCATCTCATAACATGCCACCTCCAGTGTAGCATGCCATTACCATACTCATTCATTCATTATAGACCGCTTATTCCCATTAGGGTTCAGAGGGTGACTGGAGCCTATCCCAGTTACTGTCACCTTAGGCGGGGTGTTTTATAGAGAACAGCAAACATACACAGGTGCCACACATCATATACAGGGAGAGAGGGAGCTCTCTGATGTGACAGCCATGGGAATCAGGGGCCTGAGCAGTTTGAGGGTCAGGCTAGTAATCAGGAGGTCCCTGGTTTAAATCCCAGCTGTGCCTACATGATGTTGTGTCCTTAGGCAAGGCACTTCACCCTACTTGCCTCAGGGGCAATGTCCCTGCAAGTCGCTCTGGATAGGAGCATCTGCTAAATGACTACTATGTAAACGTAAAAAAAAATATGAAATGAGGCTCCTCTACCAGACAGCTGAAAGAAAAACAACAAGCTGGGGTCTGTTACCATGGCAACGGGATCAGGCGAGGTGCCTCCATTAAGATGGGCGAAACAGAGGCTCTGAATATGCCTGTCGATGTCTGGTGTGTTTGTGTGAGCGAGAGAAAGAGGGGGAGAAATAAGAAAGAGCTCAAAGGTTTGGGTGAACATGCAGATGAAAAACAACAACCAAAAGAGTCTCACGGAAGTTCTAAGGAGGTCAGAACTCTAGTCTACTGTGAACCCTGTATGTTTTCTCAGACCATTTTCTCTGATTGTAAATTACGTTTGGACGGGGTTCGAAACGTCTTGATTTTGAAAACACTTCTGAGACCTGTGTGTGTGTGTGTTGTTCCCATGTAGCACCTGAACACATCTGTGTATGGCTGAATACCCTTTAACAGGGAGGGAAAGAGGGACAAGAGAGTGAGAGAGAAAGGGAGAGGGAGAGAGAGCAAGGGAGAGGGAGAGAGAAAGGAAGATCAAATGAAGAAGAGCGAAAGAGAGCCAGGAGGAGAGAAATAGAAAAAAGAGAGCGGGAGACATAAAGAGAGAGGGGGAGAGGGAGAAGGAGTGAGGGGGGAGCAAGAGAGAGAGAGGCAGAGAGAGAGAGAGAGAGAGAGGGAGAGGCAGAGAGAGAGAGAGGGAGAGAGAGAGGGAGAGAGAGGCAGAGAGAGAGAGAGAGGCAGAGAGAGGCAGAGAGAGAGAGGCAGAGAGAGAGAGAGAGAGGGAGGGAGAGGCAGAGAGAGAGAGAGAGGGAGGAAGAGGCAGAGAGAGAGAGAGAGAGGGAGGGAGAGGCAGAGAGAGAGAGAGGGAGGGAGAGGCAGAGAGAGAGAGAGGGAGAGAGAGAGGGAGAGAGAGGCAGAGAGAGAGAGAGAGGCAGAGAGAGGCAGAGAGAGAGAGGCAGAGAGAGAGAGAGAGAGGGAGGGAGAGGCAGAGAGAGAGAGAGAGGGAGGAAGAGGCAGAGAGAGAGAGAGAGAGGGAGGGAGAGGCAGAGAGAGAGAGAGAGAGAGAGAGGCAGAGAGAGGCAGAGAGAGAGAGGCAGAGAGAGAGGGTGAGAGAGGCAGAGAGAGAGAGGCAGAGAGAGAGGGTGAGAGAGGCAGAGAGAGAGAGGGAGAGAGAGGCAGAGAGAAAGAGAGGGAGAGAGAGGGAGGGAGAGAGAGAGAGAGAGAGGGGGGGGAGAGAGAGAGAGAGAGGGGGGGAGAGAGAGAGAGAGAGAGAGAGAGAGAGAGAGAGAGAGAGAGAGAGAGAGAGAGAGAGAGAGAGAGTGAGCGAGGTGACAGGACAGGAGGTGACATCCAACGGGGCACCCTGACTCCAGCGTGACGACAGGAGTCCTCAGCAGCCACACCAGCCTCCCTCCAAGCCATCTGTCGCTTTCTCTCGCCCTCCATCTCCTCTCCATCTCATCTCCTTCCCCAGCCTTTCCTTGGCCTGTCCTTCCTCCTCTGTCACCTTGCCTTCGATCCTCAGTCCTCATCTCCTTTCTCCTCTCTAAGCCCTTCTTCTTGTTCAACCCTGCATGATTTCCTTTCTTACACCGCTCTCTCCATCACATCCACCCCCCCCCCCCGGTCTCCTTTCCAAACCTACCCTCCTCCAGCACCACATTCTTTTTTCTCTCCGTTTCTTGTTGTTTGTTCCGTCATTCCTTCTCCCTGACATCCACCCCTCTGTCCTAGCTCCATCCCTCCCATCGAAGAGGGACTGAGAGAGATTGGAAGAAAGAGAAGTGAAGCAGAGGAAGAGATCAAAATAAAAAGAAGAAATAAAAAGAGGAAGAGAGAGAGACTAAGAGAGAGACTAAGAGAGACAGCCACTAGGGATACTGCAGTTTGGGTACCTTGTTTTGGTTTGTCATGCTCCCTTCATGCATCGGGCTTCATGTGCAGCCTGTTTTGTGTCATGTTGTGACTCAGTTCGTTTAGCGTGTGTGTATTGGTGTGTGTGTGTGTGTGTGACTCCTTCCTCTAGTGCTAATGGATGGCACCGACACTGTGTTGTGCAGAGATCAGTGATGACACAGAGCTGTCCTTATGGACCAGATGGCTGCTTGATCGGATCTCGCTGAAGGTTGGGGGTTCAGACCTCGCACGGGTCAGGAAGTCTTCGGAACGTGTGAGCGTGCGGCGAAGATGAAGTACAGCGGGGTCATGTGGTGCGGTCAGTTAGGACGTTGGGCTGGCAATCAAAAGATACCAGGTTCGAACCCCAGCCAAACCCCGGCTGTGCCAACTTGACATTTTGTCCTCGGGCAAGGCACTTCACCCTACTTATACTTTCTGTAATTTGCTCTGGATAAGAGTGTTTGCTAAATGTATTACCAGCTAACAATAGGACTGTATGGCCCAGTACAGGGCCGACATGTAAAAGCTTAGTTTCAAGTGAAACTAGACTACAAGACAGGATTACAAAAGACACTAAGGAAGAATCCTCCTAGAAGGCAGGGCTTACGCAGCACAGCATAAATATCAGAGTTCTCAGACCATTTCCTCTGATTGAGAATGACTTCCAAACTCAAACATCTTGATGTTGAAAACAGTGTCCAGATGACTCCCTCTGAAACTTTTTCTACAATGGAACACTCCTGGACGAATGAGGGTCTTTACCGACCCATGGGATTCCCATTCTCATCTGTCCCCTTTCTAGATAGATGGAGATGGAGGCAGAGAGAGGCTGCGAGGAGATCTCGAAACTCTTCAGCAGACTCATCCCATCATCCATAAGAGGCTAATGGGCGCCGTGATGCCTGTCTGCCCAGAGAAAGAGAGAAAGACTGGGGAGAGAGGGAGAGAAGGAGAGGAAGAGGACAGGGCGAGAAGGAGAGGGGGAGAGAGACGAGAGAGCAAGAGGCAGAGCAGGAGTGGGAGAGAGCGCAGGAGAAAACCATGAACGAGAAGGAGAGGGAGAGCAGGAGTGGGAGAGAGAGCAGGAGAAAACCATGGACGAGAAGGAGAGGGAGAGCAGGAGTGGGAGAGAGAGCCGGAGAAAACCATGGACGAGAAGGAGAGGGAGAGCAGGAGTGGGCAAGAGAGAGAGCCGGAGAAAACCATGGACGAGAAGGAGAGGGAGAGCAGGAGTGGGAGAGAGAGCAGGAGAAAACCATGGACGAGAAGGAGAGGGAGAGCAGGAGTGGGAGAGAGAGCAGGAGAAAACCATGGACGATAAGGAGAGGGAGAGCAGGAGTGGGAGAGAGAGCAGGAGAAAACCATGGACGAGAAGGAGAGGGAGAGCAGGAGTGGGCAAGAGAGAGAGCCGGAGAAAACCATGGACGAGAAGGAGAGGGAGAGCAGGAGTGGGCAAGAGAGAGAGCAGGAGAAAACCATGGACGAGAAGGAGAGGGAGAGCAGGAGTGGGAGAGAGAGCAGGAGAAAACCATGGACGAGAAGGAGAGGGAGAGCAGGAGTGGGAGAGAGAGCCGGAGAAAACCATGGACGAGAAGGAGAGGGAGAGCAGGAGTGGGAGAGAGAGCAGGAGAAAACCATGGACGAGAAGGAGAGGGAGAGCAGGAGTGGGAGAGAGAGCAGGAGAAAACCATGGACGAGAAGGAGAGGGAGAGCAGGAGTGGGAGAGAGAGCAGGAGAAAACCATGGACGAGAAGGAGAGGGAGAGCAGGAGTGGGCAAGAGAGAGCAGGAGAAAACCATGGACGAGAAGGAGAGGGAGAGCAGGAGTGGGAGAGAGAGCAGGAGAAAACCATGGACGAGAAGGAGAGGGAGAGCAGGAGTGGGAGAGAGAGCAGGAGAAAACCATGGACGAGAAGGAGAGGGAGAGCAGGAGTGGGAGAGAGAGCAGGAGAAAACCATGGACGAGAAGGAGAGGGAGAGCAGGAGTGGGAGAGAGAGCAGGAGAAAACCATGGACGAGAAGGAGAGGGAGAGAGAGACGAAGCAACTTGAAAATAATTACCGGGAAAGAGACAGCAGGGAACAGAAGGAGGAAAGGAGAATCAATGAAGAATAACAGGAGACAATGGAGGAGATTCTGCAGTCAGCCAGCATAGTTAACCATCAGGCCTTGAAGGGAGTCATGCGGTGCTGTCAGTTAGGATGTCAGGTTAGTAATCAGAAGGTCCCTGGTTTGAACCCCGGGCCACGCCAACAGGATGTTGTGTCCTTGGGCAAGGCACTTCACCCTACTTTCCTCAGGGGGGAATGTCCCTGTACTTGCTGTAAGTCGCTCTGGATGGGAGCGTCTGATAAATGAGTAAACAATCTTTTTCACTTCATTCATTTTCACCTTTACACTTCACCTTTTTTTTCTTTCTAAAGATGCCTCAGTGACAGATGTGACAGGCTGATCCCCAGTAGGGGCGCCTCAGGTGCTTCTGGGAGGGAAAGTGAAGAAGCGCCGAGCGACAGCCTAGAATGAGAAGGTGACGCAGGGAGGGAATGGAATCATTAATGAGCTTATTCTCCACATTTTGTGATGGTAATACGTCAGATGGGAAACGCGGCGTTCTCTCTCTCTTTTTCTCTGTCCCCTCCCTCTCTTTCTTCTCAGTGAATACCGGCGGTGTTGAGGCAGACCTGAATAGTTGCTCTTCATCTTGGGAAGGCACAGATCATAACAGGACCACAATGGCTCACTCAGGGGGCTCTGGCATCTATTAGTCAGGCCTTTGAGCTGAATGGAACAGGTGAAGGGCTCAGATCACAGATGAGCAATTTACACATGCGGGGGGGGGGGGGGGGGGGGGGGGGATGATAGGCCTCCCAAATATGGTCACTTCCTACTTCTGACAAAAATTACAGATTTTTACAAACTGTAAAAACCGAATGACGGGTTGTTATTTACAACTCTTGACACAGAAAGCTCAATATCCATCTGTGTTGGTAATATAACAAAACAAAACATTGTTTAGACGTAAAAGCTCCATTTTAAAAGCTTGAACACAGACTACAAAAAGAAATGGACGGCCCAATTTACCAATGATTTCACAATTCACACTGTATGTCAAAACAGAATGCATAATGTTCTGTACACCTAACTTACTGTCTAAGTGGGAGTGAACAGCTGTTCATATTCAGAAATAAAACTCTGTGCTTTAGTGCTCTTCTCTTAGGTTAGACTACTGTCCGTCGGAGACTCACCTTAAATTTGTAATTTGTTTGGCTAAAAGCTCTTATAGTTCTTCCCTTGGCACTTATTGGTTCTCACGATGTATGTTTCATAATCTATAAACCCGCTATGTTTGGGGTCTATCAGTGGCCGATGCTCTTTTGGAAAGCTCTCTCTTATAAATCGCTTTGGATAAAATGATAAATGAATAAAAGTAAATGTAAATGTAATGCATTGCTTCTGCGAAACCCATAAAGGCAGCTATATTGCATATTTCTTGCGGTAATGTCCTGTTGCAAATTAATCCTTTACTGCAGTAATTCTGTTTCCGTATTATTTTTTTCATTACAGTCACTGTGATGGGTACAGCTACTTTGAGATGGGTCATGGATTTTTTGTACTGAATTTTAAGCCAAAGAGAGAATGTGTGTGTGCGTGTGTGTTTACAGCTGTACGTGTAGCTGAGTGAGTTAGCGTGTCCATGTATGTGTAAATGAATGTGTGTGAGTGTGTGAATGAGCACATGCATGCCTGCATGCAGTATAACTTAATGATGGGAGTCAGGTGACTAAGCCGTAATGGAGTTGGGCCACCAATCAGAAGGTACCTGGTTTCCCAGGTGTGTGTTATATGCTGTAAGTCGCTCTGGAAAAGAGCGTCTGTTAAAATGACTGTGTGAAAATGTCACTCAGTGCTTTACTACATTATAATCTGCAGCCATCACGCTATTATTAACTTTTTCATGCTGCTTTTTATGCCCTGTTTAGATCTTATTATAGCCTTTGTATTTTTACGTATTTGATAACTTTATTGATCCTCTAAGAGCTGTACTGTACCTGGCTGTTGCTAAATGAAATGTATCCATTGTCAGACTATTAAGGGATGATGTTATCTTCTCTGTGATTGCGTGTGTGCAGAGCTCACTGGGACGAGAACCCTCAGACTGATGACTGGGCTTCTTAACATACAGTACATCAAGCTCAGCAGGGGAGGCAATGTTCCTGTCTGTTATTAATTATAGCCTGAGAATCTCCCTGACACACACACACACACACACACACACACACACACACTCACACACTCACTTTATTAACACATGAAGATATGTCTCCTACATGTCTAGCTTCTGTATTCTCTGCACAGTTTCACTCACTCCTCAATCAACTTTCTCTTACACACACACGCACACACACACACCCCACGCGCACACACACACACACGCACACATACACATATCCACTCATCGCTGTCAGTGTCTGTGTTTAAGTGTTTAAAGGCTGGTAGATTTCCCCATATCCCCTTATAACTCAGCCATGCTTGGGTACCCTATAAGACAGACAGAAACCAGACAAAACAGCACGGGCACTACATTTATCAGACACTCTTATCCAGAGTGACTTACAGTAAGTACAGGGACATTCCCCCCTGAGGCAGGTAGGGTGAAGTGCCTTGCCCAAGGACACAACATCATGTTCTGATTACTAGCCTGGTTCTCTACCCGCCCAGCCACCTTACTCCCCTACTCCCTGACTCTATACAGCCTTGAGGACATGTGCTGCATAGCTTAGCTTAATGCAGCATGGCACTGCTTAGCATAGCTCAGCCTACAGGAGCACCACGTCCATCTGAACCCAACATATTCCCAGAATGTTGAAAGCCATATTCATTTTTTATGACTCAGTAAAGGAGGGACATTTACTGTGTCTGCTAATAGTTGTGCTTAATGTTTTGTTGTCGGGCAAAGCTACCAGGGTATTACATTTACATTTAGCAGATGCTTTGAGTGCCTTGCCCAAGGACACAACGTCCAGTAGCCACAGCCGGGAATCAAACTCGCAACCTTCCGATCACTAGCCACATGACAAAAAAAACATAGCATTCCAAGTGGAGAGGAAGGGTTTTATACATTGCTTCATTAGTTTTACAGCAGTAATGTCTGAAAAGCTATGTGATACACTTAGGGAATGGCTTTAGTATTGTCTGTCGGCAATAACAATTTAGCAATTCAAGTGGCAATAACATTCACTACCACCGTGTTTGCATATTAGAGTACGTTTAAAGACAAGAAGGGTATTGCCAGGTAATGTATTGTCAAGATATTGACTTCCTGTTGCTTGTTGTTTCGGAACTTCACTGAACCAATTCATGACCCAAATTCTCTCTCTCTCTCTCTCTCTCTCTCTCTCTCTCTCTCTGTCTCTCTCACTCTCTCTCTCTCACTCTCTCTCTCTGTCTCTCTCTCTCTCTCTCTCTGTCTCTCTCTCTCTCTCTCTGTCTCTCTCACTCTCTCTCTCTCACTCTCTCTCCCTCTCTCTCTCACTCTCTCTCTCTGTCTCTCTCACTCTCTCTCTCTGTCTCTCTCTCTGTCTCTCTCTCTGTCTCTCTCTCTGTCTCTCTCTGTCTCTCTCACTCTCTCTCTCTGTCTCTCTCTCACTCTCTCTCTCTGTCTCTCTCACTCTCTCTCTCTGTCTCTCTCTCTGTCTCTCTCTGTCTCTCTCTCTGTCTCTCTCTCTGTCTCTCTCTGTCTCTCTCACTCTCTCTCTCTGTCTCTCTCTCTCTCCCTGTCTGTCTCTCTCACCTTCTCTCTCTCTGTCTCTCTCTGTCTCTCTCTCTGTCTCTCTCTCTGTCTCTCTCTCTGTCTCTCTCTCTGTCTCTCTCTCTGTCTCTCTCTCTCTGTCTCTCTCTCTGTCTCTCTCTGTCTCTCTCTCTGTCTCTCTCTCTGTCTCTCTCTGTCTCTCTCTGTCTCTCTCTGTCTCTCTCTGTCTCTCTCTGTCTCTCTCACCTTCTCCCTCTCTGTCCCTCTCTCTCTCACTCTGTCTCTCTCTCTCCCTCTCAGTCTCTCTCTCTCTCTCTCTCTGTCCCCAGGCCAGGCTCCTGTGAGGTGGTGTCAGAGTGGGACAGGATGGCTCTGTGATGGGGGGAGCTCAGGGGGAAGTTGACACTATCGTTCTGAGGTGTGACATTTGACTGCTGGGCTTGCCTAGTGAAGGCCTGTCTGGAGGACAAAGCTGGGTTCTCAGGATGGGGCTATGTGTGTGTTTGTGGTGTGTGTGTGTGTGTGTGTGTGTGTGGTGTGTCTGCGCTGTGTCTGCGCTGTGCTGGAGCGTGTTTTAAGGGGAGGCCGTTTAAGTGTGTTTGAGGACTTGAGAACTAGCTAGTGTGTGTGTGTGTGTGCGCGCGCGTGTGTGTATAGTTGAGCGGCTAGCTGCATAATCTTTGTCCAGTAATTTACCCAGTCGGAGTGTTAAAAGTCAGACTGGTTAGCTGAAGGCTAAGCTGCTCTCAACATGCTCTTTAGATGTTAGCATTAGACACGTTAAAATAACCAAACAGCAGAATGCTTACTTAGCAGAAGAGCCAGGGTGGGTCAGGAGGAGGCAGACACACACAGACAGACACAGCCTCTGATTAGTATTGGCAGCAGCTCTGTACCTTGGGATTCACATCCAGCAGGGTGAACTGTGGGTGGGGAGGCAGAGAAGATCACACACTCACAAATATGCATGCATGCAAACACACACACACACCTACGCATACACATACTGACACATACTGACACACACTTACAACACACACACACACTGACAAACATATACACACACATGCAAAACAGTGGAAAAATACAGACACAAAATGCTCACGGACTATGCACATGAATGTATTTCCTCCCATCTGCCTATAGTTACTATGCAGATGGATCTTGGACACAGTCTGTCCTGTATGTAGAGAACAGGGACAGGAGATGTAGCGTAAGCGGTCCCATTATCGTCCATCTATCCCTCAACGCACGTCAGACAGTTGACAAAAAATGCACAACTTTTTACTTTAATATGTACATACACATCTATACTATAAAATTCCGGTTTGAAAATCCAATAAGGATTTACCTTGAAATGTTATTTATGTGATTTTAGCAGTTAGCAAGGAGGTCTCATTATCATCCACCCAATCACTTTCAATGGAGAAATGACATTTAGACGCTGAGGAAGGCAGATGCTACACATACGGTTTGAGAGCGTATTTCCATACTCAAATCTCAAAGTATGAAGCTGTAATTTGATGAGCAGCAGCATAAGATGTGTGCACATCGATGAGTAACTTTCTTTCGTTGCTGCCGCAGTACCTCTTTAAGAAGTGAAACGGAAATGAACGTTCGTGAACAATAGCGGGTTCTGGAACGTTGCCGAATGAGGATGGATGATAATGGTGCCTCTTCCTCTAGGTGACCGCTGAGATCAGTGTGTTAGCAGGGCTACGCTCGTTAATGACCTCCCCAGTGGAACGCACACAACTGCTCCTCACCTTCATTGATCACGCTTCATGTAAAATGATATGAACGACACCACAGAGACATCTAAATGATCTAGCAGACCATTGAAATGCCTGACAGCGTATCAGATTGACCTTCGCTGATCTTCAGAACGCTCTGCTGCCCCTTCTGGTATCGACGATGACACAGAGGATGTGGTTCTATTGATTAACCCAGTAAATCTGACCAGATCCAGGCTGGCTGTTCTTCAATAGCAGGTTGAGTGCGCATGATTGATGGCTCATCTTTTATTCAACAAGGTAGTTGAGTCCTAGCTGTAGTGCCCTGATGGTTGACGATGAAGAGAACAACAGGATGTGTGGACACGCACGTACACACACATAGAAAAAGCACATCGGCAGATAGAAACACAACTGACGAGCCCACGAACGCACAACATAGCGTTGGGTAGTCAGGTGGTTCAGCAGTAAAGGCGTTAGGCTCCTGATTGGAAAGTTGCGAGTTCGTTTCCCGGCTGTGGCTGCATGACGTTGCGTCCTTGGGCAAGGCACTTCACCCTACTTGTAGCTGTAAGTCGCTCTGGATAAGAGCATCTGCTACATGACTGAATGTACATCTACCATAGTCAAAAATCTCCATTGAGGTTGGAGAATCAGAAAGGGAATCTGAGAGCGTCCCTGGTCTTCTCTTGTTGTCCTCATTCAATTCAGGGGTTTAGATCAAGGGAGATGGATGTGGTAGAGAACTATGTCATTGTGTTCAGTCATTTCTGTTGATTGATTTGGATGTGTTTTCGGATCATTCTCCTGCAGCACACAGAGGAGGAGGAGGGGGGGGGGGGGGGGTCAGTAAAACCATCTCAAGGCTGTTAACCATGTTTTTCAGTTGTTGCTGGCATCAAGTCAACCTCAACACAATGCCAAACTCCTCAACCCGGCCCTTCAATGGCAGGTCTGCTGCGTTAGCATACTGACTTTGCATTTTATGACACGTCATCCGATGCATTTATCTTTTGTGGCACCTCAATGGCTTTTACCAGAGGAGCACTGCCAGACCTCATTTCTCTCGTATTCTAGTTAGCCGGTATTCTGCTGGCCAGAATCAAGGAATTGGACCAATAATGTATGGTTATGATGGTACAAAACATTACACTACACTGCTGAAGGACACTTAAGGGATAATAAGGTGTGATATTGTGTGCTACCCTTCTAGCTTGAAGTACTTGAGGCTTTCATGTAAAAAATACGTTCACTTTGATATCCACTTGATTGTTGAATCTACTATTTATCAATGTGATTCTGAAGTATGTGCAATATATAAACCTTTTTAAAATCAATCCCACAGTTCCATTCCAGTCCACACTTATCTGTGATCTAGGACATGCCCAAGCCCAGATATGACCAATGGACTGCCTGCTTCAAGACACCTTTGTAGTCATTCTCAATCAGACAGAATGGTCTGAGAACTCAGACACTTATGCTACTCTGTGCTGCGTAAACCCCGCCTTCTGGGAAGACTCGGATTTAGTGTCTTACATTAATCTGTAGTATCAACCTTATGGTTAGTGCATTTTTATATATCTTTAGGGCAACAAGTTTCCCATGAGTATATTGAGAACTGGGCACTGCCCAATTGCCAAAAGTATTCACTCTCATCTGCCTTAATATGCTTATAAACCTAAATGACATCCCATTCCTAAACCATAGGATTATAGAAATTGGCAGACCACCCTGTTCTGCTATAGCAGCTTGAATTCCTTTAGGACGGCTTTCCACAAGGTTTAGGAGTGTGTTCATGGGCATTTTGGACCGGTTTTTCCAGAAGAGCATTTGTGAGACGCGGATATTGGATGAGAAGGCCTCCCAGTCTCTGAGTCAACCCAAAGGTGCTCTCTCAGGTTAAGGTCAGGCCGGTCAACTTCTTCCACACCAAGCCCGCTCATCCATGTTTGAATGAGCCTTACTTTGTACACTGGTGCACAGTCATGTTGGAACATCTCTAAACTGCTCCACACAATGTCAGGAGCATTACATCTTGATATGCTGAAGCATAAAAAAATTCCTTTCACTGGAAATAGCCCAACTCCTGAAAAAACTATTCCCCAGATGGCTACCTCCTGTTGACTGTGCATCAGGGGCAGAAAGCAAGGGCTACTGTCCTTAATCCTTACGGTTTCAGAATGGGATGTAACTCACGTTCATATGTGTGTGAAGGCAGATGAGTAAATACTGTTGGCAGCGAAGTGTAGTGTATCGAGTCCATTTGTTAAGTTAATAGGGTGTGGCTCTAACCTGGCGCTGCAATTTTAACGTACTTTCGCTCAATTTTCATTGATCTTCTGTACTTGGTCTGGAGCTGCTATATCCAGCAAGTTTTCTCCGCTCAAATTCTTGCAGGCCAAATCAGCAAACAGAGCGAGTGGCTGAGAACGATGATGCTGATGTTGTAGTTCAGTAATGGAGGCAGAGGTAGAAGCGGGCTACGCTTCAGGCTGTTGTGGCTATGTTGTCGTGTTTATCCAGAAGTTAAGCACAATCTTTGCCGAGTTGTGTTGTTGATGCATGATTTACATTTACGTTTAGTTATTTAGCAGATGCTTTCAAAGGGTTCCCTTTATAGACTTATTTAATTTCTTACACAATGTAATTTTATTGTTAAGTGCACAAATTCGAACATAATTCTAATCAACCACCCAATCACCATTCGTGATAAAGAGACATAGAGAGAGCGATTCTGTATGTAGCAGGTAACACAGTGTCCTGATAACATCATTTAATAGGGTCTGTCTCTACATTTACATTTAATCATTTAGCAGACACTCTTTCTGCCCCCCCCCACACACACACATAATGCTAAAGAGGATTAAGATGGCACTGTCTGCCACTGTGCTAAATTGTACTGACTTGAGCTGTCAGCTCTCATTTGAAAACAACTGTACTGTACTTCTGTGGGCTTCTAGTTTGAGTGATAACGTATTTTGTTATCAAAATACACATGCTTGACTAAGGGCAGGTATGTAACTATATTGTGAATGTAGGGAGTAGTGATATCAAATCTCTCAGTACCATACAAGTGTGTCACTCTGAGGCCACAATGCTGTCTACTGGAGTCTAGGCTAGGTATGACAGGCTAGGCTGTTTGTTTACATGATTCAGAGATCAAATCTAAGATATGTATGCACTAAATAACCTAAATCAACCACATGCGTATACAAGCAATCTAGTTTAATTACTTGGTTGGCTATGAATCAAAAGTTACAGCTACACATGTGTGAGTTTTTAAAGTTGGTCTTTAATGTTTCTCAGACTATTTTGAGCCGGTGAACTGATGTCCGAACATCTGGGGGGGCAGTGAGGGGGGGGGCAGTGAGCGGGGGGCAGTGAGTGGGGGCAGTGAGGGGGGGCAGTGAGGGGGGGGCAGTGAGGCCCCACGCCCACATCCAGCTTTGATCCCCAGCCAGGAGCAGTGTGCTCAGGGGAGCAGCACATGTGTGCCCTGGGTTTGACAAAATGTTGAGACGTTCTAATAATACAACTAAGAACCAATATAATACATTTCAACGTCACTTAAGCAATTAATAGCGAAGGAAATGACATACAATTGTAGCCTATATGATCATTTGCATGAATGTAGCAGAGGATTGAAAGTTCATTCGAAAGTATGAGATAAACTTTACGAAGATCGCCAAGACGATGTGGCGGTTGAACAAGTACTGAGAATTCTAATTGGGATCTGAGAAATATCAAAGTCACTGAGAGAAAACGCAACACATGGTGCATCACAGGCACTGCACACTATCGATATTTTGCCATACAAGTTGGAATATACAGTTCAATTTAAGGGGCATTTGCTATATTTACATATTTACAAAATGTTCTATGCAGTGCTGTAAAATAGTCTTGTATTGTCTGTGTCAAATTGACAGAAGGCCCGAAAGTAACTGTGATAGGCTCCAGTCACCCGTGACCCCTAACGGGAATAAGCAGCACCGCTAATAATAAGCAGCAGAACATTTACGAATGAATAAATGACGCTGACAGATATGACACTGACAGCCGACAGAGGGGGCTCCATTTATAAGGACATCGTTTATGTTGTACGCCTGTTTGTAACTCACTATGTCCATGACCGAAAGACTGGGGAAACAGGGGACGGTGTGTAGCTCTGTGTGGATCGCTGTTCATCATCAGAATAAGAACAGGTTTGGTTCGCAACATCAGTTGCACAAACACAGAATTTCCTGTTGCAGGATGGTGCAAACAATATGTTTATACGGAAAGTATTGTCTGTTCCTTTCAATCTTGCTTCCTTTAGCTCATACCTGTGGGTGTGTAAGCATTAGTGTATCTTTGAGTGTGTGTGTACTTATAGGTGTTTGTGTATGTGTGTATTAGAGGTCTAAAGTTGCAGTCACCAGAGCAATTAGAGCCTCCATGTTCCTCCTTCCTGTCTGCGGTCGACAGCCAGGCACACACACACACACACACACACACACACACACACACACACACACAGGATAACTACCCCTCTGCCATCCTGTCTGCGTTCGACAGCCACTGGGTGAAAGTTCACTCAGATGTTGCACTACCCACCTGTTCTTCCCTCCGTGCTCTTAAGGACATTGCTAACTAGCAATCTTTCTCTCCTCCTCTCATGGCCTCTCAGAGAAAGTGCCAACCATCCGCAAATATTCAATGCGTTCTTAATGAAAGGTGTTTTTCCCCACAATCTGGAAAGCAGGTAAAATGATTCCCTTGCCTAAAGATTTCAGACAGTAGAGCAATCATCATTCTCCCAGTTCTTAGTAACCTGAATGAGAGAATTGTCTTCTGACAAATACTGGAGACCTTTGACTGTAATGGCTTGAACACATATTTCCAACATGCTTACAGGATGAAATCATTTCATTTGTTCTGCCCTAACAGTAATGACAGATAATTGGATCATTCAAAGATGCCTGGTTAAGCTTTACTGGATTTTAGTGCAGCATTCGATGTCTTAGATAACAATCTACTTAAACAGCTCATGTATTTCCAAGCAGAGAGACCAGGGTCAAACATACCGCTCCAGATCTGCTCTAATCACAGACAATTAGGAGGCGCCTTTACAGTGACCTCTCAACTTACAATGTGACTATTTCTTGTGTGGAGACCATTGTGTCCTAACACCAACTCCTTCTTGGAACGTTAGCATAGCTAACAACCTTGCAAATTGCTGGTAATAATAATAATTTTATGCTTTTAATACTATACACATAAAAAAACGTCTTGTATCTATAAAGGTATTCAAGATTGGTTAAGTACAGACGATTAGTACAGACAGTGGTACTTAAACTATGTTGTCTTTGGCAGGGATTTTTGCTCTGTACAGTACAGGAGCCATTATCTTCCTTAAAAATAGAAAGATCTCTGTATGACTATGAACAGCTACGCATTTGAAACTAGACTCAACGAACGAACTAATGAGAAACCCCCCAACCCCATTCTCCTTTTTTCATCAAACCAAGTCTCGGATATGATTTCACCTCTTCCTCTCCTCGTCCACCACCAGTCTGTCCTTCCTATCTTTGGAGGATGTAACTGGCCATCTTACATTGCCACATCTACCAACACCCCACACCCCCACACCCCATCCAGGATCCCACTGCACTCTGCCAATTTAGCACACAACACTTTATAAAACGTACTACTGTGATTTTGCACCACTGTTTGCACTACTGTGTATATACCCCTCCCATCCTATTTATCAGAATCAGAATATACCCATTATTTTCTACATTCTCTCACTATAGTTATATTCCGCCCCATCTGTATAGCCTACTTTGTACTTTTATCTTAATTGTAACTCATTTGGATTTTACATTAAACATTTTATTATGTTTTATTGTTATGTTCCATATATGTTCTATGTTTGCTCCTTTCTGCCAAAGTGAATTCTGTGTTTGTATATCTTGCATTCTGATTCTGATCTTCAGACATGTACCCTCGCAGGTTTAATCAGACCCAGTTCATCTCTGTCTGTTACCCCAGACGCTCGCAGGGGCAGTCTGGGAGTCACCAGGGTACCTGAGGGTATCATGCAACCATTTTAACAGCATTACCATTCTGCCTGGCTTCTGAGAAGCTCTGTATCATTTAAATAGGAGACATTCAGACAGCCCAGCACTCCAGCAGACTAACACTAGAGGACAGAGCAGGAGACAAACAGACTCACATTTACATTGAGTCATTCAGCAGAGGCTCTCATCCAGAGCAATTTACAGCAAGTACAGGGACATTCCCCCCACTCCCAAGTAGGGTGAAGTGCCTTGCCCAAGGACACAACGTCATGTTGACACAACCGGTGTTCGAACCAGGGACCTTCAGATTATCAGCCCGACATCCTAACAGACTTCCCCACATGACTCCCTGCTCCAGACTAAAACCAGAGACTAGCATGGATACAGAATAATAACACATAATGACAAAAGGTGCTGCCTCTGCACCAGCTGATAACGGGAGCAAATGGGCTTTTCCTTCTCTATCCACTCTGTCTCTCTGTCTCTCTGTCTCTCTGTCTCTCTGTCTCTCTGTCTCTCTGTCTCTCTGTCTCTCTGTCTCTCTGTCTCTGTGTCTCTCTCTGTCTCTCTCTCTCTGTCTCTCTCTCTCTCTCTCCCTCTCTTTGAATTTCTCTCTCTCGATGAGTCATTTGGACGATGTCTGACTGTATTGCTGTGAATTAAGGGTTAAGGTTTCCTTTGGAGAGGAAGGTGATCGTGTCACCAGCAGCTAGACCATTATCCAACCTGCTACCCAGAATGCACAGCAACAACAGGCGCCACACAGTGTCACACACAGTCCTCAACACTGATAATGGACCGTGAGCCGTAATAACAAGAAAGAAAGGGGAGGTGGTCATGCAGTCGTGGCTGAGCGGTTAGGGAGGGTAGCTGGTTTGAACCCCGGCTGTGCCAACATGACATTGTGTCCTTGGGCAAAGCACTTCACCCTACTTGCCTCAGGGGGAAAGTCCCTGTACTTGCTGTAAGTCAGATCTGGATAAGAGCGTCTGATAAATGTAAAGATGTAGGTTTTAAACTGACAGCTGACAAATAAGACATTATCTAAATATTTGAAAAGATCAGTAACGCATCACTGCAGGCCAATTTTTATTAAAACGCTTATTGTTGCGACTAGTGTATCATACTTTTAACGGGATCTGCTGTCTAAAAGGGCTTGGCTACATTTGGAGTTGAAACCCTTTGGAAGTGCTGCCAAACGGATAACGATGTCATCTGAGAGGACTCATCCATCAGTCATCGACCATCGGCCATCGCACAGCCTTCACTATGGAGTTCAGATCTAGCACTAGGATTACTAATGTGTTTGACGTCTGAGTTCACAGGGGGTTTATTTCCTAGGGAATTTTCTAAAGGATGTACAATCAAAGCAAGCAAACAATGAAGATTAAGAACTAATCTCAGGAGCCAGAAAATTGTCATAAGAACCGATGAGGATAAAGTAGTCAGGCTTGAATTCAGGCTATAAGGTCGGATTTATTGCTAAAAGATTTGACTGTAGACAAAGATCAGCGCTGCGCATGATAACTCATGTTTTCACTTGATTCTGTGCATAGCAAAATGTTTAAACATTGCACATAATCACGCAAAAGGCCGTTTTTAGACGAAGTAACAACTCCACACCCTTAAAAACATATTGCCCGTGAAATTCGAAAGGGCACAGAGAAATGTTCAGTATACAAACCACCAGACACTGTTAGTGGCCATATTGTACAGGCAGCTAAAGGTAGTAAGTCTCAGTATGAAGCCATATCCTGTTACTGGAGGAACACTTCCTCTGGGATAAGAGCTACACATCTGTGGCAGGGCCTGGGGAAATATCTGAAAGGTTATCCAGCTCCAGATATGAGGACAAATCTGTAATCCAACAAAGATACGTTCAGATGAACAACTCCCATATGGTATATTTTGGATAAATATGGCAACTGGAGGATTGCAGAGACCTGCAAAGGAGCAGGTGAAATAAAGGCAGAGGTTGTAAACGTATGGGGCTAAAACCACAGTTATGTTCTGTCTTTGATGTCATATAGGGTCTTATACAGGAACCTTTTGCCTTTATTTGAGCACAAAACAGTTTTTTGAGCTTTACGTAAAAATGTATATAGCCATTTTACATTTTTCTTTATAATTTCTGGTTACGACTTGTCGACAGGTAATGCAGAAAATAAAATCCCTTCACTAAAGTCTGATATGTAATAACTTTGAGAACAAATGAGCGGAAAGAAATGCGAGGTTAATTTAACTTTTACCGGTAAACATGGAGATGGCGCTCTAAGCAGCGTAGCACATTATCAACCAGACAATCGGAATCATGAAAAAATAACACTAGATTGTCAATTCCCAAAAAGGCAAAAGGGCCCTTTGAAATCATGGAGCAAAAGAGGCCCTGAGCCCTCCATGTCCCCCTCTGGACATGCCTGAATCACAGAGATACACTGGACACTGGTGTAAAGAACCTCTAGAGCACCTGGAAGCAATACAAAAACACAATTCTGTTCATTTAGATTCAATTAAATATGGGCATTCATCATGGCAGTGTAACCACTGGCTGGAACTGACAAATATCTTTCACTGGCGCTCTCAACAATTAAAAGAAGAAGAAAAAAGGGTTGGGGCGGGTGGTGGTGTGACACTTCCTATATCCCACAATTCAGTGTGTGTGCGGGTCCCTGGAGAGGTGCAGCCGGTGAGTACAAAGACTCAGGGTCAGTTGGAGGTACGCTCCTGTTTGTCGAACACAACACAGGCCTTAATGGAGCCCAGCTTGAGAAAGATGTGAGAACAAAGGAGGTTCGCGGGAGGATAGAAGGGTGGGGGGGGGGGAGAGAAGGAGGGAGGGAGAGTGGGGATGAGGATGAGGTAGCGTGGGAGGGATGAGGAACAGCAGAGAGGAGGCGAGAGAGCGTGGGGTTTAGGGACGGTGCCGTTTGTTCACCTTCATTCTGAAATCAATATCCCTCTACTTAGCGGAACACGGTCTAGCACAAGCACAGCTACAAGAATAAGATACAAACACAAAGACAGACGGAAAGTAAAAGAGCCACAGGTGTCGGCTGCAGTCACAGCAGTAGTTAGAGGCAAGTAGGTAAGGTGTGTGGCTATCCGTCACAGTCACTATAACAAGCTGTCAGTGACACCAGAGGATCATGGGCTGCAAAGGCCGGTCACTCTCCCAGCACACACTGCCAGACAATCAGACGGCTCTGACAGAGGGGGGGGGGAAGGGGGACGGATGGGAGAGGATGGAGAGAACGGGAGGGGTTACAGAAAGATGGATGTCCGAGCCAGACATCAGTCATCCAGTGTCAACATTATTCTTCTTCTTACTCGAAGAAGATCGTATCAACCACTGAACCAATGAAGCAGGTCCAATTCTATTAGACGTTCTAAAGTCGTCGGTGGTTCAAGTTAATGTCCGTTATTCCTTTCGACATGCAATCCAAATGAACTATCGTCCTTTTGAAGTACTCTTTGAATACATCTTTGGAAAAAAAATGTTAATTAAATTTGAGTTAAATCTTGGTCATTTTCAATAGGCAATCTCTCATCTTGAAGAGATTAAGTCTGAGAGCATTTAACCTCTCTATTTAAGTTTGTCACCTCTCCATAGTGGTCTGTTTAAGTGTGTCACCTCTCTATAGAAGTCTATTTAAGACTGTCACCTCTCCATAGTAGTCTATTTAAGTCTGTCTATTGAGCGAAGAGCGTACTCCAGACATGAATAATAGATATCATCATGGTTGATGATGACCTAATTCCCCAGTAGGAGTGAGATGCTAGCTCGGTGTGGAGCCCCATTCTGACACAATGGAACACGCTTCAAAACAATGAAATACCTGTTTATAGGTCAGAAAAGGATCCTGTAGAGATGGTGTGATTGGTCTCTTGACCTGAGTTGGGCTAATTACTCTTAGAAACCAACTCCTCCAAAAGAGACTCTTAACTTCGAAGGTTTCCTGATGTCAAACAAGCATTCAGAAATTAATAGAAGACGGTTCCCAACACTGACCAGAGGAGACTTGGAAAGCAATCATAAAGGCAATTTAGTACAATGTATGAATTATATATAACAAATATATTTTACAAAAATATAGAAAAGGTTTCAGAGGTATTTGGACATATGGACGCTGTTTTCAATATCAAGACATTTTGGTCTGAAATGTCATTCCTCCTGAGGCAAGTAGGGAGAGAAGAGGAGACGAGGGAGAGAGGAGGAGACGAGGGAGAGAGGAGGAGACGAGGGAGAGAGGAGGAGACGAGGGAGAGAGGAGGAGACGAGGGAGAGAGGAGGAGACGAGGGAGAGAGGAGGAGACGAGGGAGAGTGAAGGAGACATGGAGAGAGGAGGAGACAGGGGAGAGAGGAGGAGACGAGGGAGAGAGGAGGAGACATGGAGAGAGGAGGAGACAGGGGAGAGAGGAGGAGACGAGGGAGAGAGGAGGAGACGAGGGAGAGAGGAGGAGACGAGGGAGAGAGGAGGAGACATGGAGAGAGGAGGAGACAGGGGAGAGAGGAGGAGACGAGGGAGAGAGGAGGAGACGAGGGAGAGAGGAGGAGACGAGGGAGAGAGGAGGAGACGAGGGAGAGAGGAGGAGACGAGGGAGAGAGGAGGAGACGAGGGAGAGAGGAGGAGACGAGGGAGAGAGGAGGAGACGAGGGAGAGAGGAGGAGACATGGAGAGAGGAGGAGGTTCAATAGGAAGGGCTTCTCTGTAGTGGGCAGGAGTGGGAACTTTTTATCTCCGCTATGGTTGTGTGTTTATGTATGTATGTGTGTGTGTATGTGTTATGAAGAACCCCTATGAGCCAGAGTATTGGACAGAAGTATTGATCTGTCGAGGGAGAGAAGCCACGTATTACTGCGTCCTTGGTCTACACACACACACACACACAGAAGGGATGACAACACAGATACAAATAGGATGTATATCAATTTTACCCACATACACACAAGCACATGCTGCATGAATGTGTCTATCTACTGTACTTGTCTTAAACTACCTTTGGGGGGTATCGAACCAAGGCACTCAAAACACTCAAGCCCTCTAACTAAAGTCCCACACACACAGCACAGCCCCAGCTCACACACACACACAGCCCCAGCTCACACACAGCACAGCTCACACACACACACAGCACAGCTCACACACACAGCACAGCCCCAGCTCACACACAGCACAGCCCCAGCTCACACACACAGCACAGCCCCAGCTCACACACAGCACAGCCCCAGCTCACACACACAGCACAGCCCCAACTCACACACAGCACAGCCCCAGCTCACACACAGCACAGCCCCAGCTCACACACACAGCACAGCCCCAGCTCACACACACAGCACAGCCCCAGCTCACACACACAGCACAGCCCCAGCTCACACACACAGCACAGCCCCAGCTCACACACACAGCACAGCCCCAGCTCTCACACAGCACAGCCCCAGCTCACACACAGCACAGCCCCAGCTCACACACACAGCACAGCCCCAGCTCACACACACAGCACAGCCCCAACTCACACACAGCACAGCCCCAGCTCACACACAGCACAGCCCCAGCTCACACACACAGCACAGCCCCAGCTCACACACACAGCACAGCCCCAGCTCACACACACAGCACAGCCCCAGCTCACACACACAGCACAGCCCCAGCTCACACACACAGCACAGCCCCAGCTCACACACAGCACAGCCCCAGCTCACACACAGCACAGCCCCAGCTCACACACACAGCACAGCCCCAACTCACACACAGCACAGCCCCAGCTCACACACAGCACAGCCCCAGCTCACACACACAGCACAGCCCCAGCTCACACACACAGCACAGCCCCAGCTCACACACAGCACAGCCCCAGCTCACACACACAGCACAGCCCCAGCTCACACACAGCACAGCCCCAGCTCACACACAGCACAGCCCCAGCTCACACACACAGCACAGCCCCCCCACACACAGCACAGCACAGCCCCAGCTCACACACAGCACAGCCCCAGCTCACACACACAGCACAGCCCCAGCTCACACACACAGCACAGCCCCAGCTCACACACACACACAGCACAGCCCCAGCTCACACACAGCACAGCCCCAGCTCACACACACAGCACAGCCCCAGCTCACACACAGCACAGCCCCAGCTCACACACACAGCACAGCCCCAGCTCACACACACACACAGCACAGCCCCAGCTCACACACACAGCACAGCCCCAGCTCACACACAGCACAGCCCCAGCTCACACACACAGCACAGCCCCAGCTCACACACACAGCACAGCCCCAGCTCACACACACAGCACAGCCCCAGCTCACACACACAGCACAGCCCCAGCTCACACACACAGCACAGCCCCAGCTCACACACAGCACAGCCCCAGCTCACACACACAGCACATCCCCAGCTCACACACAGCACAGCCCCAGCTCACACACACAGCACAGCCCCAGCTCACAGGTTCTTCTGGTTAGTTCACAGCAAACTCCAAACAACACACCGTGACAACACACCCAAACATCCCTGAACCCACACCTTCCCAAACCAGCCCCCTAAACCACACCTCCCACCTCAAAGCCCAGATTGTCTCTCCATGGTTAACCTGCTCACGCTCAGACAGTGAGATGCCTGCACCCCTTGGCCAATGGCACGCTACAGGGGCCCGGGCGAAGAGAAATAAGATTTGGACTTCTCTGGCTGTAGCAAGCAACAGAGAGAGAGAGAGAGAGAGCGAGAGAGAGAGACTGAGAGAGAGAGCGAGGGGGAGAGAAGGACAGAAAGAGAGAGCGGCAGGACTCTGGCACACTGGAACGTACTGTAAAATCCCTCCAATCCCCTTCACCCACATCAAAGCAAGCCGATACGAAGCTCAGTTTGGGCTGAAAGTGGCTGGCTGGCAGCATTTTCAGCAGGGATCATTAAACCTGTGTCAGCTGTAGACAAAGTGACACTGAATCACACTATAAGGAAGCTGCTAAAAACACCAGTGCCTCGACACAGATTCCCAAGCAAGCATGTGTAACCCCTCCACCCTGGTCCATGTGTAACCCCTCCACCCTGGTCCACGTGTTACCCCTCCACCCAGGTCCATGTGTTACCCCTCCACCCAGGTCCATGTGTTACCCCTCCACCCAGGTCCATGTGTTACCCCTCCACCCTGGTCCATGTGTTACCCCTCCACCCAGGTCCATGTGTTACCCCTCCACCCAGGTCCATGTGTTACCCCTCCACCCTGGTCCATGTGTTACCCCTCCACCCAGGTCCATGTGTTACCCCTCCACCCAGGTCCATGTGTTACCCCTCCACCCAGGTCCATGTGTTACCCCTCCACCCAGGTCCATGTGTTACCCCTCCACCCAGGTCCATGTGTTACCCCTCCACCCAGGTCCATGTGTTACCCCTCCACCCAGGTCCATGTGTTACCCCTCCACCCAGGTCCACGTGTTACCCCTCCACCCAGGTCCATGTGTTACCCCTCCACCCAGGTCCATGTGTTACCCCTCCACCCAGGTCCATGTGTTACCCCTCCACCCTGGTCCATGTGTTACCCCTCCACCCAGGTCCATGTGTTACCCCTCCACCCAGGTCCATGTGTTACCCCTCCACCCAGGTCCATGTGTTACCCCTCCACCCAGGTCCATGTGTTACCCCTCCACCCAGGTCCATGTGTTACCCCTCCACCCTGGTCCATGTGTTACCCCTCCACCCAGGTCCATGTGTTACCCCTCCACCCAGGTCCACTCATGCCCCAGGCCGCACTGCCCTGCGCAGGCATGTTTCCAGCATGGTAGACGGATGCTCCAACAAGGAGGCTAACGGCTGCATCAGTCTCTAGAGCATCCTCTGAGATCCGAGGAGTGGGGTTTACTACACAGTTACTACCAGCTGGCCTCTGTTACACACACACACAGTCCAGTTACAGCACAGCCAAAGGCTTTTCCTTTCGATCAGTCTGTGAAACAAGAAACGACGCTAGCGATTGGCCAATGACTTACCTGGTACAGGAGTCTCAGGAAGGTTCCAAAGGACAAGGTTCAGAGGAGAGGAGAGAGATAAGGGGGGGGGGGGGGGGCTGGAGGTCGGAGGGAAGGGGGGGGTTAAGAACAGGGACGATTGAGAAGAAAAGAGTTCAAGACGGATGAGAAGCGAAGAGAGAGAATCTCTCTTTGTGAAAGAGTTCCAGAGAACGTGGAAGAGACGAAGGAGGATATAAAGAGGACATGCAGTGAGTTGTGTAAAACTGCCTGGTAAGATGGTTATAGGGAGGGTTGATAAAGGAGGGCTAAAGAAAATCTGACTGCATCGGTAATTGGTTGGGTGATATCTATTCACCAGTGGCTGCCTAGCACACTATTATAAAATATAGAGACCTAATGATGCGATGATGATGATGATGATGAGGGTGCTTAATTCTCACTTACTTTATATATTATTATTTTTCCCATCCTTTCTTAGATCCTTTATCACATCTCGTCTTTTTCTAAGCTTCCCTCTATCTTGTATTTTAGTTTAAATTGTTACTCTTGAGTGCTGGACAGTGCCTTGCTGTTTCCCCACTGAGGGACAAATGAAGGAGGATCTTATTTGATCTTAAACCTGGTTATGGAGTACATACAGAAGGATGGCCCTCCAGGAAGAGAGTAGGCCAGTCCTAGTCGAGAGGTTCTATTTAGGGTTAGGGGTCAGATGGGTGTCTGGGCTTGGGTTAGGGTGTCTGTCTGAAAGTTAGGCTAGGAATAAGGGGTCAGAGTTAGGGGGCAAGGGTCATGGTTTAGGTCTGAGAGTTTGTGTTGTGTATATATCAGCAGGAAAACATAGAGGCGTGTTTCAGCGTTGAAGGATATGGGCTGGAGACCATTCGGATGCACCAGCTGCGTGGACAGGTGGTCTGTTTGAGGCAGAAGAAGACCACAGGTGCCAGCTCTGGGAAGGGCACCACCAAGGTGCTGAGGTCACTGCTGGCATCGTCACCTGGCCCCGCCTCCTCCGTGATGTCATCAGCCTGCAGCGGGCCGTAGTCCTCACAGAGCCCCACCCCTACTTGGGACGAGCCCAGCGGTACGGGACACTCCTCACTCGTCATGGTAACGCAGCGGAGATCTGAGGAAAGGGGGGGGGGGGGGGGGGGGGGGGGGGAGATGAGAACGACGTCAACATTCATTTTCACATTTCATTTTCAACTATGAAATATTCATCAGTGGCTGCTTAGCGCGCTAAAGGACACACTATAAAGACAGACACGACCCAGATCTCTACCAAGCTAAGTCAATGTCAACAGTCACTGCACATCCACTGACTATTTATTTGACATTTACATTACATTTACATTTATTCATCTAGCAGACGCTTTTATCCAAAGCGACTTACAAGAGAGAGCTTTTACAAAGAGCATCAGTCATTGAGCATAGCAACGTGATAGACCCCGAACACAGTGGGTTTTTTAGATCATGAATCATACATCATGAGAACCAATAAGTGCCAAGGGAAGAACTATAAATGCATAACACAACGATTGTGAACATAAAGCAAGAGATACAATAACAACACTGGCAAGTCACCATATGGGGACCAACAACTGAAGGGCTCGATGACGCCTCTCTAGTGAGGGGGGAAAGCCTCTCCCTTTCATACGGTGGCCCTGAAGTTAGAATGACAACAGCAAGTACAAAAAAGCAACAGCAAATCTTAAAGACAACAACTACAGCAACTAAATCCACAAGGAACAGGTGTGAGAACACGCCGGAGGTTTGTGAGGCGTACGCATCAGTCCAGGGATCCAAACTGCATCTGGCAGGTACAGGGATATGATAAGCTGAGAACCCTGACAGCAGAATAGATGCCCTGGTCCAAGCAGCTCTTTAAGAATGGCTCATCTCATCTCATCCAATTTGCCAGGATTCGTTTTATGATAAGTTGAAACGTTTCCCATTGTGCTCACATTATTACAGTACAGCTCCCAACCTTTTATCTCCCATAATATCTTTGTATGGCTCGTTTACTACCAAGGGAAACAAGCGTAAAAATGTACTCTTTTACATCCAAGGAAAGAAAGGTAAAAAAAGAGGGTAGGAAAATGTGAAGATAAATATAAAGAAAAGAGTACTTGTGTGTTGTAGATTGAAGCTAGCAAGGCTAGGCTCACGGAAGCCTACAGTAGGTGGGTAGCAGTGGAAGTCTAAGTGAATGTGTAACAACATATTGTGCCCCAGCAGTTGTCTCTGTTTTACCTCACAGCCCAGGAAGACTGCCAGGCAGAGGCAGGGGGCCAAACAAACACCGCTACATTCCTCTCACACATCCACACACACGCGCTCACACACAGAGACAATCCCAACATGCTTAAAATATCAAACTGAAACTGGCTGTGAGAGAAATAGATAAATCTGTGGGTTCTATTGTCCTAATGTGTGTGTGTGCATCTACATGTTGGATTAGCTACCAGGCATTGCTCTTCCATCATAATGAAATTAAAGACTATTCATCACGCTATGGAAATAGGACACAGCAATGTAGCAGATTTCCCCACCCCTGCACAAACTGTTATCCTTTTAAAGGCATCACAAGAAGCATATTTACGGCTACTGTGTTTGGCTTGATTACAAGAATGATATCCAGTGCAATATGAAAGCATAAAAATAGTAGAGTTCTACAAAGCACAATGGCATTTAGACATTCACGTTTGTTCATTCAGCAGACGTTCTTATAAAGAGCGACTTACAGCAAGTACAGGGACATTCTCCACTACCATTTCTGTTTGTTCATCTTGCATCATCTGCATCATTTCGGTTTTTATTTGCACTCTGTTCATTTTGCACATCTGCTCATTGCATCATTTGCACTAACTGTACATATATGCAACTCTGTAAATTCTGTCAAATACTGTAACATCTTGTACTATACAGCTGTACATTTGTCGCCAATCACTTAAATCACTTTAATCTGTTCATACCCGGTATATTCTGATTATACTGTTCATAGTGTGTATATTCTGAGTATACTATTATTATGTTCTGTTGTAATAACTGTTTTGCACTTCTGGTTGGATGCTAACTGTATTCCGTTACCCTGTACTTGTACCTGTGTAATGACATTAAAGTTGAATCTAATCTACTAATTCTCCTGAAGCAAACAGGGTGAAGTGCCTTGCCCAAGGACACCATGCCATGTTGGCACAGCCAGGGTTCAAACAGGGTACCTTCTGAGTTCTAGCCCAACACCTTAACCGTTCAGCCACATGACACCCCATGGTACTGTGCAATACAGTGTTTTAGACAAACACAGGTTCATGTATGACCTGTCAGATTTAACAGGTCTGGACCTGTTGAAGAAAATAAGGAAAGGCTTTGAATGGTTGCCATGGAGGTGGCATCTTCCTGTTTAATCAGGAAGTCTCGCTCTAACATTGAGTTATTCACATTCAAGTCATTCCCTCCTTCTACATGTGTACGAGTCCTATTAGTGTGTGTGTGTCTTTGCATGTGTGTCTGAATGCTAATGGTTCTGTGAAAGTGATTCTCTGGTGCATTAACATTCACGCGGAGATAACACACACACACACACACACACATTAACACCTTTCATTTCGGTAACGGATCTACAGTCACCCATTCAGCAGTGCTAAGAGACTGGAAAAACCTGACTCCTCCCTCATGTCGCCCACTGACAGACAACGAGAATAAAACCCCGACTCCAGATTCCTCCTGCTACAAGAAGTTGGCAGAACTTCCCCCAAAGCTCCAGGTTGACGTTTGACAGTGTTAAGACGATGGCCACTGGCCCACCGGCAGGTCATAGAGCTGGGGACATTCTCTCTCATAGTCTGGTTACATTCCCAAAGCTCCAGCTCAGGCACTGTGCTGACCAGCTGTCTCCGGTGTTCACCAAGATCTTCAACACCTCCCTGGAGACATGCCACCTGCCAGCCTGCCTCAAATCCTCCACCATCATCCCTGTGCCCAAGAAGCCCAGACCGACAGGACTGAAGGACTACAGACCCGTCGCCCTGACCTCTGTAGTAAAGTGTTTTGAGCGCCTGTTACTGGCACACCTCAAAGACATCACGTTAGTTTACAATGTGTGATTTTGAGCATGAAATGAACCGTTTTGCCATTTGCGTGTTGTGATGTTTTGTGGCATTAAGAGTTTAGGAAAATTATAAGTATAAAAAATTGTTATAGTGTATAGTATCATTGTTATATGTAAACAGCTTCACGATCTCTGACAAAGCGAACGTTTAGAACGCACATTAAGAGAAAAAAAAAAAAAAGCTAACGCTAAAGAGAGGATAGAGAGGGTAGTTGCGTGCCCAATTGTCGCTAAATCAAGACAGAAACTCAAGCTTTAAGATAAGTGGACAGAGAAATAGGTCTTTATCCTGAGTGTTAGTACTTTGTTTATTAGCTATAGGGCCTACATATAGGCCTCGACGACAAGTATGTTCCCCAAATCATATTGCACCTGACACCGCAGAGCTGTCAAGTTTCACGCATTCACCATGAGATTCAAGCGGGTGTTGTGCCAGGTTCCCACTCCCTGCCGATATGTGCCTCCCCTGTTCGTGAACGCAGGCATGGTGCTTCTGCATTGCTGCGACTAACTTGCAGAGTTTGCTGTTCACATCGTAATTCATTTATCCTGCTTTTCGCTGTTCTTACTGAATTAATAGTTCCTTATTTGAGCCCTTTAAAACAACATCTAGCTGTGTTCTAAGATCAATTACATGAAAGCGATAAAATAAGTTATGTTATTTATATTGTTTAGAATTGCGATCAATATAACCTGTTAAGGAGTTTGACATTTCATTTGTATGTCTGTTTTGCTTTAAATGACTCAATAATGAATAAAAAATGAAATGAAATGGGAAAAAATAAGAATAAATGTCATGTTCTGGTTCAATTTGACCTGAACAGTGGGCTTACCAAAGGTACACAGACCCCAGAGGAGTCAGATATCGTCAGGGACTGTAACTTCAGCACAACACCGGGCTTATGCGTCAACCTGGAGCAAACATTTAATATATTTGGGGGAGGACCATTCCATTTCTCAGAAGCCATTTCTTACGGCGTCATGTCCCCCCTTCCCCTCTAGATTTCCAACAATGCATCACACATATCTGCGTAGGGTACTGATATAAAAAAGAACCATAAATCCTGAGCACATCTCTGCACCCCGGCCCATTAAGGACAAAGACCCACAGAAGCATGAACTAGGTTTTATTCATTACAGACAGTTTTCATGACACACCTTATATTCCTCCTTCTGAGGAATACAGCCTAACCTGTCCTGCTGTATCACATTCACAGACAAAGCACAGGCATGTCGTTTTCTGTCTAGTTCATAGTTACTTCTACATTTTAGTCATTTAGCGGACACTCTTCTCAAGTAGGGTGAAGTGCCTTGCCCAAGGACACAGCTAGGTTTCAAACCGGGTATCTTCTGTTTACTAGCCCAATTCCTTAACCGCTCAGCCACCGGACTCCACAAGTTATGGAGTCATACATGGTGGCATGGGGGCTAGTCGGTGTAATAGAAATTTTTCATTGTGAGGCTGAAAAGTTGTCTTGCGTGAGAGCACAGGGACAAAACTTTGGCAAAGAAACCCCAGTGTGTTAGAACTCTGTTATGGTGTGTGTCCAGTCATGGGGAACAATGCTGAGCACAGCACTCTGAGACTAGCAGGGAACTGCCACTCAACTGAACACTGCTCATCAGCTCAGTCCACACACACACACACACACACACACACACACAAGCACCCTCACCCACACGCACTCAGACACATGCCCAAACGCTCTGCATGGATGATGAAGATACTGCTTAAGAAAGCATGCTTGATGGAGGGGTGAACGGGGTTCAAAACCAAAAGAATAGGCAGGTGTAGAGTAGCTGGAAGGCGTAGACAAACACACACATACAAGAACAGAACGTACAGCACAGCCACACAGTACTTTGGTCTGAAATGAAGAGTCTGGGAGAACAAGCTCACAAGGTTATGGGGACTGTGGACCTGTTTGTGTTGAGTTTACTACCCAGAGGAAATTCCAAGAACTCACTAATGCTGTTAAAATCGTTTCTGATCAGTAATTTCTGGGAACACACACATTTATATTTACATTTATTCATTTAGCAGATGCTTTTATCCAAAGCGACTTACAGTAAGTACAAACATATATACACGCTGACACAACAAAAAACCCACGTACATATAGTGTGTTGTTGTACTATGAAAAGGTTGATAGTACAACTGGCTGAATGTGGACTGTTGCGGAGAGCCGGACTCAGAAAAACCTGGTCTCCAGAGTTTACAACATCACTATCCACCTTGATACACTAACGTTTTAAGAATGTAATACTATTTCAGAAGAGTTCACTCCTCGGCTCATCCGATGATGAGAGCATGGGAGAAGGAAGTAGAAACATACAAGGAAACAATAACAAATCGTTTAACTGCCTTAGATCAGTCCTTCTGTTCTGGAATACTTCACCTTCAGCACCTAAACCGGTAACCAAGCAATAAGAAGTTTCCAGAATGAAACCTGAGGCCTGGCGGTATCTCAGGACCCCCGGCTAATGACAGCATGACTTGTGATGTGATGGTATCCATCACATAGTATAGACTGGCAGAGCGCTGGTGCTTTGGGGGATTGAATTCGTGCCTCCCTGCCTCAGGTCATTCATGAAGGCAGGGAGCACCTCCCCCAGGTACATCCATTCCATCACAGTTAAACGTTTGCATTGACATTTAACAGACACTCTTGTCCAGAGTGACTTATAGCAAGTACAGGGACATTCCCCCTGAGGCAAGTAGGGTGAAGTGCCTTGCCCGAGAAGAAAACGTCATTTTGGCACGACCGGAGATTTACATGTATTAATTTAGCCGACACTTTGATCCAAAGCAACGTACAGTAAGTACAGGGACATTCTCCCTGAGACAAGTAGGGTGAAGTACCTTGCCCAAAGACACAACATCACATAGCAACAGCCGTGGTTCAAACTCACAACCTTCCGCTCACAAGGCCAACGCCTAAACTCGCTGAGCCATCCAACTCCCTCAGCATTTCAGAGGGAGTTCAAACCAGGTACCTAACCGCCACACGACTCAACACCCAGGGCACAGAGGACTCTATGCCTTTAGACCAGCCCACATTAGTTCACAACTTCTAATTCTTCTATTTACTCCATGCCTTCTATCTGCCCATGCTGGTGTGTTGACACATGACTGCAGTCTGGTAACGTTACATGGCCTGCCTCTTCACTGGTAACAGGAAATAGCATATTTATCGGAGGCTGATGTATATTAATAAATGGGGAAATCAATCACGCTACAATGACAGACTGCGATATTGTTTGCACGCTCCGTGGTGTTTGTGAAACATGCAACTTTAAACAACGGATACATATTCATTTATTTGTATTCGTGGGCACAGCTGGTACAGGTAAAAAGGATGAAATGCAGTCAAACAACATGGTGTCGTTGCTCTTTACAATGGACTGAGGAAGAAGCTGATGCTGATGTCTTTTACTATTATTTCAACAAGTATTTTAAAACGCTGACTACTGTACATCTACAGGTATATATATTATATATATATATAAAAGCCTTCGCCAATGTGCTGCATAATTCCCAAATGAGCACAGTTGATGTTTGACATATATGGTTGGTAGGTACTTCTTCTGCCAGCTATGTCACTACTGAATCATCACTTTCTCTCTATTCAGAGACACAAAGGCTGTTTCACTGGCCCAGCAGCATCTCCATATGCTCATTAGATCTCATTGTTCCAAAGCCATATCCTGAGAACAAGCCGTGCTGTTTCAAATTAAAACCAACAATTTCCTGTTTATCTCGTTCGTATCTAGTATGTACAGGAAAGAATAATAACACTTAAGAACTGTACAGCAAAGAATAATAATAGTATGCCAAAGGTACACAATGTCTTTAACTCTGTCCATCCTTCCCTAACCCTCTTCCTCTTCTCTGGGTCTACAAGCCTGGTCAATGAAGCATAACCCTGAACAGTATTGCTGGGCATGTGCCTTGGTCTATGTACTGCTAATGAACCATGACATTGCATCTTAGTACACACCTAGTTTACCATGAAAGTACTGTGATACTGGTAATGCTATTTTAGGGCTGCACCCCACTCTCCCTCCCGCTGGTTTCTCTCTTCCTCTCAACACGTCGTACTCCTATCTCCAAAACCCCATAATCCTCTTCCGCCCTTCCAATTGCTCCCTCACTTTCCCTGACCATCATCGTATTTCCCCCCTCACCACCCTCCCACTCATATTTATGTCTAGTCTCCATCCACTCCCCCCTCTCTGTCATTTTCTCTCTCCCTCCTTCCTTCCCTCAGAAGCAAAAGGGCACATTAATGAGCATCGTGTCAGAGGCTAGCTCGGTGGAGTAGATGCAAGTGGATTACACTGATGTGTTAGCCTCATCAATCTAATCTTTTTCAGCAGTAATAGCCTAGGATGACATTAGCTTCATAGGCTAGCATATGTCCTTGCGTTGTGCTAAATGCGTACCCGTGTGCGTGTGGATCTGCATACATTTTGGCATGGACGCGAGCACCTTTCATGCAGTATGTGTTGTGAAACTGTCGCAAATGCCACTAAGTTGTGCACAAAGCGTTTAGTGTCAGCACTAGCTCCGCTAACATCCCTCAAGATTTGGGTCAATGGGAAGTTCAACAGCGCTAATGTGGATTCACTGGGTGACATGGGGGATGGGCAGGCTGGGAAATGAGATAGTCAGGCACTAAAGCTGCTAGGGCCCTCAGATTAGAACCCGGGTTGCATTGGACTGGACTGTGAAATAGCCGACATATTAAGTGCACTTGACGTAACGTCATTTCTTATCATGATTCCATAACTAAGTACACTAGGCTAATATTAGAGCTCTACGTTGTAGGAAGCTAGTGCAGGGATATGCGGAGAAGGTACTTTCTGTACTTGACCAACTGCAATGCCACAAAAATAGCATTAATGTAACCGCATACAGTAAGTAGTTTCCACTATACGTCATAAGAAATGTGCTACAGTACAGGGAAATTTAAATTGCCTTTATAGACAACATCTGTGATACATGAAGATTTACGAGATATTCATGTTTACATATCTCACCTCATTAGCGCTTCTGTTGCCAATTTCTTGGTTAGTTGAGCACCATGATTGAGCACCATGACTGTCTGGGAAGTTTTAGAGACGCTGTTTGCCTAATGCAAGTTATTTATTTGGTACAGTGCTTTACTATTGACTTGCTCATTGAGCATTGACATCAGACGCTTACATCCAACATCATTGACTTGCTGGGGCCCTACACTTCTAGCCAGGTCCTACAGTCCACAGTTCAGGGACTTTTGATGTGGGCACTCCTGGTCCTCAAGGGCCACTGTCCTAAATGTTTTAGATGTTTCCCATCTTGCAGCACACCTGATTCTCGAGAGCAGGGGGGGGGGGGGGGGGGGGAGTTCTGTGAAAACCTTGTCACCATTAAACAGTTCCGGATAGTGGCGTAAAAAAGATTGGAGGCTGCTGTTTTAGACTAGGTCATTTCAACAGTTTGTGTGTGGAGCCCAATGCAGCAGTTGTGCTGCGGTGTTTTGCGTCTGTAGTTTGGGCTGCATGCTCAATCAACGTGTTTCTAGGTGAAGCATTCCAGTAGCACCCTACTTTGCATAAAATAATCTGCATTAAGGGGGGATTTTACCGTTGTGGGGAGGAGAGGATAAGCAGGGGGTGGAGAGGAGAAGAGAGAGGACAGGCAGGAGAAGAAAGCAGATGAAGAGTAGTGAGACTAGTGAAGGGAGATGTCACAAAGGACCTGACGAGGAAGAGGAAGGACAAGACTGATGGAGACATGCAGGATCGAGAGAAATGATCACAGGATAAAAGAGAGGGATAGAAGAAGGCGGGGGTCACAGGAAGAGAATGAAAATGGAGGAAAGGAAGTATATTTTTCTCTGCATGGGGAGGGCATCTGATCAAACAGTATGTCTGCCACTGCCTCCACCTCTCATCCGCTTTATCCATCTTCACTTTCTATCTGCTATTGTCTTTTTTTCCAGTGAAAAGAGAGAGGGAGCAAGACAGACATCCAGAGAAAGGTGAGGGGGTAGAGAGAGACAGGGGGAGGGAGAGAGCAGGAGAGGAGACAGAGCAGTTCTGACATTAGACTTCATTTTAAGATTGATCTCTTCAGACAACAATGCACCGCAGAACATGAGATCTGCCTTGGGGGGGGGGGGGGGGGGGGGCTGTGTGTGTGAGGGAGGGAGAGAGAGAGAGAGAGAGAATGCATGTCTGCCTTGAATATGTAATGTGTCTCATATCTAGGTGTGGCTTTGTGTCAATGTGTGTGTGTGAGATAGAGAGAGGGCGCTGCACCTCTGAGCAGCTGTAATTACAGCAGCATCTGAAGTGACGGGGGAGCGGAGAAAAAGGGTGAGAAGGTGAAGGAGGGATGAGGAGGACAAGAAGAGAGTTTAGCAGCACCATACACGGGGAGAGCGAGCGAGGGGAGAGGCAAGAGGAGAGAAGCGAGCCGCGGCTGACTTTTCATGACTGGAGATTTGAAGGGATGTCACTTCAAGAGGCTGTGGAGGGAGGGAGGGAGGGAATAAAATGGCGAGATCTTTGATTCTGTCTCCATAAATCTCCATACACAGGAGATGTCAGAAAGATTCAGCACGTGTGAGGCATAATATTGGGAGCACACTGACATTAATGACTGTAAGACAGACAGACAGACAGACGTTACTTCAGTTATACTTCATATTCAAATTATATGAGATATAGACTGCCGTAAGGGCATCCTCTGCTAGTAGAGTATTGCAGTACTAGTGGAGAAATATTCGGTAAACACTTCATCTTTCGTTATGTTCTTTAGGTCATCGCCGTGGCATTTCCAAATCCTAAAGCCCAAGCTATTATATATTTTTTCTGAAGGTAGAATAGTTTTAAGGCATACTTCTTCAGTGATTGTAGCACAATAGTAGTGTACAACACCAGCCTTTGTAACAACCACCTGCCTGACCACGAATACTTTGTGTCGTAATAAACCTGTTTTGGGAAGCTACCTTCTGTGTCTGTGTTTACTTTGAGTCTACCTCTAAGCATGAGCAGTGATAAAGGTGCTGGACAAGTTCCCAGTGCGTACACTCAACTGTGTGGACCCCCGTACATATTTCAAGACTCAGAGACAGCTGCAATATGTCAGCCTCCCTTGCTGTAATTGTCAACAGTGTTGTTGGATGCCCTAAAGCAGGGGTCACCAATCCTGGTCCTCGAGGGCCGCTGTCCTGAAAGTTTTAGATGTTTCCCTGCTCCAGCACACCTCCACAGAGCTTGATAACGACCCTTCATTAGACTCAGGTGTGCTGGAGCAGGGAAACATCTAAAACCTTCAGGACAGCGGCCCTCGAGGACCAGGATTGGTGACCCCTGGTCTAGGATGTGGCTCTTCTTGTCCTCAGATTTGAAAGTAGGCTATTTTCAGGTGGCAGGTCACGAAGATCAGGAGAAAACAGTTGTTACCAAACCATTTGGATTATATCAGTAGATTATAGTGCCATTTGGTGTGTGTATCACCCCTGCAACATCTCAGAGGTTAATGGAGGTAATCATGGGTGATCTTGCATGTCTGGTATTTAACGCGAACCTGGACAATGCCCTCATATTTTCCAGTGACATTCCTTGCGAAAAACTAGATTTAATGTAAGCTTAAACTTTCATACAGACCAAATGACAAAAAATATAGTGCATTGAAGTTTGCGTTATTAGCTTTTTGAATGGTGCATGAAGGAGACATTCTGGGGACTTAATGTACTCTGGATTCTCTGTAGTGACTGTTCATAAACCTCTGTGTCATCTGGAGATCCATAATCTCTGGGAGGGGGAGCAGAGGGGGGTCGCCCTGTTGCCAGAGCAGGATTCTGAAGGGTATTTTAAGTTTTGAATTTGCATTGCTCCAAGTAGCTTTTAATGGACCCATGCATCGATAACCACGCAATCGACATACACACACTTGTAAACTGCATTTTGGACGTTTGTTATGATTGATACTTGATGTTATGATTAATACTTGATGTTATGATTGATACTTGATGTTATGATTAATACTTGATGTTATGATTGCTACTTGATGTTATGATTAATACTTGATGTTATGATTGATACTTGATATTGTGATTGACAGTCACCACTGGTGACGAAGCAGCCAGCTAGCGACGATGTATGATCACATAACCGAGTATCGTCTCAGTCTTCATCTTTACACCCCTTAGCCCTTCCACTGGGGTTTAAGGGGTAACAGCTAAGATTAAGGGGTAAGATTAAGAGGAATGGGTAAAACAGAGAATTGGGATTGGCCTTTAAGCCTCAAGCTGTTCCACTAACAAGCAACGCTGATACAAGATAGACCTCAGGAAGCTTAGTTTGTGCTCGCAGGTGAAGAACTAAACATGTGGACCATTAAAAATGAATCCTCTATTGCTAAGGCAGCGTCTATCATTGTCATATAGGTTAGCCACAACACAGACTGCAGGCAGATCCATCTGAACAGGAGGTTAACCTTGTACCAGATTTAACTAAAAGGAACCATAACATCCTAATGTCCATATTAGCGTTTACTGGGATGGAGGGAGGAGAGAGAGAGAGAAACAGCTGTAGGACCGCAGGAACACCAGGGGATCCTTTTTGGGATAACCGCAAGGAAGGACACCGCCACAGAAACAGCCCAACAACACATGGTCTGATGCTGGAGAGAATGTGGGAGGAGTTAACATGACACATGATCTGATGCTGGAGAGAATGTGGGAGGAGTTAACATGACACATGGTCTGATGCTGGAGAGAATGTGGGAGGAGTTAACATGACACAGGTCATGCTGTCTCTCTCCTTTCTTCACTATGCCTCTCTCCCTCACCTCCTCCTAGCACCATAGGGGCCCCCTTTACTGTAATCTGTTCCCTCTGTCGTCCAGCCCCACATCCCTCTCTAACTGCTGGTGTCATCGCTCTGTCTTGTTCCATCAAAGCACATTATTCCAGCTCCACTCTCTCCTTGTTTCGCTGCACCATGGGGGTCCCCCGGTCCCTCTTTGTACTGCATCTCCTCTTGTCATTCTTCTGTATGTTATTATGATTGCTACTTGATGTTATGATTGACACTTGATGTTATGATTGACACTTGATGTTATGATTGACACTTGATGTTATGTGTTATATAATACTCTTGTCATTCTTCTGTACGTTAGTTCAGTGGCACACTCTTATTTCCCTCTGGCCCCTCCTCTCTCTTCCCCCCTCTCCCTCCTTCTCTCCCAGCCCCCCTCTGTCCTGGTGCTCAGTGCTGTGGCAGGTCTTTTCTCCTTCGGCAGTGTGAAATTGAATTTGAATATGGATTTGGAGCGCTTTGTTCACCATAAGAGCAGTCGTGAAGATACAGAACTGTGACGCGTGCTAAGTGCATGCTTACATGTGAGAGGAGAGGAGTGCTAAGAAGGCAGCTGGGGTAGAGAGACATGACAACTGGGTGAACAGAAGTCCAAAAGGGGAAGAGATTGGAGAGTAAGGGACCAGAGTGCCAGGAGAGGGTGAGAGCACGTTTCATTAAGATGCAGCCTGACCTCCATGTTTCCTTATTTATTTGTATTTAGAGAGAAAAAGCAGAGTGGCACGCAACGCTAGAAGAGAGCGGATCGTCTCTAAGATCATGGAATGGGCGTGCAGTAGTGATGTCATCTGTGTGGAGGGGGGCATGTGTGAGAGGAGAAACACAGGACAACAAAGGCACATGGTCACGACCCCCCCAGTGTAGAGGTGTGTGGTGCCAGTGTGGAGGTGTGTGGTGCCAGTGTGGAGGTGTGTGGTGCCAGTGTGGAGGTGTGTGGTGCCGTGTGGTGCCAGTGTGGAGGTGTGTGGTGCCAGTGTGGAGGTGTGTGGTGCCAGTGTGGAGGTGTGTGGTGCCAGTGTGGAGGTGTGTGGTGCCAGTGTGGAGGTGTGTGGTGCCAGTGTGGAGGTGTGTGGTGCCAGTGTGGAGGTGTGTGGTGCCGTGTGGTGCCAGTGTGGAGGTGTGTGGTGCCAGTGCACTCAGGTAAGGGCTGGAATAAGGATGTAGAGAAGCACACTGGTGCTGATGCCTTCTGACACCAGTGCTCTGAGGGGGAAGGAGGAAACAAGCCAGAGAGACAGGGGGACAATAACACCAGTAACAACATAACAGAGAACAGGAAGCCTGGCTTTTTGTTATCTCTCGGTCTCTCTATATTTCACTCCCACCCTCTTTTGTCCTCCTAGGAAGAGTGGGGAAGGTCCTCAGGGTGCAGTCAGCAGGCTTGGCAGAGAGGGAAGGGGGGGCAGGGGGGGGGGGCTTTTGTAATAGTGAGAGCCAATGCAGGTGCACATTGCGTGCATCACTATGAGCCCAGTGCGATACTGTCCACATTTGCATGGAAGCACCTAACCTGCAGACGCACTCAAATACAGCTGCACATGTCTAGTGACAGACTCAAGCCACACTGACATCAACATGAAGGATTCTATCCCTTTTCCACACTGCAATCTTTCACAACACAACATGCTGAGTGCGTTACACATCAAGGTGCAGGCTGCATCACTGTTCATGTTGGCAGGCACAGATCCGTAGCTCCTCCCAGAGTCTATACCAGGGGTGGACTGGCCATCTGGCATACCGGGCATCGTCCCGGTGGGCCGTTGACCCAATGTGGGCCGGGGCCGCGGAGCAGTTGGTACCGGGCCGCCAAAGAAATACGATAATTAATAACAATCTTTTATTTTGAAAAATTACAGGATGCCTTTTGCTTAAATATCAGTCACTTGAGCGTTTTCGAAGAACGAGTAAAAAACTGACGTCTTTGGGAATCGCTGGCTAGCTCACATCAGACTACAGTGGAATAACCCCCCCCCCATTCGACAGAAAATGCCAGGGCTGAATTTTTGTCCCAGTCCGCCCCTGGTCTACACTGTGCTGCACTGTGCAACATCACTACTCACAGGGGTCTGTGCTGGATGTGCTGGGATTAAACAAGATACTAACAATATTCAGAGCCACCAATACGTAGGGGTGTGTGATTATGTGTGTGTGTGTCTGTGGGCATACAAGTGTGTGCCCCTGCTCCCGGGGAGAGAAGAGAAGGGGCTGAGAGAATAACTTTACCAGAGGGACACACTCTTTACTGTGTGGAAACCAAAAGGTTTTCTTGTTACCATGAAACGTTTACATGCCTGAACCCCCCCCCGTCTCTTCCCCTCACTCACAGGAATTGTAGTTACCTTCCACAGCCTCAGAGGTCTTGCCCTAGACATCAATCTGAGGAGCATTTTTGCGCACATGAAAATTCCCATCTTGCTATTTCCACACTGCAGAAAAAGTCCCTCCATTTCTATATGCACAATGTCCAAACCAAATCCTTGAAAGAACGTACTGTCTGGTGAATGTAAACGTCTGGAAACCTTTGCTAAACAAGTACACAAACGCAGGCTCACGGTGCGAGGCCACTGCACTGACGTAATGCCAGCGACGACATGCTTGACATTCATTTTCAAATGAGCCAGGCAAATCGTTTGCGTGGTGCATTGTGGGTAGCGACGCAAAGCAATCCAAGTGATTAGAGTTTCGATTTTCTCAATGCAAACGAGGTGAAATTTTTGGAATGTAGCAACCAAGCAAACATCTCAGTTTCAGTTTCAAGATGGAGGAGAATCGTCTGTGTTGCTGCATTCCCAGTCCTGTTTGAGGAGTTTCTGTATTCAGACATTCATTCATACATTAGGATGTGGTGCAAGGTCACCAATGTTGGTGCTCTTGGTGGGGATTTTGTACTTTTAAATTTAGACTTCTAACAAAACGGCTAGTTAACTAGCCCCGTCATTTGGAACTACACGACCGATTACCTTGAGTACTTGGTGGCACATTTCATTCGATTAGATTAGATTCGAAAATTGGAGATTGCTTCGCAACCAGCCAGTATGCAGTCATTTTAATGAAGATGTGCACTCCAATTGCAGCCTTCTTCATGTTTGCAGTGGTCAGTCAGGATTTGCCCACGTCAGGTTTGCCCTCAACCAGGACATCATGGAGGGCTGAAATGATGGCTGTCTTCTCATCCTAATGTTGTGTTGATCATTTTCTCAGCAAACTTAATGAAGGATTCAGGTCGGAGGCTGTCGAGTCCCTTGAGTTCTTCTCCAGTTCTGGACAACCTCCAGTTGGCGCTGCGGGAGCAGGACTTGTCACCCAGCTTCTGGCCCAAGAATGTGACAAACGTTATGTAATAGGCCTGTTCCGCTTTTCTCTGTTTCCACTGTGCAGTAGCAGTGTGGTCGCACAAAAAAGTGACCAATACTGGACCTGTCTGCTCTATCATAGTTTTCCAGTTCCACAAGACCTGTAATTATCATTTGTGAACAAATCTCATTCACATCTTAATATACTAACCCTAGAAGTCACGTGGAAGTGAACAGGGTAAACAAATCCTTTCTGTTTACTCTTCTGAGCATGTGCAAGTCACATGAACAAACAATCCAAAGACCCGCACCCAAAAGAACGGTCGGCAGAAGAACAAACCGGAACCCGAACACTCAGATTCATCTTTTACTTGATTGGCATATTCAATCTTTTAATGTGACCTGCATAGGCTATGAAAAGGACACAGAAAATGCTTAATTTATACATTCACAATTAATAATTACAGGTTAGATTTTTCAAAAAAACCATATGATGACAAATAAAACGAAGTCAGTTACGTCGCCCGGATCGGCGAAACCGGGGCCCCACTCTGGAGCCAGGCCCAGAGTGGGAGCTCGCAGGCGAGCGCCTGGTGGCCGGGTCTTTTCCCATGGGACCCGGCCGGGCCCAGCCCGAAAAGGCGACGTGGGACCACCTTCCCGTAGGCCCACCACCCGCAGGAAGGACCGTAAGGGGCCGGTGCTGTGTGATTTGGGCGGTGGTCAGGGGCAGGCGCCCGGACGACCAGAGCCGCGCACACAGTCTCTAGCGCTGTTTTTTGTACTCCACAATCTGAAGAGCAAGTGGAATGATGACAGGGCTTGAAACAGATTCATCAGTGCTCCATCCCCTGCCTGGACGAACCCCAGGTCCAACACATGACCTTTGCAAAGATTGGGACAGAACTGTCCTACCCCACTTCCAGATGGATTTGTGAGATTCTGACACAGTCTTTCTCTGTTTTTCTAGCCGTTCAGAATGTCCCATTCTGTATGCTGTGCTTGGCTGTGAGCTTCTATTGGCCTTCAGCCTAGAATGCAAATCTGAAAGTATCTTGTGATTTACGATGTCAAGTAGAGAGCTAGAGAGGGTGCCATTTCTGTGCTCGCGGCACTTGTAGAAAGATGCATTTCTTTAACTTGAATCGTACAACTTATATTTCTGTATATTTTATACAAAAGGCATGCTTTAATTTATAAAGATTACATAGATTTAAAAGCTTACAATAGTTGCTGCTCATTCACAATTCAAAATACAAAGAGTATTAAAGAGTAGAGTGAAAGTTTTCCTCGGTTCCCTGGCAGGGGGAATGGTGGTCGACTATAGCGGGCTCATCGTTGAAAAGTTGAATCAAAGAAAAGTATTGGCCAATTCAGTGTAAACTGGTCATAACCTCTATGACTTTAATGTGTCCTAAGTTTTTCCACTTGTAGTGATATTTTCAGGCATTTACTGACACTGCATTCATTTATCAAGAAATAACCAATGTTGTTGGTTGTCACCGGCAGTATCCCAGATGGAATTGCAATTCCAACAGTACAATTTGCTTGCTGAAAAAATGCCTCCTCAAACCTAAATAAGAGTGACTAGCATTCCATATATGGGAGCATAACATATGGTAACATACCATATATGGGAGAAAAGCGCTTGTTTGATTCTAGGGCGTTTTCCAAGGTTGCATTAGGGCGCATAGAACATCCAAACTACAATCCCACGCACTGAATGATGTTGAATGGTTCCTTTTGAAGAAACATCACACAACAAACACAGCAGTTCTCCCTGGGAAAACTTCATGGGTAGGTTCATATGAGCCTTGCCAAATACAGTCCTACCCAATAAGGAGCATAAGCCTATCTTCAAAGTACACACGCTGGGACACACAGCTCATTCTCAGCTCATACGATGAGACAGTACGACATGCATGGAACATGCATACTACACACACACACACACACCATGCGTAGAATACAGCACCAAGCAAAATTATCCAGGGAAGGTGAAAATAAACCCATTTTGATGTTTACACTGTGGTTTAAATGTCAGAGAGAGCACACACCCATAGGCACACATGACACACTGGCCAACGTGCCAGAGTCCTGCCTGACTTCTGACATTTGAGATGTTCTGACACATACATGTGGGTGCAGACACCAGTGGCAGCTTACAGAACTCTGCATGTAGAACCATCCAACTGGACAAACACCCTGAGACATGAGCACACACTGTAGGTGACACACACACACACACACACACACACACACACACACACCTTCTATACACTTAGGGCTTGAGAGGCTCTCTCTCCCTCTGTGTTGTTTTCACAAACCTGCAGTTTTCCTGTGGGAATTACACACTTATTTTTACAACACACTCACATCCATCTGCCTCTACATGCAAATGCAAAATGAAGCATTATTAAATGCACACACACTCCCGCCTAATTGGTGCGACACGGTTTTGCTACATGCTTAAAAGCCATCCAGTTCGTTCATTATTAAAATCAATGATTATTTTCAGAAACATCAGCCTGACGAATATTCTGCTTTATTGAACAGTGAATTTATGTTGATTGTTAGGCCACACATGCACAATGTCACACACACACACACACAGGCCTATGTATATTTCAGAAACACACACACACACGCATACCTAATAAAAACACAGAAAGGCTAGCACCAAAATGAAAGGCAGATTGTTGTTCATCAAAAGGTAGGATTCACCTGCTGATCTTCAAAGCCTGTTTTTGCATCTCTCTCCATTTCATCTCATCCCCCCCTCTTTTTTCCTCTTTCAGTTCTCCCGTCTTTGGCTCAGAACTGTTTGTTTCTCCTCTGAGGGGCCTCTCCTGCTCCCAGTCTGTTACCCATCATCTGGCTCTGCACGGCCTCTGCTTTTGCAAGTACGGTGGGTGTCCATTTATCTCTGAGAACAGCTATTAATCATATCTAACCAGCAGTATTTAGGTATGTAGAGTCAGTCAGCTATGTAGTGTGGTCCCTCTACCGTCGCTCTGTCTCCTATATTCCATCTTCACTACTTTACAAACTCATTTATTTTATCCTCTTCTCCCTCTTTAAAAAAAAATGTATTTATCGGTATATGGTTCCGGCAACTACTTCCTTTCATCCTTCCTTCCTGCTTACACTCAATTATTTCACTTTCTTTCTCACTTCTTTACCCTCTTTCTATCTCTCACTCACAATTTAGCTGAATGGCTATTTCCTGTGTGCCCCACTCTCATGGTTAGCCATCCCTCACAGTTCTCCCTCTACCACCCTCTGTCTTCCCCTCTCTCCTTCCCTCCACCTCTCTCTCTCTCTCATGCTTTGTCTCTTCCACTCCTCATAGGCTCAGTGTCAGCATGTTATTGCTGTATGACTCATTATTTTCTCTTTGTCATTCCACCTCTCTCTCGCCTTCAGAACTCTCTCTCTCCTAGCCATCCTCCCAGTTCTTCCCTGGCATATTTTCTAACAAGGTAGCAACACAGCCTAAAAGGATGGGTAAGAGAAAAATAACAATTCACAAAATATTGAATATGAAACACCATAGCTATATATACACACGCAATCCAGCTTGTTATTTATAGTCTTTTTGGGACATTCTCAAACCAACAGACAGACATACACAAATAAACACAAATAAATCTAGAAGTATATCTGTATGAAGCCACATGCACACACAACCAAACAAACAGGTTCCATCTTAGATTTTCCTCTAAGAAGAAGTTCCTCTGGATGTTTCCACACTCCTGAATGTGGTGGCTCTTCTGTATCAAGCCCCACGGAATAACAACCCAGACAATAGCTGTGCATGCCTTGCACCAGCACACACTGTATCCAACTTTTACCGTGTTGAATTTGACAGAGAGCGTGGGAGCAAGAGATGCAGAGAGAGGGCGTGAGAGGAAAAGATAGGGAGAGAGAGAGAGCGCAAAAGACATGGACAGAGAGAAAGAAGGGAGACAGTTGTGCAGAGAAAGAGGGAGGGAGAGAGAGTGTGTGTGTGCATGTCTTCTGTGGTTGTGTAAGGGAGTGTGTGTGTGATGCTGCAGCCCACAACAGAAGTGCTCCCTGAAGGGAGATGTGTAACTGAGAGGCCAGCTAGTAGTTCCTCTGATGTCAAAGGATGCTCTAGCGACTGACGCTAGACGCTGCAGCCTTTAGCCTCCTTGTTACAGCGTCCATCTCCCATGCTGGCTGGTGCGAGGTCTGTGCAGTGCGGAGCCAGCGGACGCAGTTACAGGGATTCCAAATGCAGTGGTGGTTTTAGTTAGCAGCGTGCATTTGGAGTTTCAGTGAAGGGTGCTGAGGTTGGGGAAGGGAGAGATGCATTTGCATATTCATTCATCTGCCTGGCTAATAACCCAGAACAACACTGGAGAGACGCTTAGGGAGCCTGATTATCATCGCCACGGGACAAAGCCAGGCAGACAGGCGCGCACACGCTCGCTGACACACACCAAATAATCTCACATACGTGACTGACCCACGCTAACAAGCTGACAAACCCAAACTCAGACTCCCACTATTATCACATGCTAGGCTTGATAAAGGATGCACATGAACAACACGTGCGGAAACTCAGTTTTCTTCATCATCAAATGTAAAATTCGTTAATTATACATCAGGAAATAAAAACGGAATAAACCATTGGTTACATGAGTTAATATGGTGTTTTTAATCCCTACTGTTGACGTCCTGTGTCCTGTTTCTCAGCTATTAGCCAGCAGCCAGTGTGGACTTCAGGATGAATCTGTCATCTTGATCAGCCTCCTGCAGCTCCACACACTGGGGCCTGGCAGAGGATTTGCTGCCTGCCTCTGAGGCTGGTCTGCGTTGCCGACCTCCAGGGACTCTCCCCAGCTGGAGGGAGGGTCGTGTCCGTTTAGGTTCCCTGTGCGTGATTGGTGGACTTCTTAGACGTGAGGTCAGTCTCGCACAGGCCTGATGACAGTTAAGAAGGAGCGTGATGAGTTCTGTCAGCCCGTTTTACCTCCGGGAGGCTGCTGTGAGTGTGTGTGGGTGGGTGTGTGTGGGTGGGTGTGTGTGGGTGGGTGTGTGTGTGTTTATGAACAGATGTGTTGCCAGTGTTTGTTTTTCATGTTAGTTTTAAATCTCTCCTAGAACCCTGTTCTGATGAAGTGCTTTTCTCCAGGACTCCCTCATATCACAGAGGTGTGGGTGAGGGGAAGGGGGACATGGTTCAAAGCATGTCTTCTTTCAGGTAGAAAGCAATAAGGGGATTCAACCTATGAACACACTCCTTTATCACTTGTGGACGCACACACCATCATAAAGCACAGTATACCGGTTACAGAGAGGTCAGCAATATTCAAACAGGACCCAAAGGGTTTGTATATGTACCGCATTATCCGGACTATAAATCACACTTTTCTTTCATGGTTTGACTGGTCCTGCAACATTGTATACATTAAAATATATAATTTCACATGTTCGTTATTTTCACAGACACTGACAGACCGACAAAGAGGATGATTAAGTCAATGAATTTAGTGATTTGGAGTGAGATCGAGAGTTTGGTAAAATATGTTATGTTGATTATGCAACTGATAAGGCTTGCTAATGCTAGTTATCTGAATAATGTTATTATGTTATGTTAACATAACAGACAGCTATTCAGCCTGTTCTCAATTTTATTATTACCATCATTTGCCTTTAAATATGAAATGTCTGTTCTCGGTTCCCTGATTTTAACAAATACATTTCCCCCAAAAATGCAACTTTTAGTCCAGTACAATGTATATGTTTTTTTTTTTTTCATTATGCATTTTTTGTCGGGTGCGACTTATAGTCTGGAAAATACGGTATGTACTTCTGTGTATGTGGTTTTCAACCCCTAAATGCTAGCTCCCTAGGGAGAAGATAAAAATAGTGTCAAAAATAGAAGCCATTCTGGTCCATTTAACTGGAAGTCTCCAACAACATCATTTAGACTGCTTCCTTAATTGTTCGTTCCAGCCAATACATTTCCACATTATTCTACTGGTACTGTTAGACAAGAATGGGACTGTGCGTTATATAGAAGTTATGATTGCTGATTGGATCCTAGACTCAGTAGGACCGATCGACCTGGCAATGTACAGGAACAGACACACATCATCTGGGTGAACTAGTATACTGCTGATGTACAGGAGCTGGGAGTGCTGTCTGTTTCAACAGTTTCCATCAACACCCAGACACAGATTCATCTTCGGATGATGACTGGAAAAGGTGGATGAAGATGATCAAAAAGAGTCTAGTTCTGGAGTCCTCTTCCCTCCCTTACGCTTCCTTTCCCTCCCTGTGTGTGCTTGCGTGGCAGTGACAGATGTTCTCTGTGGTAGAGGATGGGGATAAACCGCAGCAGTCAAGGTGTCAGGCATCATCCTCCCACTTCCTCTCCTCTCTCACGCTCCTCTCTCACTTTTTCTTTTTGCTCCTGTGTTTATCTTGCACTTCTTTATTTTCTCCTTCTGGTACGCTCAGCGTCTCAATCTGTCTCTCTTGAAGAAAGAGTCTGATTAAGATTTCTAATAACAAGACCAGGAAAGCTGTGAGGTCCATTGGACTTTTTTGGGACGGTATTGTGGCAGCTTCTGGTCTCCCTCCAGTTCCTTCTAGCTCTGTGTGCACACAGACAGACACACACACACACACACACGTAAAACATCACCGGCCTTTTCCAACAGCTCCATTCTCATAAGCCTCGCCCTCCCCACTCCTCTCCCTACCTCACCCTCTCTCACCCTCTCCCTCTCCCTCCCTCACCCTCTCCCTCCCTCACCCTCTCCCTACTTCACCCTCTCCCTCCCTCACCCTCTCCCTACCTCACCCTCTCCCTCCCTCACCCTCTCCCTACTTCACCCTCTCCCTCCCTCACCCTCTCCCTACCTCACCCTCTCCCTACCTCACCCTCTCCCTACCTCACCCTCTTTGGCTTCCTCTCTTCTGGTGCCCAGAGCAGCCCAGTTGAGAGCCTCGTTAATTTAATTCATAAAACAGAAGAATTGATTGGTAAATGAGCCATGAGGGGCCAGCATAGAAATTAATTACCAGAGCAGCAAACCTGTCCACTTATCAACAAAGAGGGAGCTGTGGATCAGAATACTGTGTGTGCGCGCGTCACGTTTGTGCGTGAGGGTTAGTGTGCGACACACAGACCCTATTAACAAGGGTGAAATTGAGAAACGTGGTTGTCGGGAAATCCAATTACTGGAATTCTTGATGACAGTCAGTCAAGTTAGTGTGTGAGCAAATATATCCAATTGTCTCCAGACTGTGCGTGTCCGTATGAATTTGTTCTTGAAACATTTCAAGAGTCTGTACAATACAATACAAGTGCGAAGACATGTTTTAAACCAGGTCCATATATTATGGTAGTGGTCCTCAACCCTGGTCCTAAGGGCCCACTTTCCTGCATGTTTTAGAGGTTTTTTTTCTGCTCCGACACACCTGATTTAAATGAATGGGTCGTTATCTAGCTCTCAAGAATGTTGGTAATGAACATGCATTAGAATCAGGTGTGTGGGAATGGAGAAATACCTAAAACATGCAGGACAGTGGACTCTGAGGACCAGGGTTGGGGACCACTGAATTATGGGCTAGAGTCACCTGCAGTGGGGGTGATCTTATCCACCTGTTCCTGATGAACAGTGGTAGACATCTGGATAGGTTATCTTTAGCTCAAGTAGGCTATCGATTTCAGATCACCCTAAAAGGAACCACATTTTGATCCAGTGGGTTGGACAGGGGACACGATCAGGTGTATTGCTGATGTTCGCAGCCAGTTAATTAATGGTAATGTACACTAGTAATACACAGTGTTTCATGAGATCTTGAGAAATTAGTCTCACAGCCAATGAGTGAGACTTGAGAGCCCCGAGTCTGTGATATAAGTAACAACGTACAATATATCCTAATGCTGTGAATTACTTGCAGGCAGCTGAGAGATAATATAAGTGAACAGGTCATTTTCGGCCAGTGCTGCCGCTAGCCATTCTGCCCCAAACTTCACGCTCTCTCAATGGGGCTTACGCATTTCAACTTATCTTCACACTCTCATGCAACACCTTGTATTTCTCATACTGAGAATTAAGGGATAACTTTGAATATACAATGAATGGACTAGGCGCAGGCATACGGAGGTACGTTTTCAGGTGAGTTTAGAGCTGTCTCAAGATATACAGAGTAAATGCCACCTGTAAGTCGATCAGTAACACCAGGATCACACAGCCCTATCCTCCCCTGTCTCCTCCACATGTACCCTATCCTCCCCTGTCTCCTCCACATGTACCCTATCCTCCCCTGTCTCCTCCACATGTACCCTATCCTCCCCTGTCTCCTCCACATGTACCCTATCCTCCCCTGTCTCCTCCACATGTACCCTATCCTCCCCTGTCTCCTCCACATGTACCCTATCCTCCCCTGTCTCCTCCACATGTACCCTATCCTCCCCTGTCTCCTCCACATGTACCCTATCCTCCCCTGTCTCCTCCACATGTACCCTATCCTCCCCTGTCTCCTCCACATGTACCCTATCCTCCCCTGTCTCCTCCACATGTACCCTATCCTCCCCTGTCTCCTCCACATGTACCCTATCCTCCCCTGTCTCCTCCACATGTACCCTATCCTCCCCTGTCTCCTCCACATGTACCCTATCCTCCCCTGTCTCCTCCACATGTACCCTATCCTCCCCTGTCTCCTCCACATGTACCCTATCCTCCCCTGTCTCCTCCACATGTACCCTATCCTCCCCTGTCTCCTCCACATGTACCCTATCCTCCCCTGTCTCCTCCACATGTACCCTATCCTCCCCTGTCTCCTCCACATGTACCCTATCCTCCCCTGTCTCCTCCACATGTACCCTATCCTCCCCTGTCTCCTCCCCTGTCTCCTCCGCTGTCTCCTCCCCTGTCTCCTCCGCATGTACCCTATCCTCCCCTGTCTCCTCCACATGTACCCTATCCTCCCCTGTCTCCTCCGCATGTACCCTATCCTCCCCTGTCTCCTCCACATGTACCCTATTCTCCCCTGTCTGCTCCCCTATCCTCCCCTGTCTCCTCCACATGTACCCTATCCTCCCCTGTCTCCTCCACATGTACCCTATCCTCCCCTGTCTCCTCCACATGTACCCTATCCTCCCCTGTCTCCTCCACATGTACCCTATCCTCCCCTGTCTCCTCCACATGTACCCTATCCTCCCCTGTCTCCTCCCCTGTCTCCTCCGCTGTCTCCTCCCCTGTCTCCTCCGCATGTACCCTATCCTCCCCTGTCTCCTCCACATGTACCCTATCCTCCCCTGTCTCCTCCGCATGTACCCTATCCTCCCCTGTCTCCTCCACATGTACCCTATTCTCCCCTGTCTGCTCCCCTATCCTCCCCTGTCTCCTCCACATGTACCCTATTCTCCCCTGTCTGCTCCCCTATCCTCCCCTGTCTCCTCCACATGTACCCTATCCTCCCCTGTCTCCTCCACATGTACCCTATCCTCCCCTGTCTCCTCCACATGTACCCTATCCTCCCCTGTCTCCTCCACATGTACCCTATCCTCCCCTGTCTCCTCCACATGTACCCTATCCTCCCCTGTCTCCTCCACATGTACCCTATCCTCCCCTGTCTCCTCCACATGTACCCTATCCTCCCCTGTCTCCTCCACATGTACCCTATCCTCCCCTGTCTCCTCCACATGTACCCTATCCTCCCCTGTCTCCTCCCCTGTCTCCTCCGCTGTCTCCTCCCCTGTCTCCTCCGCATGTACCCTATCCTCCCCTGTCTCCTCCACATGTACCCTATCCTCCCCTGTCTCCTCCGCATGTACCCTATCCTCCCCTGTCTCCTCCACATGTACCCTATTCTCCCCTGTCTGCTCCCCTATCCTCCCCTGTCTCCTCCACATGTACCCTATCCTCCCCTGTCTCCTCCACATGTACCCTATCCTCCCCTGTCTCCTCCACATGTACCCTATCCTCCCCTGTCTCCTCCACATGTACCCTATCCTCCCCTGTCTCCTCCACATGTACCCTATCCTCCCCTGTCTCCTCCCCTGTCTCCTCCGCTGTCTCCTCCCCTGTCTCCTCCGCATGTACCCTATCCTCCCCTGTCTCCTCCACATGTACCCTATCCTCCCCTGTCTCCTCCGCATGTACCCTATCCTCCCCTGTCTCCTCCACATGTACCCTATTCTCCCCTGTCTGCTCCCCTATCCTCCCCTGTCTCCTCCACATGTACCCTATCCTCCCCTGTCTCCTCCACATGTACCCTATCCTCCCCTGTCTCCTCCGCATGTACCCTATCCTCCCCTGTCTGCTCCGCACACTCCATCATGTTCCAGATTCTACCCATGCCACCCCTCCTATCTTTGTCTCTTCCGCAGCACCATGCTCCATGATCTCCTGACCAGTTAGCCTAACCGGTCATCTGAGCCTAACTGCAGCATCAGTGTGTGTGCTGGGAGGGTGAGGGGGGGTATGTGTGATCCTCAACCCTCCCATACAGTAATGTCCTTGAAAATGCCTCGAACTTAATTGAATGAATCTTTAATCTCAGGGATGTTCTGTAATTTTCGGCCTATAAATCGCTCCGGAGTATAAATCGTACCAGCCAAGAAAATGCATAATGAAGAAATCACTGGACTATAAGTCACATTTATTTAATAAAATCGGAGACCAAGAAGAGACTTTTCATCTCTAAAGACAAGTTCTAGTAATAACAATAGAATAGAGAACACCAGGCTGAATAGGTGTCTGGTATGTTAAGGTATCATATTAACCTATAGATGCGTGAGTTACACATATTTTCGACAGTCCATTCTGTGTCAGTTACTTTTCTGAAACAATAGCTAGCTAGTTTTAGTGTCCTTGCTGAACTACCTAGCATTATACTGCTAACACGGTTACTAATGCTAGTGCTAGCTACATGCTAGTGTTGTTAGCCTCCTCGTACATTTTTAAGCCTTACTATACAACTATGGTTGTCTCAGTTTTAAGAATATTTAGGAAATATTCAGTTGGAATTTTCAAAATCACATATGTGCAATGATACACTTTTACAGTTATTCAGATAACTATAGCAATAACTATAGCAACAAAACAAGTGTCCCAAACTCTCGATCTCACTCCAATCACTAAATCCATTTAATTTTTCATTCTCTGTGTCAGTGTCTGTGAAAATAATGAACATGTGAATTTATATAATTTTATATACAAATCACACCTGAGTATAAATTAGTGTGACTTATAGGCAGATGAATATATAGAAAAAGACAGTAATTGAAGCATAACTGCTGAGCTTAGCAGAAATGTGACAAAATGTCATTCATTCTGCACAAGAATGTGAGCGCTACCAAATGATAAGCTGATAAAGATATTTCCTGCCTTCAATTGAAATAATAGGAAGGTAAAGGAGGACTGAACCAGCCTCCATCCTCATCATCTAAAGCAAGAGGAAGTCAGCATCAGATTCAGGACAAGGCCTTCTAGTGTCACCAGTCTGATATTAGTAGAGAGAGTGGTCAAGGAAATTAGAGTTAAAACCAGACTATAGAGAAAAATATAATCTGGCCAATCTAACCCCCCAATTACCCAAAGCTCTGGCGACAAGCATGTAAAAATCAATTTAAAGTCTCAGGACTTTTTTTTTAAGTTCTTGTCTTGGAATAGATGGTTATTTTTACAGTCTTGTCTCAGTATTGGACAAAGAGAACTCGGGTTTGTATTTCAAGACTGGTCAAGACCACAGCTCTGGGAATGTCACTAAATTTCCTGTGCGATGCATTTGTTAATATCATTACTGTTACTGGATATAAAATGTCATGATTCAAATGCAACCAATAACTGAACTCATTTTGGTTTTGAAAACGACCCATCACCCCTTATTGCACCCCAGCAGTGTATGAGGAAGATAGGTGAAACAGTGGCTGACTGAGGATGTTGGTAAAATCACCTATAATCATACTTGGTAGCCTGAACTACAAAGAGTTTACAATAACGTCCAAAAGAAAACATACTGCTTGTGTAAATTCTGCAGAGACACTCACTGATACGACTGTGACTACCCTACATCAAGCTTTTACTGGCATTTAAAAAGAAAACATTAAAAAAAGGTCAGCTCGGCATAAAGCCAGCAAAGCTAGCTACCCAACAATAGAAATCTGAAAGACAAGCGATAGGCATCAGACCACCTGGTTCCAGGCTTTGATCCCCTGCTTAAATATTGGATCAGGTTGGATTTGGACCCTGTAACATCACATTCTAAAAAGGAATTTTACTGCATCATAGCGTTTTTTGGAATCTCTTCACAACACATGCATAGCCTTTGAAAAAGCATCTCTTAGGTGGCAGGGCAGGTATGGAAATTCCAGTTGTCAGAGGCTTCTCATCCAGCACATGACAACCCCAGTCACAATACAGGGACAGGCAGGACAACAGCAGTCTGCCCCAGACAGCCGGATCCTGTCAGCTGCTGTGAACTTTACAGTCAGGAATAATGACCACCTTGCTGACTGAGCCTGTCAACACGGATTAGAAACAGGTAGATCTGAGAGTTGACCCCGGAGACACGCACGCTGGATCCAGCTGAGCACCAAGTGTGAAAGCACCCGTGACGGGTTCGACACGAAGGCACGTACGGTACACAGGCACTCACATACGCGCTCGCACACGAATAAACGAACCCTCACCCCAACACACCCACTCACTTAAGCAGCCTGTGTGATACACCTCCATCTGATCCATGTGCTTTCACCAGCGCAGCAGGTGTTTCTGCACTGTATACCATAATACCCTGGTGAGCACACTGAGCATACGAAACACACACACACACACACACACACACACACACTGCTAGCAAACTGTCTCCACTGGGGGCGAGGTGACACCCAGAAAGAGCGATGGGTGAGAGATCCTTGGAGAGACACACGTTTGTTACTCTGCAAACGTCTCTTTACAAGCGAACAGGTGGATCACCAACAACAGTAACTTACCAGGAATGCCACGTCAAATACCAGAGTAAAGCATTTTAATATTCCTTTTGCCCTTCAGCATGTTCATGTTTGCCCTTTTATGTGCTTTGTAGATCAGCTATGCCACCTCAGCAGAAGAGGAAAACGCTAAGCTCTTTCATAAGGCGTGTAAGATAGAGTTTAAGTCAGGTTTGAAAAAAAAACTAGCCACACAGACAAACCAGCAGTAGTAGTACCCAGGCTTTCAAATACAATAATCTACTGTAGAAAATAGTATTAACTTGTGATAGTATGTATGTTACCCAGGATATTATTACAGTTAAACCAAGCTTCTGTGATCTTTCAACAAGGTTTGGAATATTGATAAGCTTTTACAGCAAGGATAGTATCCATACCATGATAGAATACTATGTTACTAAGTCCAAAAAAATAATATTTGCCTACCTTAAATCAGAATTCTGAAGTCACAATAAATGGTGGATTAGACATTTTTCTATTCTGTATTCTGTTTAAATAGTGTATTTGGGAGTCTAGCTAACACAATGAAGGGCTGACCACTGAACAAGGGACTGTCATCGCATGGCTAGACACATTCTGCACAAAACGCGTTGGTAATGTGAATTAAGTTAACACTGTTGGTAGTTCAAAATAAACGAATCATTAATTGATGAATCATGTCCACATCAAACTGTATTCAATATGGTAGGAGGGTTAATGGTCTAGCCATAGGATAGGACTGACACAGCAACAAACCACTACAAACTGAGAGCAGGCTGAGGAATCAGCATCAGGGCTTCCAGTGAGGTTCTAATTAGTCTATGTCAGTTCATTTGGAGTCATCAGCATTGCCATTTAGTTTGAGATGCTCAACCAATCATCATATTTATTCAAGCGTGGGTTATCTGATTATGGAAACTCAGAAAGGCAGTACAGATACTGAGGGACAGGTGGAGGGGGAAGCTGCTGGACCTTCAGGGCTTACGCTCAGATCGTTATTGAACAATTAATTATCAAAGCGTCGAGCAGTGAATTACCTTAGGTGAACTTATTGGATTGTGAATTAGAGGCAGTTCTCTCCTCACACTTGTGGTGTGCAGGGAGGTTGCGTCTCCACCAAAGCAGAGACTGAACCTGCTCTCTTGGTGGACAGTATGTGTGGGTGTGTGGGAGTGTCTGGGGGTAGGAGATGGGATGGCTGTCAGGAGAACCATCATGTTTAGTCTTCTAGATCAGCATAGTTTACCAATACGTTCCATTAGAACCTCAATGAACACAGCCCCATTCTCCTTGCATGTCAATGACACCATCCCTCACACACACACACACACACACACACGCGTATTATGGCTCTTTTTCTCCTTCACAAAAACACCCTTCCTGTCTGTCCTACTCGCACACAGACACATGATGTCCAGGAGTGACTCAACAGCCTGGCCTGCTGGTTGCCTGGCAGTGAGTCATGTTTCCAGGAAGGCTAGAGAGGCTGGAGAGACAAGCCACTTGGCTGAGCTAAGGGCCCCTTCTCTGGGCACTGCGACTCCGCACCCAGCCACCCTCCTCTCCGACCAAAGGGTCCTTAGCTAGATTATACATATTTCTCTATCAACATCTCATCCTCCCTCTCTCGCCTCTTGTTTATTCCTTTGCCTTCATCCATTCTTTTTAAATATTTACCCTTTCTTTGCTCGCCATACAGTACTGAGCTGTGCCCCCCCCCCCCCCATCTATGCCTTTCCTGTCTTCTATTTTCCCTTTTCTCTATCCCCTCTCTACCCGTTTTCTCCTCTTCACTCTTTCTTCTCTCCATTTTCTCTTTCCTCTCTTCACTCTTTCTAATTTACTCAGATTTAATTTCACTTCCCTCCCTCTCGTCCTCACTCACTTCCCTCTCTTTCTCATACTCTCACAGATTGCATCTGTCTTTCTCTTCCCACTTACAATATTTCCCCGCTTTGTTCTCCATCATACAGTATTGACAGCTCCACAGTGACCCCTCCCCCCCCCTTTATGGCTCACTATCTGGCCTTCAAGGGGGTCTCGAAGGCCCTTTGTGGTCTCCCTGCGCTCTCTTCAGTTGCCAAGCACAAACCAATCGTTTCTCAACCGAGTCATTTCAGCATTTCCCCAGTAGCACCCTCCTCGCTCCCTCCCTCCCTCCCCAGCACACTGTAACTCAACATGGCTCACCTTCAGCCCATCTTATTCCCTCCATCCTCACCCATTCTCTGTTATTTTGGCTCTCCTCATTTCTGTCTTTTCTTCATCCTCGCCTGTGTGTTCCCTCCATCTTTGTCTCTCTTAGAGTCCCACCCATCCTTACTTGCAGGGGCCATTATGAGCTAGTTGTACACATAGTATCCTGAAGAAGTGGCTGGCTGGGGTGTTCGCCAGAATCAACCTGTGTGTGTGTGTGTGTGTGTGTGTAGTGATGCCATGCCCTGGATGTTATTCAGGTTATGGTATCCGACTAAATTCAGGTTTGGTATCAGACTGAAGCTGCACACACACAAGGAGCGCTGATTTTGTGTTCAAATCAGCAGTGACACATACAAAACACGACACACACACACACACACACCTGTGTATAGAATGTGCCCCTCTCAGAGTTTGTCATCTTTAATCCAACCAGACAACAAAGGCTGTCAAATGAGTTTCAAGGTTATCTAAACTGGCCCACAATAACATGGGCCTCTGTGAGTGTACATGCACTGGTGAGGTATCAAGTTCATCCAGGTTGGGATTTTTATAGAAATACAATACTGGGAAGGAGAGCAGTATTGCACCCAACAAACACAAACTGACACACATAAGCACAGGTATATTACTGGCAGTCACTCACACTTAAATATGCATGTGCTTTCCCACAACCCACAGACACACATGTGCCTAACAGCACCCAGTGGATCTTGCTGGGTAGATATCATTCATCAGACTTATTGAGTGTTTGCTTTGCGGGTCAGAGATCAGGGAACACAATTACAAACTGCTTCCAGACACACTTCATTATTCAAGGAGCCGAGCCAGCTAACTAACTGCCAATATAGGCTCTATCTAAGAAAGTACTTATAGTCATGTTATGGCCTTCATGCTATAAAAATGAAAAAAGGAGATCAAAATAGGGATGTCGAGAGATGAGCGCCACATCAATAACAAACCGCAGTCTTGCAACAAGTGCAGCAGTTGTTGACGTTGTGTTTGAATATGTGCTTTGTCAAAGGAGAACGAGATCATGTAGCGAGATGAGCGGGGCGGGCGGGCGGCCCTGCAGGATCAGACGCGGCTGCCAGCGCCTGTCTGAACAGGCACGTTTTATCGGAACGGGAAACGGGAGAGCACAGGCCATCCGAAAACGCAGGAGTTGATCGTGACGTGGCATTTGCAACGGATGATGATCTTTCCACGCGTTGTTTGCAGAGGTGGTATTGCACAGCGTGTGTTTCTCACAGCTTTAACCGTGGAGCTCTAAAGTGAATGCCAGCATTCCGTGGACTAGACGTGCCAAAATCTGAAGTAATGCCATGAAGTTGGGAGATTCAATTAGCCTCAAGTCAGACAGAACCCACACGGGGCATTATTTTATGCTTAACATGCGAATGAACTCTAACAAAGGCAAATGAACTCCACATAACCTTAAAAATCTGATTCAATAAAGCATGGTTATGGTAATGCCCCGGTTAAGGAGACAATGCAAATCAGGGCCTCTTCGGTATTCAGAAATTAAAATGCTCAAGTATGGCCTTTGCGGTGTTGTCCAAAGGGAAATTATGTGGTTTCAATTTTATAAGTAGGTAATACAGCCCATTTCATACGTGACTGATTATGTACTGCAATACAACTGCAGGATAGTTGCATACTCATCTATGGGTCTACAAGTAATTTGACTGCAGAAGCACATTTTACGATCAAAATTTTACAGTAGTCTTACATGTTCATAAAATAAGGCTAAAGGGATTATTATACTTGTGCATTGTCATGATTAAGCAACGAAACACCGACCACCAGACTGTTGCAATAAAGAGTAAAGATATATCAACTATAAACGTAGCCTATTTACTGTATCTCAAAGAGTAAGCTGTAGCTCAAATCATTCAGATGCAGATTCTGTCCACTGACTGTGGGTCACAAGCTCTTCTCCAAGATACTGACATGTCAATGGAAAGCTTGTGGATGAATGCAAACCCAATCACAAAACTCAGAAGTCCAAACTTCTGTTACCTTGTCTGACATCCAAAAGGCGTGTCCAGGTTCAATGCTGGGCTCTCAGAAAGACCTGAGGAGGAAAAATCAATATCCTCAAATTAAAAATAGACTCACAGTGTCCAAAAGCATTCTGACGACCAAAACGTAGATCTACGGTGCATCTTCAACGTGTTCAGCTATATTGTGCGATGTCTACTTTAGAAAACATTAAAAGAAAGATGCTCTGTGGTTGTGGCTCTGTAGCCTTGGCAACTCTGCCTGGATCAGACTGGAAGAGGAACATTTCGACAGACAGTCTGGAAATAAAACTGACCCTGCGACATTTTACACATCCAAGTTCTTAAGAAAACCGCCCCTAAACATAAACAAAAAAATATGATCCAAAACATCAAGCATGTATTTTGATTCAGAGTGGGAGAAAATAAAATGAAGACATAGATGTGAGAATATGTCCATATGTCATGTTGAATGAGTACACACTTCTGTAAATCGTTTTAGACGGATCACTGGATTAAAAAAATATAAAAAATTGTGTGTATGTGTGTAGCTTACTGTTTTTTTTTTGTCATATTGAACAGCCACTTCCAGATAAATGTTTATGAAAAACTAACCTATAAATCCGAAAGATTGTTTCCAAATGACGTATTCCAGTACAACGAAAACAACTCTCGAAACGTCTTTTCATCTTGCTGTTTTATGTGCAGACTTCACTTTGCATTTCCCCATCAGTCCCCAGTCACTTCATCCTGGAAGCAATCAAACCAATCACTGAATAATCCACAGAGAAAATACAACCACTACGAGTCTCGATTCTCTTCCACCAAATGTTTGATGTATTCTACCATCAAATATGAGAACTTCCCCGGCGCTCCCAGTCTCAGTGAATCTCAGAGGTGCTCCATGGGGTTCAAGCAGGTGTTTCCTCCTCCATTTCGGTTCTGCTTTGTCTTTCTGGGCGAAGAGAAAACTCAGAAGTGCAGAGTTCTGAAGAGCGAAGAAACACGAGTCAGTTCTGTTCTCAACCAGCTCACCTGCGCCTCCCTAGACTGCTGCTGGGAGGACTGGTGATCTGATACTGGGAGGACTGGTGATCTGATACTGGGAGGACTGGTGATCTGATACTGGGAGGACTGGTGATTTGGCTGCTGCTGGGAGGACTGGTGAGTCCTGGTGATCTGGAAGGCTGCTCTTTGAGCCCTCATAAGGAATTCATTCCATCGCTCTCCTGGATTATAGAGTCACTAAATTCTTCATTAAATTCATCCGTCTCATTACGCAAACACGAATAAATGATTTTAATGGCGCACATTTAACTGATGGATTATTTATGAGGAAACAACTATTCGTGGTGCTGGTGCTTTGCAAACTCACCAGTTCGTTTATTGACAACTAAGGGTTAACATAACGGGGACATTTTCACGATAGAGGCGCAGCAGAAAGCACAGGCACGCGCGCCGTCTCCCTCAGACTCCCGCACGCACGCGGGGAGAACAGGGACCTGCGGGCTGGGAGCGGATCAAGGTGAGATTCCTTCATATGATCAGACAAGCGAACACACCAGCGCAGCGTGAAGAAGTCACGCATGAACTGTCACCTTAACACGCGGCTCCTGGTGGGAAGATTCATGGCGTGTATTATTGGGATACGTACAAGTATTTGAAAACGCAGACACTGTGATTTTCTGCATTTGTAAACAAGATGGGGATTTGCCACTGTTTAATTTACAATTACCACTACCCATGTTTTACTTTATACTATGCTTAAAGCCACAGGTACCACGCACTGCAATGTGGGACGCTGTCCAAGGTGCTGAAACCCACTAAGCCAGAGTCAGGCCCATTGTCCTCAGGATCCAATGCATGTTGAAATCGAATGGCAAACAATGGAGATTCATTAAACATGAACATCCTTTACATGCCACAAAGGCAACACTGCCATAAGGTTTCGCAGAAGCTGTTTGAAACCAAACTCAAGACGTGGAATTAACTACATCGACGCTGACCCCCTATTACAAAGTGGTATGTTTGGCATTGGAAGGCTATCACTAATTTAGGTATGGAGGTTTAAAAATACCCCCGTCGCCAGTTCTGGTAATGTGCGTTATTCATAAGATGTGAATTATTGAGCTCTCAGGAAGTTGAACAGAGGCGGGCGTAGTTTGCTGACTCAGCTAAGAGTGCATTCTCCAATAGGAGGACTGGGAACCCTCTCAAATAGAACAATAGCCTTTACTATAAACCAAACCAGCTATACGTTTCTCTGTTTCTTGCATTTTTATATATTAAATTGTTACTCGAGTGCTGTACTGTACCTTGCTATTGCAAACTGCAATTTCTCCACTGTGGGATGAATAAAAGATTATCTTATCCTATCAAATCTTCCTGTGTTTGATATTGAACAGACGGACCCTGATGCATTTTCCTCAAACAGAAAATTGTCCTGGGGATTTTATGGCTCATGTGTAACAGATATACACATATTTATATAAGGCTGTACCTGAAGACAAACAGACTCTAGCCAGTCACGATTCAGGGGCCATGAAGGGGGAAGCTGAGCCCACAGGTGCTCACTCTCTCTGGCTATAGATAAGAGAGACTCCTCCCCTGGAGCTGTCTTGGTCTGTGCCTTCACCACATCATTCTTTGCCTGATGGCTGGCTGTCTCTCTCGTACACACTGGAACACACTCAAGTACAATACCTTCCCCACATTATAGTGTAGGCTACACTAAAACACACAAGGCATGCTGCTAACATATACAGACACACACATACACTTATACACTGTCTGCCATTCTCCTCACACACATTAACACATATTGTCTGGCACAGTCCAAGAGTGGTTAGCAAAGTAAAACTACTTTGCTTTTTGAGGGAGAGAGCGTCATACATGTTTCCACGGTCTTGCATGTTATGATACGCTTAAATCCAGTGGTTCTCAACCCTGGTCCTCAGGGCCCACAGTCCTGCATGTTTTCGATGTTTCCCTGCTCCAACACACCTGATTCAAATGAATGAGTCTCTATGAAGCTCAGCAGAAGCCTGATGATGACAATTCATTTGAATCGGGTGTGTTGGAAGGGGGAAACATCTAAGACATGCAGGACAGTGGGCCCTGAGGACCAGGGTTGAGAACCACTGCTTTAATCTAAACTACCACACACCACAAAGCCATGTTTGTCCATGTACGTGTGTGAAAGAGAAAGGGAGAAAGTCTACTTGACTTGAAACCCAAAACCTGCATTGCAAGCTGCGGAGCATGCCTTATGAAACATTCAGAAGCCTCGCTGACTCTACACGTTTCCCTTTGTGTAGATAGGACTGTCCTCGCCCGTGACCTGCTAAACGTCACATCAATCATGTCGGGGCTCTTTGACTCTCGGACTCTGACTTGAGACTGAGACTGAGGGGAGAGTGACAGTGGAAAGTAAATGGAGAAGGATGGTTATGCATCACATATGCATGGAGAGCCATCAGAGAGACAGGATTTCACACGTGAACTGCTGAATATGAATGACATGCTTAACTGTCCACTGACACAGAGAAGCCTAGTGGTGCCTCGGTGCATGAAGACCTTTTAGAGTCGCTGACATGGGCTGAAACATGTCACTGTGTTGGTTCCTTGGTTAGCTTTCTTAGAAGGCTGGATGCTGTTGAAACCCTCACTGCAGCACATAAAAAGCAACACAAATGCTTCGCGTTTCGGTTCAGTTGTATTATCGAAAACAGCTAAGATATTAGCTGGTGGGTTTCTGCATGAAAGGCCTCACCTTCGACACCAAGTACTGGTGAATTCGATAACCATACATATTGCACAATACGTTTGAACAAACTCTTGCTCTTTGACAAACACTTCTGATTAGTTTCAGTGCTGCCATCAACAAACAAGAAGAAACTTCTACACTTTGGGAATAATGTAATGTTCCAGTTTGACTGGTTACACAGGGTAATGGGGCAAACCAAAGCAGGAAGCCTGACTTGGCCGGTGTCCAATCACATTATTTGCCCTGTACACAAATGACCCCTCCAGTCTTCTTCCTCATTCCAAATGAGACCAGCAGTGATGTCTACGAGTCTGAACTTTAGAAAAAGCTAGGGTTATATTTCTCTTGCCACAGTTAAAGACTAATTCACAGTCTGGTCTAACCAGGGATTTTAAGAGATAGTAAATTAAATCTAGTTTGTACTTTCCATTATAGAGGGCCTAATTCCATTAACCTACTTCACTGGTATTGATCCAGAAATCAGGGGGAGGGGGGGGGATGAAGAGCGAGAACCCCAACCGGAGGCTGCCTTGGCAAGGGGTGGACACTGCTGAGCTGAACGGCAAGAAGATCTTATCACCCAGGAACAGATAAATATCTGTGACACTGTCAAATACTCGATTGTGATTGGCTGCAGGGGTGTCCATTATCAGGTGATATACGGACCCCTACTAAGTAGTTACAGCAAAACTGTCTGTTCATCATTCTAAATGTTTGCGCCTGCTACATAGTATGAGCCTGTACTGAGTGTCTGAGATAAGTAAACAGGATGCAGTCAGTCTTACAATTGTAACTTTTTTTAAATGTAAGAATTTTACTTTATCAAGCTCACGTGTTCAGAACAAGTTACTTTAATATTTCTTTAAATCTATTTGGGAAAATTTAACTTTTTAATTTACTGCCAGTATCTCGTAACTGCTCATCTCTCATCCCATTACTATACAGTACGTCTCAATCTGAATGTCAATCTGACATGAATGGTTGGCTAGCTAGTCTTGATGTTAAACATAGTGTCAAGTTATGTTGCCTGTTTGGAGATTTAGTCAACTTTGACATCATAATTTCCCATCTATTTGCTAGTCAACTCACTGCAGGCTGAGGCTGGTGACAGTAGTAGCTCTAGACTTTGTCTACTGTGTTCATGAGAATCTTGACATTGATTTGGGGATAATGACATAGCACGCTACATAAATTAGCGCTTGTAAGAAAGAATTGTTGGCAAGTGACCATGGTGGAAGCAGAATAATGCCCAACAAGGTATACAATATCACCTGATAATGAACGATGCGGAACTATTCGACGTGCAGCGGAGGACAGTTGCTTCTGCAGAGTACATTTAGTGAAATATTAAAAGAGGTGTGTGTGTGTGTGTGTGCAGGGACTTGGTTGGAACTTACAAACTCGTGTGCACGTTAACCTACTTTGCATGTGTCAAATCGTGTGTGCTGCAAGTGTGGGTATGTTTAATTCAAAATGGCATTCAGTTGGACAGAGGACCTAAAAGTGTCGAGCACACAGACAAACACCAACAGTTGATTAGAATGTGTCCCAAAAGATAAGCTATTGGGACATAATGATACAAACGGTTTGAAAAAGCAGGAAAGCAGGTAGATACTAAAAGAAGGAAGGAAGGAATGAAGATAATGCTCAATAGATCTGATGGAAGGTGAGGAGAATAGATGGAGGACACTAAATAGATGAGATAAGACTATCTAGTGAACTTCGAGGAGGGTTAGGGAGACTGGATCTCAGTTTCATAGGAACACTAGGGTGGTTTATATGTGCCACACAGTGCCTCTCCCTCACACACACACACACACACACACAGAAAGTGCATTTATTTCAGTAATTTAACTCCAATTGTGAAACTTGTGTAATAAATAGTTTCAATGCCCACAGACTGAAGTAGTTTGTGTCTTTGGTTCATTTAATTGTGATGATTTTGGCTCACATTTTCTCACATTTAACATAGAATCCAAAGGGCCAAAAATTCTTGTATTCTGATTGGTTAAAATGGTGGGTGTATGTTTAATGTGTGCCAAAATCATCACAATTAAAAGAACAAAAGACTTAAACTACTTCAGTCTGTGGGAATTTTATTCATGAGTTTCACAATGTGTTCAATAACTGGAATAAATGAACTTTTCCACGACATTCTAATTTACTGAGAAGCTCCAGTATGTGTAGGAGCCAGGGGAGAGTGAAGGCTCGATAAAGGTGAGTAACCCAGAAAATGATAGTATGCTCATTATTATAAGCATGCCCTGAAGTCTGTTCTGCTCCTCATTCACAAAGGAGAGGAATGAACGAGTATGTGCGAGACACTGTACCGTCAATGTGTGATACAAGGTCACACCATGAATCAGTCTAGACCAGGTGGGTCCAATCCTGGTCCTCCACTGCCACTGTCCTGGGCCGTGATCAAGCTCTGTGGGAAGCCTGATAATGACCATTAAAAACCAGGTGTGCTGGAGCAGGAAAACATCTAAACCTATAATGACAATGGTCCTCGAGGACCAGGACTTTACACCGCTGACCTAGACAGAACAGCCTCAGCACAGTGCAGGGAAAGACAATTTTAGGAACAAGAGTGGTGGTTTTTGGGTAAGAGACAAAATCTAAAAGCATAACCGTGTAGAAAACATGACATGTGGACCCACTCTTTATCAGGGAGGCCAGCGAAAAGCTAAGGAAACATGTTGAAAAATTCAAGGTGGTGACATCAACTAAAAGCGTCCAGAGAAAGTGGAAACGCGATAGAGAGAAGGAGACACAGAACGAGAGAGAGATAGAATTGCAATGTTCAACACATTTTGGTAATGGCTACATTACGCAATTCTTTCCTGAAAATCTTTCTTGGAAACATTGGAAACTCACCCCTTTGTCATTAGAAAGCTACTTTTGTGTACTGAACACTTAATTGCATACAGTTTGATCTATTTAACGATAAATGAACTGCCACACACAAGGAGACTGACAGCCTTAAGGTCAAGGCTGACTCAAATTTAAACTGAAATGTATAGACCACCACTGAAGCTGTAAGATTGAGTCATATAGAAATAAAAGTAATAGGAAGGAGGGAAAAGGTGTCTGGTGCCCGGTGCTTAGTGTTGGGACCTGGTCCCAGGTGCCTAGTGCCTGGAGCAGTGTGGAGCAGTGTAGAGCAGTGTGGAGCAGTGTAGAGCAGTATAGAGCAGTATGGAGCAGTGTAGAGCAGCGTAAAGCAGTGTGGAGCAGCGAAGAGCAGTGTGGAGCAGTGTAGAGCAGTGTGGAGCAGTGTAGAGCAGTGTGGAGCAGTGTAGAGCAGTGTGGAGCAGCGTAGAGCAGTATAGAGCAGTGTGGAGCAGTGTGGAGCAGCGTAGAGCAGTGTAGAGCAGTATAGAGCAGTGTGGAGCAGTGTAGAGCAGTGTGGAGCAGTGTAGAGCAGTGTGGAGCAGTGTAGAGCAGTGTGGAGCAGCGTAGAGCAGTGTAGAGCAGTATAGAGCAGTGTGGAGCAGTGTAGAGCAGTGTGGAGCAGTGTAGAGCAGCGTGGAGCAGTGTAGAGCAGTGTGGAGCAGTGTAGAGCAGCGTGAAGCAGCGTAAAGCAGTGTGGAGCAGTGTAGAGCAGTGTGGAGCAGTGTAGAGCAGCATGGAACAGCCCACGCACACATCAATGTAGCTGATAGCGCTGGTAAAGAAATCCGCAGTCATGCATGCTCTATATTTAGAGGCCTGTTTTATGTAAGCGGAGGTGAATCACTGTTCACCATCCATGCCTTTCCTTCACACGTCGCATACTGTAGCAGATTCACATGTAAACAGTGTGTCGGTGGTCAACACACCGGTGTTATGGCGATCACTACAGCACGGTGGGAGCTAACACTCGGATGATCAGATGAATCCAAAAGTCAGTGAACAGCTGACACACTACAAACACCACCTGTGCCTGCTGTTTATACATGTGCTTTCTGTTTGCATAAAAAATACGGCAATTTGTGTGCACGCATGGATGTGAATTTGAGTGTGTGTGTGTTTGTGTAGTAGTCTTCCCCGGGGGCCTACTATTTTGAGGGTAATTAGTGGATGTTGATCAGATCCTTTACAAGATGGATTAGACAGCTGTGTGTGTGTATGTGTGTAACTCTCTATATAGGACATTGACACAAGTTTTGGGACACCTACACTTTACAACAGGAGCTTTGATGACATCCCAGTCGAAATATTATTCTACATGTGGTGTTTGTCACCAGTTTGCAACAGTTCTACTCTCACTCTTTCGTGTAGGTATCCTAATACCTTTGACTATATAATCCCTGTCCTACACGTTTTAGATGTGTTCATGCACCAACACAGCTGATTGAAATTCATGTTCATCCACAGCCTTGTAGTGAGATAACGGTTCTACAGAGGACTGACTTAATCAGAATGGGGTTTATTCGCTATGCAAGATTAACAAACATAGAATTCACTGTGGCAGGAATGAGCAAAACTAAACTCTAAACTGCACCTCCCAGAAATATCTAGTCATCAAGTTGTGATAACATGACTTAACCTGGTTTGATTCTGTTTTCGCCTGAAATATGAGCGACACAGACTTACACACATACACACTCACTCCAGTCAACGAGTCAACTCAGGTCAACCTGAGAGTGGCAACTCACTCTTCCCTCTTTCTGCTAATATCTCCGCTAGTAATTACCTGTCTTACTGAACAGTGGATGATGGTCCTCTCTCCATCCCCCTGGCTCTAATCTTTGTTTCACCAGCAAGGCAGCTAAAAGAGGAAGTGAGGGGAAAAAGTGAAGAGATAGACAGAGTGAAAGCGAGACAGATGAAAGATAGCGATAGCAGAAAGTGAAGGACAGATTGAGGAAGAGGCATTCACAGGATGGGTTAGAGAAAGGGCTGCAGAGTAGGGAGAGGTTTGGTGAGGTAGAGAGATTGAAAGAGAGAGACAGATCAGTTGAGGGGAGGGCAGGACATCCTTACTAAAAATATCCACATGGATAACAGACACATTCAGACTCACAAGGCACAGGCAGCCTAACACACACAGAGAGAGATAGATAACAAGTACAGGATGGTGCATTTCCAGACTTAACCCAGTGAAAAACATATTAGTTGAAGATCCAAGATTGAAGATGAGGTATTCAATCTGATTAAAGAAAGAAAGAGAGAGAGAGAGAAAGTGAAATGAGAGGACAAATGAATGGAGACCGAGACAGAAACCTGGTTGTCATGGTTCCCAAATATCTTCAGTCGCTCCCTCTCCAAGGCGACAACCTTTGACATTGCTGGCTGGTGTTGTGAGCAATGATCACCATGCACACATGCTAATTACCATTCATTCACCTAAGACTGAACCTACTTGCCACATAAACGCTCACACTAAAACTACAACACGCATGCAAACAGAAAACGTATTCGATTCAATTGTCACCTTAAATGCTCCCGGTCAGACTACAATCAAAGCTCTGTCCTCATTTTTGCATTCCCTCTATGCTTGTACCTTTTCCTTACTCTCCCAGAAGATTTTCAGCAGAGTTACAAGACATTACATCACATTAGAATAACAGATAACTCACACACAAATACACACACACAAATACACACACAGATCAGGCTCTCAGACTCTCACATGAACCTCTCTGAACCCGAGCGTGGTTCTGTGAGTTTGCTAGTCCTTACTTCACTTTACTGATTCCTTTTGTATAGTTATTGCTGATTCAGTGGTTATGTTATACATGCAGAACGTCCTGTACCCTAAACTTTTTTGAAATAATTCAGTGGAAACGTAGCTCCACCTTGTGGTTACTTTCCTAACGACTGAACTCAACTCCACCCTGCTGCAGTACACCCTTGTGGTATGCATAGCATTTAAGATGCAATGTTCTATTTGGAATATAATCTGATTGTTTCACTGTAAATTCAGGGAATAATGTCTATTAATGACTTATTTTTCAGTGCAAGTCACAGCGGAGATAAGTGACACATTTATACATGTTTTCTACAATTCAACTGAAACCCATTTTCCTTAACCCTTTCAAGAAATCAGAAGAACTACAGTGTTTGCTGTTGCAATGTCTTTGACATCATTCCATGAAGATACGACTTCAAATCCATCTGCCTTCTTCAGCTGTTCTGTTCGGCCCAGCAGGTCTCTCACCTGCCCATCACCCAGGTTCTGCTTCTGTCTCATAATTGGACTGGATGTTTTGGAAATACTACTGACAATCCTTCATTATTAGATCCCTGAATAAACCAAGTTTGTCTTGCTCTAACTGGTTCTGCGAAGATAACTCATTCATCATGCAACTAAACAACCATGAAAGGAGGGGAATGTAGTGCTGATTGAACCATTAAATTGCATAATGATCCTAATTATTCAAACATAATTTAGCTCGATGATTAACCAGTAAGAGTTAATGAGGGATTTTCCTGTTTATATGAGTCTATTTTCACATTTCTGTTTCATGGCATGTCAAATTAGAAGGAGTTAGATGTCACTGAACTCAAATCAACAAACAGGGAAAATAATTGCAGTCGAAACGCGCTGTACCAATGCCTAATAATCCACCCTCTACAACATCCGGATGATCAGAAGGTGCCTGTCTGAACAAGGTTTAGACTAAAACCCATGGTAGCTGTTTCTCAAACTGGGTGGAGGAAGCCCCCTTCTAATCATGGGAACAGGCTGATGTCAGGAGGGGTCGAGAGCACACCTTTTTATTGATATCCATCTGTTAAAGACAGGAGACTTTTGACACTGATAGCTTTAGATTTCAAGTGTGTTTGTATTTGCAATCCATTTGACAGCTGCTATGATAACAGAGATTTAAGGGGAGGATTTATAGGACAGGAAGGAGAATGGGAGGAGAGGAGATGAGGGAAGGAGGTGAGGAGAGAAGGGAACTAGGAGGTGAAGTGTAGGAGGTAAAGGAAAGAATACTATAACGGTATAAAATGACTTCTGAAGAATACAACAATGTTTCAAAGATTAAAAACAGAAAATTGAAGTTCAGGACATTGTTGCATCTCTTCTTGTTACTTTGAGATATTGCAGACATGGTTGCATCTCAGGGGAACATAGTATAGATTGGCACTTGTTTGGTTTCCCACATGCTTCATACTCTGACTACCCTGCAATGTTTGGGGCTATCTTGTTGTCACCGATGGTCTTTTGTAAAGGTCTATCTTGGAAGTTGCTTTGGATAAAAGCGTCAGCTAAATGAATAAATGTAAATCTAACAACCTATGCATTTATGTCGCCTTCTAACGATCAAACAGCGACACAAAGGTAGAGGAGTTTGATACATGGGTCAGAGTGGACATCACTCAGTGTACAGACACCTTTCTGAAACTGTTGTTTGAAAAATTGAGTTCTCATTGTCTTCCTTGAGGGTTTAGGTTGGTTGAGGGGCAGTTCTATGGGCATATGTGAAGCCCTTTGTGACATTGTTTGTAAAAAAGGGCTATACAAATACATTTGGATTTGATTTGGAAAAATGAACTGCAGGCTGTGTTATGTAGAAGGTCAGTAGTACCAAACAGAATCTGAACAAGATTAATATCCATACCTGCTAGGATTTGGCTCTTCAATGGGGTATTCCAGGTAGCAGGTTTACTCTGAGCCTATCGCTGAACTCAGGGTTGAGACGCTTCCCTGCTCCAGCTCACCTGATTCAAATCAACAGGTCGTTATCAAGCTCTGTGGAAGCCTGATCATTATTATCAGGTGTGCTAGAGCAAGGAAACATCTAAAACCTGTGACAGTGGCCCTCGAGGATCAGGATTGGACACCCCTGGGTTAAAGGCATCCCTGGAGGAAGCTCTGATCAGACCACGATTTAACTGCTGGAAGATGATCATTTGAAAGGTTATTCTGTTTGTGTAGGTGAGATGGTGAGATGGAAGAGTTTCCTGCCATTCCGGCTTGGAGTGGAAGAACATGCATGCTGAATAGTTTTTGTTGATTGAAACTGGTTGCCTTGCATATTAAGTAATTTTTTTATATAACTCCTTGTCTTAAACTGAGGGGTTGTTGGTGTAATTGATATCTAAATTCGATTAAACTTGCATCAAGTGCTACAAATATGTCCTGAGTTGTAAATGGTCTGATGAATTAAAAGGTGTTAAACCAGTCCCATTAATGTTAAACGCTAACAAGTCATTATGTTACAGTACAGCAGAGCAGTGGCTCTGGGCTGTAATATGGTAGCTAGCATAGCCATTTCTACATACATATACATGATAACCAGTAACCAATTGATATTGTGTGTAAATAATAAATATATCGAAAATGTCAGTAAATCGAGATGTTGGCACTGGAACCCATTCAAACTAGTGACAGGAACTCTAGCCAGCCACTTGAACCACGTGATCAGGTGTTGCAACTCTTTAATGTGGCTCTGGTTTAACCTGGTTTAACCTATTTAACCTGGTTGAACCTATAGATGTTAGTAGGGCGTAAACTCAGACCTAAAATAATAGACGTTCAAACTAGGCTAATTCACTTTGAATTTACCCATAGCTAGTGCAACCCAGTGCAGGTGTACACCTCCTGGGGCACTAGGCATTATAGAACTTATTGAAGAAAAAAAATAAAACTACCTATCTAGAAATACAGAAATGAATGAATAAATACATTAAAATATAAATAAACATTAGTGAAACCAATTATCAATAATCTTTTTTATATTTCCTCACTTCAAATGTATTTGTAAACATTGCTTAGGTTTAAATTGATGTTTGAATTCATGATATATAGCTAAGATTTATTTATGCACGGATGTGCCCTACTTGTCTCAGGGGGATTTTCCCTGTACTGTAAATTGTAAGTCGCTTTGGATAAAAGCGTCTGCTAAATGAAGCATTATTATTATTATGTGGATATTTCTCCAGTCCTCCATGTAACAGCGCCCTCTGTCGGTCACCTTCTCCACACTGATGTACAGCAGCGCTCTGCCAGTCTGGGGTTATGAAACCAAAGCTGTAGCTCCACTAAATGATCTAGTTTAGCTAAAGAAACTGACATTTCGGCGAATGGGGATTGACAAGTTCTGCAGCGTTGACGGTTCCGATCCATTCTGGGTAGGTTTTCTCACAGCGACCTTCAGATAGCAGCTTACCAGGTTTATCCAGTAGTTATTAGCAGGGTTAAGGTTAGCAGCAAGCTAGCAGCAAGGCCGTTATTGTGCCGGTTTGTGTGCTGGAATTGAGTAAACATTGATTGATGACATTGTAGTTGTTTATACAACAACACATAAACAAGGCTTAGACATGTTATTTGTTTGCTTGATCAACCGCAGCATTTTTACTGAAGCAGTTTTGTAAGAAAATGAAAAAGAAAAGAAAATTGTTTTCCATTCCAGAAAGCTTTATCTCGCTTCTTAGGAAACATTATTATAAAGCAGGCTAACTTCCTAGCTAGTCACATTGGACTATTGTCTGTTCAACTTTAACAGAGGCGTGTTGCTTGGGGACACAACACTGGTACACAACACTGGGACACAACACTGACACACAACACTGACACACAACACTGGGACACAACACTGAGACACAACACTGACACACAACACTGAGACACAACACTGACACACAACACTGGGACACAACACTGAGACACAACACTGACACACAACACTGACACACAACACTGAGACACAACACTGGCACACAACACTGGGACACAACACCGGGACACAACACTGGGACACAACACTGAGACACAACACTGACACACAACACTGAGACACAACACTGACACACAACACCGGGACACAACACTGAGACACAACACTGACACACAACACTGACACACAACACTGAGACACAACACTGAGACACAACACTGACACACAACACTGAGACACAACACTGACACACAACACTGGGACACAACACTGGGACACAACACTGGGACACAACACTGAGACACAACACTGACACGCAACACTGACACGCAACACTGGGACACAACACTGGGACACAACACTGACACACAACACTGACACACAACACTGGGACACAACACTGAGACACAACACTGGGACACAACACTGACACACAACACTGACACACAACACTGACACACAACACTGGGACACAACACTGGCACACAACACTGACACACAACACTGGGACACAACACTGACACACAACACTGGCACACAACACTGGGACACAACACTGACACACAAAACTGGGACACAACACTGGGACACAACACTAACACACAACACTGACACACAACACTGACACACAACACTGACACACAACACTAACACACAACACTGGGACACAACACCGGGACACAACACTGGGACACAACACTGAGACACAACACTGACTCACAACACTGACACACAACACTGGGACACAACACTGGGACACAACACTGAGACACAACACTGACACACAACACTGGGACACAACACTGAGACACAACACTGACACACAACACCGAGACACAACACTGACACAACACTGAGACACAACACTGGCACACAACACTGGCACACAACACTGACACACAACACTGACACACAACACTGACACACAACACTGACACACAACACTGAGACACAACACTGAGACACAACACTGGGACACAACACTGAGACACAACACTGGGACACAACACTGGGACACAACACTGACACACAACACTGACACACAACACTGACACACAACACTGACACACAACACTGACACACAACACTGACACACAACACTGAGACATAACACTAACACATAACACTAACACATAACACTAACACACAACACCGGGACACAACACTGGGACACAACACTGACACACAACACTAACACACAACACTGGGACACAACACTGAGACACAACACTGAGACACAACACTGACACACAACACTGAGACACAACACTGACACACAACACTGAGACACAACACTGACACACAACACTGAGACACAACACTGGGACACAACACTGAGACACAACACTGACACACAACACTAACACACAACACTGAGACATAACACTAACACATAACACTAACACACAACACCGGGACACAACACTGAGACACAACACTGAGACACAACACTGACACACAACACTGACACACAACACTAACACACAACACTGAGACATAACACTAACACATAACACTAACACACAACACTGAGACACAACACTGACACACAACACTGGGACACAACGCTAACACACAACACTGAGACACACAACACTGACACACAACACTGACACACAACACTAACACACAACACTAACACACAACACTGGGACACAACACCGGCAGTGCTGAGTCTCAAGCTGTTATGTTGTTGCTATTTATGGTCTTAGTGGATCTGAAAACAAGTATCACTGTCCAGTCGGATCTGGAAGTGTCGCCCATGCTTACGAGAACTACAGTAGGCAAAGCCTTCGAATTTAAACTGCAGCTGATAATCTCAGACAAGCTAACAGAAGTTTGAAATGGGTTTAAATGGCTAAAGAAAGGCTCATGTGTGAATACTGTTAAAGTCTCCTGTGTCTCATGTGCCAGACTTGACTTGGCATCAACACGCCCTGGAAACCCAGTGCAAGCTCTACTATCCCTTCGTTTTGAGAATGTTTTAGGTTTCGTTAAGTTTCATTCATTTTCTTCCGCTTATTCCCGTTAGGGGTCACGGGTGACTGGAGCCTATCCCAGTTACTTTCGGGCCGTAGGCAGGGTACACCCTGGACTGGGGCCAGCTAGTCGCAGGGCTATCACACAAACATTGACAGACAACATAGAGACAACCATTCACTCGCACAGTCATACACTAGGGACCATTTTTTCCACAATGCTCAATTAACCTACCACATGCATGTCTTTGGACGGTGGGAGGAAGCCGGAGTGCCCGGAGAGAACCCACGGTAACACGGGGAGGACATGCAGACTCCACCCAGAGAGATCATGGTCGGGCCCGAGATTCGAACTCATGATCTCCTTATTGGGAGGCGAGAGCACTAACCGCTCTGCCACCGTGCACCCCCCGTTCGTTAAGTTCAACTTGCTTATTTTCTGACATGGAGGTAGCATGAGGTCTGAGTACTCTTCAAAAAAAAGATTATCAGTGCATCTACTGCTCTGTTGTTATTTTAATATGGATGTGTTTTAATGTCAACTTTCTTATATATATATATATATATATATATATATATATATAGGTAGTTCTATATCTTGTGGAGGCATAATAAGCATCTTATCTTCTTCCTGTGTTTCTTTCCTTCTCCATCTCCCCCCCAGAGTTGGAACCGAACATGGCACACCACAAACCCAGACCTGACCCGCTGCTTCCAGAACACAGTACTGGTGTGGCTGCCCTGCCTCTACCTCTGGGTCTGCGCCCCACTTTACTGTCTTTACCTCAGAAGCCATGATCGGGGCTACATATGCATGACCCACCTCAACAGGGCCAAGACTGTGAGTACCCTCTCACACACACACACACACACACACACACTGAAAACAAGTACAGGCTGGTGCATTTGCAGACCGTACCCAGCGAAAAACAGATCTTAGTTGAAGATCTAAGATTCAAGGTGAGGTATTTAATCTAACCCTATTTAGAGAGTGAGAGACAGAGAGAGGACAAAATGAATGGAGACTGAGACAGAAAGCATCCAGCTCATCTAAATACCTTAAAAGGGAAAAAACCTCTTGTTTAATTCTAGGGCTATTTCACAAGGTTGCATCAGGGCATGTATAATAACACATGGGCCATTTTCAGTCCAACCAATCTTAAATAACTTATTCAGAGACCTTGAGGAACAGTGTCATACCATATATAAACATTCTATCACCCTTTTGAGACACAACACACAGAAACGTCCTTTTTGAAGATAACAAAAGAGGAAAACCAAAGACCTGTCTGCAAAACATTTCATGAACCTGAGGGCTGTTTAATAGAAAATATAGATTTGATGAATCTCTTTCTTCTTGTCCTCAACCTTTTAGGCAGTTGGCTTTCTGCTGTGGATTATCTGCTGGGCAGATGTTTTTTACTCTTTCTGGGAAAGAACCTCCAGTAACAGTGACCTGGCGCCTGTGTATCTGGTCAGCCCCACCATGCTTGGCATCACCATGGTAACCCCCCCCCTTAAACACACACACTCTCTGCCAATGAGAGGCTAGTATTAGGGCCTTTTGATTTTTTCTAATGTGTTTTGTAAATGTGTCATGTTTTGTTATTTGTGACTGGATGTCCATATACTGTACATTTGTGCTTGTGTGCGTTCCACAGCTTCTGGCCACTTTCCTCACCCAGTACGAAAGAATAAAAGGTGTTCAGTCATCAGGGGTGATGCTCAACTTCTGGCTAGTGGCTGTCCTGTGTGCCACGGTCACCTTCAGGTCCAAGATCCTACAGGCTCTCCAAGAGGTGAGCAAGCAGGCACAGGGGCTGCCGGCACGGAGGCTGATTACGGGTTTGGCTTCCACCGGAAATCCATATTTGAACTGGCGTGTTCTGCAGCAAAGTTTGCAGCAAAGTATGAGTGGCGTTTAATGATACAGGATGAACCATTGATAGCCCTCCCTCAAGTAGAAAATAAATCCTATTTGCCCTTGGCCTGTACTGCAGATCTTTTGAGAAGACAATTTATTCCATTCTGTCTGCAGTCTAATTTCAACTGAGTTCCATTGTCCGTAAACGTAAATTGGAAACATTTGGAAACTAACCTGTGTGTGTGTGTGTGTGTGTCTGTCCTGTGTGCAGCCATCCAATATTGGTGTGTTCAGATACACAACTTTCTACACGTACTACGCCCTGCTGCTCATCTCCCTGGTGCTGTCCTGCCTTTCTGACCAGCCCCCCCTGTTCTGCGAGGCTGTTAAAGACACAGTGAGTCCACCTCCATCTGTCTCTCTGCCTCCATCTGTCTCTCTGCCTCCCTCCCTCTCTGTCTCTCTGCCTCCATCTGTCTCTCTGCCTCCCTCCCTCTCTGTCTCTCTGCCTCCCTCCCTCTCTGCCTCCCTCCCTCTCTGCCTCCCTCCCTCCCTCTCTGTCTCTCTCCCTCCCTCCCTCCCTCTCTGTCTCTCTGCCTCCCTCCCTCTCTGTCTCTCTGCCTCCCTCCCTCCCTCTCTGTCTCTCTGCCTCCCTCCCTCCCTCTCTGTCTCTCTGCCTCCCTCCCTCCCTCCCTCTCTGTCTCTCTGCCTCCCTCCCTCTCTGTCTCTCTGCCTCTCTCCCTCTCTGTCTCTCTGTCTCCCTCCCTCTCTGTCTCTCTGTCTCCCTCCCTCCCTCTCTGTCTCCCTCCCTCCCTCCCTCTCTGTCTCTCTGCCTCCCTCCCTCCCTCTCTGTCTCCCTCTCTGTCTCTCTGTCTCCCTCCTTCTCTGTCTCTCTCTCTCTCCCTCCCTCTCTGTCTCCCTCCCTTCCTCTCTGTCTCTCTGCCTCCCTCCCTCTCTGTCTCCCTCCCTTCCTCTCTGTCTCTCTGCCTCCCTCCCTCTCTTTCTCCCTCCCTCCCTCTCTGTCTCTCTGCCTCCCTCCCTCCCTCTCTGTCTCTCTGCCTCCCTCCCTCTCTGTCTCTCTGCCTCCCTCCCTCCCTCTCTGTCTCTCTCCCTCCCTCCCTCCCTCCCTCCCTCCCTCCCTCCCTCTCTGTCTCTCTGTCTCCCTCCCTCTCTGTCTCCCTCCCTCCCTCCCTCTCTGTCTCCCTCCCTCCCTCCCTCTCTGTCTCCCTCCCTCTCTGTCTCTCTCTATCCCTCCCTCTCTGTCTCTCTGCCTCCCTCCCTCTCTGTTGCTCTCTCTCCCTCTGTCTCTCTCTGTCTCCACCTTTCTTTCCTTTTCTAGATCACTGAGCTCTTTCTAAGTAGAGCACTGTGTCAAATAAATACGCCCACGTTACATTATGTTTCTCTGCTAGTTGTTTTTATGAATGCACTTCCTGTGCGTTCAGCTCCAATGTGTTTTGATGCACACTGCACAAACCATTGCATGTTGTAACAAACACATGCTGAGTGTATACAGACACGTAGTGCACGTTTTGTTGTTGGAGTGGATGGGGGGATGTTTGTGTCATCGTATCAGCCAGTGTAAATAGACCAGCCTCAACGATGTTTACCTTGTCTGGTTGTATCATTGCTTACCTGAGACACTGAGATAACGTGTTATCTCTTATCAGCACAGTAGCTAGCAAACACGTTTTCTGCACATCGATAGCCAGGAAGTAGTTGAACTCTTTCAACTCTAGGCCAGGGGTGTCCAATCTTGGTCCTGGAGAGCTGCTGTCCTGAAGGTTTTAGATGTTTCGCTGCTCCAGCACACCTGATTCTAATGAATGGTCCTGATCAGGTTTCCACAGAGCTTGATAACAACCTGATCATTTGAATCAGGTGTGCTAGAGCAGGGAAACATCTAAAACAGGACAGTGGCCCTTGAGGACCAAGATTGGACACCCCTGCTATGTAAACAGAAGATCGATGAGAAAAACATGCTCAGCATATTGTGCCGGAGAGCCAATAAAAACAAAAAAAGTCTGTATTTCCAGATTGCCACTCCACTGTCACTGTATTTAACCTAACTTGTGGTCATAAAAAAAAGTTACAGTGTTGTTTTGGATGTTCTAATTCAGTGTGAATGTGTGGCCTGCAGAATCCCTGTCCGGAATCTGGGGCCTCCTTCCTGTCCAGAATCAGCTTCTGGTGGATCACAGGGTAAGTTAAAACATCCAATGGGAAGCAGGGTGGGCTTCAGCCAATGGACATCAAGCTGGTGGCTGGAACATAATGACCAGTGGTTAATAGACTGATGAATGGACCTGAAGTAATGAGAAGTTCCCTCTTGGGCTCTTGTTAGTTGTTATAAGCCCTGTTTTTCTCTTTCTCTCCCTTTCCACTTGTGATCTTAACCCCTTTTCTTTCTCCCTTGTCTACCCTGGCCCACTTCTTTTCTCCTGGTTCAGGCTGATGGTGACTGGCTACAAGCGCCCCCTGGAGGAGAAGGACTTGTGGTCTCTGAACTCCGAAGATTGCTCCCATCAGGTGGTTCCTCAGCTTGTACACCGCTGGAACACAGAGTGCCAAAAAGTCAAAAGGTCAGGAGCCTGGAGACCAGGGGGGAGAAATAGCTTGTTACCATGCATAAGCTCTTCCAACACAAGGAGTCTTTAAGAAAGTGTTTTCCAGCCTTTGGGGTCACACGTTCTTCAAGGGGACCTCCACCTGCTTGTTGTTGTTGCTTATCTGTCTGCTGAGGTGTTTTTTTGTTACAGGCTCTGGCTTGTATTCTTTTTTCTCCTGGAAAATCTATTTGTGTTTTTCCAATTTCAGAAGGCTTGTGCGCCGATAAATGTACTTTGTCGTGTTGCCTCGGTGGGCAAAAGTGTCCTGCCAAAGAGTTTCCCCAACGGGATTAATAAAGTATTCTGATTCTGAATCCCTTTACCGTTCCACCTAAAACTCTCCTTTCCTCTATTCCGGTGCCAGGCCAGAAGAGAAGACCGTTTACTCTCCCAAAAAAGCTTCCAAGGCTGACAAGAAGGACGGCCAGCCTGTGGAGGAGGCTGAGATCCTGATAGTGAAGGCCCCCAAGAAGACAGGCGAGCCCTCGCTGTTCTGGGCCTTGTGTCTCACCTTCGGCCCTTACTTCCTCATCTCCTCCCTCTACAAGATCATTCAGGACATCCTCATGTTCGTCGGCCCTGAAATCCTCAGGTAAAGCGTATATTTTTTTTGTCCCCCAAAGTTATCAGGATTATCATCTACTTTCTCACTCTCGCAGCCTGCACCCTGTGAGAATAATTCTCACCATTAAGTATACATAGAGTTGATCGATCTCAAGGAAGTGTATTACTTGTGTATGAAGTAAAGAGACAAGTCATCATGGTGGTATGAAGTTGTCTAAAGTCTCCATACAAAACCATTTATACAACACAGTTCTCAGTAGTAATTAGTCTATCAAGATCCACACATGCAGTAGTTCTCATGTTTCATTGGCTAGCTCCTCCCTGCACACACCGTGTGTGTGTGTGTGTGTGTGTGTGTGTGCTTCTTGGTGTGAAAGTTTTCCAGGTTTTGACCCTGGTTAGGCTAACAGGTTTAACTGGTTTATGGCATCTCTAGCAAGAAAAGAATCTGCTTGTTTACGTCATAGTGTCACCTGGAGCAGTGGTCCCAAACCCTGGTCCTCAGGGCCCTCTGTCCTGCATGTTCTAGATGTTTCCCTGGTCCTCAGGGCCCACTGTCCTGCATGTTCTAGATGTTTCCCTGGTCCTCAGGGCCCTCTGTCCTGCATGTTCTAGATGTTTCCCTGGTCCTCAGGGCCTCACTGTCCTGCATGTTCTAGATGTTTCCCTGGTCCTCAGGGCCCTCTGTCCTGCATGTTCTAGATGTTTCCCTGGTCCTCAGGGCCCTCTGTCCTGCATGTTCTAGATGTTTCCCTGGTCCTCAGGGCCCTCTGTCCTGCATGTTCTAGATGTTTCCCTGGTCCTCAGGGCCCACTGTCCTGCATGTTCTAGATGTTTCCCTGGTCCTCAGGGCCCTCTGTCCTGCATGTTCTAGATGTTTCCCTGGTCCTCAGGGCCCTCTGTCCTGCATGTTCTAGATGTTTCCCTGGTCCTCAGGGCCCTCTGTCCTGCATGTTCTAGATGTTTCCCCCTTCCAACACACCTGATTCTAATGAATGGGTCGTTATTTAGCGCTGAAGAATCCTGGTAAGCACATGCATTAGAATCAGGTGTGTGGGAAGGGAGAAACATCTAAAACATGCAGGACCAAAAGTGGTTGGGGACCACTGACCTAGAGTCCCTTTTGCGGGTTCTGTAGTCCAGAAATGCTGAACCCACGATCATTTTATACATAAGAAAAGGTTCCATCCTTAATTTATGTGCCTCCCCTCCTGTCTTTTGGCCTCCCTCTCGGGGTCTCTTCTCTCTTGTAACAAATTCAGTGGCAGACTCCTCTTTCTTGAAAGGAAGAATTGAGTACATTAATTTTGTCACCTGTAACCCCAGGTTACAGGCTGAAGACGATTTGAAAGGCCACGCCATTCTCATGCAGTCAAGTACCTGGCTCCAGTGTTTTCCCCTTAAGGAGCACTTGATTGATCTCAAGTTACACCATGGTCTCTGTGCATACTCACTTCTGATTGGCTGTTCATTATGGGGCGTCCATTGTCAGGGGATGATGTTATTCCTAATGTTATGTTGGTAATAGGCTAATGGTCCAAGTCGTTAGCATAATTAGCCTTTTTTCAGACAACATATACGACAGTGGTCTGAGATGCATCTGGTTCAATCGTTAAAATTACAAACATGCCTCATGTTCATGAATGAACATTTTGGGATTTGGAATGTCCTAACTGGACCTGAACAGATCGATACAGCAGGACGCAGTGCAGGATTTTGGAGGGGCTTTTTTTCCAGACTGTTTTTCATTAGGGTTCAGTCGCTCGCGTTGAAAGCTCTGTAGCACATGAAGTCATAGTAATGGGGCTTGTTTACATTTGGACAGATGTCCTCTCCTGTTCCCATAGCAACCTGTTGATGAGAGCCTGTCACTTCTCCCCCCTCCCCCAGGCACCTGATCCGCTACGTGAACGACTCCAGCGCCCCCTCCTGGCAGGGCTACTTCTACACTGCGCTGCTGTTTGTGTGCGCATGTGTGCAGACGCTCATCCTGCAGAAATACTTCCATGTGTGCTTTGTCACTGGCATGCGCCTGCGCACCGCCATTGTGGGGGCGGTGTACCGGAAGGTACACACACACACACGCGCGCGTGTAAAGATGGGGACTCAGTCTTGATCTGCAGTCAAATGCTCTACCCCTGAGCAATACCCATTCCTATACACATGCGTACACGCACACACGTGTTGCGATCAATAGCCTGCATCGATTCATCTTTGCTACCCGTTCTTGAGCGTGTTGTCACTCTTACCTTCTTAATTTTATTTATCAGAAGGTCTACAACGACCGTCTTTGAGTTTGAGCTAGTATAAGTAGTTACACTGTTTATCATCAGAATCCGAATCAGAATGGGGGTTTATTCGCTATGCAAGATTAACAAACACAGAATTCACTGTGGCAGAAATGAGCAAACATACAGTATATGTGGCATACTAATAAGAAAAATGATACAATGTAAAATACACTACAGATATGATACATATAAACAAATAATACAAATGATACAAATGATACAAACGATACAAATGATACAAATGACATGAAATCCCAGTCCGACACAAGCTATTCTAAATCCCATCTCTGGCCAATCATCCGTCAGGCCCTGGTGATCAGTAATGCGGCCCGCCGGACATCCACAGTGGGTGAGATCGTCAACCTGATGTCCGTGGACGCCCAGCGCTTCATGGACCTCATCACCTACATCAACATGATCTGGTCGGCCCCGCTGCAGGTCATCCTCGCCCTGTACTTCCTCTGGCAGGTATGGCGCTCTCATAGTCTCCCCTCAACTGGAGATACCTTCTTAAATGAGCACTTTTGGTGCTGGTCACAGGTGTATCCAATAGACTGCTAGGGGTCGTCACAGGCAGTGTGTAAAAATATATTGGGAGTTCCAGGTTTACCAGAAAGTACTGCTGAACAAATCAATAAATGTTCATGAATGTTTCTGCTGTTTTGTGTTCATGTTTAATCATTCTTTTATGACTTGTCTTTGCTCTAGAACCTGGGTCCTTCTGTTCTAGCTGGAGTAGCAGTGATGGTTCTGATGGTACCAATCAATGCTGTTATCGCCATGAAGACTAAAACATACCAGGTCAGGCATGCATTAGAATCAGGTGTGTGGGAAGGGGGAAACATCTAAAACATGCAGGATGCATGAGGACCAGGTTTGGGGACCACAGCTCTGCAGCGTATCCTCCTTCAACATGTTACTAAAGATCAAGCATACCCCAGTGTGCCAACCTGTGTTTCCATGGTAACGGGAGGCAGGTAGCCCAGATGAAGAGCAAAGACAACCGGATCAAACTGATGAACGAAGTGCTGAACGGGATCAAGGTGTTGAAGCTGTACGCCTGGGAGCTGGCCTTCAAGGACAAGGTGTCGGCCATCCGAGAGAGCGAGCTGCGCGTGCTCAAGAAGACCGCCTACCTGGGGGCCGTGTCCACCTTCACCTGGGTCTGCGCCCCTTTTCTGGTGAGTGAGGGGCTCACACACACACTACTTTAACATACGCCACATGTGCACACCCACACACACACAAAATACTGACAATGATGTAACTGGAAGGGAGTCAGGTGGCTGAATGGTTAGGGAATCTGAATAGTAATCAGAAGGTTGCCTGTTCGATTCCCGGCCGTGCAAAATGACGTTGTGTGCTAGGGCAAGGCACTTCACCCTACTTAAGGAGCCTCAGGAGAATGTCCCTGTTGATGTAAGTCGCTCTGGATAAGAGTGTCTGCTAAATGATCAAATGTAAATGTGAATTGGTTTAATTTTTGCTCAAGCACCCTTTTCCTAACCCCATCCATACCTGTAGGTGGCGCTCTCTACTTTCACCGTGTACGTGCTGATTGACGAGAAGAATGTGCTGGACGCCCAGAAGGCCTTTGTGTCCCTGGCGCTCTTCAACATCCTGCGCTTCCCCCTCAACATGCTGCCTATGGTCATCAGCAGCATGGTGCAGGTACGTGCCGAGGCCCTCTGTCCACATCTGTCAATCTGTCAATCAATCAACCTAGACCTCCACAGCGCTCAGTTATGACAGCCAAGCAGTCATCCATCATTCCTTCTAATATGGACTAACCTGGGGCGAGTTGAAACTTGCTTCTACATTGCTTTCATAGGCAGCATATCTTTTTCCCCATAACCTTTTTCTTTCTAACACTGTCCCATGTCCAAATATGGCAATTGAAACTTATATATAAATATTGTATTGTCATATTATTATTTTATTTATTATTTAATATTATAAATGAAATAAAACTAAAGATAAGATAAGGGGGGGAAATTGCAGTTCACAACAGAAGCAGGGTAAAGTACAGCACACAGAGTTGCGTGGTAATAACAAAACGGGGGGCACAATATATTTATTATAAAATAAATAAACCATAAAATCACACGATACAAATTAAATGCTACATTTACTGGTAGTGCTTGATCAGAAACAGCAGAGGGAGGTAGTGAGGGTATTGGGCCTGTGGGTCTATGGTTCCAGTCCCTTTTGGAGTTCAGATTGGATTGACCAGTTTGTTGTGGAGGCCTCGGCACGCTGTGCTGCTGGTGGTCATGGACAGCACGTTAGCTGGTGGGGGGCCGCAGGGCCACGTGCTCATGCCTCTTCCGCATGTGAGCGTGGACTGGACCTCCTACGTGACACGCAGTTGGCTGCCGCTACTGCTGCGCTGTATTTTGAAACTTGTAATCCAGATCAGAATGATCCGGGGGCCGGTATTTCAAAATGATCCCAGAGGATGAATCCTCCTGGATTGGATTAAATCCGGATCTGATCCTAAAAACGGGTATTCCAAAGCAAATCTGATCCTGAAGATTCAGGTTCTGTAATCCAGTCCCGCCTTTGATCTGAATTAAAAGCTGTGGTTGAGTGTTTCAAAGCTTTAATGGGGAAGCTGGATCAGTGTGATCCTAAAAATCAGGACTACCCTGTAAAGCCACAGTCCTCATTTAGATCATCTGTTTAGTTAAACAGGATGATGGCATTCTTTAAAAAATAGCTATTTCCTTTTGATATGTGAATTGAATGATTTACTGCATTACAGTCTTGTAACTTAACGCTTGTGAGTTTGAATCTGCATTCAGTCTGTTGTTGTTGGCAGCCAAATATGCATTAATTGTGCTCTCTGGATGTTCAACTCTGGATATTCTACAATGTACATGAATTAACTGCCATTTTGCAGTGGAACCTGCATCGCTGCTTGCTGCTGTATTTATTATTTGTGTTGGAAATATAAAGAACATCCTCTTCTTATCAACAACGGCTTGAAATGTGTGTAAATATATATGTTTATATTTTTGTGTGTGTATATATATATATATATATATATACACATTTGTATCTATCAAAAGAGGATATATGCATATAGATAAACGATTTCTGTACTGTATGTATATATAGTGTGTATATCCTACGTCTTGATTGTCATAACAATTTGTAGTTTTTTTTCCTCCGTCTCTTGGTTTTTCCTTCTTCCTCCTGCAGGCTAGCGTGTCCATGAAGCGTCTGCGTGTGTTTCTGTCCCATGAAGAGCTGCAGATGGACAGTGTGGAGCGCAGGCCTACCGTAGGCTGTGAGTCACATCACACCCTCACACAACACTCACACACCACACACACCCTACCCACATAGGTCAGTCCCTCCGGTTGTCCCTTATCAGCGTGAGAAATACCAGCTGTAGCGTGCGAGAGCTGACACCACTCTCCTGACCTTCGCGACCTTTACACCTTTCTACAACATCTTTCGCCTGCGAAAACATTGCGCGGAAAATAGTGATATCCAGTTGACTTAATTACATTTAGCTGTGTAGCATGCTCTTATATAGGGTGACTTACAGTAAGTACAGGGGCATTCTCCCTCAGGCAAGTAGGGTGCAGTTCCCTGTCAAGGACACAATGTTGGGAATCATATCAACAACCTTATGATTAAAAGTGTGCCTCCCTAACCCCCCTGCTGTCTGACCCCCCCTCCAGTCTGTAACAGTGTTTCCATTGTGGACGGAGTGTTTAGCTGGTCCAGGAATGAAACTCCCACACTAAAGAGGTAGGTGGGTGTGCTTTTATGTGTACCTGTACATGTGTTTTGTGTGCTATTTTTTTTGTCTGTGTGTTCTTTCCAGGACAGCTAATAATGTCTGCTTCTGTTGGACCGAATGAGGCACACACACACACATACCGCTTCTGAATAGTTTGTCTGTCCCCAGGATGAATGTATGTATCCCTGATGGGTCTCTAGTGGCTGTTGTCGGCCATGTGGGCTCAGGGAAGTCCTCGCTGCTCTCTGCCATGCTGGGAGAGATGGAGAAACTGGAGGGCACCGTGTCTGTCAAGGTAACCAAACATGCACACACAAACTGTGTCCATGGTACAGTAGCCTGCATCAACGGTTTAATCATGAATAATACTTTTGGGTTTGTTTCTGAAGCTGAGGTTGCTTATTTGTCTTGCAGTAGTTGGCACTCCTTCTCACCACCCAGAGTACTTTAGTAAACCTTTTACTCAGGACCTCTCTTCTTTGTCTCTCTCTCTCCAGGGCTCGGTGGCATATGTTCCCCAGCAGGCGTGGATCCAGAATGCCACTCTGAAAGACAACATCATGTTTGGTCAAGAGAGGAAAGAGAAGTGGTACCACCAGGTGGTGGAGGCCTGCGCCCTCCTGCCCGATCTGGAGAATCTGCCTGCAGGAGACAATACTGAGATCGGGGAGAAGGTACAACTATGTTCCACAGTATAAAAAGGTTTCCAATTCTCTCCCCTGACACGTTGTATTTGCTGCACTTGTCAGTAATCTGTCTCTTGGTTGTTGCAGGGCAAATGTGTTTTTTAAATATCTCTCTCTCTCTCTTCTTGGCTGTCTTAGGGGGTTAACCTATCAGGAGGCCAGAAGCAGAGGGTGAGTCTGGCCAGGGCGGTGTACTGTGACTGCTCCATCTACCTGATGGATGACCCACTGTCAGCGGTGGACGCACACGTTGGGAAGCACATCTTTGAGAAGGTCATTGGGCCACACGGAGTTCTGAAGGACAGGGTAAGATCATCCAGAGGTTCAGACGTGTTGGCAGTGAACTGGTTAACTATGTGTAATAATACAGTGTAGTTTAGTATTCACAATAACAACATTTTGCCCTTCGAATTTCGATTTGGGTCACGAAAGTGTGGGAATGTGAGTGAGAATGCATCACCCGGTAAACCACATGGTCTTAGCTATGCCTTGGTTGAGTCATCTCTATAGGGCAACTTTCAGGAGATATGGGAATTCTGCTTTTATCCAGATGGTCTGATTATTTAGGTGTAAAACTGAGACTGTGTCCCAGTTAGACTCTTTTGAATTTAGTCTCAGAGTCAGACTTGGGTCACTCACAGACAGTGTGTTCACTATGTTGTATTTCACTAATGAAAGTTTCACCAGTATCATGTCTTCCATCAGAGCACTCTAGTGCCATAACTGGGTTCATATTGAAGGTGCGTTTCTACTATTAGCTTTTGAACTGTATGCCCGACTTTCTAAAATGAAGCATGGTTACTCCTACAAATTTTTGTCTGATCTGAATGGTCTCAAGCTTCACAAAATAATGAATTTTGATTTTCACAATCGTTTGTCAGTTACACCTAATCGAATTAGGAAACAGTGCCACAAGGTCATATCTCAGTAAATATTTGCTGATCTGAAATGACCAAATTTATGATATATGTACAAAAAAAAAGTATTGTGGGTTATTTGACCTGCTTTGAGATTACAGCTACAGTGAGGGGGGGAATATTTGATCTCCTGGGACCAGTTGTTATATATATATATATATATATATATATATATATATATATATAACATTTAATATATCTGGATTAGAATGATCTGGATTTTGAAAACTCATGTTTTGCTATCCAGGATCAGGTAATCCATTTAACATTTGTGCTGGTTTTAGCAAAAAAAATCAGAATCAAGATCACTAAATTTGGATTTCCAATGTTGTAAATGGGATTCTGTATAAGAATAAAGGGCCAATGTAATGTGTTGATTTGAAGAGACAAATAAAACGATAAAACTATCCAAACAGTCAGAGCCATCATCTGCCCTACAAACAATTGAAAACTAAAAAGTAATGCATTCTTTACAAATGCAATGTGGATCTTTTAAACGTGTGCTTCTAAATGTACTTTAGTTAACTAAATATAAAAAAACGTTCAAAGTTAGTTTTCAGTGGTGTAGAGACCATCTTTTTAAAACTCTCTTTAGCAGGTGGATATCTAGTCTGGTCTGGTTTGCTTAAATTGGGAAGGAGTGATTTGTTCTTCTGTCAGATGAATCTGTACTTCTCCCCTTGTACATGAACATTAATTACACAATACAAATACAGCTTGTATTTGACCAATTTAAAGTTTTATGAAATGTATTTCCTTCAATCCACCTTGAATCCACACTTTTTTGCATGATCATGATTTCTTTCCAATTTTTTTAATCAAAGGTATCCCAATCCTACTAAGTTATGAACACATATTTGATGGTTTGATCCGATCCAAAAGCCAAAATCCTAACAGATCCTAGCAGACCTAAGAGTCTGCTAAATCAATAAATGAACAACTGGCCTCTGCTGATTTTGTACATTATTCCTGTTGACAAAGAAATGATCAGTTTATAGTTTTAATGTTTATTTGAACAGTGAGAGACAGACAAAATGCAACAACAAAATCCCCCCCAAAATGTCATTGACCCCTGTGCAAAACCTGACTTGGTAGCAAAACCCTTGTTAGCAGAGGTCACAGAGGTCAGACGTTTCTTGTAGTTAGCTGTCAGGTTGGCACACATCTCAGGAGGGACTTCGTACCATCCCTTGTTGCAGATCTTAAGTTCTTAAGGTTTTGAGGCTGATGTTTGGCAACTCTGGGATTAAAGTCCGGAGACTGGCCATGATCCTTTATTATTTTGGCCTTGTGTGTTGGGTCATTGTCATGCTGGAATTACCATCCACAGCACATTAACAAAGCCCTGCCTGAGAGCAGGAGGTTCTCACCTAAGATTTGACGGTGCATGGCCAGTTCATCGTCCCTTTGATACAGTTGTCCCATCCCCATAGCCCTAAGAACAACTCCCCGCCCCCCTCCTCATATTATAATGTTTCAACCTCCGTGTTTGTTGGTGGGGATGATGTTCGTGGTCTCTTAGGCAGGATTCCTCCTCCTGTAAACACTCTGGTTTGAGTTGATGCCAAAGAGCTCGATTTGATTGGCCGCAACACTTTCACCCAGTTCATTCAGATGTTCAAACTTCAGACGGGCCTCTACATGTGCTTTCTTGAGCAGGGGGACCTTGCGGGCACTGCAGGATTTCAGTCCGTCGCGGCGTAGTGTGTTACCAGTTGTTTTCTGTGGTGATCTTGGGAGCATTGATAAGATCCGGCTGTGTAGTTCTGGCCTGCTCTCCTCACCGTTCTCATGATCACTGCAACACCAGGAGGTGAGAGCTTGCATGGAGCCCCAGACTGAGGAAGATTGACAGTTCTTTACCAAACTGCTTGGCGTTGGTCTTGTAGAACATTCCAGCTTAGTGTTTGTCTTTTTATCTGTATAAAAGACAGGGAGCCTGAAATCTTCCTCATTCAGAGGGGGTCAAATACTTATGTCACATATTAAAATGCAAATCAATTTATAACAATTTTGACTTGCATTTTCCTGTGATTTGGTGGTTGTTGTTGGTATTCTGTCACTTTTAAAATAAACCATTCAAATTATATACTAATAATCTCTTTGTCAGTGGGCAAACGTACAAAAATAAGCAGCGGATCAAATAGATTTTTCTCTTTCTGTATATTTTTTAATATTATTCATTTTCATATGATACAATCATATTCATTCTCAAATACTACTATATTAATATCCACACAACAGGTCTTGTTTTGACCTGTTCATTGCATGACTTGTAAAGGCTGTGAATACTTGTAAATACACATAATTGTGTGTGTGTGTGTGTGTGTGTGTGTGTATGATGACGCCGTGTGTTTGTGTGTTCAGACTCGTGTCCTTGTGACCCACGGTCTGGGCTACCTCCCCCTGGCTGACCTGATCCTGGTGATGGTGGAGGGAGAGATCACAGAGATGGGCTCCTACCTGCAGCTGATGGGGAGGGATGGAGCCTTCGCAGAGTTCCTGCGCACCTACGCCAACGCTGAGCATGGCGAGGATGACTCTGGTCAGTATCCCCTCTGCTGGAGCTCTAGTGTTAGTATTGACAGTATCTCAGGCTTTTTTTCCCTCAGCTCTCCATAGGATCTCCAATTAAGGATTTGTTGACCAGTGTGATTATTTATTTAGGATTGACATCATAATAAGTAAAAAATTTTAATTTGTGTAGTTCATTGCTGTCAATGACAAACATACGACTCCTCAACAGTATCAAAACTTCATGACGGTATAAAATGGTGACTTGAGTCGATTCAGGTTGTCATTCAAATGTTCTCAACCAGGTTTAGCCGTGCAGGGACATTGAAAAGCCTTGATGCCAGTCAAACTGAAGCTTAACACCCTCACGCACACAACAGCACCTGCATGTCCATCATGAATCCCTTCGTCATTCTGTTGTCTCTCCTTCTCCCCTTTCAACCATTTTTTGGTTTTCATTTGTTCCCCCAAACTGTCTGTTTTCACTTCTCTCCATGTTGTCTCTTGTGCCTTCCCTGTTTCTCCGGTCTCTCTCCTCGTCTGCCTCTCATCAGAAGAGCGCAGGGAGGAGGAGGAGGAGGAGGAGAAGGTGGAGCAGGTCAAAGATGAAGGTCTGAGCGGTCGTTGATGGTTCACTAGTTGTGGTTCAGGATCTGGCAGGCTGATTCTCTACCTGTTTACTGACCTCTTGTCTTCTCCTTTCCATTGGAATGAGCCTACTGATGTCTACCTTTCTGCTGCACTACTTAGAGAACGTGGTGAACCATGTGCCATCGAGGGCCAAGAGGGGGCAGGTTTTCACATCAACCAAGCACTACACCAGCTGATTTCACTAACGAGTCTCTCCACTTGTTTAGTTGACATGAAAACCTGCCCCCTCTTGGCCCTCTGGCGCTTGATTTGGACTCCACTGACTTATAGCCACTGAATACTGTAGATTTGTTTTTATATTTTTGTTATTATTTTTTTAACACTCAATTTTTTAATAATTTGTACATTGTACATCCCAAAAATAAATACACATGAAATACATACATACTTATACACACACTGACACACACTGTGCATCTTGTATATGCAGTTAATTCAGTGATTCAGACACCGTCATGTTTACTCATTTTATTAACTGAATCTAATATGGAAGACATGTATTTTTTTTCTTCAACAATGTCAAAACCATATACATTTATAATCAGTGTATCAGTCTGGATATGGCCCCTTGTGTTTGCATGTAAGCCAGACCTTGTATTGATGCTTGTTAGCCAACAACTAAAGTTGGAATTTTACTGGAATTTTACCTCTGGTTTTGTCAGGAATACATTCACATAATACATAGTCCAGTTCTTTCGGACGGCACTGAATCCAGTGTAATTTGTGAGTGAGATGACAACAGAATGTAAGACCGAGTGACATTGAACTTTGATACATGTATGATTGATACCGTACTGCGACAGTAATGGTCATTAAACTATATATTTATTTATTTTTGCTTTGTGTGTGGAAAGCATCTTGGTAGATTTTAACCCACAAGTAATTTTACTGATGAGGTTCAAATGCATGTTTGATTAATGGCAGAAATGATCTCAGATCAGGTTTATCTATGATACTGGTCGCTGCTGCTTCAGTGTTATATCAACTAGTTTTGTGGTCAGTTGGGCTTTTTGTTGATATTGGATTATTATATTAACACGTTAACAAGAATCTATACCTGTACTTTCAGGCCAATGATTTGTGTATGTGTATGCTTTTGTGTGTTTGTGTGTGTACATGCATATTTCAGAAATGTTTATAAGGTTCCAGTCTAATGGGTGTGTCTTTTTTCGACGAGGGGTACTGCAGACAGCGCACCAAAGAAAACTGTGGAGAATGGTGGACCTGCTGCTCCTATTGGGTGAGTAAACTCAATACATTTGAGAGAACATTCCCCATTGGCTCCTTGCTTTTAGAACTTTGACAGCACCTTCAAGCCATTCAAATCAGGTGGGCACCTACATGTATCACATGGAATAACATTGTTGTGTTAAAATGTAATTGTGTTAACATTTAAAGACCATGTTTCTGTGCTTCCTGTCCAGTCCAAACAGCTCAGCCATGACTAAACCCCCCCACAAGGCCGAGGGAGAGGAGGTACTGGGGAGGAAGGCCAAGAATGCTGAGGTCGGTAAACTGACTGAAGCTGACAAGGCTAACACAGGAAGGGTGAGTGCTTTAGAGCCTGTGTACGTGTGTGAATCATCTATATAGGGATTTACTACCTACCAAGATTTTTGTTTATAATCTAATGTTTCACAGTTTCACACTGAAAAGTTCGAACATTATGACCAATCACAGGTCACGCAAGTAACACAGATGTCAAGGTCTAGAGCAGGGGTGTCCAATCCTGATCCTCGAGGGCCACTGTCCTGACAGTTTTAGTTCCTGCTCTAGCACACCTGATTGGTTGTTATCACAGCACACTGCTGTGTGTCCTGAGTACTCATGATGCAAATCTTTTCATGCCAGATACCACAAAATCCCTTCGTCGGCCGGTCAGGCTTGTGTTAGGCGGCACACAGAGAACAAACAGCATATTAGGCAGGTGGTCATAATGTTGTCTCATCCATGTGTATGTGAACTGTGATATTTGATATGTGCTTGTCCAGGTGAAGCTGTCTGTGTTTTGGGCGTACATGAAGGCTATTGGTGTGCTGCTGTCCTGCATCAGCATCGTGCTCTTCTTCAGCCACCACATGGCCTCACTGTTTTCCAACTACTGGCTCAGCCTGTGGACTGATGACCCTGTGGTCAATGGAACACAGCCCAACCGTCAAATGAGACTGGGGGTGTACGGAGCCCTGGGTGTCTCTCAAGGTATAGAACAGTATAAGTAATACTGCTCAACATGCTGACCCTAACCCCCCCCCAGCACTAAACACCCACCACCTCCTTTGCAGGGGTTGCTGTCTTCTGTTACTCCATATCGGTGTCCATCGGAGGCATCATGGCGTCACGCTACCTCCACCAGAACATGCTGTACAACGTGCTCCGCTCGCCCATGGCCTTCTTTGAGCGCACGCCCAGCGGCAACCTGGTGAACCGCTTCGCCAAGGAGACGGACACCATTGACGCGGTGATCCCCAGCATCATCAAGATGTTCCTGGGCTCCATGTTCAATGTGATGGGCTCCTGCGTGGTCATCCTCATAGCGACGCCTCTAGTGGCCATCATCATCCCCCCGCTGGGGCTGCTGTACTTCTTCGTGCAGGTGGGTTTGTGGGCGTGTTGGTTGATTGCGGTGTGAGGAGGTGGATTGGATAGCGCGTTGATTTGTTTGACCATGCGAGAAAGGACCTTTACGAGAACACAGTTAGTTAACCTGGCCCCAACCGCTACGAGCAAGGTTGAATCTAGCTTGTGATTGGATTCCATCTGTCCATCACCTGCAAAATATTTTAAGTACTTTTCTTTCCAAACTGTGCCTTTTTTCCAAACGATCTAAGGATGCGTAACTAACCATTCGATTTGTCGGGTTAGCGTTCTTAAAGGTGGAATTCTGTGGATAATACTGTTTTGGGAGGTTAGAGAGTTGAATCAAAATAGAATCACTTCAATCAAATACAAACATTGACACAAGCTACAGTGTACATCATATGTATCTTATGTAGGAATACTGTATGTAATGTAATTTGTTTACATTACTATTTGTTTAATTAAATGATATATCTCCTTCATCGGTCATGTCCAGAGGTTCTACGTTGCTTCGTCCCGCCAACTGAAACGCCTGGAGTCAGTGAGCCGCTCTCCGGTCTACACCCACTTTAATGAGACGCTGCTGGGGACCAGTGTGATCCGGGCCTTTGGCGAGCAGGAGCGTTTCATCCGAGAAAGTGACGGACGCGTCGACCATAACCAGAAGGCGTACTACCCTAGCATCGTGGCTAACCGGTGAGCAGTCCTGTAGGAGGGTCCAAAGCTGTCCTTATCATGCCGGGGGTTCATGTTTGGATTGGGGGCCGGGCGAACTGGGATGTTCCAGTCCTGTTCAGAATGTTTTCCTGATGTTTTCTTTGTAGCTAGGCAATATTAAGTGTGTGTGTGGATGTGTGCGTCTTGTGTGTTTCTGCGTGTGTAGTTGGCTGGCCGTGCGTCTTGAGTTCGTAGGAAACTGCATCGTGACCTTCGCAGCCCTCTTCGCCGTCATGGCTCGGGAAAACCTTAGCCCAGGAATCATGGGATTGTCCATATCTTACGCACTGCAGGTTAGCTCCTCCCCTTTACCTGTGCTGTTTGAGCAGAGACTGGAACAAGAATGGATGATGCGTTTCTGCTTCTTCCCACATAAATGAAGCGCTGGTGGTGTGATTTGGAGCCAGAGTGCACAAGTAGTCCAGTATGGTGGAGCTGCAGTTTTGACCCCTTTTCAAAAGATAAGATAGTACATTTAAAAAAAGGATTATCTTATCTTTATATATATCGTCGGAAATATTAGGACCTGAACAGACATCAGTGTGATAAAAACAACCTAAAAAGACAATCTTCTGAAAAAGGTTATTAGACATGCAGTCAGGTTTCTTTCTTTGGCCATCAGCTAACATGCAGGGGCTAGTGACCTATACTGCAGCCACCAGGACTGATAAAGTACCTTCCATTCTTTTTACAGTCTATGGGTTTGAGTTTAAACCAAAACACAGATGTTTTGGGATCAAAGTATGTTATGTGAAGGTCCTAGATCCTAAAATGCTATGCTAACTCTCCGAAAAAATGGTTTGTTTTGATAAAATAATTTCTAAGTTAATTACTTCAAAGCCTTTGAGGTTGACAAAACTAAGCTTAATTATGTCTGTTCTGTGGCTTTTTTAATGGACCTCCTGTGTGTGTAGTTGACGGCCTCTCTAACATGGCTGGTGAGGATGTCCTCAGACCTGGAAACCAACATTGTTGCTGTGGAGAAAGTGCAAGAATACAGCGACACAGAGAAAGAGGTAGGATCCATCCAAAGAATGTGGAGAGAAACCACCCAAAAGTGAGACCATGTTGCCCCATTGAACACCATGTGATCGTTTTCTTTCCCCTCAGGCTGAATGGAAGAACGACCAGTCCACCCTGCCTCCTGGCTGGCCTACAGCAGGACACATCCAGATCAGGGACTTTGGCCTGAGATACAGAGAGGATCAGGAGCTGGCCATCCGCAACATCACCGTCACCATTCATGGAGGAGAAAAGGTGTGCTTGTTGTCTGTTGTGGTTGGACTCAGGTGTGTCTAAATGTGTGAGTCCATCGGTCTCTGTGTATTGTCTGTTGTGGTTATATGGTCTTTTGAGCCTTGGTGTTTTACCAACCAGAGATGTGTTCTCAGCTAGGTAGTTACCCCCTGGAAAATAGCATTTTTGGGGGATCAGACGGGGAGTTGTAATCCTCAGTCATTCATAATGAAGTGTGAGTTGATGTCACCCAGGTTGGCATAGTTGGACGGACAGGAGCCGGCAAGTCCTCTCTGACCCTGGGTCTGTTCCGCATCATCGAAGCCTCCCAGGGAGAGATCTTCATCGACGGGGTGAACATCGCTCACCTGGGCCTGCATGAGCTCAGATCCAGGATCACCATCATACCACAGGTAGGAACACACACACCAGTCTCCATATCTCCAAATTCTAGGGGGGGGGGTTTGCGGTCAGGTTTAGAATGACATTAAGAATGAAGGTAAAGGTGGGAGTTAGTGGTTGGAGAGAACATTTCACCATAACCCACACGTTATTGCATGTGTACCTGTCTTATTTATCTGCATTTCTCCCTCATCCCTTAGGACCCGGTGCTGTTTTCTGGGTCCTTGAGGATGAATCTGGACCCCTTCGACTGCTACTCGGATGAGGAGGTGTGGAGATCCTTGGAGCTGGCTCACCTCAGGAGCTTCGTGTCAGGCCTGCCAGACAAGCTGAACCATGAGTGCTCCGAGGGAGGAGAGAACCTCAGGTACACACTGCTGTGCTCCACAGTTAAATCCACAGCATGATTTTTAGAGCGCTAGCCAAGCATTCCCGCTGTCGTTCAAAACTAAAAATCCCAAACATGAGTTGTTTGTGAGTAATCTACCTTGGCAATTCAATCAAAAACATGAGTCTATTGCCTGTATATCATATAGGCTCATAATATACAGAATTTATATTGTGATCAGCAACCAAGTGTTTTTTCTGTATGACCCTTGACTATAATATTGTCAACTCAAAATAGGGATCAAAAGTGACATTTTAGATGAGAAAAACTTTGAAGTCATTTTCTCAGTTCTACTCTGATGACTTAAGGTATTTAGCCTTCGTAGGGAAGTTGAGAGAGGCCTACTTAGATCCCACAAGACTTCCTTAAGATAAATACTTGAAGCGTTTCAGTCTTCCTCTCTTCTCCCTCCTGCCTCCAGTCTGGGTCAGAGGCAGCTGGTGTGTCTGGCCCGAGCTCTCCTGAGGAAGACCAAAATCCTGGTTCTGGACGAGGCCACCGCTGCTGTGGACCTGGAGACGGACAATCTGATCCAGTCCACCATTCGCACCCAGTTTGAGGACTGCACTGTGTTGACCATCGCTCACAGACTCAACACCATCATGGACTACACCAGGTATCACTAACTCATCCCCCTCCTCTTCCTCACTCCTCCACACTCTGGGCCCAGTCCCCTCATCATTTTCACCAAGTTTCAAGTTTCTAACGCCACCAATGGGTTTTATATATAACTCATATCTAACCCCATAATATATTGTCTGTAATTTTTCATTTTAAGGGATTTCTTGCTTCAAAAAAGTCCCTTTACATCATCCTCTTACCCCCCCTCCCTTCCTGTGTTTTAGTTATTGTACGATAGTTCATGTAACCTTAATGTGAAATGTTGTTGGGACCAAATAAACAGAAACAAAAGAGTAATTTAATCCTCTAACACTCACTCACACACATCTTATTGATTCATTCTGATCCTTAGGGTCCTGGTCTTGGATAAGGGGAAGATGGCCGAGTTTGACTCTCCCTCCAGCCTCATCGCAGAAAGAGGGATCTTCTACAAGATGGCTAAAGACTCTGGACTGGTTTGACCTTTGCCCTGAAGAACTTAACTGCATTGCTCCCTCAAACCAAGTGTGTGTCTGTTTAGTGAAACGAGGCGTTTTGTCTTCTAATCATGCTTCTTTTTCCCCTAAAGACTCTGGGAAGGTCTCACCCACATGCTGCTTTAGTGGGATGCTTCTTTATGGGGGGTCTTTTGAGAGAATCCACTATCTGGTTTGCCGTTGTTGCCATTATAGAGTTGAAAATGTTGATTTGTCCTGCGAAACCGATTTTGGGACATAGGAGAATATGTGACAGAACATTTTGCATATTTTTTGTATTTATTTGACAGCGTGCAATGTCGTTACCTTACAAAGGTGAGGGTGATATCTGTCCAATCCTCTCTAGTAGAGGTGAATATTTAATTTAAAGTCTTTACTTTGTCCTGCCTGCTCCCCTTGTCTATAGCGAGGGGCTGGTGATTAACCACCAAACTCTAGACCCTCTCTGTCTCTTCTCTCCTGGTCCTACTAGCCACAGACAGGCTGTTCCAATTACATTGAGAAATCATATTGAACCTTGACAGTAAAACATTTTGACTGAATTCAGACTCTTAGGAAGGCCGGGGTAGCAGGTGTCAATTTGGGACTGAGCCAAAGTTTCCTCATTTAGAGTCCTACTTCTTCTCAGGTGCTCTTAGGTTGTTGGAGGAGCCTGTGACCCTGTTCCAACTGTAACCCCCCCTGAATGTGTCCTTCACTTTCTCCCTGTTTGATGTCAGCAAGCCGTTTAGGATCATTGAAAGGAATGGCTGAAGAACCTTATTGTAGACCAAATAGTGAGTGAGGACAAAAGAAAAGTAACCATTATTCTTCTCACTATTGGAACAGGGCCTTAGCCTTCCAGAGTCTCATGCCTGTGGTTCATTCAGCTAGCCTAGCACCAGCAGCTAGTGCAGGGTCACTTGGCTGGAATCCCGTTTTTTTATGAATGTATAGATGTTCTAGCTTGAAATGTTCCTCAGTTTGTCTCTGGCTGCTTTGGTACAGTACTTTAGAGACATTTGGTAGAGCATGTCTATTGTACCAAATGCTTAGGGGCTTCTGTACCAGGACCTGCCAGGTGAATATGGATACTGTCACTGCTGACTGTGGAGTTAGCAGGGTTCTAATAATGTACGAACTACAAAGACTATCGGCTGTTACTATTACTTTTGTTTCTCTTTCAGCACTTTATCTCATTGATTTCTTATAGCCATTGAATAGGTCAAGCGATCTTCTGCCTGTTAGTCCAGGGGCTTGTGCTATGAATCAAGATTTGGCATTAACCAGGTAAATTCAGGTTCCTCCCAATCCAGAAACCCCTGGGTTGAACCTGAAGTTACCTGGTTTACATCAAATCTTGATTTGTAGTACAGGCCTCTGGTAAATGAAAGTCTTGTCAGTTTTGGCATCAAGATAATTGGTTGATTCATCCAACAGTCCCTTCTTCAGAGCTGGTTCTGTAGTGTAATGTTGCAGTTCAAATAGACACATTTCCTTTAGTATGTTATGTTTGACTTCTGGAGCTATAGGGCTTTATATCGTTTTGCCATTTATCAAATTGCTACATATGCTGGATTTTGTTGCAAAATATAGGTTATGTCAAATAGACACACAATGTTTGCGCATAAATATTTAAAGGTGTGTCAGGGTAGAACATCCAGCAATAAGAAGGGGGTGTCTTATTCTGGATTAGAGCATGTATGTTTAAATGTATCCACTGTTTACTCTGAAACACAGTATATCCACTTGTCTCTTCTGCTGCAGCGTCGAGGCAGACACATTTTTGTTCAGTGGTCAGTTCCAGAGTTACAGAGACTCCACACACATCTTGCGTCTTGGCTGCCGATGACAATGTTTGGTTACACAAAGTGATGAAATTGCTGCCATTGGATATCAACAGATCTGGAAAAACGTTGTTCATTTGTTTGATTTCGCTTTTGGGAGTTTTGTTACAAAGAATATAAATTTTGTTTGTGTATTCCAGAACAAAGACTGACAAACCATTTGCGGCGGGAAAGCTAGAATATACCTGTGTTGTCACATATTTATATAATTTGTAAGTATATGGATATAATAACTATTTGATATTCGTGAACATGCACTAGTTTTAAGTGTGCTTTTTCTTAACAAATCGAAACGTGTGTTAAAAGGAAAATAAAAGATTTTTGTTAACCAGTTTTATAAACGCTTTATCTTTCTAGATCTCTCTGTCATTTGTTTCTGAGAGACCTAGAGAATCTAGTGGTCCATGGTGGTCCAGCCCTGTGGTACAACAATGAAAACTAGGAAGAATGATAAAGTTCTCATTCTGCACCTCATTTATTCACAAGAATTAACAAGAAAGGGCAGGATTAGTGTTGTAGTATTGAACTGATCACCAGAAGAGAACAATTCCATCCAAAGCGACATTAAGCTTTAGTGATTTGAGACACTGATTATCAACAAATACTGTTGAAAAGGGGGCCTGCCCTTTTAAAGGGGGCCTGCAGGGGTGTTTAATTAGGACCAGAGGGTCATCTTTGAGTAGAACCTGCAACAAGCTAGGCAGCCACACACCACACCACACCACCACACCACACACCACACACCACACCACACACCACACCACACCACACACCACACACCACACCACCACACCACACACCACACCACACACCACACCACACACACACCACCACACACCACACCACACACCACACACCACACCACCACACCACACACCACACACCACACCACACACCACACCACACCACACACCACACACCACACACCACACCACCACACCACACCACACACCACACCACCACACACCACACACCACACCACCACACACCACACCACACACCACACCACCACACACCACACCACCACACCACACACCACACCACACACCACACCACACCACACACCACACACCACACACCACACCACCACACCACACCACACACCACACCACACACCACACCACACACACACCACACCACCACACACCACACCACACACCACACACCACACCACCACACCACACACCACACCACACACACACCACACACCACACCACACACCACCACACCACACCACACACCACACCACCACACACCACACACCACACCACCACACACCACACCACACCACCACACACCACACACACCACACACCACACACACCACACACCACACCACACACCACACACACCACACACACACCACACCACACACCACACCACACACCACCACACACCACACCACACACCACACACACACCACACACCACACCACCACACACCACACACACACCACACACCACACCACACACCACCACACCACACCACACACCACACCACCACACACCACACACCACACCACACACCACACACACCACACACCACACCACACACCACACACACCACACACACACCACACACCACCACACCACACCTGGCCAGTTTTAACTACTATAACTACTTCAGTGTTTTATTTGTCATCCCTGAAAATCAAAAATCCACCGAGTTGACAAACGAAACCCACATGCTGATTGATACGAGGCACTGCTGCATGTCTTAGAAACTAGACTGTTCGCCTGAACATTACTAAAAGGTTACAGAATCTGTCATGTAGCATGTTCTGTTTTCAATTTGCAAAGTTCATTACGTTTGTGTCTACTGAACGCAACCCTCTCTCATTCCAGAACGGAATACTAAAAAGCAATAATACCTGCTTACTTTTGATAGATGAAGACACGAGACTCGATAGTTTACAATAAAATATATTTAATAAGTAGAAGAAAAAAAATGTTTACGTATTATTATTATAACCAGTTTGAACATGTTTTAAATAAGTGCATGAGAGAAGTCAAAGCAACAAAGTCTGTTGTGGTAGTTGTTGTCTTGTCATAAAATGTTTTTAGTTTGTACATCCCAGATTCTATCCACACTTTGGTGTCATGTGATACCATTCATTCCATTTGATTACTCGTTCCATCCAATAACCTCGTAGAACAAAGCCTTGAGGAGGCGGGCCTCGTAGGTGACGGTGTTCTTGCCAAGGTGCACATGGTCCTCCTCTAATGGCTGCTCGATCAGAGCTGGCTCATTCTTACCATACACTGCAGAAACAAAGAGACAGTCTAGTCTGTGAAGAAAACACGTCATTCTTGTGGAATTCTCAAGATAAAAAAATTTGTGTGTGTGTGAGCTAAGTGTGGAAAGCTCACACACAAAAACATTGTGTGTGTGTGAGCTGTGGTACCTTCGCAGTGCTCCAGGAACTGAACACACTCCTGCACCACAGTGTCCCTCAGCATAATCATGTGCTTGGCCATGTTCTCCAACAGAGACAGGAAGCAGCGCTTGGCGTAGAACCATGTGTCTGTACCCAGCTTCACACCCCAGAATGAAGAAGCCATTAGTGGGAAAGGAATATGGACCTGATCCTCAGTCTGCTTGACCTTATCCACAGTCTACCACTGGGAAATCATTCTCATTCACAGGGAATTCAAATGGTTTGAATTTGCAAACTCCAACCACCATCCACCTTGGCTGAAAGACTAAACGCACCCTTGACTACAATGAGAAGTCGTGCTACTTCTTTAACACCCTCCCCCACAACCCAGGGCATTTCTACTGCACAGGTGCACTTAAATCCACAGCAGGTTTCTTAAATCATGGTTGAGACCATGAGTTATACCAACACCTCTAACAGGGGAGTGTTAACTTTAAACAAGATGTCCCACCTTCTTGTTGTAAGGCTCCAGGCTCTTGATAACGCGGGTGATGCCAAAGTCATAGTTTCCCTTGGCGCAATACAAGGTCCTGGGAAATGAACGTGGATTTAAGACAGGGAACGGCTGTAAGATGTTGTCTGCATAGCATGGTTGGGGGTGACTAATACTTACCAAGGTGTAAGGGGTAAGGATAAACTATGCATACACTCGGATAAGACCTGCTGTACTTATCTCAGCTATAGGTGGGGTACCCAGTGTCTGCTGTGGTCAACTTTGACCTGAGGAGGCTACGATGTGGCTTCAGCTTCATCAAGACAGACAACAAGTGGAAGCTCTTACCCGATCACAAGGTTGACTATGCAGAGGTGGAAGACCTTCTTGTCTGGATCGTCATAGGAGATCTGCTCCTCCTCTTTCTCGATCTTCCTCATCAGTTCTTCTGCCTGAGGTGATTGGGCAAAAACATCATCTTTACAGACTGTGTTCATCAAACTGGCCACACCCACACATGATCCTTCCACTCTCACCTCTTCATTCTGGTTTGTCATGATGTAGGACACACAGAGGTTTGCCAGGACCACAGCACTAACGTTTAGGATCTGTAACAGAAAAGAGAAAGTTTACTTTATAAAAATAGAAAGTTTACTTTATAAAAATAGAAAGTTTACTTTATAAAAATAGAAAGTTTACTTTATAACAAAAGCAAGTTCAATTTTACAACAATATTTGTTTGAAGCAACTTCATTCAAAAGCTTCCTGTGGAGGTGTGATCGAAAATGTATGTATGCGGCAGTTCAACTTGTGAAAAACTACTAAATGAAAACCTCTCTTGGAAGACACTTTGAAAGATTACAGATATATTTGTCTCAGCTGTTAAGCCTGGTTTGTAGGGTTGGCCTACTAGTGTCTCCACTGAGAAATCCAGGGCACGCTGATCTTGATTCGTAATACAGGCATTAGTATTTCTTTGGAAGTAACATAAGTAATAGATTATGGGTCATATAGCCTAGCATGATAAAACATTGACAACTGACAAACATTGGGTAGGTTAAAGGCTACAGAGGTAGTGACCAATGGCAGGTGACTTCACTGTTTTCTCTCAAAATGGCTGGCGTCAACTCACGTTGTCGTAGTGTTTCTTGACGATGGGCTCATAGAAGCCGATGGCCTCTTTATACTTGTTCTCCTGCATGAACAGCACGTGGGCCACATTCAGGTTCCATGTGTCGTGCTCGTTACAGAACTCCACAGATTTACGGAAGATCTTCTCCACCACGTGGTAGTTCTCCCTGTTCCAGTAGATCTTGGCCTGAGCCATGAGGACTGGTATGTACCTGCAGACACACACACACATTGTACCATGAACCAGGGAGGTGTTCCATCGTTAAGACTTAAGCCTCAACTCGTTCCACGTTCCATTCCATTGCCATTCCAGTGGCAGCACCGGTGGTTCAGTGGTAGGATTCTTGCCTACCATGTGCAGAAAGCCTGGGTTTCATTCCCGGTGAGGTTCGAATTCCGGTCAATACATTGAATAAATGTGTGCCTCTGAAATTTCCCCATTAGGAGACTAATAAGGGATAATTTATTACCATTAACATGCAATACTAATTCAAGTAAGCGAGACTCATTGAAATAAGACTGGTGTACTCAACACTTTGGCCTACTTTGGTTGTTTTAAAGAACTCTAAAAAGTTCCATTGTTTGATGCACTAACACAAGTTTTAGTTTGCAAACACACTGCTTGGTTTTTCTACTCACTTCTCCAATATGTCGTCATAGTCTTGCAGAACCTTTTTTAAAGTGTCATCATCACGAGCTATTCGGGCTTCCTGCACCTTAAAAGAAAAACAACACAACAACAACAACAAAACAATCAGGGCTGGATCAAACCTGAAGCCCAATGCAACCTAGCCTGAAATGTTTCAGCTTTGATGTTTCCATCTGGGGACTAGTTTTCTAAAATCACTGCTAAAGGGAGTCTTAACACCAAAAGTCACTTTGAAATGCTCTACAGTTACAGTATGCAAATGCTCCCCAAAAATTTTTTTAAGCACATGTTCTGAACTTCACATAGTCAAATCTTCTGAGACTTGAGAAGACTTCCAATACGCCAATGCGTACTACATGCATAGTATGAACTTACAACATGGTATGTTTTAAGCTATTGAGAACAAATATTCATTGTGAACACTGCCATCATGCACACAGCAATATTATCATTGATGACGTAAAAATGAATTGGGATTGGAGCTAAAGTAATAATCTCTTATAATAATGAGTGGCTGTAGCCAGAGGAGAATGGAAGAATGTAACCTGTTTTCCCAGCTTGCGCAGCTGTTCTGTGAGCTTGGCGTTCATCTCATCAAACTTCCTGAAGGCCTGTATTGGTTGAACGCAAGAGAAGCACATGTGATTCATACATGGAGAACGTATAATCCAATGGAATTTCTTCAAATTTATTGACAGAAAATACAGTTCCTGTCAGATAAAACTAACCAGAATCGAAATCAAATGAATAAATAAAGACATATTTCAGTTTTAGTTCATGTGTGTGCCTGTATTACCTCTTCTGGAGCTGTCTGGCAGGTCAACATGGCGTCCAGAAACTCATACAAATACTTAAAGGACAAACAATACACCACATTAACCATCTATTAACAGACTTTCCTGCTCCATTCAATTACATAACTAACTAAATAAGGAAGAAGGATCAGATCCAAGATGGGTGTACTTCATACCGGTGATAAGAACTTGTAGGTGAGGTGTGCGTTTTCAGCCAGAACGTCAGCAGCTAAGTCGAAGTACTAACAGAGGGAGGGATGAAGAGACGAGAGAGGGATGAGAGAAGCAGGCAAAGGCAGAACCCAGAGAACCCAACAGAGACATGAATATAATTTTAATTAAGACTCATACTGGTCCCACAAACACAAGGTCACTCCACCATGTTTGATTAAAACACTGATGCAACTGAGAATCCTATGTGGGGCACCCAACTATCTCAATACTGAGGAATTCCAACATTACAAAGCTAGTTAAATATATGTAAAGGTCATGGAAATGGAAATACAATCTAGGTCATGATCATACACAGCAGTAGGGTAGGGTAAAAACATTATAACGATACCTCGTTATATTTCCATTCCAAAGCAATAATATGAACGATATTAATACAATTTGTTTCAAAGGTGCATATTTGCTTCAGCCAAGAATACCTGTATAAACCAAAGACTATATATATTTTTGAACTCTTACAAGTTATGAACAAGATATACAAAATAAGATGATCATTACTTTGACAATTGGACCCGTGCCCGTGGAGAACCAGAACATGTCAAATGTACTTCCCAGAACTGACGAGGAACCGATTTATGATTTATAAGGACATTATATTACTAAGAAGACCTGGGACTAGATGCAGAGAACCACACAGAGCAACAGTTACAGTACCTCGTATCGACAGTAAAGCAGCAGCAAGTTGCCAAAGGTGACAGGGGGGAAAGGGATTTGCTGCAGCAGGAAGGCCAGCTTCTCAAAGCCCTCTGACGGCTTCTTATCCATGTTCATCAGAGCCTGGTTGTGGAGGGTCACCGGGTCCAGCTCCTGTCCACACACACAGACATGCACAATCCAACTTTACATTCAGGCGCTCTTATCCAGAGTGACTCACAGCAAGTACAGGGTAATTCCCCCTGTATTGAAGGGGTGGCAGAGAATGAATTGCCACGTATCGTTTAAAAAACACACACCTAAGGCTGAGGAGGACAGAGAGATGTGCAAGGTCACACACACACACACACACATACACACACACACAGTACCTCATCTGATCTGGGGGGCATGTCCGTCAACGCCTCTCTCGCACCATCATCTGGAGGGATTCAATATCCAGGTCAATGTCAGGGTAACATTGAAAGTCAGACCATGTTATCTGGTCAATCCTAGTCTGTGTATAGTCATTTAGCAGACGGTCTTATCTAGAGCGACTTACAGCAAGTACAGGGACATTCCATCGAGGCAAGTAGGGTGAAGTGCCTTGCCCAAGGACACAACTTCATGTTGGCACGGTTGGAAATCGAACCCGCAATCTTTTGATTACCAGTCCGAATCCCTAACCGCTCAGCCACCTGACTCATCTTATCCTTGGAGGCTGGCTTTTGATGTTGGTGGCGGTCGGACACTCACAGTTTTTTAACTGGTACTCGATGGCGGCCTTCAGGTTGAAGCCTTCGATCAGGGCGGTCTCATGAAGTCCCAGGGTGTTTCCCACACTCCTCACATCGATGCCCTCCGTGGTCATGCCCACACTTAGCTCTGAAGACACAGATCAGGGGAGTCAGAACACACATGGATCAATAGATGACAGAAGATACCCACATCATAGCATCAGGGATGGAAACCCTGCAAAACAAACACTAAAGATGGCCGCTGCTTTTACCCGGATGCTCCGTGATCCCACGCTCGATGATCTCACTGATGTACTTGAGAGCCTGAACATACTGCTTCATGCTGTAGTAACACAAGCCGATGTTGTAGGAGAGGTCTGGGACAGAGACAGGAGGGCAAGACACAAAAAGATAAAGAGAGGAATACGCTTTTACCATCATCCAAGTGACTTGGATTGGATGTGAAACAGTTGTGGATGGGTTGTTGTTGTTACAAATGGTGCTTTTGTTTCTATCCGTCACCTGTGCCTGTGTGTGTCTCTCTGTGTGTGTGTGTGTGTGTGTGTGTGTGAGGTCACCTGGTTGGTAGCCCAGCACCTGCATGGCAGACATGAACTTCCTGCAGGCCTCCTCGTACTCTCCCTCCTGGTAAAGCAGACAGCCCATGTCCACATCATAGTCCGGGTCCTCCTGGGGAAGCTGTTCCACCAGCGTCTACAGACGAGGGAAACACGGAGACACACCACTACTCTGGATATTCTGATGACCTTTTTCTTTCTATCTTCTAATGAATCCATAACATCATTAGTGCATCCTGTCTTCTACGTTCAACCAGCCCTTTCTCAATTTTGTACACTTGCCTACTGGCAAAAAAATGATCAGTCTATAATTTGAATTTACATTTGAGTGAAATAAGTATTTGACTCTGCAAAATATGACTTAGTACTTGGTTGCCGTGTTGGCAATCACAGAGGTAGGACATTGCCAACCAGTTTTGCACACATCTCAGCTGAGGTTTTGTCTCACTTATCTTTGCAGAAGTCATGAGCGTTTTGAAGCTGATGTTTGGCCACTAGAATCTTCAGCTCCCTCCACAGATTTTTTTACGGGATAAAAGTCTGGAGACTGGCTAGGCCACTCCAGGACCATAATGAGCTTCTTTAAGGTTAACGCTAATGAATAGGTCATTATGCAGCTCTGTAGAAACCTGACATTCATTAGAAGCAGGTGTGCTGGAGCAGGGAAACATCTAAAACTTTCAGGACGGTGGCCCTTGAGGACCAGGATTACCCACCCCTGATATAGACTAAACAGAGCCTACAAAATGTACGTTGCAGTGACGGTTATAAAAGGCAAATATGAAAAAAATAGGAATAAACAGTAATCTATAATGTAAAGATTAAGTAATGCATGTAGATTTTACCTTAGCTCCCGAGTACTCCTCTTCCCCATATTTAATAGCTGCTTGCAGTTTAATCATCTGAGAAAAGAAATTAACATATGAGAAATAAAAAGGTTAACTTACTCCATAATTACAGCAATAACAAAACAGCAGTTGTTATATTAACATAATTAATATGTTATAATTACATTATTCTTGATGTACAGGTGTGTTTTAAAACCTACATTAACATTACCTTAGTATGGCTGTTGGGGTTGTCCAAGAGGAAGGTGGCCTTCATTGCCTCTGGGTATAAACAGGCCCCATACAGAGACTGGGCATAGTACAGTTTGTATTCCTCCACCTCGGGGTGCAGTTGGGTCAGCTGCTCGTAACACTCCGCTGCATTGGTGAAGTCCTGCATGTGATAGTAGCAGTAACCCAGCAGAGACAGGGCTGCCCTAGACTGGGAGAACACACGTGGTTTATGCAACTACACACTAATACACTGAAGCTTAGGGATGTGGTTCCTATACACGTGGTGACACATTAGCTAGCTACTTACCTTCATCTGTTTCTGAAGTTCATTGCTTAGGAAGATGATGGCTTCTCCATATCGCCCATCCTTGATCTATGGAAGAGCAGAGAGGAAGGTCTGATGAGCTGACACAGTAACTCTGTAGCTCTAGCAGCTTGCATGGTGATATGACTCCAGGGGTTTTATTAGATTAGATTAAACTTTATTGTCATTACACAGGTACAAGTACATGGTAACGAAATACAGTTAGCATCTGTATAACTGCAAAACAGTTATTACAACAGAATAGAATTGTATACTCAGAATATACACAGGATGTACAGTATAATCAGAATATACAGGGTAGGTACAGATTAAAGTGATTTAAGACAAATGTACAGCTGTATTGTACAAGATGCTACAGTATTTAAAAGACTTTACATGAAGTCGAATAGCCTACAGTACACCTAATGTTGTCTCATGGCCCCACACTACTGACGGACCTAACAATACAGCTTGTCAAATTAAATAAACAACCAAATTAAAGTTAGTAGATTGCCCCATTGTGAATAGGTAAGAAGTGCTATGGTTTAAAAGCACTAGGCTAGCATCGTCATCTATCTTTCCCCAAATAACAGCATAAACCAACATTCTGTGACCATTCTCACCATTCTATAAACCGTGGCCGTATATTCGCCGTCCTTAATAGTTATTAGCGTCATGACTTTTTGTTCCGAAAACAAATAATACTTAGTAAATTTCGTTTTTCTACTCCATCTTGCTAATAGTTGTTATCGTTTCGTGTGAACGCACAGTGTAACTTAGCAACAGTACCGGAAACTGACATGTCTTATTTCCGGCAGTAGGTCGACACAGAGCAAAAATAGTTTGAAAATGCAATACATTTTTAATACTGTGGGTCCACCATAAAAAGGCTGTCCTAGCTACAGTATATCAAAATGGTAAACGTTTGTTTTGCATAAATTACAATATCCGTGAGCATTTGATTTTGCTCTGACCAGCGGCAAGGCCAGGAATTTTAACATGGGTGATACAAGAGTGGTCTCTATTTTGTTGGATGCACTCAAAGACCATATCAAGCAGTCTGCTAATTACTTAAAGATGTCCCTCTCCTGGACTGCTGGTTCTTTATATCCACTTTGCTGAAGGCCCAGCATCGTGCGTTTGCTCATATTCAGATCTCATACACATTACAAAGTTATTTTGAAACAACTAAGGCCAGGTGTAGAGGACAATAGAGCTGAATCATTGGTAGGCAATAGATCAGTTTTCAGGATCAACTTTATTTTAGTCAGCATTACACCTTGACCTGCTGGAAGGCAAACTACTGAATATATGATGATGCTCACCTTTTAAATAGATGCAGGTCAAGTAGTCACAGTGACCTATAGCAGCACATGCATGCAAAAGAAACTTAATGTCAACAATAAAACACTAATAGCACGAGAGCTTAACAATGACAGATGATAACATAATTTAACAGATATACACAAACCTGACTCAGAAAAGTGTAAACTTTCTGTAGTCAATGAATTGTTGTGTGGCATGCATGTCCTTGATGGACTGGTTTATCAAACAGGGGTTACTTTAGATGTGTGGTGATATTTCACAACTGTAACTGTTAACAGATATTAAGTTAAATATATTTTGCTACTTATATTCACTTAGACATCAGGTATAATCACAGAAGGTACAGCATTGAGTAGAAAAGCCATACTTGTCATCATGAAGAATTAATCACATTGACATTTTTTATTGGGTTATCCTGAAATTAAATATGTAGCCATTCACTAACAGTAAAAAAAAAATCATTAAATATTTGTTCTTGCACATACTGTATACAGGTGTATCTCAATGAATTAGAATGTCATGGAAAAGTTTATTTCAGTAATTAACTAATTAATTGTGAAACTCATGTATTAAATAAATTCAATGCACACAGATGGAAGTAGTTTAAGTTGTTGGTTCCTTTAATTGCATGAAAAATATAACATTTTAGTAAAGTTTCGATTTTAGTGTTTGGAGGTGAGTACAAATAGCTGTAAAAAAAAGAGACTTGAAGCCAATGAGCGGACAAAATATAAGTTTGGTCTTCTAAGGTGGTTCCTCAACCCATCTTGATCGGTTACTTGATTTCAATCCCCTGGATCCTGGCCTCCCCTTCGAAGAACATGAATTTATACTTCTCGTCTCCCTGGCGATTAGGGAAGTGGATCTCCGAGCCATCAGTCAGAGTGACCAAGAACTCTTCATTTGTGAAGGTAATGGATATCTAAGAAAATGAGAATTATCATGAAAAATAATGATATCATGAGGGTATTACTGCATTACTATTACTATTGTCATGTTTCTCCCCAGTAGGGATGCAGTAATCATTATTTGCCATAGAGGTTGCTCGAGTGGATGGACATTCTAGGCCAGGGGTAGGGAACCCTGGTCCTCGAGAGCCACAGTCCTGAAGGTTTTAAATGATTCCCTGCTCCAGCACACCCGATACTAATTATGAGGCTTCCACAGAGCTTGATAACGACCCTTCATTAGATTCAGGTGTGCTTGAGCAGGGAAACATCAAAAACCTTCAGGACTATGGCTCTCGAGGACCAGGGTTCCCTACCCCTGTTCTAGGGTGTGCCTTACTTTGAACTCCTCTCCTTGGTTGAAGGGAAAGCCTCCATCTCGGATTTCCTCACACCAGTTCCCTTCCTGGAAGGAGTTGCACACCACCTGCCTCTCGTCGCCTTCAGCATCAAAGCGGGGGTTCAAGTGCAAAGCGATGTCCTCCACACTGTGACCAATGTTGATGGCAAATCTATTGAAAGTAGTGTCCTCATTAGGCCAACATCATGGGGTTGTATAATATTGTTTATGCCAAAACAGACTTTTGGGGATGTATCCAAAGCCAAATACATTATTCATATTAGCACAGATAATGCTTTGAAGACATATTATTCAATGCAAAGTTTATCAATCAAATTTTGATTCTAAATATGTAATCACTTCAATGTTAGTACTGTTTTGTCCAACATTGCAAGCCAAATAGTTGCAGGGCATATTTTTTGTATTTGCACATCAAGTCTGTTACACATTGTCTGTTTTTGAACAGCGCATTTTTACAAAATGTTACTGTATTCATATTGAGCTTGGTGACAAAAAGTGTACGTTGCCTCCAGCCTAGTTGAAAAAAAAACAAAAAAAAACATAAGTCAACTCCTCTCTCCTTGCAGCAGCGATGTCAGTAAAATGGCTCACTTTCCACTTCCTTGCATTGCAGAAATACTTACTGTCATCCCCCTTTAATATGCATATTTAAATTGAACTATTGCATTTACTTCCTGATAAAGCTCCACCACTTCTGGTGTCTATGCAAATACAAATTATTTTGGGAATAAATACTTGATAATGGAATGTTTGCACACCTCTCATTTCAGGCTTATCACTGACTCAGGGCAGCAAACACAGTCTTCAGTTACTCACCTATCTGCCTCTGGGTTAGGGACACCTGTGATGGTCAGAGTCTGTCCCACCTTGAATGACATGTTTCTCACTTCTACATTCTGTATTGTAAAGAGACAAAGATTGCAACCCCAAAAAATTATGGTTTTTGATTCTTCTAAATAAGTGGGCCTGTAAGGGCCTTTGCATAAGTGCAAAATGTTTACATTAAATTGATAGACATCCTTGAATGTGAGATTGTAGTTTGTGCTTTAACAACACCCAGTAGTATACAGTGCCTCAAGGCCAGAATACCTAATAAAGCATTGCCTTGCAGTTTTCCATTCCTTAATTTTTAAGGATTGGTCAGGGATTCCTATGTTTTTTCCAGACTTATAGTTCCCCATCTTTTACAGAAAGTTGGCCATGGTGTCTAAAAATGATAACAAATTAAAATGCTCAGAAAGGTAATATTATCCTGAGCGCTATTAGTGGATAGCAACTTAAACTTCTATTATGGTATGAGTAAATATTAAAAGAGAAAGAAGAAAGAGAAAAGGTTGGAAGAGAAGTCGAGTGCTTAGGGATGAGACTGATGGAGAGAATAATTTTTTCCACATTAGTAGCCCTTCTTGTTACTGTAAACTGAGTGCAGCTGATCTGGACTTGGCTGGGGCCCAAACAGTCGGCAGCCTATGGCCGGTGTTTCCCGTCCACGTGAGACATATTTTTGAACTCTGTCAGAGAGACATGAGACAGCTGGGGTAGCCGGGTCCGCCCGGACACACACAGACCACTAAGACATGAAGGGACTAGACCAACAGACGACAAGAATGGATACAGAAATCAAAACGTAATGCTATATCCTCGTACCAAAAAGCTACGTAGGGTGTTCCTCGTTGCTCTAAGCAAAGTCAAAATAACATTTAATTCACTCAAAAGTCTTCTTAGTGTAAGGTAGCTCTAAGGAAGTCTTCCCCTTTATTGCCTGTGGTCTTGGTTTAACTCTGAGGCAGCATCAGTGCCAGGGAGAATATCATTCATGGGGAAAGACTATTACGATGAAATTATGAATCAATCATTTTACATCTTGCTACAAACACACCATCCCCAGGACCCAATCTATTAGAGTTAATGTGGTTTACCCTGGATTTATCCTCAAATGGACAAATCTATGTTCACCATGGAAACAGAAAAACATCTACTCTGTAAACAAAGACTTAGTGCCTGAGGAGGCCAAAGATAGTAAATGCTTTCATAATCCAAGTCACAATGCTGAAATTGTTTATAGACAGAGAGACAGAAGTATTTGCATATCACTTTTTAACAGTGAACCAAGATTGAAACCAGGTGTTTATATTTACAGTTTTTCTCGATAGCTAAAACAATAAAACCCACTGGCTGAATAAAATTCTCAGTTGCATGAACTCAACTGGCTAACTGTGCAGTCTGTTGTGAATACCTTAAAGTTTAAACCATTTCACATGATACAACTCAATTTGTAGGTGTCAAACTTTTCAACAAAGCTCAACATTCCTTCTCAAAACACATTCTGCACTCTACCATACTGGAAAAACACAAGTAGCAACAATCTACAAATCATACAATGATCATACTGTATGAATTAGACATATTGTCTAAAAATGGTTGTTAACCTTTTTTCAAATGATATAACAACTAAATGAGACAGTATACTGTTCCATTAGCAGAACTGGGTGGGATGGAGGGAGTGCATGAGGGAGTCAGATGGCTCAATGGTTAAGGCGTTGGCCTCATGATTGGAAGCTTGTGAGATCGAGCCCCGGCTGTGGTTATGTGACATTGTGTCCTTGGGCAAGGCACTTCACCCTACTTGTCTCAGGGAGAATGTCCCTGTACTTACTGTAAGTTGCTTTGGATAAAAAGCGTCTGCTAAATGAATAAATGTAAATGTGTATATTACAGTGCAGTATACAGCCTACATTGCACTGTGCTTCAGTACTGTACTACAAGAAAATGTGCCTATACCACAGGGTAAAAAAGTGACCATTTGGAACTTTGATTTTTAAAGTTTGAAAGTTTTTCAAATCTGTCCATCCTAATGTTGAAGTCAATCCTGCGCCCATGAACTGGGCGCTCCTATTCTAGTTGTATACATAACTTGTAAATATCAGAGCCCTGATGTCATACAGAATTATGTTTTCTATCGACTTTAAGTACTTTACCAACCGACCAAATGATATGACAGCAATTTTAATAGTATGGTTAACAAATATGAACAAATGAAACACTTCACTTACAAATAACCTGGAAATAGCAGTGAAGTTTAAGTTGAGTTTAAGTTTAAGTAAACTGATTCATATGCATGCATAACAAACTAGACTTAAAACTGGAATTCAAAGCATTGAAGAAACGAATAGGCCTACTTACACTCATCTTGACTGAAGTTGCAACTTCTTCTTAAAGTCAAAGAAAGACCGTTATTTCGATTAGTTGTATCTTGAATGAGGGTTTATAACTGTTCGTGTGTCAGGTCATTTAGAGTGACGTAATGATACGCCAATGGGACTCTAACATTGGTGACCAATCACGATACAGTACAGAGAAACGCTTTAGCTCGTTCGCACCTCCATGGGAGACAATACACATCAACAATAACTTATTGTATTATTAGGCAAAGTAATAATGCACATAGGCTACAACTTTAATGTCGGCAAGGTGACTACAAAATATTTTGGACTGTTGAGTCAATGGACAACTGAATGTGGCACTGTAATGTTGGCCCACATTAATATATTTAATAATAAACGTATATTAGCCTGAGTATTGGCCTATTATCAGCAGCAAGTAATCTGTTCTACAAAACTGAGTAATGCTCAATGCATTCAGGGATTTATATTTCCTTGGTTTGGATGTTGATCATCTTATTTTAGGGTAGTCAGACACAGTGGGTTATTTGTGATGGAAAATTCCTAAGTCAGGTCCCAATCAGATGGTTTAATAGCAAATGAAGATCAACAAACATGTTAGAGATGGAAAGTTTGAGAAGTTGCTCCCTTATTACAGTGGATAGACTGAAACATAGACCTGACTGTGAAGGAAGGTATGTTGGAGATAGACAGCACTGTATCTTATGGGTACTGGCACTGTGGATCAGGGGCTCTAGTCCAGAGGGACCATATGTGAAGACTGATGCTCTGTTGCTAGGGTACCACCCATCAGTGCTGAGACATAGGTGAGACTGGACCTGATAATTACTCTGTATCTCAGCAATAGCATCTGTTATTCAACTCCCAATAACAACCTCCCTTCTTTCTGACACAAACATGCCACATGCCAACAATGCCAAACCCATGACAAACTCTCACCTGATGGAGTGTTAAGTGACATTACTGGTTAATGACAAATCCCCCCATGAGTTATAAGTTAAAAACACATTGAATTTCGTCATTCTAATGTCCATTAATTCATGATTGTATCTGTATAATCTTTTTGCCTAAGCAGAGTCAGAGAGGATATTATGCCATAGGATCCTATCTGATCTTCACCAGGTTGATCTAATTCCGGTCCTCGAGGGCCGCTGTCCTGAAGGTTCTCGATGTTCCCCTGCTCCAGCACACCTGATTTGAATGAACAGGTCATTATCAAACTCTGTGGAACTCTGATAATGACCATTCATTAAATGACCCACCATCGCTGCCTGTATTTTACATTCAGCCGACACTCTTATCCAACAGCAACTTACAGCACACAGGGACATTTCCCTCAAGGGGAATAGGGTGAAGTGCTGTGCCTAAGGAAACAACATCATGTTAGAACAGTTGTGGTTCAAACCAGGGACCTTCTGATTACCAGCCCTCCCCATCCAGCTATATTGCACCTGCAGCTATATTTTTTTTATTTACCCATGAAAGTCAATAGCAAACCCTAGATCAATAGTGTAAAAAGTTATGAAATTTGGCACACACGTTTAAGATGGTACAAATGTTCTATGTAGAGTCCTTTATGGGCTAAGATGGGATAAGTAACAGTTAGTGTAGTGAGTTTTATCTGCATATCCTATGATTGGCTACATCTAGAGTACAAATGAATATCTTCGCTCAGTAGGATACAATTTAATATAGCAAAGAGTCGATTAGCTGACGAACTCACACATTTAGATACATCTGTGTTGTTATCATCACTCTAAAAATTTGACCGTCCATCTCCCCAAGGCACGGACGGGGTTCGAACCCGCGATCTTCGGTTTACGAGACCGACGCCTTACCACTTGGCCACCGCGCCTGGTGATACGGCAACTATCAATAAACGCTTTAAGAACTATTAAATTGTAATTGCATCGAAAAACGATGTGCAACATCATAATTTTACATCTTGATGTGAATGTTTAGGCTTCATGCTCACATTCAGTTAGAACAAAGTAGCCTGACCGTTAATGTCCAATGTCAACTACAACATAGACAATAACAGGGGTTAAAGTTGGTTCCCACCAGTCAGGAGATGTATCGTTTCTTTTAACAATAAAAAAACAGTACATTAGAATAAAACATGTATATATATATCCATACCATGTAACGTGTTATTATGTACTTATTAGGGCAGAGAATGTCTAATACACATTTCGGTGTGACGCGGTATTACAGCGACTGTAGCAAGCTAGGCTACATAGCTAAATTGATGCGGAAGTCATGCCTCTCATTTAATATGATATTTAAGTTTCGTTAAATAATGCTAGACAAGTAAAAGCTTAAGGATGTTATTTCTATTACATCCAGACATACAAAGTTACATTCGTCGTTGGGCCGTTGTGCAATAAGCTATTTTGGTAAGTGAAGTCAGTTCATCACGATAATGGGTGGAATAGCTGGGACGTTATTAAGGCGTCAAGACAGTTTTCTCATATATTTTATAGATTAGACATTCATATTTCGTCATTAGTAGGCTAATGCACTTGTAAGTATTATGAACTTTTCAGATGCATAGATGTCATGTTTCAGCACATTAGGGATTTCAGCTATGTAAAAAAAAAACGCTGTGCTCCATGTTAATGTGCGTTTATTATGAGGGTCAGGGTTTTGACAAAGTCCCTTGGTCCAATCATGGTTCCAAACTAACACCTGCTAGCAGTCTTATAAGTAAATAACTAATAAGTAGATTATAAAATAATAAAAAATGAGAAGCGGCATGTTGCAAAAAGACAGTGGAGTTCATGGTATTGAACTGTGTGTTTTATCTACTGCAGTTGAGGGACCTTGATGGTCTACAGCTCGCCACACCTCAAGGGATCACCATGCCACTCCTGGTGGACGCTGCCTGGGTGGTGTGGAGCATCGGAGCAGGAGTCTACGATTACTTCCACACCAGTGCCATGGAGGCGAGGATCCACGCACTGGAGAACGTCCTGTCCATCCATCAGTGTGTCATTGCTGCTCTGTCGGCAGGCCTGGTCCTCCTCATAACCTATATCCTCTGGAGAAAACACTGAATATGTGGAATACTGGCTGTGAAACATCTTACATACTGTCTGATTACAAAAGGGACACTTCAGGTCAAAAACATTTAGAGGGCTATCCCTTCTAATGTTTAAACAAGACTAAAAAGGAGAGTTGATGTCCATTGTTGAATAAAATGAAGGTTTATTATTGATAAATTCTCAATGAATAACATCAGTTTAGCAGACTTTTTTTGCTGCAGGTCATATTAACATTTGTGGGCTTTCTGGAAGTTATGTCTAAAACTTTTATGGTTGAATGTAAGAAGAAATAACAGGTAACCACTTACTTTTTATTAGTCTTGTTTATCTTAATGTAAAATCAAAGGTTATAATGCTTTTCCATGTAATTAACAGTTGTTTGTACGTATCATGTGGGGAAGTACTAAAACTGAAGGATTTGAGGACAATTCGAGGTCCATTCATGTTGCACAGGAAACTGAGGATGGCAAGGGAATTCTTGTTACTCTAGGCTTAAATAACTGCTAGCCATTTTAGATCATTTAGATTTGTGTGTGTGTGTGTGTCCAAGGCTTTGAGGGCTTGTTTGAAGTCTTGAGTCTTGGACTAGAGTCCTACTGTATGATTGATCGAATGTTTTCTATCAGGTGTTTACTACTCCTAAATAAGATGATTTGATTTACAGTCATTGTGTGGATTGTCAGTTTCATAATACTGTACCCTCATGCCACTACTACCTTACGCACGTCAAAGGGGAATAACTATTATACGAGGAATAAATCTTGGCTAAACAAACAGAGTATGTGTACTGTGTCATATATACACTGCTACATTTTTGTGGTTAGTATGTTATGTGATCGAGAGAACTTGACAAACATCTCCACTTGGGTAAGAACTGTATTAGACCCTCTTAATTCCTTGTGTGTGATACAGTTCCATATGAACATGTTATTCCAAATGGGATCATGTGTCCTGTATGTAAGGCTTAGGTGTCCATTATTTTGTGCCTGCAATGTCTGATGTGTGGTCAACATGATCACATATGGAATGGACACCTTTCAATACATTTTCACCCGTGACACTGTTGTCAAAGTAGCTGAATTTGTCTAGAAACAGGCGGATATGGCAACACAGCAGCCAGCATGGATCTCTGCCAAAGATCCTTATGAAAGACTCTAATTCGCACCAATGAAAACTATCATTGTCCCCAACAAGTCTTCTGATTTGAAGAGCACCAGTGAAGGCGGGTTCTTTAGACACAAATCATGGAGGTTTTGGACTTTTTAATATTACCTGCATGTTATTTTTTACAATGTAACAAGGTTGATTCATTTCACACATTGCATTTTTAGAATGATCACTGCCTTTAAGCCTGGTCATGCGAACTAGACGGTATCACCGGTGCATCGTGTTGCATCTATCCGCCTCCTGAGCAGAGATAGCCGGACTGGATTTCATGGATCTCCCCTATCTTGACTACCCGGCTGCAGCAGCACTGAACAGCCTCCTCCTGTTAGCAGCCGAAAGCTAACTGTAGCTTTAGTGAGCTACTTATCTCTGATGAAAGGAAGTGATTTGCGATTTTTGCATTTTGCGCATTTCCAATGCAACTTTTTGAGTTCGTGGCTCGGGAAAACTTGGGCGTTTTTCTTCTGAATAACAACAGAACCTCTTCCGCCCAGAAGATCCATCCAAACTGTTTGATATATAAACACAGTATAGATCATTAAGCTACTATATTTCACAGAACTGAGCTGCAGCAAGGTTGGCTGGCAGGACGTTAGTTTATCCGAGTCTTTTGTTTTCGGACAAAGAAGCAGTTTTCTCCATTTGACACTCTGGTTTTTGGGTGAAATGGCTCCCCAGAAGCAGGGGTCTTCTGGAGGGTCTCCTGGAGGAGGTCATGTTGGTCCGGGCAGTGTGTCCCAGTCTGCGGGGATGAAGAAGCCCAGGATGGAGCACCTCCAGGCCGACCATGAGCTCTTCTTACAGGCCTTCGAGAGTGAGTTTGTCATCTAAAGTTCTGCCTTTGAAAGTGTCCTCCGTATGCAATAACTATTCTAACTTAAGTGCTTGAAGTGGATATAAAGCTGTGAACTCGGTTTAATACAAGTTTGTGACACTTGACACAATAAACAGAACATTGGATTTGGGTAGAAGCACAAAACAAAGAATAAGAATGAACCAAAATGACCAGGTGTTTAAATCTATTAATTTGACGTGTTACATTACGGGCTGTGTTGGATTATGCTACATTTTTCAACCAAAAGTTCATACAAGTGAAAATACTTTCATGTATAGCAAACTCCGTTTGCAATAAGAGGGAAGAAATGGCGTTTATGAATCATTAAACCCTTAAAATGTGTTTATTCTGAGTATAATGCAGAGCCACGTGCTGCTGGCTTCTAAAATGGCATGTGGGTCTGATGTGCATTCCTCAGATAACATTACTGGAGCCACGTCTGTGTCCTAAATCATGCACGACAGCATTAAACAATGTTTCATATTTGATCACAACTGTTTACACAGAAGTTAGTTATGTCCTAATTGTAGGTTAATAGAAAATGGACCCCCAGAAGTCATCATTACCAACCCAATAATCTCTTTTCAGAGCCAACTCAAATCTACAGGTTTCTGAGAACCAGGAACTTGATAGCAGTGAGTCACTTCTTACTTTATAACCGCCCTCAACTCATTGACAACCATGGCAGACCTCACTTGTGATTAATATTGCTATTTGTGTTGCTTTTCAGCCCATATTCTTGCACAGAACTCTCACTTACATGTCCCATAGAAACTCCAGAACAAATGCCAAAAGGTAAAGTTCATCAAAGCTATGGAGTTCCCAAATGGTAATGTTCATTATTCCAGTTAAGAAGTTAAACTATTATAACTTTACCATATGTACAGTCCCCCTACTTGCCCCTGCTTCACTTCAACAAACTGGGATAGCTACGAGACTATAAGAATACTGAGAATGGTGTGCATCAACTGTGTATGATCCCCTCTGCTTCCATATTATACAGCTTCCTATATTTTGATATTCTTGTGTGTGCTGGTTTTGTTGCCCTGCGTCTCCTGGTACAGGAAATGCTCTAAAGTAGACGACCTGCTGTTCAAAGTGGAGAAGATGAGATGGGAGGAGCAGACACACAGGTGAACATGCAGACCCCCTGCTGGGCGCTGTTAACACAGTCCAACACAGAAAACACTGAGATAATACTGTCACTGAACTTTTCGTTTAATATGATTGGTAGCCCTTGACCTATTGGGAGTCACTGTGTCATGTGGATATGTAGTTTAACTTGAAATAGGTCATGCCTTAAACAGTTTTGTGTTCATCTCTTTAGTTTGGCCCCTCACCTGCAACTCACCTTCACCGGCTTCTTCCACAAACTCGGTACGTCTCGGGATCAAGGATATACATCTTCTTGGCTCGCTCACAATAAGCAAGTTAACGCTGCTTCTCAGATTCTTCTCAAACTCTGCTTTGTGACCCCCCCCTTCCCAGAAAAGCCATCGCAGGACTCCGAGAATGAGCAGAACTCGGTGTCCTTAGAAGTGCTACTGGTGAAAGTCTGCCACAAGAAGAGAAAGGTGTGTACATTAGTTTCATGAAACTTGTTTTAGAGTAGATCTAACAGACTGTACACCGCATATTCTTTCTCCTCTCTCCCCCTCCGCACATCCCATCCCTCCCCTGCTGTCTCCCAGTGAGGATGTGAATGAGTCTTATATGCTACATCAACCTCATAGCTGAATCTGAATTTGAATAGGAGGGGCAGTTATCAAGATGGCCTCACTGTGCCTCTCCAAGTCACCCGTGTGTGTGTGTGTGTGTACACCCCTCCCCTACACACTTCTCTGACCTGGTGTATTGTACATGAAGCATATGCCAGAGATGTTGAAGGGGTGGGGCCGATGAAACGACGTACTGACTTGAGACCCTCCCTCTCCTCTTCTGTCCCCCTCCTCACCTAGGATGTGAGCTGCCCAGTAAAGCAGGTCCCCACAGGGCATAAGCAGGTCCCACTGAACCCGGACCCCAGCAAGCCGGCCAGCTGCCCCTCTCTGCTGGTCCCAAGCAGCGAGTTCGAGGCCAGCAACAGCCACATGGTGAAGTCTTATTCCCTGCTGTTTAGGGTGTCGCGGCCGGGTTCCACAAACCACAGCCAGCTCAACGGAGTGGGCGAAAACATAGGTGAGGGAGTGGGTGAAATGAGGTTTCATTTAAGCTGCATAATAACCTACAATGGTTTGCAGATACTTATTTGAAACATGTACTGTGTGTTTACTGTGTGTGTGTGTTTGTTTGTTAGACATCACAGAGGAGCTGCCAAACAGGAAAAAAAGAATGGCATCTTTCAGGGACGAGGGAGAAATGACGTTTGTGGCTCAGATGACTGTGTTTGACAAGAACAGGTGTGACGCCGAATTCCACGCTTGCCCAGAAATGGAATGTTTGCTGTAAAGAATGTTAACGTTGTCATCCTCGTGAGTGCAGACGTCTACAGCTGCTGGATGGGGAGTATGAGGTGTCTATGCAGGAGATGGAAGTCTGTCCTGTTAGCAAGAAGAGGGCTACCTGGGAGACCATCCTTGATGGAAAGGTGACACATCTAGAAAGCAGACCCATACAGTTCACCCAAAAAATACACGCAATACATGCTCAAAGTGCCCAAACATACATTTGAAAAACAGCAATGTCGCTTTCCAGCAATACTGATCTGGTTACACAAGATGAACCACAGCCTTTATTGTTAGTCGTTAATGTTGGAACTATATTTTTCTACTGAACCTTCAACATGAAACTGCTTTTCAAATGTATTATGAGCCCCACATTACATCTACAAACATATTCTTGGGTGAACCATCCCTTTAACTCTAATGTCCGATCTGTGTTTGTGCTGCTCTTTCCCGCAGTGCCTGCCTCCGTTCGAGACTTTTTCCCAGGGTCCCACGCTGCAGTTCACGCTGCGCTGGACTGGCGAGTCCAGAGGCCGCTCCACGGCGCCTGTGGCCAAGCCCCTCGCTACACGCAACTCAGCCGTGTCCAGCGCCACTGCGAGTGAACCCAGACCGGGAAATGTCAGAGCGTCCCACACGCTAGGTGAGACAGCTGGGAGGAGCTCCAGCTAGGGTTTCCATCACTGCTGCTTAGGGTTTGTGGATGGCCAGCCAATGGGCCGGCTGCTCTTCCTGACTTCACTCACAGCCTCGTCCTCTCATGTAGTCCTGAAGGAGCCTCTGAGCAGCAGCGTCCAGACCAGGAGAGAGAGCATCTCCACTGAGACTCAGCAGAAGCTGCGCATATTCTATCAGGTGAGACACTCTTCACACACTAGAATAGATGTGGAGGTTCACCAAGTACTTCAGAGGTGACAGTTGTCTGATAAATACAGGTAGCACAACCACTGGGGGAAGAAATTCACCAGCTGCATCACAGGCACTGCACCTTATCAATAATTCCATTCATCTGTTTGTGTGTGCCACCAATTTTGATCATGGGCACTATGCACTAGAATAGCCTAGTCACTACTGCCACTCCCAACACGCGCTGTGCGGAGGGACTCAAAATAATCCGGAATAAATAATTCAAACTAAACTGTGCGGGGGTGGGGGGGTGGGGTGGTGGGTGTTGTGCGCGTAGGGCACTGAAATGGCTATCAGTGGGACTGAGCCTAATTATAGATAATGACTTATTTTAGGGGGGCGGGAGGTTATTTTGGCGTGTGGGCTCCCCTTCCAAAACAGTGGTAGGGGTAGGATTCATAGCAGGGGTCCAAAATCATTTTCTGTGGCACTTAGCTGGCTTTGAGCCATTTGACTGGACCTACCTTATACCCACGTTTTGTGTCTATCACTTTCTTTCCTTCCATATGGCCTTTTCCCAGTCCAAACTGCTGTTCTTTTAAACTCTGCCTCCTAGTTTCTGTACAGCAACAACACGAGGCAGCAGACAGAGGCCAGGGATGACCTGCACTGCCCCTGGTGCACCCTGAACTGCAGGAAGCTCTACAGCCTGCTGAAGCACCTCAAGCTGTCTCACAGCCGCTTCATCTTCAGATATGTGGTGAGAGACCCTGCCTGAGTGAGCAGAACACTGGGAGACCACCATCAGGGATGGATCTCCAGTTACAGAACTGCAGGAAGGGCTTTCCTCAGGTGCTTGAATAGATTTCAGATATTTCTCCAAACTCCAACCTCTCCCTGCTTCTCTTTCTCCCTTTCATTCCTCCTACTCCTCCTTCACCACGCAGCCCCATCCGAAGGGTGCCCGGGTAGACGTGTCCATCAACGAGTGCTATGATGGTTCGTATGTGGGGAACCCCCAGGACGTCCACAGCCAGCCTGGCTTCGCCTTCAGCAGGAATGGGCCGGTCAAGAGGACCGCTGTCACGCATGTCTTCGTCTGCAGGTAACGCACACACAAGTCTTTGTTTTTACAAGTGCTGCCAATCGATTCAAATATTTAATAAGCATATTTAATGTCATAGTTAACGTGCAATTAATACATGTTTTCATGTTAATGCTCTTAATATGGAAAAGTGTGTCAGTTTGCTGTGTGCACGGCGTGGCTGGATTCGAGTGGTTGTTTCAGGTCTATCTAGCTCTTGTGGTGTTGTAGTTCTTCTAAAGTTACTAGTTGTTGCCAAAAACTACAAAGTTTGCTCGGCCCAAAAAAAATAATTACGCAATCAACAATCAATGTTGTTCAAATGGGTTTGCATTAATGCTGTTAATAATGAGTATAACTGACAGTTTAACAAACAGTGTTTTGTATGGAGACTCCCAGCGAGCAGGTGATTCTGACCCTGCCTGTCCTGCCCTCTCTCAGGCCCAGGCGGCTCCGCTCCAGCCTCACCGAGTTCCTGGAGCCGGAGGGCGACGAGGCAGAGCAGCAGAGGACCTACGTGAGCGGACACAACCGGCTGTACTTCCGCAGCGACAGCTGCGTGCCCCGCTGGCCCCAGGAGATGGAGGTGGACAGCGAGGACGAGAGGGACCCCGCCTGGCTGCGGGAGAAGACGGCCACGGTGGGACACGAAAGCACGCATCCCGTCCTCCAAACACTCTGTCCTATAGGCAGACTCAAACACATGGAGAGGCCCATGATGGTGACGTTGATCTGACTGTCCTGTTTGCAGCAAATCGAGGAGTTTACAGACGTGAACGAGGGGGAGAAGGAGATCATGAAGCTGTGGAACCTACACGTCATGAAGCATGGGTATGAAGAACAGCAGTGCAATGGTTCACTGTTCAGTCTCTGTTTGGATCACAGTGTTTAGCCGCTCTACTGATCATTTTTTAGTATCAGCAGAAAAGCTTGACTTGAATGTCAATGTATTTGAATCTTATCTTTAATAATCCTTCTGGTCCTCTCTCCCCTCCGACAGCTATATAGCAGACAACCAGATGAAGCAAGCGTGCCTGCAGTTTGTGGAGAGCTACGGCCCTTACCTGACCCGGAGGAACCTGTGCAGTAACTTCCTGCTCCACCTGGTGAGCATGCATGACTTCAACCTGGTCAGCACGGCCACCATCGACCAGGCCATGGCCTGCTTAAGGCAGATCCGGGCCCAGCCGGAGAGGGACAGAGACGGGGAGGACGGTGGTTCAGCTGTGGAGGTTGGTGGTTCAGCTGGGAAGGATGGTGGATCAGCTGGGGAGGATGGTGGATCAGCTGGAGGGGATGGTGGATCAGCTGGAGGGGATGGTGGATCAGCTAGGGAGGATGGAGGTTCAGCTGGGGAGGTTGGTGGAGCAGCTGGGGAGGATGGTGGTTCAGCTGGAGGGGATGGTGGATCAGCTGGGGAGGATGGAGGTTCAGCTGGGGAGGTTGGTGGATCAGCTGGGGAGGATGGTGGATCAGCTTGGGAGGGGGCAGAGGAGGAAGAGAAAGAGGGCAGAGACACAGACGAATGGGAGACGGCGGTGGAAGATGCTGATTTGCAGACTGAGTCTGCAGAGTACGCCAGCTGCAGTGATGACAAGGGCAGCAGCAGCAGCAGCGGGGGCTTGGAGGGCTGGAATGGTGATGGACCAGAAGACAACCCTGGAACTGGCATCGCTGACACGGAGTGGCAGAGCGAAAGACTGACTCTTTGAGCCCCCCCCCCTACCTAAAGGGGGAACTGTAGGGGTAGCAGATTGGTAGAGGGAGGTAGGGATAAGTGTGGACATGTGGGGGGAGAGGATAGTTCCAAACAGCCGCTCAAAGACATGGATGACAGGCCCAGACTTGGAATGGTAAGTACACACACACTGGTTACAACAGGGTTATGTCAGGATTTATTTTATATCTATAAATATATGGCCACATAACACATTGTGACAAGTCCCCTAGTTTCTGCCCTTGACTAAACTTTAGTTGTCCTTTTAATAAACGTAATTCAGCACTTTCTCAGGTGCCTGTTTTGGATTTTCTACTGTATATAATATGATCTAGTGTTTGGTAATCATGATTGTTTTGTAAGTGCAGTCTTTCAGGGTTTTTCACAACTTGGAACACTTGTTTAAAAAGGTTTTTGTCGGCCGTTTTGGTCCCCAAATCCTTTGTACTGACGTCTAGCTCTTGGGAAGTGTTGGGCTTATGAAGATCATTGGCTCTTTGAGATCGCCAGCCTCGTTCAGGGTAGCCAAACACTTTACTGGTCATCTGTAATCCTCCCACACGGCTGGACTGTTCTATCCGGCAGGGCCCAGTGGTCAGAAGAAGCGTGTCTTTGTTCAGTCGGTCGTCTACACATGAAACATGATCACGTCATTTTCGATGGGGCGCTAATCGTCACACAGTAAGCTGAGCTAGTGGAGCTCTGTGGTCATTGGATCCAAGCTCTGATCTCCATCATCACATGGTTGTATGACTGACCTGAGGTCAGCTGCTAGAGAGGACAGTCTTGGCCTCCCTGTCTGTCTACACCCCTGGAATCATAATCTGGGGGTCTGTGACATAGAAGTCAGATCTGATCCAACTGGTACTGAATCCACACTCCCAGATCAACACCGGAGGCAAACCAAGAGCTCTCACCAGACACATGGGCAAAATTGCATACACTTTTTGTATACACTTATAAAAAAAACAATATATAATAATGATCACAGTCTTTTTCTTCATCGTAGTGTTTTGTTTGTTTTTTTCACGTCATTCTGTTCACCCCTGATCTGGAAATGTAAATTTGGGGATGGGTTGGAGTGTTACTCTGAGATGAGCCACTTGTTATGATGTTAGTTTACAGACCAAAGGTGATGAATTTGCTTCCGCTTTCCTGTTGGTGACAAAGATCTTGTTCTAAAAACTGTGTTCACCAGTATTCATTTGATGTTCGTCTGATGCTGTGGAAATATATCAGGTTTAGTTCCTGTAAACACCTCAAGACATTTCCTGCTTCGATTGACTTTAGAAGAGACTTTAATTTTCTATTGTCTCTGTGGGAGTAAGAAGGGTTTTCAGAGCCACGTTTAGTTTGTCAGACTATTGTATTAATAATAATAAAAAGTCAAAATATGCCCAAGATTCAGTTTACTTCAAGTCTGCAAATTTTTAAGGGATATGTCCAATGCATGATTTGGGGATATATATTTTTGGGGGGTGTGTGCGGGGCCCTTTTGGAATATAAAATATTTAAATCAGCACTTGTTTATTCCATTTTGAGTTGATATAAATATTGTTTGGAATGGGGGAGGCAGTGCTTCTTAACATAGCAGGCATTTCTCTATCAGCATTTTCTTGTATAAAAGCAGGGAGGATGACAGGCGATAAATCTGAATAAAAACAATACTAAAACACTTCCAAATCACATGAGCCAATATTTTATTCACTATATAATTAAACGACTAAGAACCAAATGAATAGGAAAATTAGTACTTGAACTGACAGACATGATAAGCTCTACCTAAAATTACATAAAACTTATTTGGAAAACGTTTTGATGTACTCTTTGTTTGGTTTGACCCTTGACCTGTACTGCAGCCACTTCACTTTTCAGAGCTGTTAAACCATTTTTAATTTTTTACAATATATGCTCAAGCATCCTATGATTGAGTAATAGTGTTCTTAAAAGTGAGGGGATCGATTGTAATGAATGCCTGCAGACATAGACAATAAGGAATTAGGTTTGACATGATATAGCTATGCATATGAATATTCACAATAAATGACAAAGTATTTTATTACCAGGGACTTTATTGGACTACTTTAATGGTATTTAGATCCAACTGGATAGAGGTACAAAAGCAGAGGAGTCACAGTTAAAGGGGATGGCTGTAGGCACAGGATAGTGATGGGATCTTGCATCAAATGGTAAACATACACATATTTGGCCCATTTCACTCATATATAAGGAAATATAATAGGCACGGCTCCAAAGCTATCACCAGTAATTCACAGACATGATGAACTGATTCAAGGTCTACATTTAAAATGTTAAATGCCAGATACAAATATGTCTATATTTGCACCAGGTGACAAATAACTGACACATTTATGAAACGATCGGGCATTATCTAGTTGCATTACCCATTTCTAACTATTCATACAATTTGACAGCCGTAAAGATGAGCTTTTATAGTTATAACAGTAAGCTGAAACTTTTCCAATTGCATATACATTATATACAGTGAAAGGCTTCATGTAGTCAGTGAAAAACTGAATCGTAACCTATTAAAAACCATCTGTAATTTGCAGACCATGAACAAAGTGACCCTTTAAGCAATAGATTTGGAAAACAAGGGTGTCATTACAGGGTGTATTACCAGGTCTGGTAATAACAGCCCTTCTATGTCCTAAATATGCTGAATTGTTATAATATTGACATTGGAATACTTACTAGAGTTAATTAGTACCCCACATGCTACCCCCTCCTAAATGTGTAATTGTTTCTCATTTAAAAAACAACTTGTTCAACTAATTCGACATTCTGCCTTAAGCAGTCTTGATAAGGTATAGCATTAAGCATTTATCTATAAGAACTGGAGTTTCTCGTACTTGACCACCGATGTTTTAGGTTTGATACCACATCCAGGAATGACCTACAGTATACAGCCTAACTGGACATGGTCACCATCGTGTAAGCCACATAGAGGAAACTTACTTTGACCTACTGACCTATGTGAAGATCGTTGATTTGTCATTTAAAAGACACGCATAGAATTGAGTCACATCAGTCGTACATTGCATATTTTTAAGAGCATCATATATTATTGTCATTCGTGCCATTGTGTCATCTATTATGACAGCAAGTTTGACATTTATCAGTGACATGCTCCTTCCATCATGGTTCACAGAAAACCAACAACCTATGAAACAAACAAAAACATAATTCCTACCAGAAAATAAAATGACTCCAAATACAAAAACAAATTGGCCAAAAAAAAGGGAAACTTGGAAGACGTGAACAGAGAACAACTACAGAATTCCATTAATTCAATCGATTAAACCATTAAGTCACAAGATCTACAACTGTCTACACTCAATTGTGTCACTCAAAAGGAAAATAAGTTTCACACCAGCCGTTCTTGGTGGTGAGCGGGACCAGGATGCTTTGCAGTCCAGGCTTTTGATGTCATACAGGGTCAAATGACATCTCTTTCTGTGATATGACTACCCAACCCTGAGACGGAGACCACACAGTTCTTACAGAGAGGTAACTGCTGCCACATCCCTTATTTCGTGCCCCCAAGGACTGTAATTGTGTGGGTGTTACGCATAATTACGTCCCAATACTACAAATGTGTCAAATGTCCTTGGTGATATAACCACAGTAAATGACTTGTTATTGAGGACATGCACGGAAAGGGTTACTGTCAGCAAAGAAAAGGTGTAAGCTGTAAACAACGGTCTCATGTTTGATGCAAGCCTGGTCCAAATAAAAAACACAGAAATGTGTGTGTAGAAAATCATAAATGCTATTTTTATGGGTTTGGTCCCGGGCCAAAAGAGCCGGCTGGGAACTCCAGCAGTCAAGATTGTCTGATGCCAGTGTCGTTAACATTGACAGCGCTCCTGTCCAATGGCAGACCTCAAAACACCAACACCTTCCAGCCAGTATGGGTAAAGGAGCAGCCAAAGAATAAGCAGTCCACCCCTTGATCTAGCAGCCAATCAAACACCACTTCCCTGTTCCCTGTGCCAATCGTCACCCTTAGCTTGAAGTTGCCCCCATCACTCAAGCTGTTGTTGCTGACAGGCAGTAGATTGACAACTTCCATTTCAAAGGTCACAGCAGAGCCCAAGGTGATAGCCGGAAGCTGATTGGTCATTTCTTTTCCATTGACAAACACTGCACCTGAGGGGAAAGGACTGACGAATCAGTACCATCAGGTTGACAGTAAATAGTGTCGGGATATTGAATGAGGCACATGTGCTTACCATTGGTGGAGATACAGACAGCCTGATCTCTCTGGAGAGACTCCACCCCACTCTCACAATCCACACACACTCCAATACTGTCCTTCTTGTCCACCAGACCTACGGCTGAGATCCTGCACACACACACACACACACACACACACATAACTGACCCATACACATGAAAGAATGAGCTAATACAGCATGTTAGGTGTGTGTGTGTGTGTGTACTCACTTGAAGGTGAGCGTTTGTCCGCAGAAGTAGCTTGGAGCACTGGAGTAGAGGACCTGGGTTCTAGAAGAGGACGAGTCACTGCGCATGGCGATGTTCCGTCGACTGCTAAGGATGTAGCCCTCCGTGGCTGGACACCACTCTGATGGTACACACACACACACATCATACAGTTCATGTGTGGATGTGCACACTGTCATCGACACACTTGCAGTAAGTGTGTAACATGTATTATTGTCTACTCTACTGTATGTCTGAATTGGCATACAATACCTGGATACAGAACTGTTGCAAGGGCTTTGCCAACTGTGCAACCACACAGTTAAAGGCCTCATTTCTGGACTTTTTGGTTCGATCCTGGCTAAATTATTAAAGCCAGTGTTTTTTTTTTTATTGCAAAAATACTGGAGAGAAAAAGTCAGAGCTGGGACTATAAGTATGATGATGCTTGTAAAACATGTTTTGCACAGATTAATGTGTAAAAGACATGCTGCCTGTTCCAGTGTTTCGAGCTTTACCCACACCAAGTTACAAACTCAGGACCTCCAATCAGTTACTAGTAGTGGAGGAGTGAGTTTACCAAGGCCTTAATTCATCTATATGTGTGTCAATAAGCAGGGGCTTGCATGTTCATCTCACACAGGGCTTGCAACCCCCTTACAACAGGCCTGCCAGTATATGTCTGGGTTATGTACATGTGTGTGTGTGTGTGTGTTTACCATGCGGTGCCATGGTGGTATACCCAGCCTGGGGGATGCTCCAGGGGCTCCACTCGGTGCGGCCCTCCCCGCGGGCACACACCCTGAACAGGTGCTCGGTGTGGGTGTCCAGGTGGAGAACCAGGAACTCACAGTCGCGGCCGATATAGGCATCCTTGTACTGGCCCGACACACTCTGTCGGTACTGCAGACGGTAGTCCTGCACGGCAAAGTCGTCGTCCACCTACACACACACACACACAGACACATGTGAGAATGTAGGCACACAACAATACACATGTTGAAGAAAAACACAGGTACAGTCATATGAAAAAGTTTGGGAACCCCTCTTAATTTTTTGGATTTTTGTTCATAATTAACTGGGATTTCAAAGAAGCAAATTCCTTTTCATAAATGACAAACTTTAGGGAAACAGGAGTATTTCAGCAGTGTCGTTTTGTTTATTAGAATAACAGAAAACATGCAATAGGCATCATAACAAAATTTGACGGTGCATAGATTTGGGTACCCCAACAAAAAAAATGACATCAGTACTTAGTTGAGCCTCCTTTTGCAAAAATAACAGCCTCTAAACGCCTCCTGTAGCCTGTGATGAGTGTCTGGATTCTGGATGGAGGTATTTTTGACCATTCTTTGATACAAAAGCGCTCCAGTTCAGTTAAGTTTGATGGCCGTCGAGCATGGACAGCCCGCTTCAAATCATCCCATAGATTTTCGATGATGTTCAAGTCAGGGGACTGTGACGGCCATTTGAGAACATTGTACATTTCCCTCTGCATGAATGCTTTTGTAGAATTTGAACAGTGTTTAGGGTCATTGTCTTGTTGGAATATCCAACCCCTGCGTAACTTCAACTTTGTGACTTATGCTTGAACATTATCCTGAAGAATCTGTTGATACTGGGTTGAATTCATGCGACCTTCGACTTTAACAAGGGCCCCAGTCCCTGAAGTAGCCACACAGCCCCACAGCATGATGGAACCTCCCCCAAATTTGACAGTAGGTAGCAGGTGTTTTTCTTGGAATGCAGTGTTCTTCTTTCGCCATGCAAAGCGCTTTTTGTTATGACCAAACAACTCAATTTTTGGCTCATCAGTCCAAAGCACTTTCTTCCAATATGAATCTGGCTTGTCTAAATGAGCTTTAGCATACTCCATGCGACTGTACCTGTGGCGTGGGCGCAGAAAGGGCTTCCTTCTCATCACCCGGCCATACAGATGTGCTTTGTGCAAATTGCGCTGAATTGTTGAACGATGTACAGATACACCATCTGCAGCCAGATGTTGTTGCAGGTCTTTGGAGGTGATCTGTGGGTTGTCTGCAACCATTCTCACAATCCGCCGCATATGCCGCTCCTGTACTTTTCTTGGTCTTCCAGACCTGAGTTTAACTGCAACTGTGCCTGTGTCCTTCCATTTCCTGACAACATTTCTTACAGTCGAAATTGACAGTTGAAACCTTTTGGAAAGCTTCTTGTAGCCTTTCCCTAAACCATGAAAACGAACAATCTTTGTTTTCAGATCTGTGGAGAGCTGTTTTGATGATCCCATTCTGTCTCACTTCAGCAGAGAGTCAAAGAGAAGTGCAACTTGTATTTGGGCACCTTAAATACCTTTTCCCATGATTGAACACACCTTTCTATGAGGTTCAAGGCTTAACGAGATAATCCAACCAATTAGATTTTTCAAGTCATCAGTTTTACATGCTGTTACATGCATTCAAATCAGCAAAATCATAAGGGTACCCATATTTTTGCACAGCCAGTTTTTCACAATTTATTTAATTTCATACAACTAAAAACTGCTTCGCTAAAAATCTTTGTTTGGAAAACACCCCAGTACTTAGATCTTCCTGGTTAATGAAAGACATACCACTTTTATCTTTTTTTGCGTGAAAGCAGAGTCAATTATAATGCCGGCTGTGAGGGGTTCCCAAACTTTTTCATATGATTGTACCTCTTTATGTACACTAAAAACTCTCGCATCTTTACTATTGATGCTGTATCAGTATTTGTGTGTACTGTGTCAATGTGCCTGTCTCCCCTCTGTCAGTGTATGAGTCTAACACTCTAACACAGTGTTTGTTTATAGGTATACAGTTGTGCACAGTGCCTGTGAAACAGTTGTGCACAGTGCCTGTGAAACAGTTGTGCACAGTGCCTGTGAAACAGTTGTGCACAGTGCCTGTGAAACAGTTGTGCACAGTGCCTGTGAAACAGTTGTGCACAGTGCCTGTGAAACAGTTGTGCACAGTGCCTGTGAAACAGTTGTGCACAGTGCCTGTGAAACAGTTGTGCACTGTGCCTGTGAAACAGTTGTGCACTGTGCCTGTGAAACAGTTGTGCACAGTGCCTGTGAAACAGTTGTGCACAGTGCCTGTGAAACAGTTGTGCACAGTGCCTGTGAAACAGTTGTGCACAGTGCCTGTGAAACAGTTGTGCACAGTGCCTGTGAAACAGTTGTGCACAGTGCCTGTGAAACAGTTGTGCACTGTGCCTGTGAAACAGTTGTGCACAGTGCCTGTGAAACAGTTGTGCACTCTGCCTGTGAAACAGTTGGGCTGGGATGGTGTCCAACAAAGTGAAAGTTTATAAGCTATAAGTCCAGCCATAATATTGGCTAAATACATTAATTAAACAGAAAGCTGTTTAAGCTTTCAGCAGTTATTGCAATCATCAGTGTTTAAAAGCACCAGGCTGAAATCCGTTCTGTTTTGAATATGTGGAGAACAGTTTTGATAGCAGTGAGTTCCGTTTACCCTTGAACAAAGTGCTGTGAATCCACAGTGTTGTGCACATAGTAGAAGCTGAGATGAGAGTGTAGAGCAGGGGGCTCAAACTCCTGCCATCGAGGGCCAAGAGGGTGCACGTTTTCACGTCAACCAAGCACTACACCAGCTGATTTCACCAAGTACAAACAGCTGGTGTCGTGCTTGGTTGACATGAAAACCTGGCCCTTGATGGCATGAGTTGGAGCCCACTGGTGTAGAGTGTTGAAAAACGATGTTCTGAGCAATGACAAACCAACTAGAATTTGTTCCACATGAACTGCTGCTGTGCAGACTGTTAGTTTGAGTTTTAAACATGTAGCTTCCATTCTGCCCCCTGGTGACTTAGCAATCCAAAAATAAATACATCATATATTTAAATAATTTGAAGTGTTCATTCCCACCACTGTACAACAAACCTAACCCCTTGAGGATGTGTGGTTGTTGGGTCTGTTTGTACTTGCTTTGCCATCCCTACCTTGCACCAGCGCACCAGCATACTGCCATGCCTCTCCTGCAGCTCCTCTATCTGGACCGGAGGGTGTGAGGACACGGAGCCATGCTTGGCCACATGCTCCCTCACAGCGTACAGCAGAGAGTCATCCAGCTGGGCTGAGACACACGGCACATCCACCAGAGCTGGCACCTCCGGGAGGCTGCCACCATGCAGGACACACATGCAAACACACACGCGCGCACACACACATTTGGTGAATATTTCCAATGAGCCATACTCCCAAATGCCCTTTCAAATTGAAGTGCAGAAATATTAGTTGTGAACTTGCTTGAAAACAAGTAACTTTGGCTTCCAGGGCAGAAATACATTTTTCTACATTATTTCTGACATTAGGACTGTAATAAACTAGAAGAATCATTAAAGTGAGACTGACGCTAAAGATTGGACGGAATTCAGACAAAATCCAATGATTACCCAGGCTACTTATCTGTCTACCAACCGGTACTAGTCAGGCAGTGCATTCATGCGTTTAGGGGGAGAGGCTTTGAAGGGGGTGGTGGGATATTTTGGTATGAATTCTTTCAAACTCAAGCTAAAATTGCCAGGTAAAAAAAAAAAAACTTGCCGATCCTGCCTTTATATGAAGCCATATAGCCTAGAAACTAGATTTCAAATCCTCTCCTCGATCTCTCCATCCTCTTTACCTGTCTAGTTGGATCTGTAGAGCCTTCTTGGTGAAGCTTCCGAGCTTGTCTTCCTTCTCAGTCAGCCCACAGCGGATAGCTACCTCGCCTGGAGGGGTTAACCACATTATATTACATTGAGAGAAAAGGAATGAGAGCGGAAAAAAGATAAGGAACTTCAACAGAACTTCAACAGTCAATCAGAATTCTAGAATGCGTTGTGGGGTTAGATGTCTAAAGGAGATTTAATCCCACCCCTTAATACCATATTTAATCACTGAAATGATCGAATTAGTTTAGATTAAACCACGACCAACCTTCTGTTCACAGTCAGGTGAATGGATAATGAGTCTGATGCTAGAAATGTGTGACTTTACTTCCCTGCCCAGTGTTGTCACACTCAGACCCACCTTCGCGGAGCAGCTCATCAGCAGCTCCCACCCCTTGTTCAATCAGCTTCTGACAGTCGTCCAGCGGCTGCACGCTGTCGTGCTCGATGGCGTCCACCTCAGCCAAGAGGGAGGCCAGGCGCTCGGCCAGCAGGTGCGCCGCTGCCGTTTGCAGCTCAGAGAAGTGGCGCTTGAGGGCCTCGCGCGCCTGGCTGGAGCTACCCCGCACCTGGGAGGAGGGAGGGGAGGTGTGACCATTTAAACTTCTAATTTCTGCTTATTGGAGTATAAACACAATGGGACGGTAGGGATATTTTAGACCTCTTGATGTGTTGGTAATCTTTCCTGTAGTAATTTTTGGGGGTTGTTTTAGTCTGTTAATAATATTTTGGAATTGTCAATCTTTTTTAAATACTCCTTTAAAAAAGGTTTAAAAAAAGAATGAACAGTCCTTGTCTCGTCTACTTTATTGTAGTTCAGTCTGGATTTTGGTGTTAACATCCATGTACAGCCTACACTTAAAACAAAATCATACCAATCCGTTCTTGCATGAAAAAATGTATCTGTATTCATCTGTATTTTTGTTTTCCACTAAATAATGTTACATTCGGTGGGGGAGGATTGAGAATGTACACTTGGGAAATAAGCATGTGTGTCGGAGAGACAGGAAGACAGGAAGTTCAGTGGTTTTCCGCCATCTTTGGGTATCAGTTCCTCATTATAGACCAACCAAACTTGCCAGCCACCCACACTCATACAGGCAGAATCACTTAAAATAGAGTTACTTATTAATTTGTCATATTTCCCTGAAACGCTGAGAATAATTGAGGGACAGTCTCTTATTGATAAAAGGTGAGAGGGAGCGAGAAACAGCGCTGGTGGGGGAGAGTGCAAACAGGAACAGGAAGTGAAAAGAGAAGCAGCAACTGATAAAAAGAGCGAAGATAGGGAAGGAAAAACATTCAGGGACTTTCAAGTCAAAACACACTGTGTGTGTGTGAGTGTGTGAGTGTGTGTGTGTGAGAGTGTGTCCAGTCTAGTCTAGATAAGAATCGTCAATATTTTGAGCTGACAAAAGAATCCCTTTGCAAAACATGATCCCATTTGACACAATGCAATGTGGAATTGTAAAAGGTGCAGATGACTTTAGTTGACTTTAGTGAGTGATCTAGCTCAGTGGTTCTCAACCCTGGTCCTCAGGGCCCACAGTCCTGCATGTTTTCAGGTGCTCCAACACACCTGATTCTAATGAATGAGTCACTATGAAGCTCAGCAGAAGCCTGATAATGGCAATTCATTTGAATCAGGTGTGCTGGAGCAGGGAAACATCTAAAACATGCAGGACAGTGGGCCCTGAGGACCAGGGTTGAGAACCACTGATCTAGCTGACTAGCTGCCACTGTTCTTCTGAAGTCTCCTCCAGTGACTCCAGGGACTGAGAGGTTATGGGAAAGAGGCCAAACACTAGACACAAACCGCTGGGAAAAAAGTAAGCCGAAGAGGTCTCAACTACATGCAATCGTTGTAGTTTAAAATTTTACACCAGGTTTGTTTTGATATTGGAAGCAAACTATCCTTTCCTTTTAGAATCTGAATCACAAAGGGTTTTATTTGCCATTACATTTATTTAGTCTCTCTCCCTCTGGATTGTGTCATTTCCTCTATTTGTATCACTGTTTACTGTCTGCTGGAGGGAGGTAAGAGCAGATACCAGACAGCCAGGGAGCCAAAGAGGAAAGGACACAACCAAAGTTATGTCTTCAATGCATGTGTGCAGTCTAGATGAATATATGCAGAGCTGCAGCTGGGCCTCAGTACCTGCTTGCGTGCCTGGCTGAGCCCATGCAGGCGCTGCAGAAGCTCACTCCTGTAGTTCTGGGCTGCCTCGATGCTCTCCTTGGCCTCCTGCAGCAACGCCTCAGCCTCGATAGACATCCTCCTGCCTATTGACACACACAGTATTTTAATGGTTTACGTTTTGTTCTCAGTTGACAAATTAAATTGTGATACTCCACTCTCTTGCTCTCACACAGTCAAATTGAGCAAATATGTACACAAAACATTTCATGTTCCACACCGTGAAAATTGAAATCCCTGTTAAATGTATTTTCTAAATGCATGTTCACACATTCCAGGGGCATATGTATGCTTTCAAATGGCAGTGGGACAGCTTATTTTTTGTTCTGTTTATTTTCTATAACCTAGGATCCGGACATTTGGATAGATGTGTCTGCTAAAATGAATATATTGAAATATAAAATTCTGAATATAAAGAGGGGGGACAGGTTTGCCATTTTAAGAAGTTAAACCTGTTCCCCTGTCACACCCACACGAAAAAAGGTTGACGTGGACATTTCAGAGGATGTTTACTGTGGCCTCTGATTTTCTCTTCCCCCCCCACCCCCCCCACCCCCCACCCTCTCTCTCTCTCTCGTGTATCCCACTCCCGGAGAACCATTAATACGGTATGCATGCGTTTCAGTCCATGGAAACAAGAAACCAAAGAAGACTCACTGTCATTCATCATGGTAGAACATTGATTCTTCCCTCGGTGCACCCCACACACTAAGACAAAGCAAACATGCTTATTTTCTCTCAGGTTTGCAGCTATCAGTATCTTATTACACAGGCATCTGATAAACACAGGGTGGTTTCTGCCTGTCTGGAGTTCAGCAAAGCAGGGTATTATACAGAGCATGGTGGTTAGCTGTAGTTTAACATGGCATAGTTTAACAGATGACATAGGCCAAGCTGGCTTTCAAGCTGCACTGACCTCGATTCAGAAGGCAACAAAACGCCTCCTGCTAAAGCCGTCGTTTCACTGTAAAGATACTTAGTTTAACATGTGTCTGTGAAAATATATACAGAGAGAGAGAGTTTGAGTGAGGAAATGTGTTTCTGTGAATGTCCCACTTTTCAGGCCAAACCCACGCCTGTCTCACGAACACAAAGAACTGTGATTTTAATAATCACACAAGATTCCACCCAGAGAGGGAGGCCAAACCAGGTCAGAGAGAACAGCAAAGGAGAGATGTCTATTGTTGTGATGCTCTCACTGAAACTAATCCAGAAATTTTGGTAAAACAACAGCTCATTGCAACAGAAATGCAACCAGACAGGTTACAATCGTTGGGAAATTGTGGGGGGTGCATGAGTTGGTTGCAGATGGGTCTGATATATTTCAGTATATTTTATATAAAAATATAATCTTGACAAGGCAAGGTGTTTTTTCCACACAATGTTGTAAGATCCTAAATAAACAAAAATGCAAGCAACACAATCACAAGAAGACGAATATTTTGACACCGATGTTGTCTTTGTAGTCCAAATTATGAGGGATCCTTACAGGTGAGAAAAGAAATGGCCTATGCGAGAGAACAATGCTGCATTGGTTAATGAGCGATCGCTTTGTGTCTGGTTAGTATTAGGAAGGTCCCTGGTTTGAACCACGGCTGTGTCAACATGATGTGGTGTCCTTGGGCAAGGCACTTCACCCTACCTGCCTCAGGGGGAATGTCCCTGTACTTACTGTAAGTCACTCTGATAAGAGCATGACTAAATGAGCATGACTAAATATACTGGTATTGTAAAAACAGATCACAGACTGTCATGTCAGATTGTTCTCTTGTCAAAGACAAACACACCTAATGAGAATAATGGTTACATTCAAAAGCAACCACACCACATTAAACTTGTTTTCACTGATTCCAGCCAGTGGCTTGATAATTTCATAATGTTACGATTTTTTATGATGTATAATTTAAATATGATGTAGGTCTAGTATAATTCACGTATACTTCACGTAAACGTCCTGAAATAAACATAAAAGTGTCCCGTGTGCTATTTAACATACGAAAAAACGATCTTCAGACCAGTCACATAAATGTCTGGCCACATAAACGCCTTTACTGGCATAACTGATACTTCAAACCAACACTATTTTTCCATAAACATAAACTTTTCGGATACGACTTGAGACAACACTGCATCTATTATCACATAATTGACAGACCACAGCAACATAAATATATATAACAATATATATATATATATAAAGCAACATAGCTTTGCGCAACATGACATGTCCATGCTCGCTCTGTACTTCCTTAATCCACGACATTATATCCGTCACTTTACCACCTACATAAATTTGTATTGTTTTAACAACAAATGTCTTCCCATTCAGATCCCGCCACATACATCCTGAGAAATTGTGGATATTTAGTTATTCTATTGCAAAGGTGGGGCCTAGTGATATCTGTAGTGAGACAATGGACCACAGCTATAAAAAAGTGTGACTAAAACGGACTAAGAATAAATATATTTATTGGAAGAAGAAATTATGGAAATGTTTATTGGTTCATTGTGAAATAATGGAGGAGCCAGAAATAATCTTACCTATCTCAAGTCTAGTTTGCAGTCATAATCTCGAACTTCTCACTCCTTCCCCTGTTGCATTGAAGTTTTCGCAAGACCCAAATACGACATTGCCTCTCCAACATGGTGTCCAATAGAGAGAAGACGCAAACTGAAGGTTACTGACTGACTGCAGCAGCAGCCAATTGAATTCTACTATACCAAGAGCTATACTCTTTAAGATCCTTCTGCTTTTAAGATAAACATTCCTAAAGTTGTTATTTCCACACAGATTCTCTGTCTGATCAAATGATTATTGGCAATACGCATTAAGCAAAAAACACATCAAGGATTGAAACGCTTATGTAAAGCCATGTGAACATTTCATCGATACATTTTTTCGATTTCTTGATATCCCAAATGCAATTTCAAGTAAGACACGCCCATCATGTCAAGTAAGACACGCCTATCATGTCAAGTAAGACACGCCCATCATGTCAAATTAGACACGCCCATCATAATTCATCAGTCCTTCATGCTTTGTATTGATGTGAACCAGAATCAGAATGGGGTTTTATTCGCCAGGAAAATTCACACAGTAAAGGAGTTTACTGTGACAGAAAGGTGCACACATTAAGCATATAGACTAAGAATCTTAAATAGTGGAGTCACTGCTGCTGAACCACGTCCATAACCACAATTACGTGCAATATTATGCAGTTGCGTGCAAGTATTAGGTGCAATGCTGTTTACTACAATATTCTGTACGTGTCTGTATGTCATCCACTAATTCATGGCAGGAGCCACCTCACTTAAATCTGGCGAATAAAACCCCATTCTGATTCTGATTCTGGCATGTTTAGAGGCGTTTTTAACTTCACAACTTGATCTACTGGATTTGGTTGAGCAGAGATTGTACTAACAAGTTGTACACAACTGTCCTGCATCCTTCATAACAAACTTGATGGTCATCTGAAGAGGAGACAAGACAATTCTTCAATATTTAATGGGCTGTTTTGGAAACATACCACTGGTTTGGGCAAGTGAGCTTTCTCTACTTCGACCATACAAGAGATGCACCTATTCTTCTCAGAGTCTAATTATATTATTTAAATAAATGTGAACAAATCTGCTAAAGCTATTTCATTTAGTCAATTTTGGTAAATAAAGCTGACCGGCGTGCTGCAGTTGCTGCATCAGTCACCAATAGAGGGAGCCAGCAGCGAGGACCTGACCTGAAGTTCCCCTGCACACACACACACACAAGTAATTAGACAGTCTGAAGTTGCGTGTGATGTCCTGTGGTCTGTCCCAGAGTCCTCCAGTGTCCCACAGTCCTCCAGCGTCCCAGGACAAGCAGGACAGAAGATGTCCATGTCCAGGCGCTGATCCTGCAGTTCCATTCATGTTTTGGCAAAAGTCTCTCTGGTTGACATATATCTATATGTATATATTTATATATGAAATAATAATATATATGTATATGTCCCTTCAGTATGGACCGCTTTGGCAATACTGCTCTACCTGAATGTCATGCCAGTAAAGCATTCTGAACTGAGAGAGAGAGAGAGAGAGAGATAGAGAGAGAGAGAGAGAGAGAGAGAGAGAGATAGAGAGAGAGAGAGATAGAGAGAGAGAGAGAGAGAGAGAGAGATAGAGATAGAGAGAGAGAGAGAGAGAGAGAGAGATAGAGAGAGAGAGAGAGAGAGAGAGAGATAGAGAGAGAGAGAGAGAGAGAGAGAGAGTGGGAGAGGCAAAGAGAGAAAGGGAGAGAGAGAGAGAGAGAGAGAGAGCACTGCTCTTGTGCGTAAAGAACGCGCAAATACTACCCAGCAAAATAGATCTGACAAAGACCAGATTAGACTAAACCAACAACTGCACAATAGTTTCACAGCAACCAGATCTTGTAAAACTTAGTGGAGCAGCTGCTGTGCTATATAGAGAGGAGACACAATCCCCCAGATTAGCAAATGAAGCTCAGGATTTAGAAGCTCCCCATCAACCAGAGGCTCATCGAAGTAGCCGTATACTATTAGACAAAGACTATTACAGTTTTTAGTATTTTACAAAAGTATTTACATTTTCGGCTAGGAATAGTCCTGTAGTTTATTCGCTTCTCTCGTCCAAATGAGATCATAAGGTTTCATGCGTTATGACATGACTTTACTGGACGTTTTTAAAATGAGATGGTTGGTATGCAGGGATACGTTTCTGTACTTGAAACTGAATTTGAATTATGTTCAAAAGTAGTAACCCAAAGAAAAGGGCGAATCCTTATTTTATTTAACAAGAACTGGCATGACGACTGGGAAACGAACATTAGGGTCAAGTTTAAGTTAAACTGCAAGGTTCGTGAGTAGAGGGAATTTATACGGTACATTATTTATTCTCCAGAACCACGGAGAGCTCTTCGTGTCAAAATGAGAAAAGTTGTCCTCAAAGAAGCCATTAAACGTTTTCCTTGGCTGGCTAACGTTACACTTTATGGATGTTTATTTGCCGGTGGGGATTTAGTGCATCAGTTCATGGCGCAGAAGGAGCAGATGGACTGGAAACACACTCAGAATGTGGCAGTAGTTGCATTAAGCTTCCACGGTAACTTCAACTACTTCTGGTTACGAGCTTTGGAACAACGTTTTCCAGGGAAATCAGCCGGGATGATTCTCCGAAAACTGCTTCTGGACCAAAGTTTTGCGTCTCCTTTGGCGACAAGTGTCTTCTACACAGGTACAGTTAACATACTGAATGAAACAGCCATCAGTCATTTATTATATTACTGTGCTGTTAACACAATGTTTTACCTTGGACTTGAAATGTATCATGAAACATTGAATTAGTGCGTAACCTTGGAGTAACTATCGGATGATCGTTTTGGTGTTGATTAAATCTCTCCCCTCTAGGTGTGAGCCTTTTAGAGGGCAAAGATGATATCTTTGAGGACTGGAGGGAGAAGTTCTTCAACACGTGGAAGGTAAGGCTGAACTATCAGGCCGGCAGGAAAGTCACCTTCCTGAAGGAGCCCAGATTAACCTAGATTGGTACCACTGTCATGTGTGTGTAATTAAACTACAATAGTTTTAAATGTAAATCAAGGCTGTCTAAAATAATGTAAGAAAAAACTACTATAATAATCCAGGCACTGTTGTCGATTATAATAGCAAACGTTTGTTTGTAACCTAAGAAGGATTTTGGCATTGTGATATTGCATGCCTGGTATAAATAGCCCCATACTGCACATTTCAAGGCAAAGTACAGAGACTTTGTATGGCGAGTGACCTTTAAGAAGAACTGTGTGTGCTGAATTGTAGTGAGGATGTCAGTGATATAATGTGTGTGTGTTCTGTTACATTTCAGACTGGACTCATGTATTGGCCTTTCATGCAGGTAAATCGGAAGATTTACATACTTATTTTTTACTGTAGGCCACTGTATTGATATATGAAGTTTACTTAATGTGTGTGTGATGAGTTTGGTTAATTGTAAATCAAGTTGAGGTATTAAAGTTACTTTAGTTTCCATATTTTGTCAAACAAAATGTAATCCGCTCTGTTTGCAGTTCAGAGCTGAAGGTATTTGGTTCACCTATCATAGTTTACATATAGTGACGGATAAGGAACGTTTCTTATACTTACAGTGAGCACTTAACCAGAACTTTAGATTGCTGAACTACAGCACCTGTCTGAGTTTGTTCTCAGTGACACAAGGATGCCCCCCCCCCCCCCCCCCCCACCCCCCTTTGTCTATTTTGGTCACTCCTTTTCAAAACTGGCTTGTCTTCTCTCTTTTATCTGCTTCTTTATCTCACTCTCTCACACGTGCTTGAAGTAGTGTGTATACATAAACACATGCTACACATCCTCCACTTTTGACATGTGACATCCCCCCCACCATCTTCCTCCAACAGTTACTGAATTTTGTGCTAATGCCACTGCACCTGCGGACGGCGTTCATGGGCTGCTGTGCGTTCCTCTGGGCCACCTTCCTGTGCTTCTCCCGCCAGAGCGGCGATGGAACAGCGACCATGGCCCTGGCCTTCGTTCGGGACCCCCGCAAGACCCTGGAGGCTATACGTGAGGCCCGCCTCTCCAGGAGGAAGCAGAAGGCTGAGCAGGACGAGAACTGACTCACTGTCAGTTTTTGCTCATTGACTCTTTGGGGCTCATTGTGCCCAACTTGTAGTTGTATACAAACTGATCATGTCTGTACAGAATGAACAGATATGCTAGTTTAACCCTTTCATGCATGAGAGGGTTAATAGATTTAGATCATATATAATTTATTGAATAGGCGTAAATATTTTGCCTAGTTTGGTGTTTTGGGATTTTGTTGGAATCGTTTGCTGTGGTCTTTCTCCCTGGGTCTTTTATTAGCAATACCCTTTATAGTATGAGATGAAAAAATGTGTACGTTTCTGAAAAACTATGAACATTTGAAATTGTAATTTAAGTGCCATTTGCTAACCCTAAACCTAACCCATTGTGTACCCATTCCGTTAAATGAGTTGTTAGTATAAACATTGATGGGTTAATCATTTCCACTTACTGGAAATACATTGAGGGAAGGTGTGTGTGTGTGAGAGAGAGTGACAGAGAGAGCGAGAGAGATGTGTGTGAATGCTGTTGTGTGTATTCCTGACTAAAGCTATCCTGTCCTATTACTTGAAACATCTATTCATCAAATAGGTTGCCATCATCAAGCCAAATACCTTATGAAAATCACTGCATCCTGTCCCAAAGACACATAATTAACATAGACCCTCATTTGCAGTACTTAGTCAACCGATTGTAGAAATAATGGTTTCAGGTGTATACTGTAGTTACAGTTGAATCTTGTTGTTATTTACAATAAAAACAGAAGACTTATTAATTCCCAGCAGATTCACAGTGCACATGACCATTCAGGGCAGAGAAAGCTCATATGTGGAGCTATCCTCAACAGCTCTTTGGCTATTGTTTTGTTTTTGTTTGGCCCTAAACAAATGGCTGGCCCTGCTTTCCTGTATAATCCTTTGTAGTGTTATCTTTAACATAGTTGCAAACTATTAGCCTTCCTTGATGGTAATTTAACAGGACGTCTATTCAGAGTCATTTTAATTACATATAGATGGATATAGGTTAAGTATAGGTGAAGGCATGTAATATTACCATGCGACTTTGACACACAGTAATATGGCTCACAGGCTTTGGGTGGCAGTGCACGTGGATTAACTTGGTTAAGACTGTTAATCTCTGAAAGGACGAAGTTGCCTAGCGTTCTGTTGACCTCTGACTTTAGGAAGAGGAAATACAATTCCCTTTGAGGCAAGTGCCCTTCAGGTACCTACTGTATAAGAAAGATCAGGTGTCAGATGAAGCTCATTGTTGTCTTCAGCATGAAATATACAATTAGTACTTGTAACATTGATTTACAAGGGCTTGAGATTTCCATCTGAAGTTACATTTGATTCATCAGAAATGTATTTGATAAATATTTAATAGCAAAGGAATTAATAGCCTATGCCTTGACTAGGTGATGGCTTTTCTAATAATGCATTATGGAACAGTGGTGTGCACAGAGGTTGAATAAAATGTGAATTCCATTTATTTTGTTGTATTATAAACCTTCACTCATCATCAGGGCTGGTTCTAGACAGGCATATATGAGGGGGCAGTCAGAGATGTGAAGGGGGCACCCCCCCCCCCCCCCCCCCCCCCCCCCCCCCCCGCGCAACAGAAAATGCCAGGGCAGAATTTTGGTGGGGGGGTTGGTGGTGGTGGTGATGCCCCCTTCACATTTCTGACTGCCCCCTCATGTATGCCTGTCGGGGGGGGGTAGTAATCTCGCCTAGGGTTCTAAATAAGGTAGAGACATTTCTGATGAATTTCGTAATGTCTATGTTCATCTCTGTGCTTTTAACGCTGCTGCTTGTTCAAAGTTTTACCGCTCCGTGGTGAAACCTGACACCACACTGTGGAGGTTGATTTGAGGGGGCAATACATTTATTTGAGGGGGCGGCCCTGCTCATCATACATGCTACATAATTTGCCAAGCTAGTCCTGTGGATGGATGAACTCTGCCTAACAAATTGTTCAAGTCGGTGGCAACTTTGTTGCTACTTGTTGTTGATAAATGTGTTTTATTCAACTATTTTCATGAATGTTACATTGTAATTGTAACAAGGCACTTCACTCTATGTTTCATAATCGATAAACCCACTATGTTTTGGGGACTATCACGTTGCTATGCTCAGTGATCTATATGCTCTTTTGTAATGTCCTCTCTTGTAAGTCACTTTGGATAAAAGCATCTGCTAAATGACTAAATGTAGGGAATCATCTCAAGCTTGGAACGATTGGGCATTGTGAAATCAATTAGTCATTTCATGCACCAATTTATGAGAAACAATTATCCAAGCAACTGAAGATAATTTTGCTTCCAAAATGACTGATAGAGCGGTTTTATATCAGAACTACCCAACAGTGATCGATACATGACACAGTAGAGCTACAGATCCCCATTTCAGTTTTCCTATGGGATTCCAGAAGACTATTGGAACGGTTCAAAGGTCATCATGGCTTTGTCAATCTCTAAAACACGATGAACACAGGCTGCACCATGAGACCAACGGAGAGGACACTTATTACAGTTCAGTTTTAATGGGTATGACCTTATCAGCTGATACCAGGTCCAATTGAAAATGTGGTCGCCTGCAGTAAATGCTGCTTTTATTTTAAAGTGATTCCCAGGGAGTTTGTTGAAAGCTCCTTTGAGTCTGTGTTTCTGACTGTGGAGATGCTGTGCTCTGAATAGAAGAAACGCTGTGGCCTGCTGTCTTACACACACACAGACACAGACACAAAAACAAACACAGACATGTACAAAAGGCCAATTCAGGGCAGGGAAAGCATCTTATGACTGTGTGAAGAATTCCCCAGCCACTCCCTCCACTCTCACCTTTGTTAGGTAAGGATTAGGAATCTGTGGGCCCAAGCAAGGTTATCATAAACACACTAAACTGGTTCCAGGACAAGGTAAGTGTTGTTAGTAGAATATTTAGGTCCCATGGCATCGGCCCTTAGCTTGTTGGCACTAGAAGTAATGTCATATGATGGAGGGCGGGAATTCTACAGCCACTAGGATGACAGACTTATGTTGTAATGTAGATTTGTGACTTTGTGACTGGGAGATAATGACAAAACTAAACCTGTGTTGATGGATTATGGTAGCTGTATTTTTTTGACATGAAAGAACATTATGATTGTTTTCTGTCATCTGGGCTGAGCTCCATGCCTTATCATCCTTCAAAGATCTGTATGGTCGAGCTAAAACAGTAAACCACAGCCCTCAACAGTGAGGCGTTGCTGCCTTTACCTCACTTACACTGGGTCTTCAAGCATCAAGGTGTGAAAGACCTTGGCTCTATGAAGTCGAAAATGAGCAGTACTAGTTCATCCATGTTATATGTGAACAATAACAGCTACTACTGCCTGTGTAACAAGACATATGAATACTTCAGTGAAGGGTATCTGTGTTTTACATTTAAAAAGAAGCGTTACGAAGTGCAAAGACTTGTGTTGAAGACTATCTTAGGACCTATTTACAGTTTGGAAATGTTTCATTTACATTTTCATTTATTCATTTAGCAGACGCTTTTATCCAAAGCGACTTACAGTAAGTACAGGGACATTTTCCCTGAGGCAAGTAGGGTGAAGTGCCTTGCCCAAGGACGCAACATTGTATAGCCACAGCCGGGGCTCGATCTCACAACCTTCCGATCATGAGGCCAACGCCTTAACAATTGAGCCATCTGACCCCCCACCTCCCCCCTCAGGTAGTGTTTCAATCGCAACCTTTACATAATAAACGTGTATAATGCTCAAAAGTGTCTGGGTTTTTTTCTGATTAAAAAACAACAACAAAGAAGCAAACTTAAAGTGAAAACATTCTTTATAGAATGAATGGAAAAATATATTTTAAAATCCAAGTTACCTAATCGATCAAATTAAAACCTAAACGCATAAGAGTGAATGAGAGTAGCATACCCAATATGACAAATTACATATCTGATAACATACAATTGCAGAGGAACTCTTGAGTTATGTATTTTACTCTAACAAATCATCAGAAAATGGAGTGGAGTAAGGGAAAATTTTGGACACTTTCTCACAATTTCCTATACAATAATTTTGCTTCCAAAAATCTATTCAATATAGTCTTAAATTAATGTAGATCCTTCTAGTGTCAACTATAACAAGACTAAAATAATTAAATTAAATAGAAAGACAGCTCAAATAGAAGAATATCCCTTTACAAGTCAGTTAAAGCATGTCACACTGCAATTGATTAAGACTGTAGGAATAGTAGTAACTAAAATCATATGAGTGCATCCCCCTCTACTCATCAGAAGTCTCCCCATTTACTGGCTCCTGTTCTAAAGGTGGTGTGGAGGGCACTGGCTCCTCCTCCTGGATGTCACAGTTGTTACTCTGCCTGCTTCTCCGACCTGCACCGCCACTGATGTTCCCGAAGCTGCCAACACGACGAGGGCTGTCGCTAAAGGATGGCTCCCCGCTACGCCTGGGAAATCCCCGGGAACGTTGTGAAAAGTAGGAATGAGGAAAAAGAAGATAGATGAAGATAGGAGATAGAGAAATGACAGTCACAGGGGACAAGTAGAGGTTAAACCTGCTTTGTCCAAGCACAAGAAGTAGCCTCAGAAAGAAATTAGAACACGCCATATTTGCTCTCCAAGATGGCACTAAAATTAATATTTTTGCAGTAAATCCTGAGTGTGAGAGAATTAATAGTATCTGAGAAGTACAGAGTTGAAGCAGGGTATTAGCAGTCAAAGGAAGAGGAAGAGGAGGAAGAGGAACGTTGGCATCACAACAAGGTTTGTTGTAGATTCATACATAATTGATTGGAGGGCAGATTGGCCCTTGAGGTCACATTTGTGTATTCTTTCAGCAAAAAGTGCTCCAGCTGTAATCCAAGTTAGGTAGACTAACTCAGCCGAAGAAAGGTGATTAGGTTGCTACGTCTCAACCTACCTTGTTGCACTGAAATGTTAGTACATTAGATAGTTGGTGTGTAAAGCCAGAATACTTGTGACTGGAGCTACCTCATTTTGCTCCTGAGGGAGGACACCTCTCGCCCCAGGGCATCGTTGGCCTCCGAGGCCTCGTCCAGCTCCCGCTGCAGCTTCCTTCGGCCCACTGCCATGCGCTGAGACTCCTCCTCAGCCTCCTCCAGCTGACGCTTCAGCTGCTTCAGGCGCACGCTGGCCTTCTCAGCCTGCGGAGGGGATGAGGATGAGGAGAGGTGAGGAACCAGAGGAAGGAGGTGGGGTGGATCAGAGAAGGTGAGATATGAGAGAAGGTATGAGGGTTGGACAGGAAGATGATGTGTGAAAAGGTGGTTTGATAGAAATGATATCATGATGGAGAGAGGGTAGAGAGGAGGAGAAGGGGATATTACAACATGTGATCCTGGATGTTAAATTAGCTACAGGTACCCTCATGCTGTGCCAATATGAAGTTATGTGTATACATATTTCTGTATGTATGTGTTCCTCAAGCAAATTACAAGCAAAATTCCTGTTGATGCCTGTTGATCAGCTCCTTGTCTAAAGAAAGAAGAAGAAAAACCCAGAGGAAACCTGGAAGATCTGACCTGGTCTTTGTACTGCTGCGCCTGTCTTCTCTCATCCTCCATCTGCACAGTCACATCTTTGAGTTTCTTCTCCTTCTGACGCATGGTCTTAGCACTGTTCTGTCTCTCTCTGAAAATCAGATATACATCCAAATCAAGAACTGGACAGATTCACATTCCGTTCACAATACCATCCGCAATCCAGCCCTCAAACTAAACAACCTCTCAAAGTATTTATAGATTTTTGCGTAGTATCACCATAGTTTATTTTGTTGCATGATTGAAAACACTTATTACCTGTTATCACAAGTATGCACAGCCTACATTCCCCATAATCCACTGCTTTCCCCACCTGATCTCTATGTCCAGCTGCTCCTCCACCTGGTGCAGCTTGGACTCCAGAGTGGCGATGGAGGACTTGAGCTTGGAGCGGCCCTGGCTCTCCATATCCTGGAGCTTGGCCTTCAGGTCCCGGTTGTGCCGCTCCAGCTGCTGCTTGGCGCCATCTCTTGTCTGGGAGGAGCAGCGCTCCGCCTTCAGCTCCTCACTAAGCTGCTCCACCTGAGTGGGGAGAGGAGGAGGAGGAGGTGGGTCAGGGGCGGCCTGGGAACCATGTGAATCAGACAGCTTATGTTTAATTTGCTCTGGAAGATAAGGACTATGGCTCTCAAGGACCAGGGTTTCCTACCCCTGAGGAAGATAAGGACTATGGCTCTCAAGGACCAGGGTTTCCTACCCCTGAGGAAAATAAGGACTATGGCTCTCAAGGACCAGGGTTTCCTACCCCTGAGGAACACAGTCCTCCCTGTACCCTCCCTAGCACAGTGCTTCCTATACACTACCTAGTCCAGGGGTGGGCAATCCTGGTCCTCGTGGGCTGCTGTCCTGAACTTTCACAGAGCTTGATAACAACACATTCATTTGAATTAGATGTGCTGGAGCAGGGGAACGTCTAAAACCTTCAGGACAGCGGCCCTTGAAGACCAGGATTTTCCACCCCTGACCTAGTCCATAGTCATCTCTAACCTGTATGCAGTGCAATCCTTTCTCCAGTGGACACATCTCTCCATACTTTTTCTAGTACAGACTTGTTACTCTTCCTAGTACACCTTCCTCCTCCCTCGACCCTCCCTATCCCCCCCCCCCCCCCCCCCCCCCCCCGCTACCTTTCCTAATGCACACCCTGCACCACCTGTTGTTGGCTCTTCCTGAGGCGGTCATTGAGGGTCTCCACGTTGGCTTGTTCCTCCTCCAGCTCCTCCTCCAGCTGACTGATCCGGGCATCCAGGCGCCGCTTGTCATCAGAGAAAGCTGACCTGAGGGGGCAAGGAACAGGAGAAGGGTGGCTGGAGATTGGGGTAAATAGTGGTAAACAGTAGTAAAAAGAGGAGGATGAAGAGACAGGGATGAAGTGGAGACATGGAAGCGAGGGACATATTTCTCTGCCATAAACTGACAGAGATGAGGAGGAGGAGGGTGATGGAAATAAAAGGGTAAAATAAACTGAATCTGTATACAGGCAGGGCTATTGTATCCATAGGTTTGGTAAGGAGGAGAACGTTTGAAACATCCTTCTTTTTCCCAGTATCCTTTAGAAATACTGTAGTACGGCAAGGCAAGGCAACCTAAGGCCTGTTTCAGCCAGTCACTCACTTCCCAGACGTGTTGCTGAGCAGCTCCTCAGACAGCTCGTCTCTCTCTGTTTCTGCCTGCTTACGGGTCCTCTCAGCCACTGACACGGCCTGGGGGGATGGAGGATGGATGGAGGATGGATATGGATGGAGGATGGATGGATGGAGGTTGAAGATGGTAATAAGAATGGTTTTTTCAAAGAAGAAAAGGGAGATGAATACATATGAGTATGTACAGAGAGATGGCAGGTAGTCAGGTTGGTTGTGTGTATTTTGGGACCCAGCATGTGCAAGGTTGTGTGTGTCTACAACACCTCTTGGAGATGCATGATATCAGCCTCCAAGGCCTTGGCTCTCCTCTCAGACTCCCTGCCTGAGGCCAGTGCCTCCTTCTGGGCCACCCGAGAGTCCTCAAGCTCCCTCTGGAGGTCCTTCATCTGGCCCTGGGAAGGAGACAGAGGTAAGAAGCAATAGAAAGATTTAGGGAAATTCATTGCAGAGGAAATGGAAAGATATTCTGTATCTTAGGCCTCAATTGGTGCATTTACAACCAGACCTGGATCTTCCGCAGCTGCTTTAGGGCCTCGTCCCGCCCCCTGCCTTCCCTCTCTGCATGCTCCTCCAGGTCCTGCAGCTCGCCCTCCATCTTCTTCCTGCCTGCCATGGCCAGGACACGCTGCTTCCTCTCATCCTCCAGCTCCGCCTCCAGCTCACGCAACTACGGTGACAGAGGGAGAGATAGGAGGAGACAGAGAGAGGGGGATAGAGTGGAGGAGACAGAGAGAAGGGGATAGAGTGGAGGGGACAGAGAGAGGGGGATAGAGTGGAGGAGACAGAGAGAGGGGGATAGAGTGGAGGGGACAGAGAGAGGGGGATAGAGTGGAGGAGACAGAGAGAGGGGGATAGAGTGGAGGGGACAGAGAGAGGGGGATAGAGTGGAGGAGACAGAGAGAGGGGGATAGAGTGGAGGAGACAGAGAGAGGGGGATAGAGTGGAGGAGACAGAGAGAGGGGGATAGAGTGGAGGTGACAGAGAGAGGGGGATAGAGTGGAGGAGACAGAGAGAGGGGGATAGAGTGGAGGAGACAGAGAGAGGGGGATAGAGTGGAGGAGACAGAGAGAGGGGGATAGAGTGGAGGAGACAGAGAGAGGGGGATAGAGTGGAGGAGACAGAGAGAGGGGGATAGAGTGGAGGAGACAGAGAGAGGGGGATAGAGTGGAGGAGACAGAGAGAGGGGGATAGAGTGGAGGAGACAGAGAGAGGGGGATAGAGTGGAGGAGACAGAGAGAGGGGGATAGAGTGGAGGAGACAGAGAGAGGGGGATAGAGTGGAGGAGACAGAGAGAGTGGGATAGAGTGGAGGGGACAGAGAGAATGGGAAAGAGTGGAGAGGACAGAGAGAGGGGGAAGAAGTGGAGGAGACAGAGAGAAGAGGATAGAGTGGAGGAGACAGAGAGAGGGGGATAGAGTGGAGGGGACAGAGAGAGTGGGAAAGAGGGGAGGACACAGAAAGGAGAGATAGGAGGACACCGAGGAGGAGGGGGACAGAGATGGAAAGAGACAAATAGAAAAGTGGTAGAGATGAAAAGAGAGGAGGCAGAGGAAGATGAGAGGAAAACTGTTCAAGAGGTCTGGAAAAACAGCCTGTCAAATGGCTGGTGTGATATTGAAGTGGTGGTAATGGGACATGATGTAGATTTGATCTCATATGTGCCAAACAAGTGATCTTTGTCGACACAAAGTGTTCCCCCAGAACGCTACCTGTTTGAAGAGTTGCCTCTTATTCTCCTCATCCATCTCATCCCGAGCCTGTAGCTCGCGGTTGCACTGTGCCTTCAGGGCTTGGTTGTTGACCTCCAGACGCAACTTTGCATCCTCTGCCACCTGCAGCTCGTCCTCCAGCTCCACCACCTGGACACGCATCTCCTCCACCAGGGCCTCGAGGGTGCGCTTGGCCTTCTCCATTTCATGGACCTGGGGAGGGAGGTAGACAGGGCCTTATGTTAGCACCCGCTAACGTATTCGGGCTTGAGTGTAACGCAATCACTCTTGCTAGCCATTTAGGCACGAGGAATTTTATAGATCCAGTAGTATAGAACAGTAGTGTTCTCTAAAGACATCGGAAATAATTAATTTAAATGTGACACTCCAAGCTATAATCCTACATCAGGTCATTCTAGTCTCAGACCTATTCCCTCATGCTTGAGCATCACAGCGACAGAGTAGGTGTAGGATGGATGAAGCAGGAGGGGGGAGAGGGGGATGAGAGAGGAAGGGAGAAAAATATGGTCTTCTAGAAAACAAAGGTGCATGACTGACGTTCTTTCCCACGTCGTCCTTGGAGCTGATCAGATCCTCCATCTCGGCTCGGAGGGTCTTGTTGCTCCTCTCCGTCTCCTCCTGGGCGCGCCGCATCTCATCCAGCGCCCGTTCCAGCACCAGAACCCGGGTCTCCTTCTCCCGGGCCTCCGCCTCCGCCCGGTCTCGCTCCTCACCACACTTGGCCGACACAGAACGTTCCTCCGCCAGCATCTGATGGATTGAGGTGGCGGGAAAGAGGAGTGGAGAGGAGGGAGAGGGGAAGAATCCAAGTGAGACAAGGACGAGAGAAAGAAGTCACTGATTGAGGGTGACTGTCACTACGCCCGGTATTATTGACAGAAACCTACCATTTAAATAATGTACCAACATCTAGCAGAAAACAACAAAGAATATCAAGAATGAAATGGCATACATTTTTACAATTGCAACTCGTGCTACGAACTATGGCTGAATATCTTAACCCTTTTCACAAGCCATCACAGACCTGATCAAACTTCTTCTGCTTCTTCTCCAGGTTGGAAACCAGCTGTCTCTGGCTGTCCAGGTCCATGAGCAGGTCCTCCAGCTCCTGCTGCAGACGGACTCGGCTCTTCTCCAGCTTGTCGTAGGCTGAAGCCTTTTCCTCGTACTCCCCACCTGCTGCCTCTAGATCTCGCTGCAGCCGCTTCCTCACTTCCTCCAGCTGTTCCACTGTCCCTGACAGATCTTCCAGCTTCTTCTTGGCGTCAGACAGCTGCCAAGGATCAGGGTAATGTGGGATCAGGTTGAGCATGTGTTTTAGATGTTTGTCATAATCCTTTTAACATTTAACAATAACATGTATTCATTTAGCAAATGCTTTTATCCAAAGCGAGTTACAGTAAGTACAGGGACATTCTCCCTGAGGCAAGAAGGGTGAAGTGCCTTGCCCAAAGACACAATGGGCTCGATCTCACAACTTTCCGATCACGAGGCCAAAGCCTTAACTCGCTGAGCCATCTGACTCCCTTTTAAGACTCTTAAACTGAATCCTGTGGTGAATAATGACTTCTTGGTCGTATCACCTGTTTGTAGGTGATGTGTTGGTACCAGTCTGCTTGCCTGGCTCTGTGCGTCTGTGGCAGTACTGACCTGCATGTTGAGGCTGGACACCTGTCTCTCCACGGTCCTTTTGGCCTCCGTCTCCTCCTCCAGCTGTTCCAGCAGGTTGTTCCTCTCGTCCTCCATCTGACGCAGGCGCCCCGACACGCTGAGCTTCTGACGGGTCTCATCAGCCAGCAGCTCCTGGAGACATCGAGAGGTGAGAGACCGGAGGGGAGGAGGGGGGAGGAGGGACAGAGGGAGAGTTCCCAAAAGACACAGACAGAGAGAGATAATGAAAGAGATTGATTGAAGAGAGGGATTTTTCCATTTCACTCACAGATATATTCCACATTGGCGACGAAATGGAGAGAGAAAAGAGAAGAATGTGTGTGTTCTGCAGCCATGACTGTGTTTCTCTCTGTCACCTGTGCATCCTGCAGCTGAGAGCCCAGGCTGGTCACATCTTTACTCAACTTGATGTTCTTCCTGTCTGCCTCACTCAGTAGATTAGTCACACTGTCCAACTCCACCTGATGGGAGGCAGAGAGGGAGGGAGGGAGGGAGGGGAAGAGAGAGAGGGAGAAAGAAAGAAGCGTGAGAGCGAGAGGGAGAGAGAGAAAGAGAGAGAGGGAGAGAGAGAAAGAGAGAGAGGGAGAGGGAAAGAGAGAGAAGCGTAAGAGAGAAAGAAACAGAGAGAGAGAGAAGTGTGAGAGAGAAAGAGGGGAGGGAATACAGACACTTTTATACAGTCAATGAGAAATGTGATGTAAAAAATAAGAAGTGATTAAAAACAGGAGTGGATAAAGAGAGAGAAAAACAGAGCGAAGGAGTCAAGGGAAACCCTTACAGTGATCTTGGAGACTCGATCTCCCAGCTCCCCCTTCTGCCTCTCGCTCTCGCTGAAGCGTGACTGCAGGTCAGCCAGCATGGACTCCACCTTCTTCTTCTTGTGCTCCACCTCCTGCTTAGTGCTGGCCATGGAGCGGAGGTCTGCACCTAGGTCCAACGACTCCTTCTCCAGGGCCTGTTTAGCCTTCTCCAGGCTGGCCCTGACCTAGAGCATGGAGGGATTAAGAAAGGGGGAGAAAGAGGTGCAGAAAAGAGAGAGAAAGAAGTGCAGAAAAGGGCGAGAAAGAGGTGCAGAAAAGTGATCTTAGAGGTTAACTGGGCTGAAATCTATCTTTAGGGGGTGGTTGAGGATGTAATTGGGAACATTGGTGAGTGTCCATTGAGGCTAATACGATTGTTAGCACATAATGTGTGAGTGTGTGTGTATATGTGAGTGTGTGTGTGTGTGTGTGTATGAATGTGTACTGTGTGTGTGTGTGTGTGTGTATGAATGTGTACTGTGTGTGTGTGTATATGTGAGTGTATATGTGTGTGTGTGTGTGAGAATGTGTACTGTGTGTGTGAATATGTGTGTGTGTGTGTGTGTGTGTATGAATGTGTTATGTGTGTGTATATGTGTGTGTGTGTGTGTGTGTGTGAATGTGTACTCTGTGTGTGTGTGTGTGTGAATATGTGTGAATATGTGTGTGTGTGTGTGTGAATGTGTACTGTGTGTGTATATGTGAGTGTATATGTGTGTGTGTGTGTGTGAGAATGTGTACTGTGTGTTTGAACATGTGTGTGTGTGTGTATGAATGTGTTCTGTGTGTGTGTATATGTGAGTGTGTATATGTGTGTGTGTGTGGGAATATGTGTGAATATGTGTGTGTGTGTGTGTGTGAATGTGTACTGTGTGTGTATATGTGAGTGTATATGTGTGTGTGTGTGTGTGAGAATGTGTACTGTGTGTGTGAACATGTGTGTGTGTGTGTATGAATGTGTTCTGTGTGTGTGTATATGTGAGTGTGTATATGTGTGTGTGTGTGTGTGTGGGAATGTGTACTGTGTGTGTGTGTGTGAATGTGTGTGTGTATGAGTGTGCACTGTGTACCCTCTTGGCCTGATCCAGCTGTTCGCTCAGTTCCTCCACAGTCTGGGTGTGTTTCTGTCTCATATCCTGGATCTGGGCTTCGTGATTATGCAACTCTTCCTCCATGGTCTTCTTCAACATGACCACTTCCTGCTCACGCTTAGCCCTAGAAGTGACAGCATCCAATCACAGTGACATAGCACACATTGGGCATCACTAATGCCCACTTCTTCTTTACTAAAATCTGCAGCCATCATGCTATTCTTCACTTTTCTTCATGTAACTTGTAAGCTCTGTTCAGCTCTTATTACATCCTTTACATCTTTTGTATTGTATACACATTTCTGTACTTCTTCATATATATCTTTATTGGCTCTCTGAGTACTGTACTGTACCTGGCTGTTCTCCATTGCGAGACTCAATAAAGGATGATCTTATATCATCTATGTTTCTCTATGTTTGCTCATTCCTGCCAAAGTAAATTCTATGTCTGTTTATCTTGCATAGCGAATAAACCCCCATTCTGATTCTGATTCTGATCTTATCTTAGAATGCACAGATCGTCCTTCACAAGTTTTGATCAGACTACCACCTCTTAAATGACATTTTCTGTCCGGTTATGAATGATGACTATACGGTCCTGGTCGTGTGTTAGAACATTGGCCATGCAGTCACTGTGAGCTCACCACAAGGTGCTCACCACCCTGTGTTCCTGACCTGAGCTCCTGCTGAGCAGCAGTGGTGTCCAGGGTGTCCTCCAGCTCAGAGCGCAGGGCGTTCAGCTCCTCCCCCAGGTCCCGGCGGGCAGCCTCAGCTTTCCCTCTGGCCCCCCTCTCAGCCTCCAAGTCCTCCTGCACCTCTCCCAACAGGGCCTCCAGCTCCCGCACACGCTTCACCAGCATCGCGCGCTGGCCACTCTCCTCGTCCAGGCTGGCTCCGGAAGAAAAAGAAGGGAGGAGAGGGGTGTAAGGGGATAAGGAGGGAGGAGAGGGGTGTAGGGGGATAAGGAGGGAGGAGAGGGGTGTAGGGGGATAAGGAGGGAGGAGAGGGGAGGAGAGGGGTGTAGGTGGATAAGGAGGGAGGAGAGGGATGTTCACAAGGAGAGCTGGTAGAGAGACATTTTTGACCATTCACGGTTAGCATGTTTCTTGCTTGCTGTGCTACACCAGTTAGCATGTAAACACCTCAAGACAGTAACATGTTCCTGGATGGAGGTGTTACGAAGCTTAGCGCATCTTCAGTTAGGCAAGACCCAACCCTGCATGCTGGGTAGGTTCACATGATGTCTCACTAAAGTGTATACCTCAGTCCCACCGCTACGCACACTCTCTCCTCTCTCTCTACCTCAGTGTCTGAACTGTCACTGGGATTCTCCCCATTAGCATAGTGACCTCCCTTCTCTGCTAGCCTATCACTACTGCTACTGTGCCTTTCAACAGGTTTCTCTCCCAGTTTAGTTGGTCCATCCTACCACTGTGCACAGCCTCCAACTACCCATCACCAACAGGCTCTTTTCTGATGGACTTGTCTGCCGCTGCTGCGACTGCCACTGTCACCCTGGATAAGAGCGTCTGCTAAATGACTAAATATAAATGGCTATGTACTGCAGACTGAGCCAGCAGCATCAGTGATTTTTACCGAGCCTGGGTGGCCTGCAGGTCCTCCTCTTTAGCAGAGAGCTGGGACTTGAGCTCAGCTATCTGGGCTTGTAGGTCGGCTAGCTGCTCCTGGAGCTCAGCCAGTTCCCCTTCCAGCTTCCTCTTGGCCTTCTCCACATCCTGTCTTCCTTTCTCTTCTTTCTTCATTCGCACTGGAACACATAGGTACAATACATCAGGGTGCAATTACATCCTAAACTGAACTGGCTTGATCACTAAATTAGGGTCTGAATTATTAGGGTTTAAAAGTTGCGGGTAAAAGATCAGAAACTGACCCTCCAGGTCAGAAACCATGGACTCAAATTTGTTTTTCAGCTTGGTCAAGTTCTTGGATTTCTCCTCCTCCTCTGCAAGGTTGGAGCTGAAGTCCACCACTTTCTCTTCTAGAAGCTTCCGCTCCTACGTAAAGGAGTAGCATAATGGCATCAGGGTTAAGGATGATGACACACACATAAAAAGTACTTAAACACCCCTCCACACACATATACACACACACCTTAAGCAGTTTGTCGTTCTGGTCCTCAAGGGCCAGAATTCTCTCCTCTAGTTTCTTCAGATTCCCCTCCATGGCGACCCTCTCCAGTAGCAGCTTCTGATGGGCATCCTCCTCCCCAGCCAGATGGGCCTCCAAGTCCTGCCACACAACCAGAGACAAGGAGAGGATGTTTATTTGATATAGTTAACAGCTATACTAGTATCTAATGGTGTCAATGGTGATGTAAGCTAGCAGCGACTACAACTTTGGCCAAACTAAGTAGGTACAATTGGTCTATTTAATGGTGGCTGGAAAGCGAACACGATGAAACTGAACAGTATTCCAGTTTAATAAGACCACTGGCTCCCACCTGAAGCTGCTGCTCCATCTGCCTCTTCTCCTGCTGGAGACTCTGGCTGCGCTCCTCCTCCTCCTCCAGCCGGGCCTCCATCTCATGCAGCACCTCCTCCAACTCCTGCTTCTTTGACTCCAAACGAACCCTCATCTCCTCGGCCTCAGCGTACAGCTCCGTTTCTGCATTGAGCTTCTCCTGGAGCAGAGTGTGCTCCTTCTCCAGCTAGGGATAAGAAGAGTGTGTGTGTGTGTCAGCTGTTCATACGTGTGTCCCTGTGTGTGTCTGGATACAGGCATTTTCATGCATGTGTAACAAAGTTGAGTGAGTTAACTTTCCTCCTCAGTATAAACTGCCCACTTGCACCATAGCTAGGTTCTGGTGGTGTTGCTGGCTAAATCTGGTGGTTCGTCACAAACGTAGGTCAGAGGAACAGAGTTGAAACCCTGCTGTGTGCACGATCAGGAGAAATCAACACTGACGTGCTACGCAATGACACCTGTGACAGGTGTATCAGATTGACCTGCATGTGTACTATATGGGCATATGTGTGTACATTTATTCTCTGTGCCACTCTGTAGTAATGAGTAGGTGTGCGTCTCACCTGTGTCTGTTTCTGGGTCATCTCTTTCAGCTCAGTCTGACTCTTCTGTGCCACCTCCTTGGCCTGCTGAAGTTCTAGATCCTTCTGACCCATCTCTTCTTCCTGTCTGGTCACCTGGAGGAGGGGCTTGACCTTTGGAACGGACAGCAGAGTCATCCATTCAAAACTCCACCAATGGTATCTTCACCATAGTGTTAGGGGTGAGATCTGTTCCTTCATTGAGAATGGAGGCTTTTAGATGTGTCTGGAGTATGTGTGTGTGTGTGTCAGTGTGATATGCGTGTGTGAGTGTGTGTCAGTGTAATGTGTGTGTGAGTGTGTGTCAGTGTAATGTGTGTGTGAGTGTGTGTCAGTGTAATATAGGTGTGTGAGTGTGTGTCAGTGTAATATAGGTGTGTGAGTGTGTGTCAGTGTAATATAGGTGTGTGAGTGTGTGTCAGTGTGATATGTGTGTGAGTGTGTGTCAGTGTAATGTGTGTGTGAGTGTGTGTCAGTGTAATATAGGTGTGTGAGTGTGTGTCAGTGTAATATGTGTGTGTGAGTGTGTGTCAGTGTAATATGTGTGTGTGAGTGTGTGTCAGTGTAATATGTGTGTGTCAGTGTTAGTCAGTGTAATATAGGTGTGTGAGTGTGTGTCAGTGTAATATGTGTGTGTGAGTGTGTGTCAGTGTAATATGTGTGTGTCAGTGTTAGTCAGTGTAATATAGGTGTGTGAGTGTGTGTCAGTGTAATATGTGTGTGTCAGTGTTAGTCAGTGTAATATAGGTGTGTGAGTGTGTGTCAGTGTAATATGTGTGTCAGTGTTAGTCAGTGTAATATAGGTGTGTGAGTGTGTGTCAGTGTAATATGTGTGTGTCAGTGTTAGTCAGTCTAATATATGAGTGTGTGTCAGTGTGATATGTGTGTGTGAGTGTGTGTCAGTGTGATATGTGTGTGTGAGTGTGTGTCAGTGTAATATGTGTGTGTGAGTGTGTGTCAGTGTAATATGTGTGTGTGAGTGTGTGTCAGTGTAATATGTGTGTGTGAGTGTGTGTCAGTGTAATGTGTGTGTGAGTGTGTGTCAGTGTAATATAGGTGTGTGAGTGTGTGTCAGTGTAATATAGGTGTGTGAGTGTGTGTCAGTGTGATGTGTGTGTGAGTGTGTGTCAGTGTAATATGGGTGTGTGAGTGTGTGTCAGTGTAATATGTGTGTGTGAGTGTGTGTCAGTGTAATATGTGTGTGAGTGTGTGTCAGTGTGATATGTGTGTGAGTGTGTGTCAGTGTAATGTGTGTGTGAGTGTGTGTCAGTGTAATATAGGTGTGTGAGTGTGTGTCAGTGTAATATGTGTGTGTGAGTGTGTGTCAGTGTAATATGTGTGTGTGAGTGTGTGTCAGTGTAATATGTGTGTGTCAGTGTTAGTCAGTGTAATATAGGTGTGTGAGTGTGTGTCAGTGTAATATGTGTGTGTGAGTGTGTGTCAGTGTAATATGTGTGTGTCAGTGTTAGTCAGTGTAATATAGGTGTGTGAGTGTGTGTCAGTGTAATATGTGTGTGTCAGTGTTAGTCAGTGTAATATAGGTGTGTGAGTGTGTGTCAGTGTAATATGTGTGTGTCAGTGTTAGTCAGTGTAATATAGGTGTGTGAGTGTGTGTCAGTGTAATATGTGTGTCAGTGTTAGTCAGTGTAATATAGGTGTGTGAGTGTGTGTCAGTGTAATATGTGTGTCAGTGTTAGTCAGTGTAATATAGGTGTGTGAGTGTGTGTCAGTGTAATATGTGTGTGTCAGTGTTAGTCAGTCTAATATATGAGTGTGTGTCAGTGTGATATGTGTGTGTGAGTGTGTATCAGTGTAATATGTGTGTGTCAGTGTTAGTCAGTGTAATATAGGTGTGTGAGTGTGTGTCAGTGTAATATGTGTGTGTGAGTGTGTGTCAGTGTAATATGTGTGTGTCAGTGTTAGTCAGTGTAATATAGGTGTGTGAGTGTGTGTCAGTGTAATATGTGTGTGTCAGTGTTAGTCAGTGTAATATAGGTGTGTGAGTGTGTGTCAGTGTAATATGTGTGTCAGTGTTAGTCAGTGTAATATAGGTGTGTGAGTGTGTGTCAGTGTAATATGTGTGTGTCAGTGTTAGTCAGTCTAATATATGAGTGTGTGTCAGTGTGATATGTGTGTGTGAGTGTGTGTCAGTGTAATATGTGTGTGTGAGTGTGTGTCAGTGTAATATGTGTGTGTGAGTGTGTGTCAGTGTAATATGTGTGTGTGAGTGTGTGTCAGTGTAATATGTGTGTGTCAGTGTTAGTCAGTGTAATATAGGTGTGTGTCAGTGTAATATGTGTGTGTCAGTGTTAGTCAGTGAATATATGAGTGTGTGTCAGTGTTAGTCAGTGTAATATATGAGTGTGTGTCAGTGTTAGTCAGTGTAATATATGAGTGTGTGTCAGTGTTAGTCAGTGTAATATATGAGTGTGTGTCAGTGTTAGTCAGTGTAATATATGAGTGTGTGTCAGTGTTAGTCAGTGTAATATATGAGTGTGTGTCAGTGTTAGTCAGTGTAATATATGAGTGTGTGTCAGTGTTAGTCAGTGAATATATGAGTGTGTGTCAGTGTTAGTCAGTGAATATATGAGTGTGTGTCAGTGTAATATGTGTGTGTCAGTGTTAGTCAGTGAATATATGAGTGTGTGTCAGTGTTAGTCAGTGTAATATATGAGTGTGTGTCAGTGTAATATGTGTGTGTCAGTGTTAGTCAGTGAATATATGAGTGTGTGTCAGTGTTTGTCAGTGTAATATATGAGTGTGTGTCAGTGTTAGTCAGTGTAATATATGAGTGTGTGTGTGTGTACCTTGGTGAACAGCCTCCACCACTGCCAGTTCTTCAGTTTGAGGTAGCAAGCACAGTTCCTCTGAATCACCTTCATGGCCGTCAGCTGGGCCTGCCTCTTACTGAACATCCTGCAGGGAAACAGGGGACACAAGGACACTTTGTGTTTGTTTGTGTGTGTGTGTGTGTGTGTGCGATTGTTTTTAAGAAAGCGAAATCAAAAGAAAAAAAAAGAGATAATGTGTAAGTTATATGTGTAAGAGACACTGTGTTTAGGTCAGAGTGCATGTGTGTGTGTGTGTGTGTGTGTGCAGACCCTGTGCATGTGTGAGTCTACGTCTCAGTGTGTGCTCTACATAGAAGGAGTGTCAGTTGTGTATGCGTGTGTGTGCGTTTGAGAATGTGCCCTTGCGTGTGTGAACATTCTTTACTTGCGAGCCAGGAAGGCTCTGGCTTGAGCCTGGAAGGCGATGATGACAATGGTGAGTTTCAGGTCTCTCTCCTCCTCCAGCTGGGCCAGAACCCCGGTCCTGAAGAACATCTTGCTCTGGCCAATACGGTACAGGTTAGGATCCAGCTCCAGGTGCTTCACCTGGGAAGAGAAGACAGCTTCAGTCTAGGGTAAGGAGAACCAGTGAGCTATCAGCAAGGAGAACTGTCTTCCTGTTCGGTGAAGCATGCAGTCTGGTCCATGTTGAATCCCAAGATTCAACGTGTTGGGGCAGGAGAAGACATCATCAGTATCTTTGGGTGGCAAACAAAATCGTATTTGTAAAATCTTGTCACTGACCATAACAGAGCAGGCTTGTTTTCCATCCATGAAGCCTTTGGGAATGGCACTGGCAGCAAGGATTTCATAGCTGTAAATAGAAAAATAATTTAGAAATTAGCCCCCTCTTCTAAAAAAGCAGTGAGAGATAACAATACAGATTGGAGAACTCTTTGCCTGTAAAATGTTTACCCAACTACCCACCAATTGTCAAACAAACTAAGCTTCACCCAAATGCCAACTAGTTGTTGCACTATAAACCAGTTTATTAGATCACATCCAGTTGTGTGAACTATGAACAGGTTTTGGAACTACTCAAGTTCACGGTCCAGTCCAGGGACCTGGTTCCTCACCGTTGACGAAACTCCTGGAACACGATGCGGTTGGGAAATCCCTGCCTGCAGATCCGGATCCCCTCCAGGACCCCGTTACACCTCAGCTGATCCAGAACCAGGTTGGCGTCCATTTTACCAGCCTGCCAAAACAGAGATGCATATAAAGATAGATGTATGAGATATATGGACGGGATGATGAATGGATGGAATACATGGATGGATGAGATAAATGGATGGCTGAATGGATGGATGGCATGGGTGGATGGATGGTGAAATGCCTTATAAATAAGTTAATAAGAAAAATTAAATTTATGGTGGGTTGGAGCTGAGATTGATTGAGTGAGAAAGACTGTGGAGAAAGCGAAAAGTGTCTTGGATAAATGGGTTAAGCGCGAAAGTATGGGGCAAAAGTTTTGCACAAAGTGTAGAGCAATACTCAGACGTATTACAAGATTTTCCCTCCATATTTGTATGGGAAGGGGGGGAGGTGGGGGAGGCAGGACACACACTTTGATTGGATTGGATTTGACAATAAGGGTCTGAGGCTGCTAGGGAGTAACCCACCATCTTCTTGTGGTTCGGGATGATGCAACGCACAAAGTTGGGCTGTGTATTGTGCAGGGTGGTCATGAGCTTGCCCAGGGACTCCTTGTAGAGCTGGCCCACCGTACGAAACATGCCCTTCTTAGACTTGGTGGAGCTGGGGGTGGAGCTCTCTGACATCTTGGTGAGGGTGTCCAGCCCCACCACACGGTCAACTGGAGAGAGATCAGGAGAGGGGAAGAGAGCAGGAAGGATGGGGAGATGGTGAGCGAGACCGGGAGACACCCACCATCTCTGCTTCCGCAGCGCAGGTGTCGCAACAAGCCAACCAGCTCACCGTCCTTCCATAGGTCCTGGATGAAGGCACTTGAAGAGTTGTTTAGCAGTGCTGTCACATTGTCATTCAGAGGGTCCATGTTTTTGGTGAGCCAGTTTGCGCCGTTGTAATCCACCTGGGGAACATGGGAAAATAACCAGTGAGCTTGGATCTGTTCTGGGAAAGATGGCTCCAAAGAACACACTTTTGAAGGAACGAAACACACACAGGACCATTTCTGTTGGCTGGCTCTCTGAGGCCCCTACAGGCAGGGGTGCTGCTAAGTGTTTTGGGCCCCATAAAGATGGTCCAATTTTACCCTCTCCCCATTCAAAGTCTGTTTCATTCAACACATTCTGCTGTTGTACCTGATTTATAACAGTGAAGTGAATCCAACATCAATTAATTGGGAAATCTAATTAGAATCAACAACAAACTGATGAAAAATAATTAGAGTCTCTCTCTGTTTACCTTGCCTGCGTAGTGCAAGACAGAGAACATGGTCTTGTCCTTCAGACTTTTGGGCTTGGAGAATTTACAGTGTGTGCTGTGTGTGTTCATGAGCTTCTCCACGAAGGACAGATCTGTGGCCTTAGGGAACCAGCACTCCTCATCTAGCAGAGCCAAGATACCAGGAGGGTTGTTCTGGAGAGAGACAGAGAGAGCGAGAAAGAGAGAATATCATATGAATATGAATATTCCATCACCTTGCACTATTATCATTCTCAAGCGTGCACTGAAAGTATGTTGTGTACAGTGTGGTTCATGAAGTGGCTGTGTTGTAAATGAGAGAGATGTTCTGACATGAGTATGTGTGCACGTTAGGAGCAATATTGTGTGTGTGCATGCCTCTGCAACTACCAGCTCTGTGGGGCTGTACAGAGGGAGTCGAGGCAGATGTGTTTTTGCAAGCGGTGACTGGACCTGATGTACTGTCTGTGTATCTCAAGATCTGCTCCCTCACCCCCCAACCTGTCCCACCCCCCACCCTTTCCCAGCCCTCCCCACCCTTCCCCACCCCTCCCTATGCTGACCGGCCTCTCTATCAGCTCGATGCAGGGCTGCAGGTCCAGGCCGAAGTCGATGAAGCTCCACTCGATGCCCTCCCTGCTGTACTCCTCCTGCTCCAGGATGAACATGGTGTGGTTGAACAGCTGCTGCAGGCGCTCGTTGGTGTAGTTGATGCACAGCTGCTCAAACGAGTTGTCCTGTAAGGCAGACATTATACAGAGGCACAGCAAATCTCCATGAACTGCACTCTTCACTATTGGTTCATTGTACATGAGGAACCATGTCAGCAGTTTCCTTAGAAAAAAATTCACGACCAAACTACAACTGCCAGATGTAAGAGAGCAAGCTTCTTGTCCATGAGACGCTTTCTTCTGGCAGGTGTAGTTTGTTTGGAAACAAAGTAGTTCCCACATGAAACTGCTCAATACAAGGTCTGTGGTTGATCTTGAGTCAATGGGTCAGGATTTCTGGAAAGGGACATTGCTGTTGAGGTTTAAAGTTGACCTTTTAGCACCACAAATCACTTGCCCTTCTAGTTCCATTATGTTTGAGAAATGGTAGACATCTCTATAGCTGATTTCTTCAAAACTCTGTAACTGTCCTTGAAACAATCTAGATGGATAAATAACAGTACAGGTACGAGAATTACAAGAACAATAAAATGTTGTTGTTGATAAAGTTACTTATCTTACCTCAAAGATCTCAAAGCCAGCAATGTCTAGGATCCCTAGAAAGGAGGAGGACTGGCGTTTAGCCTTGTCCAGAGTTTTGTTGACCCTTGCCAGAATCCAGCGGAACAGGCGCTCGTACATGGCCTTGGCCAAGGCCTCAATAGCAAAGTCAGCCTGGGATGTGGAGGAGAGAGGGAGGAGAGAATAGGGGGAGTAGGGGAGAGGAAGAGAGGGGAGTGAAGGAGCATTGGAAGAGAAAGAAGGAGGAGTGGATGGATTATACAAGGACAGAGAAGAGAAGGAATGGGAGCCAGCAGGAGAGTTAAAGACATGTTACTGATACCTGATTGTTAATTTCAGGGTTTAAAATGGAGAGTAGAGGAAGAAGGTGTACCTGCTCCTTGGTCTGGGCCTTCTGCACTACTTCTCTGCCCACTTTGATGCGGGGAGTGAGGATGGCACGGGTGAAGTCTGTCACATTGATGCCCTGCAGGTGGCACACTTTCTGGGCCGCTGGAGAGAGAGTGAGGCAGAGATACAGAGAGATAGAGACAGAGAATAAGGAGAGAAAGAAAAAGAAAGAAGAAGGAACGAGATAGATATACAGAAAGAGCGAGAGAGAGAAAAAAGAGAGAAAGAAAGATAACAAATAGGAAAGAAATATGGATAGGGGGAAATATAATAGAAGTGATGGGAAAAAGAGACGAGCGCCAGGTAAGGATAGCCATGAAATGTCACCTGGATATCCTGTTACCTGTGTTACCACCTGTGTTTCCATCCCTAACTGTGTTGTCATCTATGTATTCTGTTATCTATATCTCTGTGAGTCCTACCTGTGTTATCAGGCATGGTTGCCTGCTCATTGTTCCTCTCCTTCTTGAACTCAATGTTCCCCAGCTGCAACACAGTAGAACACACCTTCAGCATCCCTAGAAGAGAGCAGAAGATGTGCAAATGAAGATGTGTGGTTTATACATGAATGTATGTTGAATAGTGTACACATGATTGTCTTGCGTATACAGAGGGAGAGGGATAATGGATGAAAGGATGAGGAAAAAAAGCCTCCCTTACCAATCCTCTCATCTTCAGTGAAGCCCATGACCTCCATGGCCTCCAGAGTCTCATCAAACATCTTGTCATCGTCCTGACCTGGCACCTCCACATGACCTGCCACGAGGAACCTGTAGCTCCCGAAGCCCTCCAGCAGCAGCTCCTCTGTGGGAACACACTCAGGCTAGTTCTCCCATTCACTCCCAAAATTGGGTTTTCCATGAACCCTAACCCAAACCTTAACCCTTAATCTGACTCTTACTCTAAACCCCCTTGATCAAACAACCCTAAGAATAGAACATGAAATTGTCGGGATCAATACATTTTTCTCCTAGTTTTCTGTAGTTGTTGCGACCATAAGTCAAACAACACTACATACATAAACACATACACACCATGCAACAGCACTATCACAGATACATTTTCCTGGTCATTAACCTATAATCAAGGGTCTAGGGTTTTCCCTGGTCGTATACAATCACGAGTGGGACATAACCAGGCCTCTGGCACTTCTAAATCCCAGCCAGATGGATCAGAGGGAGGCTCTGTTCTCTGTCCTGAGCCTGGTCCTCACCACGTAGCTTGTCTTTGGCTCCATCCACCATGTAGTAGAAGATATGGAAGGCTCTCTCGATTTTAGCCTGGCGGATACAGCGAGACTTCTCCAGCAGGTCTGACAGTCAGGTTTAAGAGAGTCCACCCAGTTCAATAGGTGGTTATGTTATGGCTTTAGATTTTGGGGGGGGGGGGTACAATGTACATTTGGTCCTTCATTTTCAGTTGTACTTTATACATGCACTGTTTGTATGTTGTATTCGATAAAAGGGTCTATTGAATGGATAAAATGTCAAATGTAATAATATACACAGTGTATTATACTGAAACTGATACAGATACTGTACAGAAAGTGCTTATCAGTGCTGGTTTATATTTTCAGAGGATACAAGTATCGATGTTGGCCCCGACAATATACCCTGTCACATCAAAGTTGAGCTTGATGAATTTGCCCTGTGGGGATAAAATTCAGATGATGAGACTCCGTACATTTTGATAACATAAGAGTAGATCATTCTTTTTTGGGGGTGGGGGGTGGGGGGGGGGTGGTCAGTGCATCTAGCATTACGAATCGGGAAGAGTTGTCATTCTTGATGGTCTTGGCATTTCCGAAGGCCTCCAGGATGGGGTTGGCCTGAAGAAGCTGCTTCTCCAGCTCTCCCTGTGGGCCCACAAACAGGCTCGCTGTGTTACATTATGTAATGAGGAGTCTGTGCACACATGCATGTACAGAAAAAACATACAACACACTCACACACACACGTAGTGCAACATACTGGGTACATTAAATACGTCTCCAAAGCAGCACAACTGCAAAAGCGGCCACGCAGTGAGACAAGGCTATGTTCACTCAAATATTTCGGACCGGGGCGGATCTACGGGGGGGCAAGGGGGGGGCAGCCGCCCCCCCACTTGAGAGCCTTGCCCCCCCAGCTGCCCACGTACTGTTGTCCCATGACCCCCCTGCCAAGACCTCTTGCCACCCCTTTGCCCCCCCATGTAAACATTTTTAGATCCGCCCCTGATTTCGGACCATCTGTCACTACAGTCAGAGGATCAGATCAAAGGTGCGTCTTTCTGCATACAAAACCAGAGGGAGATTGATCATTAGATCTAATCCAGTGGGTGATCGAGGCAGGTTGTCATGCAGTAGTGTCATTCCTGTTCTCTCCGGCATGCTCATACTCACATAGGCCAGCAATGAGGCTGTCTCTTTCTACAGAGGAGGGACAGGACCATGTGGAGGATTAACTTTAACCAATAAACAACCTCTTCCCACTCCCCTCTGTTTCCACAAACGGAAAGGACAATGGTACTTCATCATCCTTGTCTTCCACCTATTGTGAGCATTCAACGTTCACACGTTGCTATGCTCAATGACTGATGCTCTTTGTAAAAGCTCTCTCTTGTAAGTCGCTTTGGATAAAAGCGTCTGCTAAATGAATAAATGGAAATGTAATTCAACATGTAAGTGTAGATGTATATATCCTTTTCTGGCATAAGGTTCCTCTCTCCTGCTCTACCCCTTTGAGAGAGGCATGTGACAAAGACTGTGTCTGTGAGTGTATGTGTGTCCATGTGAACATGGAAAGCCCCCCCACCATTTAGCCTCCCAATGCAAGACCACCACCAGCTAAAACACAGGAAGGGAGCATTTTCCCAGTAAGGTCAGTACGGATCCCTACCTTAACCAATGTAGGGGCATTTTGATCCTGTCACATAAATATTGTATTTAAGTACATTCTATTACATTTACTTTTTAATATTCACATTTTTTTGGCAGGATTATGATTATCTTATATTATATTCTGATATAATTTAAGTTAACATGCACACTGGTTGTTATATACACCTGCACATCTGTGGACTTGGCTCATAACAATTTGTTTAGATAGCAACTGTAAGTTACTCACAGCACTGGTGTCCTTCTTGCCCTTATGTGAGGAGGCTACCACTGCCAGATACTGGATCACCTTCTTGGTGTTCTCTGTCTTTCCTGCTCCAGATTCACCTCTGGGGGGGAGGGGGTGAAGTGGACAGAGGGGTGGGGTGGTGGGTGAGCACAGAAAGGGAGTTCTCATTAATATGGGTAGGGGGGTTCACTACAGCAAGTTATTGTGTGGTAAGAGATAAATGAATGAGCAACAGTGTCAGTCTGTCCACCAGAAGATCATCAAGGATATGTGTTTCCTCTGTTTAATTGAAATAAACTTGAACCCTTTCAGTCATCTGACTTTAATAACCAGCATGTATGCATATGTAGTTGCATGTGCGAGTGTCTGATATCTGAATGTGTGAGTGTTTACTCGTGTTTTGACTTACGTGCAAAGAATGGACTGGTCCTCACGATCTGTGGGAGAAACACAAACATCAGGGTCGAGGATCAGAGGGAAGAGGGAGGAGAAGTGAATAAGAGAGAGAGAGAGAGAGAGAGAGAGAGAGAGAGGGGGAGAGAGAGAGAGAGAGGGGGGGGAGAGAGAGAGAGAGAGATGGATCCACGGAGAGGCAAGGGCCTGGTAACAACACTTGATGTCAGATTAGAATGATCTGAACTCTTAAGACAAGGCCATGAGTTCATAAAAAATATAAATAATAATTGTCTAAAAATAGCAAACGGATCATTTTCTTAACACAGGGAAAGTCTATGCCTCCATGTATGGGTATTTTTTAGGTTGTCACCCATGTCTGTAGCGATGGAAAGTAGGTCTTGGTTTTAGGTCACTGATAGACCATACAGACTAGACAAGCCATGGTCAGTGATTGGTTCATATCAAGTACAGAGGTTTATTTCAACCTTACTACATAAGATATCCTACACTTCCCTGTTAGACGCATGGAAAGCTTTCTATATTTGTTTGAGCATTGTTTCATTTAGATAATTAAACACTTTAGTGAAAATGTGTATGTGGACTCTGTCTCTGGGTATGCACATGTGTACGTACACTAATGTACACACACACATACATATGCACACACACACACACACACACACACACACACAGCTACCTTGCATCATGTTCCTGTAGGCGTTGTCAGTGATGGAGTAGATATGCGGGGGCACCTCGTGGCGTTTCTTGCCCTTGTACATCTCAATGATCTTCTCAGAGTAGATGGGCAGCATCTTGTAAGGGTTCACCACCACACAGAACAGACCTGAGTAGGTCTGGATGAAAATAAAGAAAAAGAGATGATGATGAGGAGAAGGTTAGGACTAAACCTTTCTTCATGACCTGACCGATGATGTATTGTGTTCGTCGGTGGGGACAGTTGGACAGCACTGATTTTTACTTGAGTGTGTGACTTGAGTGTGTGTTTTGTGTGTGTGCCCCTGTGTGTTTGTTTATACAATAGGTGCTAACGTACCCAGTGTGTCTCTATGTATGTGTATGTGACAGAAAGATATCGAGAGAGAAATGCAACAGCTTTAAAAAGAAGAGGGAGAGTTTTGACAGGTGTGTTTATGCGTGTGCCTATGTTAGTACTTACGTAGATGAGGCTGGAGAAGTACCTCTCCCTGAGGTTGTGCAGGACGGAGGCCTCATTCAGGCACGTGAGGGCAGCCATGTCCTCGGTCTTGCTGAACTTGGGAGGGTTCATCTTCTGGATGTCATCCTTGTTGACCGTCAGCTTCTGGCCATTGGACAGTTCCACTAATAGCTTAATAAGGACAAGGAAGTAAGGAGATGAGACCGCTCAAGATCATGTTCAAATACAATAACATATATACGTATAATCTCTGATATTACAGAAAAATCGAGTGTATGTTCGAGATTTTGTCATCACAGAAATATTAAAAGTCATCATTTTAATTATATTGAATTATATTAGACACGAATCATGACAAGAATCAGAAACAATCAACTGCTGGCTTTTCCATTGTCTGATCCTTATAAATCAAGGATGTTTGCATGTTTGTAAAGCTAAACTATTTGTCTGCATCGCAGTACTCTCACTGACAGAGCAAGAAACACCAATGATGTGAGGTGTGTGTGTGTGTGTGTGTGTGCATGTGCGTGTGTGTGGGACCCATCATAATAGTCCAGCTGACCACACCTCTTTAACATTACCTCGTCTCCTTTCTCTTCCTTGATACTGGCAGATTCAAAGCCCTCTCTCTCTGATGGGATCCACACCATCTTCTTGGTTGACCAATCAGCCTGGGCTATTCCGCTGTTCCGGAAGTCATTGTCCAGGAAGAGGAATTTGCTGTCATCACTGGCAGGGTCGCTGGCAGCCATCTTGGATATGTCACTGGCCCTAAGTTCGATCTAAAAAAATGCTCGTCGTTGACTCCTCAATTGAACTGTATCTATTATTGTGATAATCATAGAGATCATAGAGATAATCATGGGCCTTGTAGCTGTGGCTGTTTTATAGCAGAATAACATAAGTTATACAGTTTTCTTTTTAAGTCATATAGTTTTTTGGTATGAAACACATCCAACAAGATCCTACCAAATCCAAATGCTTCGACTCAAAACATGTAAACAATAATGTGACAGCATCATATATTACAATATAATTATGTATATTAGGAAGCATAATATAAAAGATGCAATAACATACATTGTATCTTTGTAGCATACATTTTCTCTTTGTCACTCACCAAACAACCAGCTACCTAAACATATACTGATCTATCAGTAGCCTGTCTATTCAAATTGTATAGATAAATACAGGTGCTACTAACTAACCATTCAAATGGATTGCATGCTGTTTGCATTACCTGCCCACTAATCTTCTGCTCTGCCTGTACTGCACAAGGCTCCACTGGCTGTCTTGAGTGATGACAATAAACCATGTAAATGAGCAGAATGAAGATAACCGCTATCATACAACAAGAGAGGTGCCACGCTGGAATGCCCATGTTTGGGTACCTGGCTTCTTCTCCCTGTCACTGACTTGGTGGCCTTTCCAAGGATGCTATGGAATTACCAGTGTGCTACCTTATAAGGGAAACAGCTCAAGTGTCCATCCAAGCTTACAGTTTACACCAAAAGTATGACTTGTCTGGAGGTGCTGTGATGTGTGGTAGTGGGACGATGGCTGACAGGTAAAAACGTATAGTCTTGTATGTACAGTAGCTGCTCTATGTTAGCTGTTGGGAGTTCTTTAGAACAACACCACATTTTGAAAAGTAGGTAACCATAACTATTTTGTTCATGGATTAAAAAATTTAGGCTGACATATCATTGAAATGTTGAATGTCAGATTTCTCTTTCTTTTTTTCTTTTCTTATAGCCATCGTTTAACCAATATTTTACACAGATATATATATTATAATTTTTTAGGGAAGTTAGTCAACACCTAGGAATTATTTTAAATGAAATCCTAAAAAGCCTAAACTTTACAGTAAAATAAAAGTGCCACTTGCCTTTTTCCCCAGATGGTTGTATGTTGTCAGAGCTCCAGTGCAGGTAGAGTCCAGGTAGAGGCGTCACTCCCAGGTAGACACAGGTGAGCTCCCAGCAGCATCCCAGCAGCAGCATCCCCCCTTTAAACAGTCCTGGGTCTCCTATGGGAGGAGCCAGTGTGCGGCGGCCCGCCTTGTTTCCATAGAGACCAAAACCTACAACAAGACCGCATTTGGTGTCTCTCTCCACTGACGTTGACGATCACTCTTCTCGTCTTCATTTTTCTATTTCTTATAATGAGCAAAAACCCTAAAATGTCTGTAAATGACCTAGAGATCGCGGAGGAAGAGTTTGGAAAGTACTACACTGTTTTTGAAGGCTCCTCACCGGAGGATGTGTTTCACGCCAAGTTGTTGTGGAAGTCGCTGTCCCTCTCCCCCCCGCAGGAGTCCCGCTTGGAGTCCTCCGACATCCACCAGAGGTTAAAGGTTGCCGGGTCACGCAGGGACACCAGTGCCATCTTCAGAGCCATCCCTGAGCAGAAAGGGCCGCCGATTAACAGCTCCCAGCGCCTGCAGAGGACCCAACGTCAGGAGGAGAGAGAGAAGTGCGCAAGTATGGCCAAACAGAGAGGGGAAATTCAGGATCTACTACTGAAGCAGAGGGAGCAGAGGATACAGAAGGAGAAGGCCTCTGGTCAATACAAGCTCAAGCAGGGGGACACCGGCTGTAATAGTGCAGGAAATCATACTGCAAAACATTCACAAGACTCGGACATTGATGAGGTCAAGCTACTGCAATAGTCTTCACCAACTCACACGCACAGCTTAATTGTAGAGCTACAACTTTAATTATTCGTTCGCAATTAAGTGTTTGCATCCAGTAGGGGGCGTTTTTCCTGAATTTCTTTGGTGAGAGATTCTGTAATTAATTATTAATTAACTATTAAATGACATATTAACTATACTAAAATACTTGTGCACAATACATTCGACAATATTTGTTAAATTGATCACATATTTCTGCCTTCATCCTCATTGTTTCTCAACACAAGTCTCCATGTATTAAAAAGATAACATCCATTCTAGGGTTGGAAGGAGAAGGGGAGGTAGGGAGGGGGCCCATCTAATTTACTCTGCCCTTCATGCTCATTTTCAAAGAACTACTTTGATATTTGACTATTTTGAATGATTTTCAAACAGGCCTTGTTGTGGATAACTGTTCTCTGACGTAAATGTTGTTCATATTAAACATTTGAGAAGTCATTTTGTATTGATTGTATCTTGCTTTGGTAAGTATTAGACTAAATAAGGTAAACATTTTATTTTACATTTACATTTTGTCATTTAGCAGATGCTCTTATCCAGAGCAACTTACAGAAAGTACAGCTGAAGTGCCTTGACCGAGGACACAATGTAATGTTGGCATGGCTCACAACTTTCCTACTCCCATGAAGTGGTGGGCTGTCAGCAAAGGCCTTTTCCCCTGGCCTAAACATCATCAAATTATGTAATTTGAATATATTTGCCCAGTCTCCTCTTGGTTTCATGTGCTGCTTCCAGCCTCAGGTTGAGATTTTGAGGGCTGGTCTTTATGCTAGAGATTTTATCCAATCATATTCAGCCATCATGTGTTTCCAGGGTGTAAAATCTCCCCCCAGGCATTCTGAATCCTCAGTACAGCACCTGTAGCTGAAAATGAATGGAAATAGAACTCTGGTGTTAACCAATCAGCTTCCAAGTTTACTATTGTAGGCCTGCTAGCTGGCCCACGTCTTTGATTGGATGAGCGGCAGGGCTATGTGGGTCTAGCAAACTAGACAAGAGACCCATTTTGGGGAAAAAGTCATATTTCTTAAACAATTATTTTAGATCCAATGTAATTCTTACCAGGGATGCACAACATCCTAAACTAAATGTACTAAATGCAATGTAGTTTAGTTAGAGACATTATTGTTATGCCCTTTCTTCAAAACCCCACAATGCAACAGAAATATGAACACCACACAAGGGTTAATGACCTTTATGGCAGTCTAACTGTGAACGGCTGTACTTTGCCCAGGGCCCACATTGGTCAACTTCCCCTCAGTTCTAGTCACCACAGCCAGACTGGATCTTTGAAGTGAAGATGGTGTTTTTTGTGCTTCTTCTGGGGCTTCTCCCTGTTTTCTTAATTTGGCTGATACCTCCGCTCAAGACATACATCCATCAGTGGAACATGATGAGACCTATACCTGGAGTGGAAGGTGCTTACCCTTTCATTGGTAATGCTCTGCAATTCAAAGCTGATGCAGGAGGTAAGACATGATTTCTTCCAGTAACAATGGCCTAGCTTGACACTTGAAATGTAACTCAATGACTGAGCTCTTGAGTGGGTCTCTGTCATGAGGCATTATTGTGGTTTGGAAACCTGTTTAGTCAAGTAAGGAATCTTCCTATCTTACAATACTGCATGGTATGTACAATGCGTTGAATCTGCAGATTTGATGTATTGTTTCAGAATTACTTTGGATGTAACTGTTTGCTCTATATTATTTTTTAGATTTCTTTAACCAGATAATTCAGGGCACCAATGAATTCAGGCATCTACCACTGCTTAAAGTTTGGGTTGGACCCCTGCCTTTATTGATCTTGTTTCATGCAGATACCATTGAGGTAAAACAATCATTTACTTTTGAGAGAAACACACTGTTTCTCTCTACATGAGTATACCAAGTATAAAAACATGCTTTTTACCTCCTTCAGCCCTTTTCAGTTTTCTGTTTATAATCGTCTTCACTCTCGTTTTCCTTCTTTCTTCTTGAATGTTCTTCGGCCAGGCGGTGTTGAACAGCTCTAAACACATTGACAAATCATACGTCTACAGATTCTTACACCCATGGCTGGGAACAGGTCTGCTTACTAGGTAATCAACCCTAACACACTTACATTAGTTCAGTTATGCTCCTATATTATCACATTTACTATGGCAGACTAACTTAAGATTGTTTATATATAGTGCCTGAATTAATTTATAGTGTAAATCAGGGGTGTCCTGTAAATCACCTGCTCCTTGAGGATCACTGTCCTGACATTTTTAGATGTTTCCCTGCTCTGGCACACCTGATTCGAATTAATGGTAATAATCAAGCTTCCATCAAGCTTGATAACAACCCATTCATTAGAATCAGCTGTGCAGGAAAACGTCTATAAATGTGTAGATTTGTAGCTTTTGAAAACAGATTGACAATATTTAGGTGGTATCATTGAAGTAATATGAAGAAAAAAAAAATGCATTTGGTGACCCCAAAACCAAGGTATGTAACAAACTCTGACCTTGGTGTATTATTACACCCCTTATTGATACTGTTTATAGATTCTGAATTTTTGTCATAATTATTTGTCAGAAAGTTATGTAATCTCTGTTATGCTAAAACAGCAAAGGAGAGAAGTGGCGCAGAAGAAGGAAGATGGTCACCCCCACATTTCATTTCTCCATCTTGCTGGATTTCCTAGAGGTGATGAATGAACAAGCTGAGGTTTTGGTGGAGAAACTGGATAAGAAAGTGGACATGGGACCATTCAACTGTTTCAGCTACTTCACCCTGTGTGCTTTGGACATCATCTGTGGTGGGTTCATTAAGCATTTTATACTCCAACAACATTTATACTTTATTGGTGTAATTTACTCAGAAACATATTCTTCTCCAGAACCATGAATGACCTAAAACAGTTTGATAATTTCCTAGGCCAGCAAGTAACACAAAGTGTGTTATTGAAGTACACAATTTTTTAAGGAGAAATTCTATGTTAATATTTCACAAAGGAATGTTAGAACCTTGTGCTTTATGAGATGTCAGGCTCAGAAAGAACTCAACTAAACAAGCAGGCATCATGTAACGTTACGTAATTTTGTTATAATGTGCAAGTATCCTCTAATCATGCTTGTGATGACACTTTCAAACAGGAAAAACATTACCGTATTATCTGAACTATAAGTCGTTCCAGAGTTTAAAGTCGCACCAGCCAGAAAATGCATAATGAAGAAGTATCAAACTTATACTCACAATTGAAGATTACCTATGATAAAAATGACCGACTTTTACATGCTTTGTAAATGGGAAAACTTGCAAAATCAGCAGTGTATCAAATACTTGTTCTCTCCCCTATTTAGAAAAGTGGGATTTGCTGCTTAGTCCCTGATATTAAAACAAAAACAATAAGGTTTCCTCCAGATGGAGCAATGGAGCTGCAGCAGAAAGTTTATAGTTGGGTAATCTGTACACTGTTCAGTCTTGTGATTGTCTCCTTCATGGGAAATGTGGTACAATTAAATGTATATAGTATTGTAACAGATGCCAGAGCTGGAGTATTCTGGGCTTGTAGATAAGTACCTCTTACAACAGTTAGAAGAGCATCATTGGCCAATTTTGAATAAATTGAATTAGGAAATGTGTGTGTGCTTTAAAACACCACTACTTTCACAACATCCACCTATTCAGAAAAAAAATAACTTTGAGAATCTCTGTCAAATACATTTAGGATGGCATGGAAAACATCAAATGGTTTTTGTCTTGTACCTATGTTAAAGTAAATGTAATCCAATAGAAATTTCATTTCTTGTTAGAAACTGCAATGGGAAAGAAGATAAATGCCCAGAGTAGGAGTGACTCTGAATATGTTCGCAGTGTGTACCGGTGAGACCTATATTACAATAAGACCAATATTATAACTGTTTCTGAACTGGTCAGTCCTCAGCAGAATGCAGACTTATGCACAGTCCCCATAACAGTGTCTATCTTTGCAGAGTGAGTGACTTCACCACTCGTCGCCAGAGAGCCCCCTGGCATTGGCCAGATCTGATCTACAATGTGCTTGGAGAAGGAAGAGAATACAAAAGATGCCTCCAGATCCTCCATACCTTTACTCAGAATGTGAATGAACTTTTATACATAACCACTTTTAAATAACCACTTTCAAGTAGAGCTATACTTACTTGCTTTGCTAATGTCCATGTGGACGTTAATTTGTTTTTAAGGATAATCATTCCCCTTTAAAAAAGTCAATGTGCATCTTATGACCATGTTTTTATTATAGAAATCATAATAAGACAGTATTATACAGATGTTGGATATTACAGAACATTAACAAAATATAATCATGTTTCATGGGCAGATTATCACAGAAAGGGCAAAGAGTACAACCAATGTAGAGTCAGAGTCATTGAGCGATAAAACCAAGAATAGAAGAGCATTTCTGGACATGCTGTTGAAGAGTAAAGACCAAGAAGGAAACTACTTGAGTCATAGCGACATCCAAGAGGAGGTTGACACTTTCATGTTTGAGGTAATCTGCTTGTAATCTACAAGATCCAGAGTGTACAGTGTACCTGCCTTTGAGGAAGTTAACACTCTATGGAGGGAGCCCAGACTCTGAACAGAGGAAATGGACGAGAGTCTGGTAGGACCAGGCTACCAAACTATTGCATTTTCATAAGATATATATACATTTTTATAACAACCGAACTAATATAAAATAATTTCACACTCACATTTTATGTCCAAGCTGTGTATTACAAAATGCAGCAGATTATTATAAAATGTGGGTGTTATTTCATAATGTTGTGAACATTTGTAACTTTGTGTTAAATTATTGCATAATATTTTGTTATTGGATCAAATTGTTACAAGGTGTCTAGAAATGTGCATATTGAGGATGTAAACCTGATCTATGAACATATTGTTATGAGATTAGATACCAGATGTCATGTGTGTTCAGGGACATGATACCACAGCTGCCTCTTTGAACTGGACTCTATACCTGCTAGGATCTCACCCTGAGGTCCAGCTGTGTGTTCAGAAGGAGCTCCAGCAGGTGCTAGGTAAAGCATCTGGAACAGGATTTTCTATGACTTTCTACTCCACAGACAAACTGAATCCACCATTATGATTGTTTTTTGTTAGGCTCTTCGGATGGTCCGGTCACAATGGATGATATTAAGAAAATGCATTACCTGGAATGTGTCATTAAGGAGAGTCTTCGCTTGTACCCCTCTGTGCCTCTGTTTGCTCGGCAGATTTCTGATGCCTGCACCATAAGTATGTGGAAGCCATCTTTCTTCTACCTAACCTCCCAGAACCAACTACAATATTATGTAATTCAGACTGGCTGACAGGGTAGAGAAATAGTCTGAAAAACGTATCAACCACATACATAGATTCTCTTTTCACATTATAAAGGTCTGTTCATATAGTCTATTCACTAGACTCTACTGATTGTTAGTTAAGATGGTCACTGGTTAGTGCTTGCTGCTAAGGTGCCACCTTAATACTGCGGGAAACATTGGTTCAGGCAGCAGGACTCAGTAGTGTTTAAAATGTAAGGAAGAAAGTTAACCCTAACTCTTATTCATACTGTATATGAGTAAACAGAATGTTTAAATGGGTCTTTTCCAGATGGCTTTGAGGTTCCTAAGGGTGTGAATGTAGTGATCCTGCCGTATGCTTTGCACCGTGACCCGTTCTACTTCCCCAACCCTGAGGAGTTCCACCCTGAACGTTTCCTGCCTGAGAACAGCTCAGGGCGACACCCCTTCTCTTTTATACCCTTCTCTGCTGGACCCAGGAACTGCATTGGTATGAGCCCGTTTCCTCCCCTAATTCTGGCCCCGTACCTTAACCTTGTACAGCACTACCTCCCCCACAAACTGTGAAAATATATGCTATCATCAAAACATTTTATCATCTAGGCTTACAAAGGTTCCCTACTTTTTCCTCATTACAGAATCCAAAGCATTTGCCCACAGATAATCTATTGTGTGCTGAGTTTCAGAATTGGTCTTAATACCAGAATTGGTATACATTTTTCCTGACAAAACAATCCTGTGTTTGTGTTGGTCTAGGCCAGCGATTTGCCATGATGGAAGAAAAGGTGATCCTTGCCAAGGTGTTGCGTCAGTTCAGTGTAAAAGCATGTCAGAGTCGAGAGGAACTGAGGCCCGTAGGAGACCTCATCCTCAGACCTGAGAATGGCATCTGGATCACCCTGGAAAGAAAACATGATGGAAGTGTGGAAGGGTCACTGTTAAGTAAAATCTAAAACAAAAACGCATTTGATTTAAAATGTTAAAATTATGTTTTTAAATACTCATACTTAAATGTTTAATGATAGTATCAACATGTATGCAGTTACTGTATAATACAAGTGAGCTGTTTCTCCTGTCACTATTAGTTTTAGCCAATATTTTAACAACTGTACTGTCATTTTGACCATATTTTGCATTGTTACTTTTTCCATTTCACCCTATGGATTGAGCCATTTAATGGAGAAATATGATATGAATATTTTTCACTAGAGAAAAAGGTACTGTTATAAAATTAAATACCCTGCATTGTTGTGAAAGACACGCAACCTGTGTGACCCACTGAGCTGCAGAACAACCTTGAATGAGTGAGTTGTCCTGGATTACTCAGATATTGAGGAGCTGAAAGCACCTTAAAGCAATAAAAAGACAAACCCAGATGGAGATTTAAACATTATTTTCTAGAGCTAATAAAAAGGAAATTGTAACAAAATTATGCCATTCTAATCATTATGAGACCATAAACTTTATGCCAGCCTAACCGGGTAAACAATCAGTTATGTGTTCCTAAAATGACAAATCAACGCTGGAATGAGCTGCAACAGTTGCAGATGTTTATATTGATAATTCATTTATGATTTAATGAAATTCATCAACATAATCACATTAACCAGGTGTAGCAACATAATCAAAAACAAGAGGTAAAAACTTGCAATTTCAATAAAAACACTCATGTTGGCCAAATTAAAATGTAATTTACGCAACACTTGATCATCAACCAGTTTTAGAACACTCCTCGTTCTATTAGTTTCATAATAAAACAATTAATTTTAAAGCAGCAGTGCAATACAAAGTTATTTGTTAGTCAAACACATATCAGTGAGACAATGCCTACTGGAATGTAATTAAACCCAAAGTTGATCAGTTTAAATAATGGAACATTATGGAACATATGTCACTTTGGCATTACATGACAATACTACTTTAATCAATACATTTGACAGTGTAACAAACACATATCAACAGAGTTTTTCTCTCAACATCATCTTTGATGACCATGAAATAACTATCAATAAAGAATGTAACTACTCAAAATAAAAGGTTTGGCTGTTTTAACTGATTGTCATCTCATGAAGTCTTCTAATATGGTTCATAGGAATCGTATAGTATGACTGATGCAATACCATGACAGTAACAACTGCACTGCACCGTTATTACAGATATATTCCAATCAATAGACATATTCAAAATTGAATTTGTAAAGAATCCAATTTGAAAGTATGTAGCAGATCAGAATGCAGGGTCTGTTTCTTTACAACAACCATGATGCTACTACAACCTGCAAAACATTCAACTCTGGATTAAAGTGCACTGTTTTCAAAAAATGAGACATTGTTCTTTCCTGGTTTGAAGAAACAAAAAAACACTTCCATCTCACAAACAACAACACACAAGTTTGAATTAGTCCCAAGACAACACATAAGGCAAAACATTTTAAACAATACGTTTTCTCGCTCTGAGAACAGTGTGCAAAATAGATGTGTGTACAATCCAAGAAAAGTAATTTGCAAGTAATGTAATTTTGGCCATGGTTAAATAACACAATTGGATTATTGAATTGAGCATTATTTGTGAATCCATTCAAAACCAGTAGAATGTCAGCTTTACATTTACAACTAGTGGTCAAATTCAGTGTGGGGTGATAAGACAGGCACTGGTGAAGGCCTACATCATAGTCAAAGATATCAGGCTTCACTTTACATGAAGTATTTTGGTTGCACTTCTGTCCATGTTTCCTCTCCCTTATAATGAACAGAAGTATCTGTGAACTGGGAATGCCATCACAGCTGACAAGGCGATGCCCATACTGTCCCCAAAGCTAGCAGCAGCCATTGCAAATTCCCGCTGTCTGTCTCCAGTCTGATGGGAGAGAAAGGGACAAGAGAATCTCAAGTTGCACACATTCACAGCTCTTAACAATGCTACCACAGGTAAACCAGATACGAGACGAAGAACAGTTCTCAAAGAACAACATTCATTTGCTGGAACAATTTAGGAAGTGGAATAATAAATTGCTATGGTTGAATGATCAGTTACAGTTATATCATATTTTTTACAGGACTATTTTCTCATATAAAACATTTTGTGTCTGTATTTGAGCAACATAAATACAGTTTGGCAGTCTACTTTATTTGTGTCAATTTTTGACCCAGAGCAGTCTAACAAACAGGACACCAGACGAACCTCCTTGCTGATGAAGTAGAAGGTGTTGACATAGGCTGCTCCTCCCAGAAGCCCCTCATAAAGGACGATCCCAAATACCAACCAACCGCTGGTAAGGAACTCATAGTTCACTGCCAGGCCCAGCAGCACAGCATTCACACACTGAGAGAGACACAGAGAGGGCAACATGGAACACCAGAGAGGGCAACATGGAACACCAGAGAGGGCAACATGGAACACCAGAGAGGGCAACATGGAACACCAGAGAGGGCAACATGGAACACCAGAGAGGGCAACATGGAACACCAGAGAGGGCAACATGGAACACCAGAGAGGGCAACATGGAACACCAGAGAGGGCAGAATTGGAGAAAAATGAAAAATATGGATGATGGGTGGAAAGATAGATGCAGGAGAGTTCATTTCTGACAGCTTGTCTTGTAAACATTTCGCATCCCTGTCCGTATCTCCTGTCTCACCTGCAGCAGAGATAAAACCCAAATTGTCCTGATCTTCAAGCAGCAGAGTGAGGAACGTGAGATTAGCACCCCCACCTGGTAAAGAGTCTGGTACCTGAACACACACCCCAAAAAATGTTATCCACATATAATGGGAATTAAATACTGTAGATTTTAAACAGATTTTGAGACAGATGTACGAACACAGACTTGAATTAAAAAAAAAGAATTCTGAGAACGTGGACAAAATAACTTTACTCACCATCGATATTGCTCTGCATGTGCAAACACAAAATTAGGGAAATACAGGAGCTCCATCTGAAGCAAATTAACATATATTTCAGACCATCTTAAAACTACAGACCAACTTCAGGGATCTAGACTAACTGGTGTGAAGTGCTCATGAGACAGTCAGTGATGAAGATGTCAATGACACTTACTCACACATTCACACACACACACATTACCTCACCTCATAAAGAAAAACAAAAATATATGAGTTAGGTATGACCATTTGGGAATTTACAAAAGAATCTCAACAGAAGTCACAGCCTCTGAAAATTTGCTAAAAGATGATGATGTGGTATAAACACAAAACAAATTCCCTTCCCTTCATTACCATCCAGCCACAGGGATTCCCTGCCTTCTGGTACAGATGGTGGTATGAATATGATAGTTGGGTTAAAGATCTGAGGCTGCCAGGAGGAGCCAGAGGGCCACTCACCAAGCCTTGGTTGATGAAATACTCAGCGAAGTAAACCAGGCCGAGAGGGAGAACAAACTTCCAGAGACCCTGAGGAAAAACCGCAAAGATAAAGGGCGGCTCACCTGGACAAAGAAGCATCTGCTGCTGCTTGGCTGTATTGACAGTTATCTTTATAAAATACATCCAAATATTATTCGTTATGAGACAACTGCTGTTCTACCCAACTTAATTCATTCCATAATCTGATTTATACTGAAATCCACTTTTAATTTATTGTTTATTGTTTAGTTATATTACTATTATCTCTCAGTATTTTTACAATTAAATTTCACTATCCAAATATGTAACAATGATACAAAATACACAGGCTTTCGTGGGATATCCTACTTTTTCCACATAACTGTATTCTCTTCAGGTTTAATAACCTATGCTTTACACACTTACTTTGATACATTGACATTTCTCTGTGAAGGTCAGTGGTCCAGTGGGCGTGTCTTCTATAACATTGAGGGAGGAGAAAACTAAACAATAGTATTGTTTGTTTGGAAGTTATCGGATTGTAATTGTATTAGATTCATATTTTTCTTAGGTCAAATACCGGCACTACATGTGAATATGTTCTTTTCAAAAGACTTCATAACTATGTGATGTAAGTCAACAACAAAAAACACACAATCCAAAATAGACACGAACGAACCTTCAGGAACACTCTGGAGTTGCTCTTCCTCGGTGCAGTCCTCCATCAGAGGCTCTCTCTCCTGGGAACATCTGCCCCTGACTGATAAAGCAGGCCGAGCCTCTCTGCACTGCCACTGTGAGAAGGACGGGGGAAATACCAGCAGGAAGAAGTAACTGAAACAGAGACAAGAGAGGGGGACAGGGAAGGAGAGCAGAGGGCAGAGGGTGAAAGACCTGACAACCCCAAAGCAAAAAGAAGAATATTTTTGGGGGGCCAGAGCGTCATGTCAACCAACATCAAAGTAGTTCTCACCTGACCACCATGGCAACGGGGACCACCAGCATTACCTGTAGGGTAACCCTGGGTGACAAGCCCACCTGTGTGAGAGCTGAGTACAGCAGAGCTCCAGCCACACCGGCCGCACCAGTCCCTGAACCCCAGCCCCCTAACACATCTCTGGGGAAAGAGGAAGATAGATTAGACAGTTATCAGATCTCCCATAATATAGCCAACAAATGAACAAAGTTTATTACATGATCATCAATCATTACTTTGTCACCATTTTTGTAGGTAATTGTCTATATATACTACACTTTCAGATAAGTTTTGGTACAGGAGTCACAGGCAATGACATTAAAAGAAGTGTGGTTTTAGAATTCATATTTAGAGTATATACAATATGTGCATCCTACAAATATGAGTAAGACCCAAATTGTTTTTACGAAACTATTCAAGGAACCCCAAAAGATCTCAAAGTATATGTGTGCATATGTGGATCCTTGTGCAGGGATAAAGGATCAGACTGTTGGATTACCTGCTAAAGAACACAGTTAAAGCCAGAAAGGAGAGTTCTCCCAGTCCAGAGCTCACACTGGCAAAGATGACACCTAAAGAGCATCAGAGGAAAAAAGATGTTTGTCTTAAACACGTTAATATAGGCTATTATTCCATTTCTCAATTGCAGGATAAGAAGAATAAAGAGGTTCTAGAGAATAACCTATAACACAGGTTTATTGAATGTACAATCTGACTAACGACAATGTAAGTATATATTATTGCATGGCTGTCCTGTTTCCTTCTTATCCGTTTTCAATCAAACATTAGATAATTTATTATTAGCAGATGAGCTGCTGGGGTTGTATAGAAAACTGCTATGTTAACATGCAAAAACCAGTATAATTTATTTTCTGCTGACCCGGTCCAATTGTATCATGAGAAACATTTGTTCAATTAAATATCTACATCTCCTTTTATCTAAACACTGTGGCTATACAAGTTTGCAAGCCTAGATGATTTGGTTACACATTATCACATAAGGTCACTACATACATAAGCAGATGCAATACTTACAGGTTATTTTATCAAAACACTGCGAATAGAAAGATTAGCAAGCCTTGTAACTAACCACAGCAGAGATAGTGTCTGTATCTTTGGAGTATTTTAGGAAATCACCATAAACAGCACATATCAAGATGAAAACTAAATTCAAGTACAGCAGCAGGAAACCTTGTTTAAGAAGGCATTAGCTAGCTGTCAATGTAGAAACAAAATATAAAAGCTATTTATAATTTGATGGCGGCATGTAAAAAGTAATAAGTAATTGCAATACTATGCATGCCTGTCACATGATCTATATATGTATTCCTTACCCAGAATGCTCATCCACACTGTTGAAGAGAAGGACACCAAAAGGAAGCTCACAATCGCTGCAGCGACACACAAAATCACTCGAAAACTGTGGACACAAGCATGGAAAAATAGGCTTGATGAAGTTGTAATGACTATAGTAATAACTAGTGTCAATTTAAATTAGATTTAAATTGACTCTTGAATAGTGAATAACCAAAGTAAGCAAGCACTAAGTGATGTATATTTGGATCAGCCCTCACCCATAAGGGAATTTGTGGATAAGGAATGGTGAAAATAATTTGATGATAAGAGTAGGGAGAATATCAGCCAACAGTACAGCCTGGGAAGGAGATAGATCACATAGTTACACACCAATACACACAACTGTGGAAGAATGATTGATGTTGGAAATGGTTATTCACAAAAACCAAATAACATATATATATATATATGTATATATATTAACCGCAGTAGAAACAGGGTTGCAGTCATATCGACTGCTATTGCTGGCATTCCCTCCTTCAACATGCGAATGAGGTGAGGCTGGGATCTGGAAGGGAAGTTCGAGAGATGTTGACATTGCAAAAACATTCAACAAAACAAAATATTGTGAAATTAACTTAAATTACTTTTTTATTGTTAATATATATATATAAATTTGTACCGGGTCTGTGGAGTTATTAGACTGTTGTTGTTTCAGAATGTCATGTGCTGCACTCAGCATCACCACATAGGCAAAGTTGTTACACAATCCCAGTAACCTGGAGAGAGATAAGGAAGTGTTGAGGTTGGATGACTTAAATCCTTGGATATTATTAAACCATGTAGCTGTAGTATAGCAAGTTCACTTATAATACATTCTGATGACCAAATCGTTCACATGTATAATGAATAGCTACACATTTAGTTTAAATGCTTCACTGCAGTCAGCATGTATCTAATATTTTGGTTAATTGTAGCAGTATCATCAGGATCATGCTTTGCCTACCCCACTGCACATTTGATCAGTATATTAAAACTGGTTGGACTAGACATTAAGTTTGCTACTCACCAGAATCCCAGCCAGTTCCGCCACATCTTGCATTGGCCTGGGTTGGAGAGAAGCAAATGGTTGGCTATCTTTTAGGAACTAAATCTTCTTACTTTTAAAGCAGTTCATCCAGACATGCTGTGATCCTTGATAAGAGAACTTACCCTGCCTGTCAGCAGTAAGAACAGGGTCCGCATTCACACTATCAGTTTGGTCCATGATGGTTAAATTCAACTTGCTTAACTAATACGCAACGCTACTTATAAAGTAAAAACAATGTCGACCCACATTGGTTTAAGTCTAGGAAGGGAAGCTGGCTGTATCTGTTCAAATAAGCGCGTTTAAATTACATTTAAATCACAAGCTACACTTCATATAAAACAAAAACTAAATGCACATATTATTATTTGCAAAGCGGTGTCTTATCTTTTATAAATATTTTACAAGTGACCAGCCTTCTTGGTAAACATTGTGAGTGTTGCAGAAAAAATATCCCTCCATGCACTAGGCCTACAAGACAGGTTCCGCATCCGTTTAGTCCTACCCAAACCGTTATACATTTAATATATTTTGATCTACCGATTTGCCATATTTTGCATTAACTGTAATTTGTCATTTGAGGCCGCAATACATCTCCAAAACATTGGCACGGGGGCAAAAAAGTTTCGAAAGCAGGAAAGAATCACTGAAAATAAATAGCTGGAGGAACATTTGCAGCTGACTAGGTTAATTGCAAACAGTAACATGATTGGTTAATGTGAAGCGTGTTAAGAGGAGTATGACTCTTAGAAAAAAGGATGGGCAGAGGTTCTCCAAACTCCAAAAACCTGCATCTACATATTGTGGAACGATTTCTGAATAATGTTCCTCAATGTAAAATTGAATGTCTTGTCGTCTACACTACAATGTGTGAGAGACAAGGGGGGGGAATCAGTTATGCATAACTGCATGCTTGTATCAGCCCTCAGTTCAAAAGCCATTTTTGTGTGTTTTTTATTAGGACGTGCATTAGTGCTTGTACAATGGGAAACTCACACATCTGGAAAGGCAGAAATCAACACCAAAAGGCAGACTTTAGAGCTACATTTTTCTCAGCATCCATTTTTCAGGGAAGGCCTTGCATATTTCAAGTGAAACCAACGTTAAACCACAACCTGTATCTGTTCAATCTGCATGGTTTTAAAAGAGAAGTTATCATTGTAATCATTTAGTGGTGTGTGCATGTGTATGTGTGTCCTGTACTGTATATACTGATGGTATCTTCAAGTCTATAAAGCTCTTTACCAGCCCTTTTGACAAGTACCTTTTTGTTTGGAAGACAAGATATAGCTATGAGATTGTGGGCACTTCTGCTTGTGTCACTGCTGGTCCATGAGGCTACAGGTGAATATATATACACATATATATATATATATGAATACATGCCACAAAGTTATGTGTACTAATAGATAGAGATTACATGTATTTATTTTATTTCCAATACTGTATCCATCCTGTAATCATTCAGAATTTATTCTCAGGGTCTTTTCGAAACCGAGCTCAGAGCTCCATCATGGGTGGACAAGATGCCCCTGTTGGCCGTTGGCCTTGGATGGCCCAGTTGACCATTTACAGTGGTCTGGATGGGAAGCAGCACTGTGGTGGAACGCTCATCTCAGAGCAATGGGTCCTTACAGCAGCACACTGTCTGGATGAGTATGTTTATAGTGTGAAAGGGAGAGCCAGATTGTATAATGCATGCAAGCAAGTTTGAATGTATGTTCTGTGTATCTGCAAATCTAAAACTGCAAGCAGTGTTTACTATAGTATTAAAAGTTTTTTTTTTTGATCACACAAAAGAAAATATATATACTATAAACTATAGTTGATTTTTTTTGCTTTGCATTTAAAAAAACAATATACTACCACGCAAATATCCATTTTAATTAACAGAGTGCATGTGTGCTAATATGCTATGTTTATTTATAGAAGTAATGTTATACAAACTTCAAACAAATGTGTGTGTTGAACAGTGAAGATCTTAACCTGGGTGGTTCCTCTGTTCGACTGGGTGCACTCACCCTGGATGGACCATCAGAGTATTACTTGGGCATATCCAAAGTTGTTATACACCCTGACTATGAAGAACAGCATTCAGTCTACTGCCTACATGACATTGCACTGGTGAAGCTTTCTTCGAAGGTTACCTTCAGCTCCTCAGTGGCTCCTGTAAACCTGCTTGGCTTGCAGGAGACATCTGCTCAGCATTCTGAATGCTGGATCACTGGCTGGGGAATTGTTGCTGAAAATGGTGAGCTCTGTTGTTGTGTTTGTGCATTTGATTACACACCCAGACACTCGTCCACACTCAAAACTCCCTCCATCACATACAGACTCGTTTTACTCTTCATTTTCCTGTTTTTTCTCTCTCTTCTAGAGTTATTGGACAGTAAACTGCCCCTCCAGCAGGCTAAAGTGCCAATTGTAAAACATAGTGATTGTAAAGATGTGTTTCCTGGTGTCACCAGTGAAATGCTGTGTGCTGGAGATGTGGAGCATCGTGCCTGTATAGTAAGTCATAAAAAACACTCAATAGGCAATCTATAAATAACACTAGATAAAAAATGGACCACACTGGACTATAAGTCGCACTTCTTTGGGGGGGATACATTTTTTATTAAATTAGAAATCTCATCGGCTTTTGTTGAAAGCATTTCTATGTACTTGGAAAATACCCAAAATACTTGGTATGCATTTAAAATATTGGTTGCCTTTTTCACAGGGAGATTCTGGTGGTCCCCTGGTGTGTGGTACACCGCAAAAACAATTTGTCCAGGTGGGCATTGTGAGCTTTGGGTCAGCAAATTGTGGCTTTCCTGGGGTCTATACAAGAGTTGACAAGTACACACTATTCATCAAGGAAACTATTAACTTCTAAACTGAAGTTTTCTATTAGACTAGATTTTTACTTAACTCTGCTAACCCAAAATTAGTAGCTGTTGCCCTCCTGCTTGCGTCCCTGTTAGTTTAACAAAGAAGCTCAATGTTTCAATTTAGATGCAAAAAATGCTATTAAGATTTATGCAGCTTAATTCTTCTTTGAGTGCTGTCACTATCCACAATAAATGTAAGCATCTACTTATGTTGTGCCTTTAGCAATTTTGTGGAAATCTGAAAAGTTTTGTTCGGGTTGTCAAAGAGTCCTACACACTAGAAGTTACCCTTCTATACTAGAAGGCCCTTGATGGCAGAGTGACACCACTGTGTTAAAGGAACTTTGTTTATGACTACCATTTATATTGTCACAATAACACGTTGACGGGCCTGAATAGCTTGTTGGTTGGGCTGCACATATACTAGTCCTGGGTCAGGGTCATCTGGCTGTGTCTCCATCTCACCTAGTGGTATGCCATACCTGTACGTGACACTGTGCAGCACTCCACAGGTCAGTACGATGCAGTAAACCTTGTTGGAGTGTTATAACAGCATCTCCCGGTCGTGTCAAAGCAGCACCACTGACATTTCAGCTGGCCCTTCGCCCAGTCCACAACTGACCGAGTGCAAGAATGGGCAAGGGTATCTGTGCTCTCGGTCCGTTTGTGGACTGGTGAGAAGGTTAACAGCCATGTCTTTAGTGGATAAACACTGTCTCCTAATGGTCAGTTGAATAATGACTCTCACATAAATTAAACTTTTAAATTACATCAGACATACCTGCAAGGATAACAAAGAAATATCTATGTTCAGTTAGAAAAAGCATGTATCAGATTTATTGGACTAGAAGGAAAAAATAATCAACAATGGCAATTTGTGAATAGGATTATTTAATTCTGTTTCCAGTGTATTAAACACAATAGTATTATTCTCAACAAGGTCTTCCTCCGGTAGCTGTTGCTGTACAGAGATGAAGGCACATGTATAAAGAATCATCCAAGATTACGTTGTACAATCACAGGGGCAGGTAGGGGGACTGGATACAGGAGTACAACACACTGAGGGAGGGACTTAACATCAAGTCAGAGTGGATGGCCTTCACTCTTGAAGGGAGGGTCTTCTGTGCGCCAATAAAATATGTTCACAACACAAGTAAATCTACGGTGACATTACGAAAGTTGAACTCAAAAAGGAAAGGTGGGAGTGTTGTCAGAAACAGAGACAGTAATAGACCCATATCAGGATTGTTGTATCAGCAGAACTGTACTGGCTGCAAGGGTGGGGGTGCGGGGTGTGTTAACACTTAGTAGGCGTGGTTGGCCACATACAGAGACTCTCCACCAGCAGCTCCCTTGTCTCCAGTGGAAACATACTTGCCAACACATGCCTGGCTGTTGTTCTGTAAAACAGTGAAGGATACAAAATAGATTAAAGGGAAAGATGAAAAAGCTGAACGGAGTAGAGAAATGTTAAGGCAAGTCTGTGTCTGTGTTAGAACTTAAAGATAACCAGTATTTGTATATCAGCAGCTGATAATATAGACTTATTTTAATCTACCTGCCCTCGACTTCCTTATTCCATCCATCTTTCCATGTTCCACTTCCTCTCTTGATCTTACTATACATGCATTCATTCCTCTACTACTCCTTCCAGCCTTCTTCGTTCCTTACCAGGGCTCTCTTGATGAACTCCTCCTGGCAAGCTTTGCCATTCTCCTTCTTGCCTCCCCAGGCCTTGAGGGCAGAGGCCTGCAGGGCACGGCCGTAGGAGAAGGTGATGGCCCAGGGCCGGTGCAGGGAACACTGGTTCATGGCATTCAGGTTGATGGTGGCCTCCTCCTCGCTCTGGCCACCAGACAGGAAGGTGATGCCTAGGGGGAACGAGAATAGATAAACCTTTATTTGTCCTCCAGGCGTGAAATTGCAGAGGGGTGGAAATTGCAGGGGAAGGAACAGGGGCTCAAGGTAAGTTGACGACAAGGATCGGAGCGTGCCTTCCTTGAAAAAATTCTGTTTGTATACATGCATTCAGTATATTTAACGTGCGGCTACAGTAATTGTGTCATTACCGGGCACTGCAGGAGGCACGGTGCGGCGCAAGGCAGTGACAGTGGCCATGGCAATCTCCTGAGAGCTGTACTTCTGGGGGCAGGAGTGTCCTGCGGTCACCATGTTGGGCTTCAGCAGAGTGCCCTCCAGGTAGACATGGTGGTCTGACAGAGCCTTGTACACCGCAGCCAAGACCTAGGAGGGAGAGAGCAACATGGAAACAGAGACAAAGAGAGCATACAACTATATTAAACGAAACAAATACTTACTAATACTAATAATTTTCCAGTGACTTTTATTTTGTCTCTGCCAAAGTACTAACTCACCTTCTCTGTCACGTACTGACAGCGCTTCAGGTCATGGTCGCCGTCTGGCAGAATCTCAGGCTCGACAATGGGAACAATGCCATGCTAGATTGGTAGGAGAAAAGAGCATGGCAACCAGCGTCATGACAACCTGCAATAGGACTTCACTTAAACTGGGCTGTGGTCAGCATATCAATTGCACCAGAGTTAGCATTGGTGGTGTAATATATATATAATGTCATCACTACCGGTATTGAGCAGGACATGAGGACATAACAAACTTCCTTGTATATTATAGTGTAGCCATGGGTTAACTTTCTATATCAATACATATATTACATGGTAAATAATTTAATGAAAATTCCACACATTGGCATGATGGTTTGTAAATGTTTACATATTTACAAATATATATTTTTTACATGTTTATGTTTTTGGTTGTGTGTCGACTTGTTTTCAATGTTAATTTCACCATCTGGCAGATGCTGGCATAGCGGGCCAGGACATTGGCATTCTCAATGATGGCCAGGTTAGAAGGGGTAGTGGGGGTGATCTTTAGCACGCAGCGCCACTTTGCAAAGTCAGCTCCATCCTTCTTGTACTGAGCACAGCGCTCATACAGCCCATCCAAACCTGAGAGAGCGAGAGACAGAAATAGAAAACATTCAAAGCCATAGCTGCTGTGTGCTTGTTATTAATAACCATTCATTCAAGGGTCAAGTGAGATTGGGTGCAGGAGGTCTCTGATTCTCACCCTGAGTGGTGGTCTCTCCGTTGGTTCCAGCCAGGGGCACGACACCCTTATCCACCTTAATGCCCACCACCATGCCCCTCTCCTTGATCAGCTGGGGGAACAGCTTGCCCTCGTCGGTTTTCTGGTAGAGAGTCTCATGGAAGAAGATGACCCCCCCGATGCAGGGTGCCACACGGTCATCAGCGGTGAAGAGGAGCTGGCGGTAAAGGCGGCGGTTTTCCTCTGTGTTTTCCGCGTTGATACTCTGGAAGCGCTTAGCAACACTGCCTGAAAAGGAGGTTACATGTCAGAGACCCACACTGGACCCACAACCTCTACTGGTGTCACCTCACTGTAGACTACATGTTATGGCAGAAAATGGTGATTGGTGGCATAATTCGTACAGAATGATGTCAATGCTTATATAAGCTGGTGTTTCTGACTGGCTGGTAGGTGGCATTTAACTCTGCATAAAAGCTCTCAACTCAGTAAAAAAACTCACTTCCATAAACCCATGACTCACAAAATGTGTGTCTCACAATGAATGAAGACTTGAGAGCCATGTTAATGTGACCTGGTTAACCCCTAAACCCTGCTCTTCAAATGCGTAAAAATAGATATGTACACAAACATGAGTATTACCCTACAATTTCCTCACTGTGGGACGAATAAAGGATTATCCTATCTTAATATACGGATCTCAGTGCATATTGGTGTTACTCCTTATGAAAAGTCCAGTTATAACGTCCCTCAGTTTGAGTCGGATAATTTAAGACAGAGATTATGTGATGAGTGATGGTCTCTGATAATACCTGTGGACTCATCAGCTGCAAGGATTCCCTTTCCAGGTGCAACAATTCTCTGAGCTATGTCACTAAGCTCCTTTTTCTGCTCAGTTGAGAGGAATGGGTAGGCGTGTGGCATCCTGATTCTGAGAGAGAGAGAGAGAGAGAGAGAGAGAGAGAGAGAGGGGGGGGGGATGGTGCAGTGTCATAAAACCAGTTGATTGGGCTTACAATTTGGAAACAAAACAAAAGTGGAAACCAATATAATATATTATGCATTAGTACTTGATCGGTTAAAATAGTCACTACAGTTTGGATAAGGCGACTGCGTTCTCTGTCCGCATGATAACCTTGGTCTGAGTGGCCTGTTGCCCAGATTGCGTTACATATAACCAGGCCTGGTTTTACATGTCAAAGCATCGCACAAATTCTACTTTAATTTCAAACCTGACGTACCAATTTAAAACGAACAGATATCGTGGCCATATTTGGCACACCGCCGTGAGTAGGCTTTGCTTTGGGAATAGTACGTGGGTGTTTAAAAGGTTATCTTTGTAGAGCTTCTTTAATAAACCCTGCGTGTTTTTTCCTCATTCATTTACTATACAGTTTTAATTTCTATAAGCTACTACGCCACCGTTAATGATCGATTGACAGTCCTGACAAAGATACTTCCGTGTTTGTCCTTGCATTGCATCCAGATGACCTTGTATTGCACTAGGAGCAGCAGATATAAGATGTAACCACCACTACAAATATATCCAAAACTTATCAGGCTAAATTACTGATAAAATGTTATGAAACATCACATCTATGGATTGTTACATAATCCGTAGACTATAAATAGTAAACCTACATTTGCATCGCTACAACATATTTAAATGCACAGTTTAATGACTTACCAAATGTTCTGCGCAATATAAACGACTTTGTGATCTGGAAAAAGCTGCAGTCTGTTGCAATACCAAGAAATGATGGAGGATGTTAAACGTATTGTTTAATCGTGTGAAGTGATAGGGAGTGTCTATGGGAGGGCCGGGGACGAAGAATTCGTCTTTTCCTGAAACTGACCTCAACATAAACCACCAATCAAAAGGCGTTTGAGTAAGATTGACCAATTGCTTCTTCCAATAAAAAGAGCCTATGTCTTTTGCTGAACAGTGGTTGGATCGTCTGCATTCTAAAGGCGTGTCTTTTTTGGCTGACGGCTGAGAAAGAGGGCGTGATTTTTGGAGTAACTAGGTGGGATTTGTGAATACTGTACGTGCCGGATCACACATGCAGTATGCACACCCTTTACGTGCTCAAGTCGCATCTGAAAGGTTTCCATAAACACTGAGTCACTGAGTCTACACTGCCTCTCAGTAAACCCTACCATGACTGAACTGATTATAACAATTGGAAGATACAATTTAACATAAGATGGTAGGGTAAATTGCACTGTTGCCTCAAAGCAAGATGGTTCAAGGTAGCCTATTGGGGAAACGTTCTTTGCCTGATGGTACTTAGGGATGCTATGTAGCTGTTGTGTATGAGCGCAGTTTGTATGTTCTTCCTCTGCAATATAAGTGAATATAGAAAATGCATCAGAAGATCAAGGATCAGAATAGCATTGTTCTATAGTATTTTGGGGGTCAGAGTCTGAATCAAGGAATAGTCTCTTTACTAGCCACATAACTACCAGCCACATTATACCTCTGGCCTCTGCATTGGATGCTTCAGCATGTATTTGCCATAAAAGTTCACACTTACTAAATGAAACAGTGGACTATTGATTAGTCTTTGACTTTTTCTGCCGCAGTCCGATCAATGTTGTCATCCTGGCTGTCCTCAGGGAAATTTAGTACTTTTTCAGAGGTAGAGTGGGGACATACAGTATCTTTATTTATTATTGGGGGGAGTGGGACTTCCGTGTATGTTGATACAAGAGTAATAATAACATCACTTTGTGCTGTTGGGGGGCATGTTTACTATTTGTACTTAACATATTTTAATGCAGCAGATTTATATATTTTTCCCCTTGGATGTTTCTTCTTTGTTCTGTGCATTAAAACCAACAATCCACTCTTATTGTGTCTTTGTTTAGAGTGACCCAAATTTGCAATGTGGCAAAAATCACTCAAGCTCCAGGTATTTTACATGGAGAAGGAAATACTACATAGAAATGTCCTCATATCCAAGAACAAAACAACTTAAAACACTTAAGTAGGATTCTCTTTTTATTATAGAAAAGCATTAAAACACATTTTTGTACCACAAATGCCTTTCAGCATACAAATACTTTAGAAAAACAAATTTAAATGGTCTCAGATGTCCAAAGCTCACCTTGTACTGTCATATAAAATATGCTCTCTCTTGTAAGTCGCTTTGGATAAAAGCATCTGCTAAATGAATAAATGTAAATATGTACTGGCTGACACCTAAATATATAGTAATCTCAAATGTAGAATGTCTAAATAAGGCAAAAACGAATTACGACTTGTATGAAACACACACAGTACACTGATCAAGACCTTGTGATTCATTGACACTTCATGCATATAGTACTTGAACTGACTTCACGTGATTGGTTTCCCAGTGACACGTCCATGGCACTCTAAGAATATCATACAGCTGCTTTACACAATTACTGACTACATGAAATTTGGGGTGGATGGTAGTCCACCACTTTATCTAAGGCCCATATAAAATCACACACCGTCTTGCAGTTCTATGCAATACTTGGACTTAGTCTACCTGACCTTGATCTCAAAGCAGAGGCAATTGCATGACTCACACTCTGGAGGCTGGCAGGTGCAGGCACAGTCCCATGTAGGCCACTGTAGAGACTGCAGAATGAATGATAGAATTAGTGCATGTAATTATTATTAAGTAAGTATGTTTTACTACATTTTGGTATTTGACATAATAAGTACTAGCTAGGTCACAATCTCATCTATACTGAATACAGACTTACTGGCATACTCACAGAAGGAGATGGGCACATTTGATCAAGACAGGAGCGAAGTGATGGAAAACGACAGTCACAGGATTCTCCACATGCAATACAGTATTCAAAAGGTGCTATATTTGGACAGCACTCTCCACAATCTGGGCAGCAGTGGTCCTGAGGGCAATATACAATTATATCAATCTCCGTTCAACCATTTTCTTAAGCAGTTTTCTTTGATAATCATTAGGAACTGTTTATTATTATAAAACGTTATTTGTTAATACTAATATTATACTTATACTGACAGACTGCTCTGTCCTACCTTAAGGCAATGACGAAACCATAGCACCATGGCGAGTAAGATCATGTAAAGGCCAACAGCTATCAGAAGCACGGCAGGAAGAGGAAGTGCCAGACCCCATATGGGCAACACCTACAGTAGGATGACAAGAAGACAGTTGGGGGGTGAGCCAGCCACTAACTTAACAATGCATCCAGAGATCAGTATGAGAATCATAATTAAATACACAATCAAAGGAGAAACTGCTAAGAGGTGGAGGAAATTGGAGGGGGGGGGGGGGGGGGAGAGAAGTCAACCCCCCTTCCCATGAACTGGCTAACTCGCATCCATCTACAGTAACTCAGGGCTCTAAATCTCACGCATTTTCAGCCATATCACGCTGGGAAGTGATAACCTGTCCTGCAATCTAACTGAATGTATGCAGGAGCAGATCCAATGCTGTAGACATGTACTGGTAAATGATAGTTCAATCTTAAAGATAGGGACAAAGACTTAAGAAATATGTTTAATTCAAACGTACCACCATTCCCGCCTGAGTCATCTCTATCAGTGCCACCTTCTTCCTCTGTTCCCAGATATCATTTGGGAGTTTCTCATCTCTGTCGTGTTCTTCTGCTCGTGGTGGCTAGCTTAGTTAGCCCAACATCAATGTTGTCTTGCAGTTAGCTGTCCAATGAAAATGACAGTTAATCAAGATATTGGCAATAGTATTGGGTAAAACAACTCGTTAGATACCTCTACATTTTGTGCACATTTGGACAACTTACAGCGTTGTTCTAGCATCTGTGGCTAGCGAAACGGTAGCACTGGGAGCTCACACGAATTGAAGTTTTATACACACTAGCAAGCAAGCTAACGAATGGAAGTTTTATACACACTAGCAAGCAAGCTAACGCATTACGTGGCTGAATTTACACTATATTCAGCAAGCGAATCATTTAAAAGTAAGGCAAGGCATCTAGTTAGCTAGCTCGGCTATATCTATGCTTACACAGTTGCGAGTACGTATTTTATTCCCCCCCAAAAATCAGTTGCTAGCCTCTAGAGGGGTCCAGCTACAGAGGGACAATAATGAGTTACTATGGAAACGGACGGGTAGCACATAGAGACAAACCCAGCAAGAACAGGTTTCTCTTCTGAAAAAAGCCAGCATCGGAGTCGCCAGTCATTTTTTACCAGCCCTAAATATAATTTTATAATACAAAAGAAACACGGTGTGTTAAGTGTGCGTTTTCGTAACATGCTGTTACTGTTGTAGATGAATTAAATATGTAAAGTTGATTCAATGCTGGTAAAGAACATCACTACATTAGATATACAAAATGCGTAATGACAATGTTGAACATGTATTAATGTAATCACTAGTTTTTTAATATAATTAAACTATACTATAATTCAAAAGTACATCGCCACAGCATTCAATAATCATCTTTGCAACAACACATTCAGCCATCATCAGTGGAACACAATCACTACAAAAGAATATGGAAATTAGACAGTTCAATCAGTCCTACTTATTCAAACAATTTTTGTATGTTGCCAAAATGATCCTATGTTTTTCCCTTTTTCCTCACTAAGCAGTCTCCCTAACATGCTCTCCTATGAAAGTACAGTTAGGCCCAGAAATATATGTGACACAAGTCACAGTGAGAATAACGTTTCTAAATCTTCGACCAAATCAATATATTTTCCTCCTCCAGTTTAGAAATAATTAGCAATAATTTACTAATAATTAACAAAAATCGTGATTGGCTTTATGTTTTATTCCAAGCTATACAAGTGGTCTACCAAGAACTTCCAGGAACTATTTGAAGCTACATGATCAGTGACCTATGCTCTTTTGTAAAGCTCTCTCTTTCTTGGAAGTCGCATTGGATAAAAGCCTCTGCTAAATGAATAAATGTACATTTATAAACTGGAAACTGACGCTCCGCGCGGCCACTCCGCTATAGGAGACACAGCGCGCGCTCCCCTCTCGTGAAGTGTGCACGATGCGCGGGACCCGTACCGGAAGTTGTACCTACGTCGGACTTCGGCTAAAGCAGCAAGTCGGAGAAAAGGAAATGTAAAATATACAATCTGTTCTGAAAAAAAGAAGAAAATAAGACCGGCAGAGTTAGGATTTGGCATTTTGCCGCGTCCATATCAAATACCAACTTCTTCCTCACGGTAGTAGAATGTATTCAATTTCCAGCGTTATTTGAAAAATCCGGGGCAACACGAAACTAATGTAGCGCTGAACTAGTGGCAAGCAAAGTTACGTCGATATAGCAGAGCTAGCTAGCTCATTATGAAGCAAGCTAACACAGAGCCAACTGGTCTGTCTTAATCTGAGTTCTGCTGTTTGGTACTGCTTAGTTACTGAGCCATAATACGCAGCCTGGTGGTTCTGAGTTACATATTAGACTAATTAAGTTGCCACATAGTTAGTCTACCTATTTCATTTTCAGTTTGATCTACCCAAACGAGGTTGGCCTATAGCTAGTAGCGTTAGCCTGTTAGCTGGGAAGATAGCATCACCAACACTGGCCTAGCTAGCTAGGTACTGTAGCTGTAGCAAGTTAAGCAATTCACGTTGGCTTTCTTGCTATTTGTAGATCGCAGCTCTAAATGGTTTCTGTTCAGACGAAAGTAGCGGATTTTGGGATGGTAAATTTCCTTTAAGTTAATGCTTCACGATGTTTTAACAGTATAGCTTAGTAGGCTAGTTTCCTAGACTGGTAAATGCTGGCCACCAAACCACTTACTCAACGTTTCTTCCCACCCCACAGATCGTTGTTTCTCCACCTTTTCTCCTGAAGTGTGAGGAGGAGTGTGTGTTGGAGAGCCACTCTCTCCATGTGTGTGACTATGGGAGACATCAGTGATCTGGACAGACAGATAGAGCAGCTACGACGCTGTGAGCTCATCAAGGAAAATGAAGTCAAAGCACTGTGCGCCAAAGCCAGGTACTGTTATGTATTCCTGTTGTAGCCGTAAATTAAAGCACAATTTAAGCGAATGGCTGGTCATCAGACAGTTAATTGGTTATTTAATCTAGTTTGTGTGTTTTACAGAGAGATCCTGGTTGAGGAGAGTAACGTTCAAAGAGTAGACTCTCCTGTCACTGTGAGTATTTCCATCATTTCTTGACCTCATCATGCCTTCAAACCAATATGACTGAGATTGACGTGTGTATTCCATGCACTCCAATTATTTTTCTGTTTGCAAACTTCACAGGTGTGCGGCGATATTCATGGGCAGTTTTATGACCTGAAAGAGTTGTTCAGAGTAAGTCTATGCGCCTCTTTTTTAACATATATACTTACTGGCTACTTTATTTGGTACACCTTGCTAGTATCAGGTTGGAGCCTCTACCGTAAATCTTTATGGAATACTTTCAACAAGGTGTTGGAAACATTCCTCAGAGATTTTGGTCCATTGTGGCATTTTATGGACATAGCAGTATCCATACTGACATGATGGCATCACGCAGTTGCTGCAGATTTGTCGGCTGCTCATCCGTGATGCAAATCAGCTTTTCCACCGCGTCTGGGCCTCTGTTGGATTTAGATCTAGTGACTGGAGGCCATTGGAGTTCAGTTAACTCACTGTCTAGTTCAAGATTAGATTAGATTAGATTCAACTTTAATGTCATTACACGGGTACAAGTACAGGGTAACGAAATACAGTTAGCATCCAACTACAGTCTGAGATGATTTGAGCTTTGTGACATGGGCATTAGTAGCCATGTATGCTGAAGTAGCCATCAGAAGATGAGTACACTGGTCGTAAAGGGATGGACATGGTTAGTAACAATACTCAGGTAGACTGTCCCATTAAAACAATGCTCTACCTTCCTCAGGGGAATGTCCCTGTACTTGCTGGCAATCGCTCTGGATAAGAGCGTCTGCTAAATGACTAACATGTAAATGTATTCTGCTGCCGTAGCCCATTTGCTCTAAGGTTTGACTTGATGTGTCTGGCACCAACAAACATGCTACATTCAAATCCCCCTTCTTTCCCATTCCAATGCTCAGTTTAAACTTCAAAAGGTTGTCTCTTTACCACACCAACATAGCTAAATACATTCAGTGGTTGCGATGTGATTATCTATTTGTGTTAACAAGCAAGTTAGATCACATTTCGCAGGTTAAATTTACGTAGGCTATAATACTAATTTCTGTCGTTTTGTTGATTCATCTGCAGGTTGGAGGTGATGTTCCAGAGACAAACTACCTTTTCATGGGAGACTTTGTTGACAGAGGATTCTACAGTGTGGAGACGTTCCTCTTGCTTCTAGCCCTTAAGGTACCATTGCAATATTACATTTACAACTTAAACCATTTTGTACAACATCACTTTCCTACAAAAATTGAATAGCGTACCAAGACAATGATAACAGTTATAAAAAGCTTAATCTTAAAGTCTTTGAACAGTACTCATTAGATTAAAGTGATCAAATGCAAATGCTTCAACTAATTAAGCACCAACAACAAACTCGTTTTCCTCTCCCTGCCCCCCCCCCCCCCCCCCTCTTAGGTACGGTATCCTGACAGAATCACCTTAATCCGGGGGAACCATGAGTCTCGGCAGATCACCCAGGTCTATGGCTTCTATGATGAGTGCCTTCGCAAATATGGCTCGGTCACCGTGTGGCGATACTGCACTGAAATATTCGACTACCTCTCTCTCTCTGCTATTATTGATGGCAAGGTATGGCCCTCGGTCAAGTTTGTCTCCCTATCTAATATTGTGGCTAGCTAGACTGTACACCACATCCTAACATTGTTTGTCAAGCTATTTCAAACACTTCATTGGCCAATGGCCATATAAGAGTATGTGGACATTCAGATAATTGCATTGCAGGCTTTATTTAATTCCATTACTTTAACATTGTTTTTTTATTTTATTTTGTATAGATTGAGGTTGTTAACATCCTTTGTAACATCCTCTTTTCTACCCTGTAGATATTCTGCGTGCACGGTGGCCTGTCTCCTTCCATCCAGACTCTGGACCAGATCCGAACTATTGACAGGAAGCAGGAAGTGCCTCATGATGGCCCCATGTGTGACCTGCTGTGGTCAGACCCTGAAGGTATGAAACAGTGGCTCCACCATAGTTAGGCTGTTTGACAATATAACACTTAGTATTACACTTTCTGATGCCATTCATGTATATATAATACATTTAGATCTCTTCGTCTTGATCTTAATCTCTCCCACTGTACTTCACAGACACCACAGGATGGGGTGTTAGTCCAAGAGGGGCAGGCTACTTGTTTGGTAGTGACGTGGTGGCCCAGTTCAACGCAGCCAACGATATTCACATGATCTGCCGGGCCCACCAGCTGGTCATGGAGGGCTACAAGTGGCATTTCAACGAGACCGTGCTCACTGTGTGGTCTGCACCCAACTACTGCTATAGGTGTGTAAGAGAAAAACATGTTTAAACATGAGCCAAAATAATGTCTTAAGTGTTTGTCAGCCTGTCATTTTACGTACATTTGACATGCAATTGAAACCGTCTTTCTCACACAGGTGTGGCAATGTGGCGGCCATTTTGGAACTGGATGAGCACCTACAGAGGGAGTTCATTATATTTGAGGCAGCTCCACAGGAGACCAGAGGCATCCCTTCCAAAAAACCAGTGGCTGACTACTTCTTGTGAGCTCTTACAGGACTGAGTTCTAGCCCTTATTTCTTTTCAAGGATGCCTGTGTGTTGGTTCCACCTCCAACCAGCCCTCCCCCCCGAACTTGCCTCTTGATATTCATTTGAAGCTAGCATACCTCAGTTTAAATCATTTGAAATAGTTTTGAATACATTCATTTGAGCCTGCCCAGAATAGGAGGTGGGCATGGTTTGGACCGTAGGACTATTTCTATGGTTCAGTTGTCAGAGCTGCAATAATCTTTATAGAAAAAAAATATTTGATCTGTGCCCATAAACTACACGGTGTAAATTAAATTGTGATCGCCATATTCATGACTATCCAGTACTTATCAGAATGATTCAAGTGTTAAGGGGTGCATTACTCATCTTGAAACGGGGCCCAATCCTGTTGGAATTTCTTTCCAGCTCTCTGAAATGACCATTGCTCAGCTGTTATTCTTTTAGCCCTCAGCATCCATCCACCTTCCTCCCTACTCTTGTAGATTAGTCAAACACTTAACAGCTCCCTTACCTTGTAGTATATTGAGAGAAGAAACATCCCAAGAGGGGCAGAGTTCAGACGTAGGATCATTCTTGGCTGGAACTTTTATTATGCATAACCTTTATTCTTACAAAGCTTTCTTTTATCTTTGATTTTGTATAATTGTTGCCGTCGGTCCTCACTGTCAATATTTTAGTCGTATTGTCTCCAAGCCTTTGTATTTAATGCAGCTCGGCACCTTCATGTCTACTTAAAGACAAGCAGATGTAAATGGTTCAGTGTTTCTCTCATCCACCTTGTCAATGCCTCCAGTCTACTCTTTAGGATTTAGTCGACTTTTGATATTGTAATAAAATCTTTTTCTATCATGATGTCTTGACCCTTCATTAGGAGAGTTTTCTAGCTCATGCTAAGTGTTAATTGCTACTGAAAGGAGTGTGGCAGTAGAATGTATAGGCCCAATGTAAAAATGCACTAAACTAAACCAAAACGGTCAATACCATTTATTCTAAAGTTGAAATGGTTATGAAGGCACAGGCAACAGCGCCTCCTGTGGCCATCAGACATGTCCACAGTTGCAGTTCCTACATAAGGGATACTCTGCAGCCAAACAAAGTATTCTGAAGATCTACATGCACCAACATTTCAGCCACTATTTCGAGAGATACTGATGCTACACTTCAGCACACTAAGCCACAAGCAATATTGTGTTTCGGTGTAATTGCTTGAATCCAGTGAGTGACTCGTGGAAATGACTTGACACAATTTCTATTGCAGTCTCACAATATCAATCTAAATGCAATGTTAACACTCATGCTGAACTCCAATACTGGCTCGATGTAGTTATACACTAAACACAGTCGCTTTATTGAACAACAATGCAATTAAGATTTGGCACAAATCGAGTAAATAATGTCCCAATTTTTTTTACAATCATTGTCTACGCTTTAAATATTTAAGCACTGACATTTCAAACAAATAAATTTGCAAAATGCATAGATCTCTAATATTAAATAATTCAACAGTGACACTAGCAGGGCAGGCAGAAGGCTAAGGGCAGTATGTATGGATGTGTAATGTATAGAGAGCATAGGAGGATAGGCTCTCAATGTCCTCTTAAGGGCAGGACATCAATACATCAATTTAATGTACAATGCACACATCATACAATGTAGAATTAGATTACGCATGCAAATGTAAACGCATCAAAAGATTACATTTCATTTAGTACTTTAAGATGAACTCTCTAGCAGCATTGTATAGTCTATTGAGGCAAAGGAGCTTCTCAAAATGTATGTTATGTTTCCATGTTATTATCAAGCAATAACTAGCTACTTGCACTCACCAACAGAAGTTAGCTTATTGTAGCAGTTGGACTGACTGGCTTCTAGTGACACTTTATACACACACAAGGTATTTACATCCAAAACTTGCAGTGATAAAATGTCTCCTGTGTTTGCTGTGGGAGATAGGAATGCATTGTTTTTGTTCTTTCACCATAGTTGTACAACCACAGTTGTATATTGTCCCTTTCTATTAGGTTGGTAGTTATAATTCTTGTTACATTTGGAGAAAAAAAACATCACGTTACACAAATAACGTAACACAACATAACTTGAACATAAGTATTTACGTTTTTGAGTCACAAGTTGCCACTGGTATTGTCGAGGCAAGTCTGGTCACATCATCACAATTACGTGTCATGTTTTCATACCAGCAGTAACAACTGTGAATTTAAAGAATCAGCAGGAAGTGGTTGTTTGCAGCCTGTTCTGACTGAGCAGAGTTTGAGGGAGGTGTCAAACACCACATCCTGTCCTTACCAACCAACTGTCACGTTGCAGTCAAACTTCCTCATCATCAGAACCATGATATGTCGCTGGTTGTTCATGTTCCATGAAGCAACAGACTGTTGTGCCAATAACATTGAAAAGGAAATCACTTGGAGGAGAAGAAGATGCAGTGAGATGAGAAGATTGGGCCTACAGGTAGGATTTGTTCTTTTGTTTTTGTGTTGCGTTCTATTGTTGTCCATGTTATGGGTTTATTTTAATACAGTCAAACAGTAATTGCTTAACTTCTAAATGGACAGTTGTGCGTTTTACGTCATCATTGAACATGTTATTGTGAGGATTTCATTTTTTTGGTTCTAACTTTGTATTTCTCTCTTCCTCTATCTTTCCATTTCCCTTTAAAAGACCGATAATGAGAATGTTTCAGAATCTCCTGCTGCTGTGTCTGCCACACCTGGCCACTTTTAATCTCTTCTCAGAAACCCTCATTAAGACAGAAGCCACACAGTCATCAGATCCTGGGAACTACGAGTTCAGAGAACAACTCTCCTCTATGATTGCTGACTACTTAAATACCCAGAGGGGCATGTTCAGTACTCAAGAGAAATTCACCCTGAGTTTAGCAACTGACAACAGTGTAGATGACACAACTCATGAAGACGTTGGAGGAAGAGAAACCAACGTTTCGTTAACTGTTCAAGCGAGCGATGATCGCACACCTCTAAAAGAATTAGAGATCGAAAGGAACTTTTTTCCAACAGCTGCAGCCCATCACACCACTGGAAACTTGGGAAGTATACCTGCAAGGGACAGAAAAACGTTGCCAAACATAGAGACAGTTCTGAACCAAGACACAGATACTGGGTTAAGAAACAACATGGAGGGGGTATCACCCTCCGGTATATGGCCAGTTACAAACACTGTAGATCTAATGACAGGAGCGGAAAGGACAACAGTCAAATTACAATATCCCAGGAACCATTTTAAAGTGAGTTCTCTTCTGAATGGGTTATGGTTACATAGTACAGTAAAGGACCCTAACAAGGAGAAAGATCCTGACAGCAGTACAGATCCACTGCTACGTCACAGCATCGTCACACATCCTAATCAGGATTCATTGGAGTCAAGTCAACATCCTCAGCCACGTTTACAATTAAAAGACACATTTCTGGACATATTTTCTGACAGACATGTAACAAAGGGTATGGAAGGCACATCACAGAAACCTCTCTCAAGACATATCTTAAATGCACATACACAAAACCAAAAACCCTTAGCAGGGGTTTCAGAGGAGAACAGACAAGCTGAAAGCATGACTCTCCCTCTGAAAGCCGAAATTGCAGTGGGCATCCTATCCCCTCAAAGCACTGTACCGAATTGCAAAGATGGAAACGGGACATTTCTAACTCTTCGATCTTCTAGGCTGATCTGTTTGATTGTTCTGTGGGCCCTCGGAGTGGCTGCTGCTGTCTTTTTCGGTCTGACTGTTTTTCTGTGGGTGTCCTTGTCTGTCCAGAAGGAGGGGGGTCGGAGGGGAAGGGGCAGACTAAGACAAACTGCTAAAGGTGCGGAGAGGCAGAGTTTGTGGGCGACCCAGAAGTCATCGGTGGAGCAGAGAGTGGAATTTTGGTACACCAACGGAACTACAATGGAATTTGACAACAGGGGGAAAGACAATGAGAAGGGCAGAAAAAAGGAAAGGGGGAGAGGGGGAGAGGGGGATGAATTTTGGGTTCAGCCCAAAGTGACACTAGATGAAATTGCAGAATTTTGGTATTTGAAAGGGAGAGAGTTACCTGAGACACAGGTATAGACTCACAGTGAGAATGAAGACTGCAGTACTGTGGTGCGTCTGTACAGACGATTCAAGAATAGATTTCACATTCATTGAGATATCCTGTGGTATGCTATTTCATTGAAACCAACCAGATATTAGCAAAGTCATCTTGTTAATATTATTAGTTTTATTAGTTTTATTAATTTTATTAATTTTATTAATTTTATTAATTTTATTAATTTTATTAATTTTATTAATTTTATTAATTTTAGTTTTATTAATAAAGTTTTATTTTTGGATGTTTTGTACATATATTGAGGACTGTTTGATATGAAGCTGGGAATAAACTAATCTAACTCCACACGTGTACCTTCACCTGCAATAAAGTATACAAGACCGCCGCCCACACGCTAGGCATAGGGTAGCAAGCCTGGAGTGTGGTCAAACCTTACTGAAATAGAGACGCATAGGCCTCATTTTGCACTAGTTGAAAAGCATGTTAGGCTGATGTTCAGTTGATAACCCAGTGTATTGTTGCTTAGTGTCATCGTCCCCAATCTGCACAAGACATGTTCAAACAGAACCAGAAACTCGTAACAATCTAAATACAAAAATAACCCATTTGTTATGAGTATTAAATACAAATCAGTACCAAATGTACTTGTTTTTTTGCCAAATATAAAAGGCAGTCACGGTAAAAATTTAATGACATTGTCTTGGTGTAATTGTTGTGTTTGTGCATTGATGATGGTTGTGTGTGTAACGTTGTGATTCAACAAATTGTGATGGAAAACAAACTGGAATGTGACATATAAAGACTTCCTTCACAATCCTACACAACTTCTCTCTCTTTCAAATGGCCTCTGCCCTGTGTAGCAATAACAGACATACTGTACAAGCAGAGACCAATGCAAGTATAGACAAACACATTTAGAAAAAAAGCACAGACACACAAACTCATGCAAAACACACGTATTCATGTGCTGAGCTTGCATGCAACAAGCAGCCTACTAAAGCGATGACAGCTTCCCTTTAAAAATGATAACTTCTCCTTTTCTTGAGAAACAAGCACCAATGTATTTTGGTGCACAGTTACTTGTCTCTAACCACACCTATCCTGGTATTGCCGTTACAAAAACAGGACTCAGAAGATAGATGACTTACAAAAAACAGTGACCAATAACAAGGAGACAAAAAAGATTATACATATTTTTTTTAATAAGGGTGTAAAGTGCCCAGAAGGTTTTTGTGGCTTTTCAGCACATTTGCTAGTTGAACTGTTCATCTTTAGAAGACATTGGTAAGTGAACAGTGGTTCAACTTTGCAGAGACATTATTGTATATGAATGTATATGGCTTTAATGGGTAGATGTGAATATTCAATATGGTAGAAAGAAAAGGACAGAAAGCTGGGTGGGTAGCACCATGGTTAAGATTTTCTCTTCAGATAGTCTTCCACTGCCTTCATTCTGAAATGATAAGTATGTTAAGATCATACCTTAAGACTTAATTCAAAGTTTTGTATTCCATCTTAATGTATAAGTTATAATAATAGTCATAGTAATAATAGTAATTGTGTGTGCTTTCCTATAACCCAAAGTGCTACAGACAAATAGAATACCAAAACTACAATAAATGTAATGCAAAGAAAATTAAGAAGAATTAAGAAAAAACATTTATCATAAGATACTCATTACAGTACAACATAGTAGAATATTACAGAAAATCTATGAAAGCCATTTAAAAAATATTAAAAACAGCTTCTTGAAACTGGCTAGAGTGTGAGCATCTCTAACAGCAACAGGAAGCATATTCCATAACCTGGGTACAGCAACAGAGAAAACCCTCTCCCCATAGATATGAATCAATATGGAGGCTGATGATGTGTAGTCAGCAGATCAAAGGGAACTAGAGGACTTCCTTACATTTGTGGTGCACATCAGCATTCAGCATTGTTTACAACAACACAGAGAGTTTAAAGAGGCCAGCCTGTGACAAATGTGGGGAATCGTTTTCATTGATTAACCTTTCATGTCCCCCTCTTTCCCTTCATCCTGTTGTCTTTCAGTCATATTCCTCTTTGAACTACTTACACTGCAACCACTTGCTTGGCAAAGTGTGGGATGAGAAAAGAACAAGTGCAGTGAAAGAGGAAGCAAAGGGCTGCAGTTTTCTGGTCTAAAGAATTGACTCACAATAAAATCACAGATGGAACGGAGAAGAAGATAAGGATTTATACTGAAGTCATTTGTGTTCCGACACAGTGAACACATTTTCACCAACAACACCCCTCTCATGCTTCTAAGTGGAAGAACGTTATGTTCTCCCTTTTTTAAACCGTTACTATCCTGTTAAGTTATGGCACAAATAAAGTTCATTATTTTCCCAGTCATTCTTCTCCTCATTTTACCTGGTCTGCCTGCCGAGGACATTACTCTTGTGGGTGTCACCATGACAGCTCCCAGAACTGTGACCTCTTTGATCAAGATCACAATGATGTCTCACAACAGGGCAACATTTACACCAGCAGATGTTACTGCAGCAACGGAACCTACTGAACCATCTCTGGTGACATCACCTACATCTACTGTATCAACCACCACAGCAGCTACTCCTAAAACCACCACAGCACCTGCTCTTAAAATGACCACAGTGTCAACTGAGAAAATGGACAAAACAAATTGGGAGGCAACCAGCACCCATGAGTTTATCCCAGCGAGCTCAACTGCAGCTAAAAGCACCACAATGTTGATGCCAGTCTCTTATGTGTCCACAACCTTTTCAGTGACTCAGAAAAGTACAACCGAAACTTCCCTTATTGCAAGAAAAGGTACAGAATCGGACACAACCACTCCACTTGAACCCACTACTCTCCAAGACGCTTCGACGGTGGTTTCCCTACTGCCAACCACTGACCTCACCTCACTGTCTTCTCAAATGACTACTTCTTCCACAGAGAACTCCCCCACAGTGGTAACAGAGTCAACCACCCCCATTGGGATGCGTTCTGTCTTGTCTAACCCCAGCACCACAGACACCTCTACATCATCACAGGATTCAATCCTCATTAAGGATCCCTTCAAACCAGGCATATTATGGTGGATCATTGTTACCATGTTGGTTAGTGTGATAGTTGTGGCTGCCGTTACGTGCCTCTACCTGTTTGTTACCTTGAGAAGACGTAAACGGACCAAACACTTTGGCTCCAACCGACGGAACGGGCATTGGTCAAAGCGCAAGAAAATGGCAGAGAAGGATGCATGGGCAGGACCAGTGAACCTGGGGAAGGGAGAGGCAGGGGAATGTGATGGTGTGCAAGAGGGAGGAAATCTGGAGGATAGTCCCAAGGAGGCAAACGGGACAGAGATGGCTCTCAGCACATTTATCGCTCATGAGGCTGACGGAGGGAGGGGAAGGCCTGATGGTGGGATAGGAAGAACCGGCTCAGTAGAAGCCCAACGATGGGAGGAGGAGGCACCATTGTTGTACATCGATGAAGATGCGAAGAGGGAGGCCGAGGGTACTCCGAAACAGAACAATGCTGAAGACATGCGGGTGGGGGAGACAAAGAAAGAGGCTGAAGATGGAAAGAGTGAGACAGCATTCTGTATAACCACAGCAGTCTAACAAACCTAACAGGTTGTCTATAAAACATACAAAACAATGCTTCATTTAAATATTTTACATTTTTATATTCAAAACAAAGGTTGCATACAGTCATTGCTATTCATTGCGAAGGCATCTAAATTAGTCTAAATCTTATTCAGTTTCAATTCAGTGCCAGCTGGTACTGTGTAAGTGGATTAGTTGAAGCCAATATTTAAGTGGATTTTACAATTTTAAGAGGTATTGTTGAGTATATTTCACTTAGCTGGAGAGGAATGTAACATTAAACGTCAGACCAAGTTCATTGTAGTTTATTGATAAGAAATTATACAAACAAACGATGAAGCATTTGCACTACTGTGTACATCCCATCATGGCCTGTATCAGCTTCAAGACCCTGGTACTGACCTTCCGAGTGGTGAACTGGAATGAACCTGACTACATCAAGTCTCTCCTCCAGCTTTACACCTCCTCTCCTCCAGCTTTACACCTCCTCTCCTCCAGCCTTACACCTCCTCTCCTCCAGCCTTACACCTCCTCTCCTCCAGCCTTACACCTCCTCTCCTCCAGCCTTACATCTCCTCTCCTCCAGCTTTACACCTCATCTCCTCCAGCTTTACACCTCCTCTCCTCCAGCCTTACACCTCCTCTCCTCCAGCCTTACACCTCCTCTCCTCCAGCTTTACACCTCCTCTCCTCCAGCCTTACACCTCCTCTACTCCAGCTTTACACCTCATCTCCTCCAGCTTTACACCTCCTCTCCTCCAGCCTTACACCTCCTCTCCTCCAGCCTTACACCTCCTCTCCTCCAGCCTTACATCTCCTCTCCTCCAGCTTTACACCTCATCTCCTCCAGCTTTACACCTCCTCTCCTCCAGCCTTACACCTCATCTCCTCCAGCTTTACACCTCCTCTCCTCCAGCCTTACATATCCTATCTTACAGCCTTGAGGACACTGAGGTCTAGACCTCTGTATTTGTTTGAGGTGTATGTTAAAAATCATAAAATAGTTACCTGATATTAACTTTTTCAAGGACGGGGGTGTAACCCAGGGCAAATGTAATTTTTTAACATATTATTCGTATATTTTCTTGACACTTACATTTATTAAATGCTTTCACATGATCCCAATGTATCCTGATCTACTATTTATCATAACTGAATGTTTATATAAGTAATTTCTTATAGCTTAATAATATCGTTCACTTCTTTTTGTCATCCAGATGCTTTTGTAACAAACGGACACTAGGTTGTGTCCTTTCACCATATGTGTCATGAGGTACGTTTAAAAACATCTGTTAAAGTAAAGGAAACTTTTCACTGACGTTGAAGTCCAAGACCTGCTTGAAAAATGACTTGTTACACTCATAAAAATGCATTCATTGTTATCCACTTGTCAAAGGTTGATATAAATTAGCATAATGTAAAAAAAAATTACGTTAACACATTAGTTTGTTAGCTTTTTTCTTCTTCAAAGTCATTTATAACTAATTCTGCAGCACACAGGTCTGGAATCATTTAGGATTTTATCACATTCTTCTTCAGTAACATCACACAGTTGCAAAGAAGCTAGGTGAGCTATATGTACAAAAACGTAATGGTTATATAACACAAGTGTTCCATGTCACCTGACCAACCAGCAACCCTCCCACCCCTCTGCAACCATTTGGTCAGGAAGGGAAGGAAGTTTGAGTGTTATAGGATGTGGCTAGGTCACATTACAGAAATATAAAAAAATCTCTCTACCGTGCAAAACACAAAAATCTCACCGTCATGGAACATGTATTGTCAAAAAGAATATAGCAAAAAGAATACAGATGCAGATAGATAGCTTTGAGGCCAGAGGCTTTGGAGGGGGAACCACAAAAATAATGAGTTGAAAAAATGGGATTAAGGAGAGGGAGTAACCACAAAAAAAGAGACCAAAAGGGGGGGGGGGGGGGGGGGGGGGGTAGCAACAGACACATCTGGAAGTTGTTGAGGAACAAGAGAGGGAGGGATAAAGAAAGAGACAGCAAGACAGATATAGGAAGAGGGAGAAAGAGGGGGAAATGTTACATTGTTAGGAAAGAGAAGAAAAGAGGCAGACAAACAAACTTAGGTGAGACTATAAGAACCATTTGGGAAATACGGACCGTGTCTGGTAAAGAGACGTACTGAAAGATAACAAAATACTATTTTATTCTACAAGCTTACAACAGGTCGAGAAGAGCAAGGAGAGAGGCTGTGGAATACCCCAAACTGTCAACTGTGGATGTTACTTCTTTGTGAAGTGATTTAGGTTCTTAAAGAGAGAAAACTATAAATAATCAAAACTCCAGAGAGCAAACAAAGAAAGAGAGCAAAACAGAAGACCCTTCTCACTCACACATTGGTTAAGTTTTTGGAATCCATTCCCTCAGGTACTGGTATATGCATGCATTTCACATGTAAAAATAAACGAGGGGGCGCAATTTTCTTTTGAAACTTTCATTCTTAGAAGTTTATTTATTTTTTATTTTTTTACTTCTGTACAGCAGGTCTTTAACCGTTTTCTGTGTCGTGTTATGAATGTCATTTTCTCCTAAATAATTCAGGCTTTTTATACATTCTAATGTTGCGCCCTATGTTTCCACTGACATTGTAAAGAAATAACTAATTGAGCTATGTCTTAAGCTTTGTAATGAGTCATAATGCCTCCTCATGGTTAACTGCCCCAAATGATCAGTTATAAGAGTTCCAGCAGGAAAAGGGAGGTTATTTCCTTCCTGTCTGGCCTCACTTCCTGTTGTAGGAACAGATCATTTAATGTAACCACTCTGAGTTAGAGGCTTATCAACAGGAAAGGGCAGTGCGATACCATGCAGAATTCTACTCCAGATGTCATCATACATCAGAAATACTAAGATTAAGAAATACTAACGAGAGACAGACATTGTATCCCTGTATGCTCTCATGTATGACCAAGCATAAGCAGGACCCACTTAACAAAGTGGGAGCAATCAGTGTCATAAAAAGAAAAAATTCAACAGCACTCCTCCATTACCATACACAACACATCACACTATGAAGATACTCCTGCATGTCAATTAATATGACCACACATAACCACAAATACAGTACATGCCATACATTTCAGACCAGTAACGTCTATCAACTACTATACCAATACACCCCCTAACTGCATTAAAATGAACTGCTCAAATGATCTCTGTTGCTCAGTCACGTTAAATCTCTCCATGTAAGATCATGCACCTAATTAAACCTCTCAATGATTCTGTTTCTGTCTTTCTCTCTTAGGATGTCAGCCTCACAAAGGTGGCTGTGTTGTGTCAAATATCTCATGTTTGTCTTCAACCTCATCTTCTGGGTCAGTGTCTACTATACTATGCTATATTATACTCCATGCTGCAGTCTTGTATTTGATTCAGGGTGTGTTGATAGCTTTTCAGTAAAGTATCTATAACCATATTGTATGTGTTCATTTTGGGACGCTTTGAAAAACTATACAAACATACAGTGAGGGATTTTCAATCACAGAGGTCAGACGTTTCGTTTAGTTCTATCAGGTTTGCACACACCTCAGGAGGGATTTTGTCCTCATTTTAGATATTCTTAAAGTCATTAATGGGGTCATGGCTTGATTTTATAAGGTATTTAATCAGTGCTTGACCAGCCATGACTGCTGTTACGAAACATGTTTTACTTCTCCCTGACCGCCATTGGCCACTTTCACAAGTCATTTCATGCAACCACAGGTGATGTAAAACACACTGTTTGTCTCCATTCCCAGCTAGGAGGGTGTGGTCTGTTTGGAGTAGGGGTGTGGCTCTCCTTCACCCAGGCAGAGTTCTCCTCCCTGCCAGTCTCCTTCCCCTCCCTCTCAGCTGCCAATCTATTACTGGTTGCTGGGGGCGTCACTATGGTAACAGGCTTCCTGGGTTGCCTTGGTGCCCTGAAAGAGCAACGCTGTCTATTGATGACGGTGAGAAGTCAGAATGTGTATACAAATGATGACATCCCATCAATAGCAGATTACTGAGATTTGAGTTTGGATACAGTTAGACATATTTCCCAACTCATTTCATTTTTATTTTGTTCTCCTCACTCCGGATAGTTCTTTGTCATCCTCTTGCTCCTGGTCCTGACGGAGGTGACTCTGACACTAGTCCTGCACATATTTCGCAAAGAGGTGAGTCACCCATTTCATGCTTTGCTCACCCACAAAACTACAGCTCACCCTATAACATTTGACAACCCTGGCGTTAAATGTAATCCCTTACTAGTCACAGATTCATATTTCAATCGTTTAACAATCTCAATTTAGGACTAGTTTTTCAGTGAAAAACTTACTTAGAGTACTTTGTTCCATTGGCTACTGACCTGAACTTGTCACAGCCTAACATTTATGTCAAAGGTCACAAAGATCTTCTCTACATATCTGTGGAAACACAAAACACTGAATGTAAGACACAGGTGCTACAAGTGGTCACCACTGAGGACTAACAGTATTTATTAAAGCTATAATATTGTATCTGTGTACATGGGCCACTAGGGATTGTCAAGAGAAGCAGAACAAAATCATGCAATATACCTGTTTTTTACAAATAAACCCGAAATGATCAAGATTCAGGTGTGCTTCTTTGAATTCTTGGTATTTGCGTGTGTAAATCTGATATAATGTACTTTTCAGGGAACATTTAATCTCATATGATTCCTATAATGCTAATGATAATTCAATTCTCCACTTTATAAATTCTTGGTAGCTTAAATCTTACCCTGGAAAACTGCTCATAACTCCTTTTCGAATTCTATTCTGACAAATTACCCATTGAAATGTTTGTTGTTTTTGTCTTGCAAGTAGGGAAAACATGTTCCTAAAATAACTTTGTCGTTATGGATTAGTACAATAGTATATGTATATATGGGTTACCTATCCATTTTAAGGAACGTTGCAAATGGGTTCTGTTTTCGATTGACTTGAACATTTAACCACCTTCTAGCTGGACACTCATGCCCAGGATGAGTTGAAGAAGGGCATGTTTGATGAAGGACTGAGGAAGTCATGGGACAATGTTCAAAAAATGGTGAGGAACACCTGGACTAAATGTGGTGCTGGTCCATGTTTTATCCGATTAAACACATTTCTAGGAACATTAAATCACTTGCATTGCTAGACAGCAAATGAATTCGCACATTCTATATGTAATTTAAATGGATTGTTTATATTGGGTATGAGAAGAATGCTTAATAATATGATCTTGACGTGTTTTTCTTGCAGTTCAAGTGCTGTGGCGTGACAAACAAGACAGATTGGTACTTGGTGACAAACGGAACACTTCCATCATCTTGTTGCTCCGTTAGGACAGAGCAATGTGATGACGGATGGAGTGAGGTGAGAACATTCAAAACACAAGTAGTATGTTGGTTGAGGTCAAGGTTCCACTATTCATCCTTTAAGATGCTTTCCAGATGTATAGGTGTGTCTTTAAAATCCAGTTTTGGCCAGATGTGTTCATGCTTAAAATTGGTGATACAACTTTCTTGGGACGATTCCGTTTTTGCACCCTCTCCCGCTACCATCGTATCGATATACAAATATCAACTAATCTCTTGCTACACTTTATTCTGTCCCCTTAACACAATTTAGCTACCTTGACCATATTTTACAACTCCACTCCCATCCCCCAAAAACATTTCCATGTTTTCCTTCCTCCTCTCTGTTCCTCATACTCACTGTCCTGACACTATTCTGCCTTTAGTTTCCAAACATGATCCTTTCATTTATCCATTTCCAACCTCCAATTGAATCTACTAATCTTTCCTTGATTCCAACACTGAGATGTCTTGTTTCCTCCTGTTAGCCGTGTTATCAGAAGGCGAGACAGTGGCTCCTGGACAACATCCCATCCGTTCTAATGTTTGGAGTCTGCATTAGCATCATTCAGGTAATGTCACTAATTCCATACATTAATGGTATATGGGAGAGGAGTCAGTATTTCAGAAAATTAGGTTTAAATTGAGTTGAATTACAAGGGCATGATTTTATGATTTGAGGTTGTTATTGTACTCCACATGTTCATAATTTGGTCAAATTATATCCATAGATTTGCTCAAATGTAAGTATTCTTTGGGTTATTGGATCAATTCAAGAGTGTTCATAAATATCTTTTTCTGCTCTGTAGATCCTGGCCTTGGTCTTTTCCTTACTTATGTACTGTCAAATCATGCGTGCTGAGAAGTACTTGGACTGAACTAGATCTACATCCTGCAGACACAACAATGAGAAGTTCCTTTTCAGGAAGGCAAACTGAACTCACCAGGGACCAGAAAATGGTAGTTAAGGTGATAAGGGGATGAGGGAGATAGATACAGGGTTGGTCAGTGCACTAGAACTCATTCATTTACCCAGTTCCAAATCAACTTCCCATTCCTTGAAATGTTCTATTGTTATGAAGGATCTTGTTAAATTTTTTAACACCTATCTAATCCCAGATAGGTACTGTATCTTTACGCACCAAGTCAATGGTCATTAGGCAGGTGCCTTTACTGTGATTGTCAAAAATGAAGAAAGTTGTAGAATAACCATTTTGAGAAAACTTCACATGAATATCCCCATATCAATAACTACCAAAACAAAATACTTTGTTGTGCTTAGTAGAATTTATTTTTATTTGAAAGGTAGCTAGCTAAACATGAGCTTTAAAACATATTCTTTGCGATTTCTCCGAATACATTTGGAATGATTGTGAACATGCACATATTGTACATTACATACAATCAAATGTGTAATTGTGATATAGTAATGGCAATATATTCCAATAAACTGCAATTCCAGAGTGTCTATAAAAGTAATTTCTTCCAGGAATAATCTGCTTTTGCTTAAACACTTTTTGAAAATGTTCTGCTCATCTTTCCAAAACTTTAGACACGTCTCCACACTGGTCCTCGACTTCGTCCTCGTCCTCTTCCACATCTGGCTCCTCTCTCTCTTTGTCCTGCTCTTACTCTGACTCTCATTACCTCTTTGCTTGCCAAGTTCTCAAAATAGCGCAACTGAGGCCTATTTGAGATTGCCTGTTTTGTAAATCAGTGTTTTAAGGTATGTGTCTAAGTGTTTTCAATCACCCAATGTGTTTTGTATTTTGAATAGATGTGTTTTCTTAATGGTACGAATTACATTTCATTTATGAACGTGTCATAAGTGTCGTATGTATGGAAAAAGTGTGTAGTGTGTAGGATCAAGTGTGTTGCTGAATTGCAACCAAAGTCTAACCTGAGGACAATGCTGTTGACATGCTGCACTGGATGTTTGGGACTTTAGAGTCAGCAGTTACCTGTTGCAGTGTGAGGAAGCAGAAAGTGAGCGCTGTATCACTCCAGCATCTGCTTCCCATCTGGTGAACTTGGGAGCAGGTTCTGATGACTGTTTTCCCAGCTGTCTGCAGCCTGGTGCCTGGGAAGGCAGCACAAAGGGGTCGTCTAGAATTGTGGTCAGAAATAGGTGTGTCAAGTCTACAAGGGTAAGAAGAGTGGATCAGGGACAGACTATGCAGTCAGATAGGGTCAGACACAGGTGCAAATGGGAGTATAAAAGTAAGACAATGTTTGGAGGAGAAAGAAACAGGATCAGAAATTGGAACAGGGTTTACACGACAGGGTTTACATGACAGGGTTTACATGACAGGGTTTACATGACAGGATTTACATGACAGGGTTTACATGACAGGGTTTATGCAGGAGGAGGGCAAATCAAAACCAAACAAGCTAGTAATAATGGTTCTGTTAATAAGGGATGATTGGAACTCAAAAGAAGTGTGTTGCTAGTCCCTGACTAAACGATCTAAGGATGGGCTGGAGACACAACGACCATATAAAATGAATACAATCAGTATGGATCAGTTACTTTTGTTACATAAAAGTAACTAAATGGGGACATTCTGTTTCTTTTTTCTATGGAATTTGCTTCTACAACCGATATGGCTGAATAGTGCCAATTGCTGGCATAACATTGAATCAGCTGTTTACAAAGGCCTACTTGGTCGGCAGAACTGGTGCAGTATGGCAAATTAGACCTACAATCATGATAACTGGCTCAAACAGTCTGCATGTGCTTCTTTTATGAACTACATGTCTATATGTTTGTGGCAGTAAAACATTTGGAACAGATAACCAATATAAAACATTTTGGTTGGGATAACAAGCATTTGATAATGTAGGACTCAGCAGTCAAATGTAAGGCTACATAAACATTTGCACAAATTTAGCCTACAGTGTGGGCCACTGATTGTATCACAGGCACTGTGCATGGGTTTGAACCAAAGCAAAATCCATCTGTGCCTCTTACTAATAAGATTCAAGCTCAAGTGTTTAGCAAAGCTGTAGGAAAAACCAGTCTGAATGTTCCGAGCTGCATGGCCTTATTCAAGCTAAGCAAAGCCAGAGTTTTCTATAGATGTTATCAACAATGAATGCTGAAGTTAAGGATCGAGAAGAACTAGAGAGCGTTGTCCCTTCTTTTGATATGGTTTAGCTTAGGCTGAATAACTGAAAGCCAGGGCCTTGTTAATTAAATACATCTGCTTGTTTGCCAAGAGCAAGACTGATTGATGTAACCTAATCACGCACAAAATTCCCCTTTTAGATTAAACCCAGTACACCAGCCCTATTGGCTTATCCATAATAGGTAAAGGATGCATGGTGAAAATCATGGTTGACCATTTGTTGAGGTAAAGCCAAAAAGCAGTCTCTTACTAAATTAAACAAGACTTCCACGGCACCATAACCTCCTCTTTTCCCTACAGAGTAAAGGAAGGACACATCTGAAATTGTACTCACAACCGTTGTTTAAAATCTGCTTTCCTTACATCCAGGTGTTTTAGAAATCCAGATTTTATCCAGATGTGTGTGTCCACACATTTTCTCCTCTGGATGGGCACACAGAGGCTACTTCACCATATCTCCTCCCTCATAGGAGCTTTCTAGAAGACACCTATTTTTCAGCATGAGGTATGTGATGTGGACATAAGCAGCACCAGCAGGATCTTGAGAGCCAACCATTTTAGCAATGTATGGTGTGTTATTGATAATATACAGTAACTTATAGGTTTAGCAGTCCATATTTAAAATAATGTTTACGTCCATGTTGGTTGAAATTAGGATAGAACCAAAAAAATGAAGTACCACACCATGGCCAGATGTAACCAAATTTGTGTTGGGATGCTTCTTAAAAATCGCAAAGCAAGTAATCGAAATCTATTGGATACCTTCCACGTCAAAATACTATGAGACTGGGTTGAGCTTCAGCTATCCTTCAGCACTCCCTACATGTTTACAAATAAAATTCTCAAAATATCTTTAGTTCACTTAAATGTTAATAAGATATTGGTTCAATGTAAATCTTGAACTCATTCTGGAGTGCAGGTTTACCCACTGAACATGTTCCCAAATATCAACAAAGTTATTGATTAATGTCACTGAGGATCTACGTGGGTCATATTTGGATACAACTTTGTCATACATGTACCAGAAATAAAAACATTTGTAGAATCTGGAATTCATTTACTACACACTTTAATGTAAGAGTTCATGTTAAAATAGTACACTTTAATGAAAAAAGCTTACATAAAGTCGTCAAAATCATCTGCTACACAGTATTGATATTTTTCATCAACTTGATATTACACAATGCTCTAACATGATCCAATAAATGTTTCTGTACATGCTGTTCAATGTTAGGCTAACAAATTAATTTCCAAAGCAAAGATAATAGAAAAAGGAAAGAAAATCTCAATAACAAATTGATTATAACGATCACGCTAATGATAACAATCTTTTCATACACATACACTCAGTAAGATCACAAATGTGCACTCACACATGGTAAAACATATACCCACAGGCGACATTCACAGAATACACCCTGACATGCATAGTACTCGCACACTTGCAGATTTGAATTGCAGGCTTTTATGTTTACAACTAACTTGTTTACCATTTTGAGGATTATGACCAACATTACATTGTAAAGTGACACACATTCATACATATTGCACATGATAAACCATTTCAAATGAACCTGCATTCCTTGTATGGTATGGATGAGACGCTCAAAATACGCTGCCATCTTCCCCTAAAACCTTAAAAGGCGTACCTGATTGGAAGTTTAAAAAAATATTGTTTTTGTCTTCACCCTGGGGGGACACTTAATGCATTTTCTTCTTTTATTTGAGAAATTGACTAAAATTCCTCAAAAACTATAGCTGAAGCGAGCACTATTTAGTGAGGCTGCTGAAAAAAAAGCTACACAACACAGTCTCTCTCAATCGCCTGTGTATACATGCCCTTCCTTTTTCTCTTGGTCACACACACACACACACACACACACACACACACATACATACTATTCCTAATACGGGAATATTATATGGTGCTCTTATAATAATAGGGGGAGTTATAAATGTGTGTGTATGTATATAAGCTATATTTAAAATACACGCATCACATGCTATTCTTGGCAAAGCTGTATGAAGTAGCAGGCCAGCATGTTGGTGGTGCTTACGTGAGGTGAAAAGGTTAAACTCCTTTAGACAAGGTGGTTTAGAAGGGAGGAGTAGGAGGGGTGAAAAGGAGAGCAGAGGGGGGCATGAAAACAGTATCCACCCCCCTTCACTCTCAATCCCATCCGTTGTCCTTGATCATGTGGGACAGTTCAATGATGAACTTTCCCTCCTTGTATTTTTGACTCAGCTCAAATGCCTGCTCCTGCACAGGGACAGAAAGAAAACGTGTGTTCGAAGGCATGTAGTGTTCAAATGACAATACTACTAGGTTTAACATTTATAAACACTTGTGTGACCTTTACTGTAGTCAAATCTGATGTCTAATGGACAATAACAGTGTAACAAGGTAGTGTGGTCAGGCATACATATTTCCAGCCAAGGGTGGTGTGGCAGTTCTCGCAGTAGATGTCTGCCACCGCATGGAGGCCTGTCAGCAGCAGCCTCTCCTCAGCAGGGCCACAGCCCACATTCACCCTGGAAAAGACAACAACAAAAGCACAGGGTCATGTTTTATCTAGTCAGAGAACTTTTCTCCACACAGAAACAGATCATTGACATACTGAATCAAGCATTCCTTAATGTAACCAGAAATATGAGTTGTATTTGTTTACCCCACGGCTATATAATTCTGATTTTTTTGGTGTGTACGCCATGTTAGGTTTATGGGGCGTACGTACACTTCTAGTAAGAATCATATGCACTGTTTATAAACGGTAAATAGATTACGATTATAGAAGGGTAAATAGATGACGGTAGTTTGTCATCTTTAGTGGCTCACTGTAGATGGAAGATGGTTCTGTAGAGCCCTGATAAGGACCTGATTACTTTTTATATACCCTGGCTGAACATTGTTATGGCCATCTTGATTGTTAACCCCATGGATGCAGAAGAGGTATTAATGGAATTATACAAGACAAGATACTCACACAGAGTTGAAAAGGTAGGCTCGCCCCTGGCTACCCTGGAAAGACTGGTAAAAGGAGGACAATGTAAACAACTAGACCACCAACAATTTTGTGCACCTCCCAATCATGTGTGTAAACAGATCAAATAAATATATATATTGATGAATGAGGAGGGAAACATGTAAACAAGAGTTGGGAGGACTGTTGGTGCACAAAAGGCTAACAAGGTTTAAAACAAGGCTATAATAACTCGGGCAATCTCAGTTGGATGTTAAACACCATACAAATGAAATTGTATCAATGGTTTCACTTTTTGATTTTGGCTCTACTATTAAGTCCAGCTCACTTTAGAGATGAGGTCATCGTGGTTGGCCAGATGTGCGCGACAGTGGACGCAGCTGTACCTCCGATGACAGGAGTCCAGGTAAGCCTGGAACGTCTTTGCCTTAGTCAATTTCACCATGTCTGCAGGGACAATGGGGGGAAAAACGAGGCGTTGCAGTTTTCTTTGTTTTGATCTGAGGTTCCACCTGGCAAACAGCTTCTACAGCGAGTAAAGACATGCTGTGCCGAGTAGTTGGCAGAAATGTTGTCAAACTATTATTATTATTTTGAGTGGTAAAGACATCAATTACAAAACAGGTCGTGGCAAACCTTTGAGATTTGATCTGGGGCCAAATTAGCATTCACACGTTGGCCTATTTGGGTCTGAACTCAACCACTCTAATTCCTGGCGCACCGCATGGCTCTGTGCAGCCAGGGCAGTGCAGATCTTATCCGAGGTTACAGTCTACGACTAAATAAATCTACGTAACATCCGCATTAACTAAAAATAAATCAATACAATAGCCAACGATATTGTATTTTATAGTATAATGTGAATCCATGTATAGTTGGACATGTTAAGTAATGTATTTGACTCACATGAACAATCAACAACGACCATGTTTGTCGTCGACATCAACTATTTCATGACAACCAACATGGTGTTTAAAATAACAACAACCAACATGGTGTGCGCGTGCATCAGCATCGTTTAGCAAAAGGATATGACTCCTGACTATCTCAGCATAATCCTTTTCAACACGCATTTCTATTTAGCCTGCAATGCATACCTGACTGATGATATGTTAGATAACGTTTTCAAGCTAGTTGTATGCAGCTATCAATCTTAAACATAGCTTAGCTCCCGTGTCTGGGCTGGTTAGTTTGCTAACACGCTTAGGTAGCTGGTAGATCCACTTACCTATGGGAAAAGAGTTTCAATAAAAGGACCTTTTAATATCGGAGCTATGACCAGCAAGCCACCTTTGGGCAGGTCAACTAAGATGCATAAGTTAATTGTCACGAAAAACAATAATGTTGAGGTTGGTGTCCATCCACCTCCGGAGCAAGATTCAGAGTCGTGGTTGCAGTTCACGCAGCTGCTGCAGCAGATTTTCTATGTCTGGTTGTTCGCACGCTTGTTTTCTTTCTCTCACATTGACGTAGAAAACTATATTTTACTCTTTTTACTCTTTCTTTACTTAGCACTTCAAATATGACAAGGAAACGCAGACTGATTTAAGTTAGAGCTGTACGGGAGCAGCCTTGGTTAACTAAATTAGGTTTGTTTATCAAAGACAGCTCAGGAAATCGGCACAACAAACGGCGTTCGACCAATAGGAGCCCTGGGATCGACAAGCAGAATGTAGGTCAGCCAATCAGATTGGACGTTCTTGTGAAGAACCGCAAAGTAATGCCTAAACCCATAGACATTAAGATATATATTATATTATTATGTCTATTATGATGTCTATGCCACAGGCACGGTGCTCTGTCGATTTGCAGTGTCTTGTCAGATTTTCCTACTATGTAATCACCAATCTAATGAGCAAATACCTACGCTAATTTTAGTCTTGAACCTTTCAGTACATGTGCGCAGCCAAATGCGCAGACCCGCATCAAGTTGGATGCTTCTGAAACAGTGTTTGTCTGGTGTGAAGTGCACCAGTGTTATTTATTGGTTTTACCTACATTAATAATTAACAGTGCCGCCGCTAGCCATTTCAGGTGTGCAAATATTATTAAGTTAAGGGTGCAATTTTTTTGTGTGTGTGTGACATTTTGCCCACATCTACTTCCTACTCACACAAAAAATATAACAAATTAATCTGTGTGCTGTGGTAGTGCCCAGTGTCTGCGCATGTTGTGATATGTGATGTCCAAGTGGGTCAGCTGTGTTGGTGTGTGTGTGTGTGTGTGTGTGTGGGGGGGGGGGGGGGGGGGGGGGGGGGGGGTCAATACACATTATAACAACAACATATAAGGTTTTCGATACAATGCTACAAAGCCACCCTGTTTACTTTGTACTGTGAGACATATTCTAACCAAGGATTTTACATAATTGTGGTATGTGGTAAACCTTACCAAATAATTTAATTGCTCCTAACTATAAGCTTATACAGTCATACGCAGTTAGATTATATTGGTCTATATTACAGTTCAGCTCCATCTCAGCATCATTTCTCCCACACTGCATGTTCTGTTGCAGTGTCACAAAAATCCTTTCTTTCAAATGTTGAAGTCTGAGTAAGAGCAAAATGTTTACAAAAACATTACATTATCCTGCTCACCACTGAATTTCACAGTGAACTAGGTCAAACGAATACAACCTTGCACATCATCATGAAAGTACTGTGAATGGACTTTGACCATGGCTTTAAGAAAAGGTGAGGCAAGTAAATAAATCGTTTTGGTGTTGTGCAAGTGGTATGCCTGGGGATTATTTAGGCCACTGTAATTACATTGTGGCAGCCAATTTTACACATGGGGCCTTGTCCTTCATGGCTCACACAGATATGTTTCTGGTGTATTTTACTTTATCCCTTGCTATTGAAGTACAGTAGTTGTGCATACACAGTGTTAGTATTCATAACATTAGTTAAGAATAATGACAAGAATCTCCATTTGGTTACACTAAAAAATATAGCATTTCAAAAATTTAATTCAGGGTATTGTTAACTTCTTGTAATTCTCTTGAGTAACTGCAGGAGTAGGGCAAAACAAAGCTTATAACTTGAATTATATTTTTGCCAACAAAATTGACCATAAATATATCATAATCAAATAGGCCAGTAAGTTTACTGTGGTACAAATTTTTTATTTAATATGTCTGTATCATTATGATAGGTATAACACGATTACATTTTGTGGAGGTTAATCTATACAACTTTCTTCAGCCCCATGGGATAAGAGGAGAGGTCTCTCCCTATGCACATGTCCATAAAGCACACATGGAGATGCGGGTTGTAACAACAAAAAGCTGTGGTTATTTATCACAATCTGCTTTTTTTGAAAAATAAACATCCATCCATACTCCATTCCTAACTGCTGCAGTGATGCACAGTAGTCACGCATCTGTGGAGGAGTATAGGGGCCAAAATGAATTAAGTAAATATTTATTCAAGTATTTATCAATTTAATTATGTATATATTTATTTTGTTTTGGCCCCTATAATCCTCCATACGCGTCAAGGAGGAGGAGCCAATACAATTACATGACCAGGTTAATCCAAGTATTAAACATGAAACAAAATGCCCATATACCTTCAAATCATATTGTTTATAATACACAATAAATTAATCACATGTAATCTCCACAAGTTCTTATTTCTGGTCGTGTACAAAAATCTTAGATAAGGCTCCAACACATTTTAACTGCTCATTAGAAAGAAAACAAACCAAATTCATTTTTAAAGAACAATACTGTAAGGAACAACCTATTCCTTTATTACCTTAAAAACTCAAAAACTCAAAAAAGCAACACCATGACCATAGGGAAATACAAAACCTTATAAAACCATGTCATGTGACATCAGAGTGTATCATACTGCTAGCTTGTTTATAGATCAGTCATTTGATTGTTCATTAGATTCTGTCTTGATTTCTTTGTCTGGAGAGGTAGTTTGACAGGAGGGTGGGATAGTCAGTCATGACTCCTGTGGCTCCTGTTTTAAACGCTGCAATTATATCTTGCTCCTCGTTGCAAACAAACAAGTGTACCTGTGAAATCAAACACATGACAAACAACACCAATAGTTATTTGTATTATCTTCACTACAGTCACAATACATGCATATACATAATTCATCTACCTCACCTAACTAATGCATTGAGGGAATATTCTGGTCATCAGGTATAATTAAATAGACTAAGTAAAAGCACTTCTCAAGTTGATTTCTTATGAAGAAAAATGGAAGCATTACTGTTGATGGTGAATGTAATACCTGAATTCCTCTTGATACAAGATGTTTAAAAAGGCTCTTTCTCATAGTTAACCTAAAATTAGGTAAAACCATAGTTATTTGTAGAAATTAATCTCTTCAGAAACCCACATCTGTGCTTCATAAGATTAAAATAATTATTGAAATGTTGAATATATCCATCAGTAAAAAAATAAAAAGACCAACTTCTCTAAGAGAGAGATGAGCAGTCTGCTCCTCAATATGCGTTCCTCTGGAATGTATGTCCTGCATGTTATACAGTAGATAGATGCCCAGTGAGAAAGGTATTTGCACTTCATCATTTTACACTAACACATACATATGGAAATAATATACAAATACAGCAACATATAGAATCCGAACATATGATAATAAATATACAGTATCTAGAAACAGTGATGCAGGTTCCTCTGCAAAATGGCAATTAAACAAATGTAAATTGTAGGAGAACAAGAGTTGGACATCAAGAGGGAACAATTATTTCATGTTTGAAATAGTGATTTGAATGGAGATTACACGTCTCTATCCTCTCTGCTACACATCAACTGTTGAATATTTAATGACTAGAAAGGGCAGAATATTAGCTTTGGACAGCTTTGGGACAACTTTTATGCAGCTATGATTTCAAGGTGAACTTCTCGGTACTTCAGAATGATGCTATCTGAAATCTATCTAAATTAACAGGCCATAAGACTGTGACTGGATTCTTACCTGAAACCTTTCACTCTGTAGGACACTATCCTAGCCCATTGAGCAGTGTTGGGAAATTTCAGTTACTGTATAAAAAGTAAGATGTTTCTCTTGTGGCATGCATTGTTATAATTGGCCCAAATTTAGCAGCTGTAATTTAGTCATTCAATTTACATATCAAGGTAAAATTGCAAATGGTGTCACCGTTTACATAAATACACATTTTCAGCCACTTTGTATTGCATTTACTATTCCATCTGACCCTATAAAAACACATTTCAAGTTGACTGGATCTTTAGTTCAGGGATTATAACAGGGAGTCACATCGCACAGTTGGTTAAGGTGTTGGGCAAGTAATCAGAAGGTACCCGGTTCAAACCCTGGCTGTGTCAACATGAGGTAGGGTCCTTGGGCAAGGTACTTCACCCTATTTGCCTCAGAAGGAATGTCCTTGTACTTGCTGTAATTCGCTCTGCATAAGAGCATCTGATAAATGTAAATATGGACCACTAGTGGTCAGGGAGAAGTGCGTGACCTGTATTGGGCCAAATTTGAAAAAAGTCAGCAACTTTTTAAGATATTGACAAACACAGACCTGTTGATGATACGGGGCAGGTAAAACTGCAGGAAACTTTCTCCAAGCGGTACAAAGGGCAGTAGGCCACTGTAGAAAAGGAGGAGGAGCTGCAATCCTCGACTAATACTGAAGCTGTATGGCATATTGGAGTTCTAGAAGGGAAAAAAGAACACAAAAACAATCTCACTATAATTCTTAGGGTTAGTTTGTCATTTATTTTGAACACAATTCATTATTTGTTCTGGACATTATATTGCCCCCCCCCCCCCCCCCCCCCCCCCTTATGGCCTCCTACTATTGCATGGCAATTCTTCATGATGCTGGAGTTCTCTGTAGCCCAAACGGTAATCTCCTCCCTATCATATTTCTTTACAAGGTCTGAGACCTAAAATTTGACAGAGAAAGAAAAACACTTAAGTAAATTATAAAATGACAAACTTGAATTTCTTTTCACAAATTAAGCAGACAAATGGTTGGATGCATATGTATTTCCTTGTTTAGTAATCTAATAAAATATGTACATTGGGGGTCAAACGTTTGGAATAATGTACAACTGTTGACAAAGTAGAGCAGTTCAGAAAACCCTAATGACAACGAATAAACCAAGGTCCTCTACATCGCCCGGATCAGCCTTACCGGGCTGGTAGTGCACTGACTGGGGACTTTGTGGGCATTATTCCAAACTTTTACCTCCCAGTGCTAGTCTAATAAAAAAGAGTCTATGTATTTTGTTTTGTTGTATTTTACATTGTCAGAAACGTTACCTTCTGTATCAGCACAATGTTTTCCACTTTGATCTCAATGTTGATGGGCATGTTGGGAAACTTCCTGAACACATCCTCTAATAGGGCAAACTTCCTGTCTGTCCCAGTGCTGTAGTGTCCTGGCATGGCAAAAAAAGAATAAGGGCATGAGATGGAGGGGTGAGCTGGAGGGATGTTAGCCTTTATTATTGTATACATAGAAACACATAGGCACGACAAAATGCCCCCTAAAGCACAGAGATACACACATACACACCAGTGTGAAAACTGATCTGAAACAGACAGGTCTAGTTACTGTTGTGATTGTTTGTGAGTGTGGGAGAGATTGAGCAACCCTTTTATCCAAAGACATACGGGGGGGGCTGGATTTGAACTTGCAATCTTTTTATCTGAAGTAAAATGCTCATCCACAGAGCTAAGTACACACCTGCATAAAAAGTAACTTCAATTTTCTCTTTATACAGAGGCATCTCCTGAAAGACATAAGGATGTGATCATTAATTAAACCTTTCATAATTAATATCACATTTATTTAACATCAGCTATTTAAATATTTTGACTCGATGGAATGGGTATTGGTTGATCATCATTATTTAAAACTGACACTGCTAGTGAGCCTGTTACATAAAGGTAATACAGTTACTGTACATTCTACATACGTAACTTGAGACCTTTATCAAGTGGCCAATCGTACGTTTTTTATTCAATTCGGTTCCTGACCTCTAGAGTCAAGGAGGAGATTGTGACATCTTGACCTGTCTGTCGCAGGAGGTTCTCATCATGTGACACAACCACATGACCATCCCGGGTAAGGTGGCAGTCCAGCTCCAACATCTCTGTTCCCTGCTCCACTGCACTAGGGGAGAGAGGGAGTGGGGGACAAAACTGTGGGTGACTTATCAGGATTGCTGGACTAACTCACGCACACTGCATTTGTCACATAAGTACTATTAGCTTAAAAGCACATAACCTATTTTGACCAATATGAAACAGAGTAGTTGTAACAGGGAGGTAGAGGTGCAAGGAGACAGACTAGGCAGGATTAAGAAACAAATGCCTTTACTTGTAAAAGACCATGGCAGGGATCCTCACATTGACAAGGACAAATTAAAACAAAGACTGACGATGACTGAACACAAAACAGGGACTTGAATAAATATAAGGTGCAGGTGAAAACACTAACCAGAACACTGACAGATATTCAACAAGATACAGGTGAAGATGATAATGCGTAACATATTGACACACTAGAGCAGGTAAATACAGGATGGGGCATGGCCATGGGCGTAACAATATACAGTACAATACAGGATGACTGAATAGTGCAGAGAAAATAGAATAGAATCAAAATTTTATGTTACATTAAATACTTTTTATTTCACATAAAAGTAAGTGACTGGTATAACTATAAAGATGTTGATATCAGGCTTTTGCCCCTAAGCAAAGGGTAATAACACAGCCTCACAATTCATTTACTAACAGAATTTCTTTTTTGTGTGCAGTTGGTTACTCACTGACTGAATGCCTCGATGGTGCTCTCTATCCTCTCCCCGCATCCTGGCAATCAGCAGAGTAGAAAATGATTAACATCTGATTCTTTTTTTTTCTCTGAACTTTTAGGGTATACACTACTGATAACACTACTGACTGTGAATGTGGGCCAATATACAGTATGAACGCTCTCAGTGGATGGATGTTAAGTCTTGCTCTCATACTTTCTCTCTGTGTAACATACTATATACTGTACTCTTTGCTTTTATACGTAAAATAATTGAGTCAACTGCATAGTGAAATAAGTGTTAATTTGTCCCCCTTAACCCTGGGGTCCTTTTCTCTGTGACTACTCATTGACTAAATAACTAGGGTTTATAGTTTCTGCACTGACTATAAATCTCACTGACTTAAAAAAAAAATCAAACAACTTTAACCAAGACTATTTGAAAGGAACGGAAAAAAGTTTCAATAATTACTAACTGGAGAGTAAAATGTAGATGATGAAGCTAACATGAGGCTACAGTAACAGTGGAGCAGGTCCCTGGGGTCTCTCCATGCTTACCTCCTCGGTGAGAGATGTGTGTGCAGTGGAAAGTTGTCCTTTTTTTCTTGTGGAGGATATGGGGGTTCTTCAGCAAGTACAGTGATGAGAGGACATAGCCCCCTAGGGCTGGTATGATGAAGTACAAGGAGCTACTCATATTTCCCAAAGCAGACACTGTGGAAGAGTTAATGCAGAATGAGAACAGCAGAGTCCACTGGATGGTCCTTAGAAAAGTTGGAACAAAGTCTCACAGTTCAAACTTTCTGTGTTCCCGGAGAGGTATTGAATTGAATGATCTCATTAGTATCTTTAGCTGCACTAACACTTAATAAGATTTGTAAATCAAAACTCACGATGGAACAACTCAAAGGCACATCCTGGGATCTACATGCTCACATTAAGAAGAAGCAGATTTCTCCACTAAGTCCTCTCGCACACGTCAGTCACTCGATCACTTACCCTCCTGTTTTCTCTCTCCTCTCCTTGAACTGTCAAGCTTTTATGACTTTCACTTCTTTTTTGCACTTTCAGAATGTGTCACCTGAGAGCCTATAGCCAAGCTCAAACATTTCAAGTTAAAACATGACAGTAAACTTGCCAAACAGGTAAAACTAAAGACGTGTCCTAACCCCATCTCACATCTCTAGCATTTCCCTCTGCAAATAATTTTGCAGTGTCCGATAGATTCCAGTTCTAACCACATATGCTCTCTCCATTTCTGCTTCATCACCCATCTACTGAAACCCATTCATGAGTGTAAGAGATAAGATGATCCTTTAATTGACCCGCATTGGGGAAATTGCAGTTTGCAGCTGCAGCAGGGTACAGATAAGAACAAGTTCATAAGCATTAGATAACTCACCTCTTTTGCTCGGTGGCCTCTCCCTTCTCTGTGGTAATACTGCTTTTCAGGCTGGCTGAACTTGTTTCCAAGTAAAATGAAACTGACACAGTGAGTGTGTTTTGGTGTGTGTCTTTGTGCGTGCACAATAAAATGTCAACTTGTTCCAAAGTCCCCCTCGTGATTGCAGAACGTATTGTGCAGCCTGGGTTTGTCAAATGAATTCTAATCAATTGTGTAGATGTTTGCTGTAAAATCCAACGTCTTTTATGTCATTTTTTTTTTACTGTTCAATACAGTATAATACATTGAACAGAAAGATGGGGTTTTTGGAAGAAGAGAATAAAAAATTTGTCACAGAGTGAGAGAAAAAGTGTGAGTGAAAGGGAGTGACTTCCAAAAGACATACAAGCATAGATGTATGGCAGGCTATCTGTTTTCAAAGAATGGTGTGCTGAGGTATGTAAACACAGCACGAATAACAGGGTTTTCAACAAAGACTGTGTTCATAGGTGTGTGGGCTCTCACATGAACACAAAGAATGTTCAATGCTTTTGAATGGTATTGTTTACAGTTTCAATAGAATTGCTGAAATGAAGCAAAAGGGGAGAGTGGCAAAACTCAAAGGTGGAAGGTGAAACATCCTGACTCATGTCAGCCCATGCCTTACAAGGTGTCTCAAAGTGCCTTTCCCAGGGACACAACATCATCAACATTTAGTTTTTAGTATGTGACTGTGAAAATATTTTGGTGTAAGCCCAGCATTAGTTAAAACCAGACTCGGACAATAATAAAAAGAAAATCCTGACAAATAATCGAAATAGAAACATATTACAGACAGTAGCAGCATTACAGCTGAAACTCACTCAACGGTGACTCAGTCTTACGAAACCCTAAATAGAGAAATGGGAGAAGAAAAAAATATATAGCTGTGTGAAAAGTCTAAGATATGGGTTACAGGTCTGAATAGATATGTTTTCTTGTAACCCATATCTTAGACTTTTCACACAGCTATATATATTTTTTCTTCTCCCAATTCTCTATTTATGGTTTCATAATGACTGAGTCACCGTTGAGTGACTTTCACAGTCACATACTAAAAACTAAAAGGGTAGCATAAGGGTTCTTCCCATTAGTCTCGTCCCACTTCTAGTCATGATGACATAACTTCTGTATTGATTTGACACTAATGAATAAAGATTGATTGATTGCTATAGCTGTCAATTTTAGTCGTTGAGTTCATATTTAAGTGCTTTATTTGTTAACTGCTATCAAGGAATATGACTCTCCTTTGTATATGCATGCGACAAGATGCCGCGAGGTTAGTGGACTTCTATGTAGTGGGAGGAGAGGGAACACAGCATCACCTCTCCAGTTAGAGAGGGAACTGGATACATTATTCAGTCTCTAATCATCACAAATTAGGTATGATTTCATAAACATAAAAAATGATAAATTCACCATACTAGAGGAGACTCAACAGTCAAACTTTGGTGCAGTGAAGGCAGAGAGTGGAGGCAGAGAGAGCAAGTCCTCAAAAGACCAATAATATGTGTCAATGCTGGCAACACACTGCTAGCCCTCTGCAGCCAATCATCCAGCCCAATTGGAGGGAATTTAGAGGACAAAAAAATAAAAAATACATTGGGTCAACGGCCCACCAGGACGATGCCCAGTATGCCAGATGACCAGTCCACCCCTGCTTCTGATCACAAGGCCAACGCCTTAACCCGCTGAGCCATCCGACTACCCTATTGAATTGTAAGTGCACCCTGCAAGTCTTGTGTGACAACATCCTAGATTCGCTGAGATTCTTTTGAAGTAATATGTACTTGATTTCAGAAATGTGGGACTTGCGGCCTGCAAACTGCATCACTTGCCTCATGTGGTCCATGTTTGGTATGGCAGTTAATTAATGAACAAATGTAATACTAAAGGAACCCTTATAAGAAAAGGCAGAAACATAGAACACAAGAGGTATTTGCTGCTTGGTCACCAATAATTCAGGTGTCACGGCCACTGTGAAAGCATGACAGCAAACCATTTGTACATTATCAGGAATTTTATTCAATATATGTATATAATTGTTTCTTTGTTATTAGTTTAATTCATAATACCCATAGAATATACACAGACTGTACCCCTTAATAACTCATCTCTCTTTAACAATCTACAGATATCTCATATCTCCTCTTAAAATAAGAATAATTCCTCCTAAGATCTTAGGGGAAAAATAGGTTGCAGAATGAGGACACTGCCAATTATAATCACACCCATTAGAGAAACAAAGAGAAATAAAAACTAACTAATCTTAAAAAAAAAAAAAAAAAAACCTTGACCTCCCTTTTCTTGTAAAAAACAACAAAAAAACAAAAAGTTACAACTCACCAATATAACAATTTCAATAATAAGAACAGCCATTTAAAAAGGACATTATTTTGAAACCGGCCTGACATAGGCCATTTAGTTAATGTACTGTGTGAGTATATGCAAGCCAATTGTGTATGTATATTTTATTGTCACGCAGGTTATTCAGCATGTGTGTGTGTTTATGTGTGTGTGTTTATGTGTGTGTGTGTATAGAGGATTGCAAAGATGGTCCCGTTGGTTTATTCACATGCCTCCTCAATGAATGTCATGGTATGTTTGGGGGATGTGTGTGTTTGTGTGTGTACATGATTGTGTTGTGTGTGGGAGGGAGTTAAGCAGCTTTTGGTCAGAGACAATCACATACTCTAACATGCAGATCAGTCAGCAGATGGGCAGGCAAGAGACCCTTGAGATGTATTATTGGTGTGCAGTGACACACGCACACAAAGGACAATATGGCATGCTGTCAACACACACACTTGGGACTCAAGTAGATGTTTACAGTAAAAGGTTTTGCATCCCTTCCTCTATTCCACACTTGCTGGTCAGTGTGATACTTGTCTTCCAATAGAAAGTGAGTGCAAGTGAGCCAAGCAAGCAAAGTGGTTAACAAAGGAAAGCCAAGAGGGAAATTATACTACAAGTGGAATAGTACTTGTTCAAGTTACGTACGTGCGCGCACACACACACAAACGAGGAAAAGGATAAATGGGTTTATAGTTTGGTAAGAGGAAAAGTGCAGGTGTGCTGATTGAGACACATGACCAGCGATGCCCCAGCAGTTCCTAAAGTAGGTTTAGGAATTCAAGGTGGGGTAAGAATAATTGAAAAGTAAATTAATGTGATCATGTAGTTGAACCACAATTGGTGATTCAGTTTCGAGGAAAAATCTGCAGGGAAATAACCAATGGGGGGAGAGCCCTTTCAGTAAAGCGTGACAGGTATTAAAGAGGGGAAGGAAGGGAAGTTGACCAGAGGTTGGACCCATCCTTCACAGGTATATCTGATCCTCTGTGTGGGAGATGGATGATGACTATGGCTTTAGAGAAGGTTAAATGTGTTATGGCTTTGGAGGGTGCAGTGGTAACAATATGCTATTATTGGAACGAATCAAAAAGGTCTGCTTTCAGGGGTCAAGCTCAGTAATTGGTTTGAAAAACTGGAAAGGACGATGGCTTCCACAAGTCTAGTGATATCCAGGGGGGGGAAACGAGCCATGTGGAGAGTGAGGCAGAAAAGACACAGCATAGCAGGCACGCACACACACACACTCACAAGATCGTAGGAAATCAGCCCCACCATAACCAGAAACACAGAAAGCCAAGAGCACAGTAAATACATCATTTAGCATAATCGTCCTTTTCATCTGACCTGCCCCCACTCAACATATCAAGTATGTACAAATCTACCAACCTCTGGAAAAGACAGAATACCATACTTAAAATAAAAAATAAAAAGAGCTGATGAAGGAGTACATGAAATAAGAGATACTGGATTGTGAGGTGGAAGGGGAGAGGGGGACTGGCAGAGAGAATAAAATGGAGACACCATGCTTATGTCATCATAAATTTAAGATCGGCTCCTGGTTCACAGCACTGATTATCATGTGATTTGCAGAGTATGAACCCTTTCCCAAATCACTGGGAAACGACACAACAGCAACATTTGTGGCCAGTCTTACACTATACAGTGGGATTGTGTTGGCAAGATGGAATCGTGAGATTCCCATTAATTAACTAGATTCAAGGGGAAAATGAAGAATTGCTATTGACTAGGAGACCTGCATTGGGGGTAACCTTGTTATAGCGAGCATGAACTCAGATCTCAGTTTAGGGGACTGCTGGGATGCTGACTCTTCCAAATGATGGTGATCTGGAAGAAAATCCAGAGGACTCCTCTTCGAGCAAAATCAAAGAGGCTTTGGCCGCATACAGAGATAGGACCATAAAGACATGGCATTGTCCGGTCTACAAGAAGGTGGGTGATCATGCCATTTGTTCAACTCTTAAATGGGCCCCTACATCCTTGATGAAAGCAGAGGGATTGTAGTGGGCCAGCCCTTGAAGCTTAGAACAACAACAACAACAACAACAACAACAACAAAAAGAATCAACCCAGTTTACAGTACAAACTATGCAAGCCATTTCTTGGACACACCCCGGTCAAAATCCCTTTACCTCTCTCCCTCTCTGCCAAATTGGTAAAAGTCAGGAAAGCATGCATTCACATGAACATTATTCAAAAATAGGAAAAGGATAGAACAAAATTGTAAGCCTACCAACATGCCAGTAAAACATTGATTGTTTTTCTCACAAAAAAAAACAAACATCGAAAATGTTCAAAAAGATTCACAAATATAAATCCCAAAACATACAATTACGACTCCAAACTGATCATAAACATTCAAATAACGTTGGACAAACAAAACTGTTACTAGTACAGTCTAAACAAAACGAATGTCCACTTTGTATATACACGCGCGCACACAACTAGCTTCCAAGATCCCCTCCCTTGTTCTTTCACGAAGAAAGATGGAAAGTTCTGGTGTTCGTTAATACAGTAGTTAATATGTGTGTGTACGTACATTTTGTTACGAGAAACAAAATTATAGGAAAGACAGGGGGGGGGGGGGGGGTGAGGAAAGAGTTGGTGGATGTATGGGGGGAAGTTTTAGGTGTACTAGGAGATTGGGTACACAGTAGGACGTTGGGTCTAAAACAATTCCAGCAGAAAAGAAAGTAAGAGATGCAGGGGAATCCTAAAGACGGTCACATTACCTCCGTAAAAGCCCCTCAACCAGAAGAAAACTATAGAAATTGTAATGAGCCTTTTTCCATGACAGAAAGAGGCTTGGTGTACATGTTTCTGGTCTTCTTTTTTTGTATGCTGTTTAGGATTAATTTGTCTTGTTATCTTGTTGGAGTCATCTCGTTCCAAGTATCTGCACAGCCTTGTCACTCTATATGTTAACTGTGAAGAAAATACCATTTGTCTGATTGGTGAGCTAAGTGATAATGTAGCGGTATAGGTGTTTGTGTGCACTGACATCTAGTGGTAGATAGGGGGTTGTGTTTGTGTTCCTTACAGTCTCAGGAGCCCTGGTAGGTTGCCTGGAAGCGTGCCGTCTCCTCGTAGATTAACTCCTTCAGCTTTTCTTTAGGAAGGTCATCCAACTCCATGGTGAAAGTAAAGGGCTCCTCTGCAACAGGCTGCAAATACACACAGATTAGAGTGTCATACAAACTCTCCACACATCAAATATAAATACATATCTTACAACCCTATTGTACCATCTTCACCACACAATGCTGCTTATGCACAACAACAGGCCCCAACAAGACTCAGGTATGTTCTATCCAAACTGTGCAGTGAGGTTTAGTAAGTGTACGGAAGGAATAACATAAGGCCAGTGAGCTCCCAATAACAATGAACCCCCACAGCTTTTTGCTGCATCCTTTCGTATATAAACATGAGTGGGTTCTCATTTTGTGCCTTCCTGTTGAAAAGCTACGTTGCTAGAGTTGTGTAATTTTTGTTTTCTGATTAGTCAGATTAAGTCCACATACCTGAAAGGACTTAAAAATGGGTCTTAAAATGAAATAAATGATTTCATGCATAATTATTGCATTAAGTGGATTATTTCAGCGGGTATAATGGATCCCCTTCAGTGTGGGTCATATGTGACAGGAGCGTACCTCATCAGTAGGGTCGTAGTACTGCTCCAGGTAAGGGTGGGCCAAGGCCTCCTCCACACTGATGCGTTTGATGGGGTTGAAGGTCAACATGCGTCCCAGCAGGTCCAGAGCTGTGGAAGGGTTGGAGGGGGCATTTTGATGTTGTTGCATAATAATTGTTATTATAAGAGATAATGTCAATAATTGTTTTCGTTCATTTTCCATTGCCTTAATTTTCCTTTATGTATGTATTCAAGTCTGTGTGACTGATGCCCGTTATACTCCATTGTTTGACCAGTTAAGATCAGAGTACAAAAAAAACTAGCTGTCAATCTGTTAAGGCTTGCAAGTATATTTACATTTATTCTTTTAGCAGACGTTTCTATCCAAAGCGACTTAAAGTAAGTACAGCGACATTTTCCCTTAGGCAAGTAGGGTGAAGTGCCTTGTCCAAGGACACAACATCATATAGCCACAGCTGGGGCTCGATCTCACAACCTTCCGATCATGAGGCCAACGCCTTGACCGTTGAGCCATCTGACCCCCTATTTCTGTTTGTGCGTGCAACTATGTGTATCAAATGTAGTTAATATGTTGTTGTTGCACTGTACAAAACAGACACAACTACACTTAGAGTGCAAACAGCTGATGAGGTTACTTTGACCACTGGCTAGTTAACAGAGACTGTTCCTTCACATCAGTGCTTTACCCTTGCTGTCAGCTTTGGGGAACAGCTTGTCCCAGGGGATCTTAGGCTTCTCAGGCAGAGACTGCAGGTAGTTTCTGGCCTTCATGTTGATGATGCAGTTCAGATCTTCCTGAGTCGGAGACCCCAAGATGCCTGCAGAGGGACACAGAAACATGCCCGTGTTTTTCATTGTTATCCTTGAGCGTTAAGGTTGGAGGGGCAGTTCTAGGCACAGGTGGAATCATTATTTTTGCCTTTTATTTTATTTTTGGGGGAGATTATGAAGTTGCCTTCGCACATGGCAACATTTTGTAGTGTCTTCCTCATGTATAGTACAGTTCAAGTACCTACGTAAATGTGGCTTTACCCAAGGGCCTCATAAAATGGACACATCATTTTGTAGTATATTCCTTTTTGCTAAATATCCAATTGAAAGACATACAGGTGTCACGAGTTCCAAGTTGGAGCTATGGTTCATGAGAAGATTTTTTGCATAGACAAATCCAAGATGGCAGCCGTTATGGGTTCTTGAAGCTTTACCGATTTTTTGGACCAACGGGATGGAAATTCCATCACTTTGAATATGGACAATTTGGGGCATGGCCGGAAGTGCCACCTATGGGCCTCCAGTGGCCACCAAAAGTATCAGTAAAAGTGTGGCCATTTCCTTATTTATTGCTGTTGAATGAAAACATTTGGTACCAATGGTATCAATAGTATTTCCCCCTGAATTTCAAGCAAGTTGTGTCACATGACTTATTGTGGACTAGGAATGAAAGGTCTCTTACCCAGTATGTGGTTGAGCTGGTCAAGGTAGTGTTTTCCAGGGAAGATGGGCCTGTTAGACAACATTTCAGCCAGAATGCAGCCCACCGACCAGATGTCAATAGACTTGGAGTAGCCCTGTGATAAGGATACAAAGTTGACCAGATCTGGAAAGTACTCACAGCGCTTCTCTTTTCCCACATTTGATGTTACGACCTTATTTCGAAATCGATTCAATTAATTCCACCCCCCTCAAAATTATATACACAATACCCTGTGATGACGAAGTGAAAAAGATTATTTAGTAATTAAATACAGACATAAACAAGTATTCACAGCCTTCACTCTACTTTGTTTGGCAGCCATTACAGCCTCAAGTCTTTTGGATGCTACAAGCTTGGCACACCTATATATGAGTAGTTTCTCTCATTCTTCTTTGAAAAGACCTTTCAAGCTTCATGTTGGATGGGGAGCATTTGTGTACAGCCGTTTTTAGATCGGTCCAGAGATCTTCATATCGGGTTATAGTCTGGGCTCTGGTTGGCACACTTATGGACACTCAATCGTTATACTGACAATGTGCTCAGGGTCATTGTCCTGTTGGATCGTTCACCTGAGTCTGAGATTCAGAGTACTTTGAAGCAGGTTTTCATCAATGATGTCTCTGTAATGCATTCATTTTTCCTTTGATCTTGACTAGTTTTCCAGTTCCTGCTGCTGAAAAACATCCCCACAGTGTTATACTGCCACCATTATGCTTCACTGTAGGGATGATATTGGGCTAGTGATGAGCGGTGCCTGGTTTCCTCCCGACACGACACTTGGCACACAAACAGAAGACGTCTTTGTTTCATTTTGTTTTTCTCGTGATCAGAGTTCTTCAGGTGCCATTTGGAAAACTCCAGGCAGAGGTGCCTTTTACAGAGGAGTGGCTGATTGGTGGAATCCTGCAGATATGGTTGTCCTTCTGAAAGGTTCTGCCCTGATCGCTCAGTGCGGTCAGGGAGCCAAATCAAGGTAGAACCCTGGTGGTTCCAAACTTCTTCAATTGATGGCTGATGGAGACCACTGTCACTGTCATTGTCCTTCAGTATTGAATTTTTTTCTGTACCCTTCCCCAAGTCAGTGCCTCGACACCATCCTGTCTCAAAGATCTACAGACAGTTCCTTGGACGCCTTGGCTAGATTTGTGCTGACATGTACTGCTAACTGTGTGACCTTATATGACGAGGTATGTACTTTAACAAAGCATATGGAAAGACTCAACCACAGGTGGACTCCTATCAAGTTGTATTGTTAAGTACTATTCCACCCCAGGTAGACACACACATCCATCCAGAGAATCCTGAACGTACCTTGGAGTTGAGCATGATCTCGGGGGCCCTGTACCAGCGAGTTGCCACATACTCTGTCAAGAAGCCAGTGTGGTCATGCTCGGGATCAGCTATCCGTGCCAGCCCGAAGTCACAGATCTGACAAAGGTCAGAGAAAGTTGGGTAGTTAAAACATTACTGAAGACAGATTCAAAACAATAGAAATAAAAAAAACAAATAGAATTATTGTGAATAATTAGGCTCAAAGAACAAAACAAAAAATTTGTACTTAAATTACCATCTCTAACTTCAGACTAAGCTAATTTACTCATTCTTTTGATGAGGCACTTTCCCATATCCCCATCAAATGTAATGAAAACTTGATGGGGATACAGGCAGGTGCAGTCAACATTATTGGCCCCTCCCTTATGTTGTTATTCCTGTTTCCTTGTAGTTGCCTAACCTTCCTCAAAGACCGCAAGCCTTTGCACATGTGGTCAATCCCTAAACAAGGACACTTGACCCAGCTAATCCAGAGCTTGATACTTGGCATTCCTTATTTGTCAGATGTATTTTAGGTATTGAGGAAAAATATGTAACAAATATTACGTGTAACAAGGGAAGCATTTTCTGTGAAATATTTGAAAACCTCTCCTTCTGCTACTAGATGTGATTGTGCGAGCAAGACAGCACCAATGCAATGACAATGTGTGGGCGTGATCAAGTGCATACTTGAGAAAGAGTTGAAAAGCTGCTAAATCCTTCAAGTCTTTTGTCTTGCTGCCTACAGTATTATTATACAGGGCCATACTGTGCAACTTTATGAAAGGTGGCCAAAATCTCGTAAGTACAACATGTATAAGTGGATAAATGCCAAGCATAGCTACATAACCATATCCTGTAAAGCTTTCTAAAGTCTAGATGGTATACACTTCCCAGTTCCCACTTATTTAAAACATTTAATCTGTAAACTATTTTGCCAACCACCCTTCTGAATCCCTCTTAACTGAAAGAGCCATAGGCATGGAGCAACACTAGAAAATACTTTTAAACTTTGGGGAGGTATTTTAACGTTGCTAATGTTTTTGGATTGGTTTTGTGGCCTCAACCTTCTACCTACACTTTCTGCCTTCATCCACCTTTTAATCTGTTCTTCCTCTCAAACATATAAATATGTAACTAACATGTTAATACCTATGACTGCTGCTGCTGCTGTGCCAAACATGACACCTGCCTCTTCATCAACTGAGACCATATTTCCTTATTTCAGCTATGGAAGGTAGAACCAAAAGTTGGGACGTAGTCGTTGGCAACTAACAGAAAGGCAGCGTAAAGGCTCACCTTGAGGTCACAGGTGGTGTTGATGAGCAGGTTGGAGGGCTTCAGGTCTCTGTGGAGCACGTTGGCCGAGTGGATGTACTTCAACCCTCGCAGGATCTGGTACAGGAAGTAGCAGATATGGTCGTTGCTAAGCTTCTGGGTTTTCAGAAGCTTGTAGAGGTCTGTCTCCATCAGGGTCTGCACAATGTAACTACGACATGCCAATTAAGGGAACTCACTGGGAACATTGGGACAGAACACATGATTTCTTCAAAGTACATTGTGTAACCACTACGCAGATGACTGTAGATCCTATTCCAAATCTCTAAACTTGTATGGGATCTACCTTTGTTCCTTATTTGTTATCTCAATTGTCAAAGGCTTTAGTCTACTCAAACAGGAATAGACATGGATATACAGTATATATACAAAATATTTGCATTTGCTTCTGTACTTGATATACATGTTCAAATCTGTTCATTATTATAAGCTATGCCCTTGGCACAGCCTCCAATCTCACTCCAAGCATACAATATAAACCCTTGCCTGGGTTCAGCTGGGGACAAAAGCTAGGTCATAAACTTAGTGCACCGACCCCTGATACATTACTTATTTTTTAATGAGCACTGTTTAAAATACCTCTTTTTCAATACATCCCTGATGCCATCAACAGACTTGCGTCTCCATCCCCCTCTCCACACACCCACACCCACACAAACACCAACACAGAACCACCAGAAGTGCTCTGAGAAAGAGGATACACATCCCTCATGCACTCGATACGCCGAGCCCTCAGGATGTCATTGATACCAATGATGTTCTCATGGTGGAACCGCAGCAGGATCTTTATCTCCCTCAGGGTGCGCTGGCAGTATGTTTGATGCTCAAATGGGCTGATCTTCTTAATGGCTACTCGCTGGGAAGTCATGTTATCAAGAGCCGAGCTGGATCAGGCAAAGAGATGCAGACGGCTCAAGTTATTATGCATTATAGTCATTATGCATTGCACATAATGTTGAGCTGAACAAACATTACATGACAGCCATAGACATCATTTACAAAGGATCTGTTATGTTTTAATCCTTAAATTAACTCATTGTACTGTATAGATTACATTTGTAATCGACATTGTATTACATTTGCATGTTATCAATGGTGTGACTATACATACCATCTGTTTCTATACTAGCAACGAATCTGAATATACCACCTGGCATGTATGAGTTTATGGTGCCACTCCTTAACGTGATTTAAATTAGAAACACATGTTGATGAGTGCTTATTTTATGAAATCACACAAATCACCAATGCGTCGTGTGGATTACTGGCTAACGTTCAACCTCGAGTTAAAGCGTGTTCAATTAAACTGGTGACGATCCGAGCTAAATAGACTGGACTAGAGAGCTGAACTATACTGCCTCAAATCCCAGGTGCATCCTGTGGTACACAAACTCCCGATGGAGCTACTAGACATCTTTTCCAGCTCTTTTTCAATGGGAGGTGTAGTGAACATAGACATTATAAAGACTTGATAATCTATGGCTGTGAAGGGTTTAACCAAATGGTTTAGCTGCCTGCCTATTGGAGCTACATGCTACAACTACAGTAGCTAACTAGAGGGGACATAAGCAGGGTTTTAAAATCGTTATATTGTCATGATTGCAGCTAGCTAGTTTAGTTTAGCTTGTGTTTTTCCCAATCCCAATCGACAACATTAGCGTTAAATCACATATTCGTTTGGGTTTTACGAATAATTCCTAAGGCCTACTGCAATCAGACCCTTCCATTTCCTGCTGTACTGTGAAAAATAATGAGGCAACCTCTCACAGCCACGCCTTGGAAAAGCTCTTTGCACCTCCGTGATTTGAGTCAACTAAGATAAACTATCAAAGATGCATTTATTAGTCAGAAAAGAGCAAGATTAGGTAGATCAATACTGTTCCTCAGCAAGTCAAGTGTCTCATTATGTGTTGTTGCCACTGCAGCGTTACTAAAACAGTGAGCTAAACTAGCTTGCATGCCATCTTTGCACTGTGTACTGTGCATCATGCTCGTTTATGACATTATTCATGTCATTAAATGTGTGAAATGCCAAATAAATACCGAGCTAGGGAACTAATGGAGAAAATTTCAGTTTACTTTCCAATATAGGCATGTTTAGTGCACACAGGTTAAGACGAAACTGATTAGGCTAAACTAGGCGGCTACATTAAAAACTCCGTCTTACTAAAGATAACAAATACTACTGCAGCAAAATAACCACGTATTTCTATCTCACCAAACCATTCCGTAGGCCCCTTCCCCAATGTAGGACAGGTTGGTGTATCGTGGGCCGACATCAAAGAGCTGTCCCTTCACAGACTCAGTCTTCAGTCCCCCGGCTCCAGTTCCTCCCTCTGGGGCCACAGGGCCAGCGGCCCCGGCAGCTCCAGTATTCGAGCCTGGGGCTCCGACTGCGGTCGCAGTGCTACTCGAATCCGCCATGTTTCTTCTTTTCGAAAATCGGATATCTTCGCTCAGTATTTCGGAGGAGGAGATGAAGGTGCAACTCTCAAAGATTTAATGATTATTCGAAGGTTTTATCAGGTTCCCTAGAAAGAATCGTTTCGGTGACAGATGAAGGCGTCTGGATCTGGGCCCCTTCACTACTGTGAATTGATTCCGTGTGAATGCGCGGATCTTCTCTCCACCAGGGGGCCTAACTTCAGTTCCTGTGGGCGTGTTGAAGACCGAGAAGGATCCTTGACGTTTTTAGCAGTCGTGTATTTGCTGTAAAGCGTTTTGCTGGTGAAGTTACATATTTTTTTTTTTTTTACTGTGAATTCATCTACGTAAGTACTTATCAGTTCTGTGGTTATATTACAAATAATTTAAACTACAATATATTAATTATAGCTCTGTGAAACCCTGTTCTTCATGTCTTGTTTTTAAAAACATTTGAGATCTAATTATGCTATTTATATATCATATAATATATATATATATATATATATTGTTGTCATGTAATGTATACATACAATGTATCAACCACCTCCGGTTCAATCTCAAATGCAGACAGAACATGATAATCCCTAAAAACCGACATATTAAGGGCTCCCAATTCTCTCTTTTACCCCTTCCCCTTGGTGGTTATTTTTGAGCTAAAACAGTTTGATACCAAATATTCTCTGTACGATGCAATGTTTCATTCCGGGCTCAGAAGGCACCACACCTCAAGTAAATTGCGTCACTAAAGCACTTCCTGGTTACTTTGTGTTAAAGTAAACATTCGTTGACAAATTGCGCTGGAGTCAGGAATGACTGGGGTTAGAAACTGGTTTGGACCAGTTCGTTTTGCTTTCACTCTACTAGGACTGTCAAGAATTAGGTAGGGATTTATTTTATATTAATCATTAGTCTCATACTCAGACATTTGGGTATAATATCCCGCTCCTTCTCTTTCTCACAGCAGGTCTTCCATCGCCCCCTCTCTGGTCGATACCAATTACAGAACCATCACAACCAACTCTTCCAGCCTTTGTGTTTCTAGGTCCATTACCATGCATTCCCTAGCACCTCATATAAAGTCCAGATGCCCACAGTACCCAGGCTCTAATGTCCAGCGCTACCCAGTCCCTGATGACAAGGTGGACTGGACCACAAGCTGGTCTCAGTACAGCCCTGTGAGCTACACTGCCTCCTGTGTGGCAAAAAAACCTGATTGGGCTGATCCTGAGATTGGGTAAAATGAATACAATGAATTAAAAATAAGATCTATCTGTGTACAGACAAGTAGGTTGTTATGGGAGCCAGGAGCTATATGACAGCCGTTATAGGTTCTTAGGGCTTTTTTGTTCCTCATGAACTGTAAGGCATATATAAAAGATTGAAGTTGGGGCGTGGCCTGTAGTGCCACTTATTATCTGACGTGGCCCATGTTTGGTACAGTAGTTACTTATGCAAATGTCTTAATTTGTTACAGTAATGGTGTAGGTGCTGCAATTCACTCCTATGGGTAAACATAATAATAATATCGTCAATAAAAAATGCTTCCCTTCTATCTGAGGAACCTTAATAATTGAAATGTAATTGAGGACAGCAACACTGAATCAAAGGAATGAAGGTCCCACTAATTTAATACTTTGTTATCCTAGGTTATTCTCCCCAAAGTTTAACTCTCTGGATGGGTCTGTGGACAGACAGAGTCACGAGGGAGACTACCAAGTGGAAGAAGGCAAGCCATTGTAAGTATTTGTCAAATAGCCATCCTACATGGGAGATGAAAATGCAGTAATATGCAGTTAGGTTAACTAGCAATATAGTAGCAGATTAAAACCTTATGGTGTGGTATCAGCATAAAAAGGATAGACACTATGGCAAAGATATTGGGACATATTGTCAATGTATACCAACACTGCAAAACATGTCTGTATGAACCTCGCTTTTGTTTTGGGGCATTAGTAAATCAATTATCAATAGGGGTGGTTTTTCATGAATTGACCCCTTGGTTCCACTGAAAGTAAGTAAATCACTCAATAACATTCTAGACTATTTTAAGGTGGGTAGCAACTCAAAATAAATGCCCATGGTTTTGGATTGAGAGATTGGATAAGTGGGTCTTCACATACGTTTGGCTATATTGTTCAGTTCATTTGCGTAATTATACAGAAGAATTGTAGCGATCAATGCCAATCAATTGTTCAAAAATGTGCATAAATTAACAAACCATATTTAACACACTGTATGCTCAATGCAGTGCTGTTTATTTTCACAACTAAGATGTAGATTTGTATGTAGATTTTTGCTTCTTCTTCCCTTCAGAAATCCTCATGGTCGAACTGGTTTGATTGAAAGAGGTTTACTAGGAAGATGGGGACCAAATCATGCTGCAGATCCCATTGTTACAAGGTATGTCCTTCAAGGCGCTTGAAACTTTACTAGGTAGCACTGTTGTTTACAACTACAAGGTTAGGAGCACCAGCATAAATTTAGGAGCATGCATCGAAATATTAAGGAGCACCACAACTACAATTTTTATGATGTAGATACATTTTGTGAGCTAATTAGCTCATTGTCACATGATAATGGATGTTAACAGCTAATGTTAACCAAAAATATCTAAATGTCTTAATCCCACCCTTGTAAAAGTAGTATGAATATATATTAGACTATATAAAAACAGGCATGCAAAATAAAGCTATATCCAATTTGTGTCATTGCTTTTCACCTCTTCGGTCAAATTCATTTGCTGGGTGTCATTTTTTTCTTTGCAAATGCACAGATTATTCCACATTTTCAATTATAAATTTCACTCTGAAGATTTTGGGGGTCATTTATGTGATCATACATCATCGCTAGCTGACTGTGTGTGTGTGTGTGTGTGCGTGCGTATAAGTATATGTACATATATATGTAATTTAACTTAGCTTTCTTTGCTGAGCAAAGGGCACAAAGCTAGGAGCAAGGCGAGTCACTGTCTGTTTTGCACTCTCACTTGGTACAGTAATGAATGGGGACATCATCTTTACTAATGCTTGCTGTATCTAGTGAATAATTCTATGAAATAAACACATGTAGGGTTTGCATCTCTTGCCTTTCTCTCTCCTACAAATCATCACATTTTAAACATTTGAAGTCGAGGATGTATGTTAATTCATTATTTTAAAGAATATATTTCTTATTTATTTACTTAAGATACATGCACATAGCCTTTTAAAATGGCAATGTAAGAGTGTATGTCTACCATTCACTTGATATTAAATGTATACATTCGCTACGGCTCAAACAGTGTATGACTTGTAGTGGTGGTGTTCTCTAGATGGAAGAGGGACCCTGCTGGACAGCAAGTGTCTCATCCTGTGACGAAACTGCCAGTACTGCAGTTTGTGTCCATCAAGAGGAAAGACTGTGGCGAGTGGGCCATTCCTGGGGTTGGTGTACTAATTGTAGTACTATTGCAACCTTTCTTGATATTAAATTATTTTTTGCCAGGTCAGACCCACTGTCTGTGTGTCTGTATACTCGTCTTAGCTTGTGTGTATTCCCAGCCTGTTCTGTGTGTTGGTGCACATGTGTAGGGCATGGTGGACCCTGGGGAGTTGGTGTCCCTTACCCTACAGCGGGAGTTCTCTGAAGAGGCTCTGAACTCCTTGGCAGCCTCTCCAGAAAAGAGAAAGGAAATCTACCAAAGTATCTCAGAACTTTTCAGCTCCCATGGTTTACAGGTAAGCAAGACTGAGTGACTAAACTTTGGCACACTTACACTAAGTCATTTACTTTTAGTGATTTAGCAGATGCTCTTATCCAGAAGGGAAGTACAGGGACATTCCCCCTGAGGCAAGTGAGAGTGAAGTGCCTTGCCTGAGGACACAACGTAATGTTGGCATGTCCGGGATTAGAGCTTGCAACCCTCTGATTACTAGCCTGATGCCCTCACCGCTCAGCCACTTGTCTCCCTTGAACTAGTAATTTAATCTTTGTTATCTTGCTGTTTGGCCTAATCACAATTATTATTATTTTTTTTTTTTTTATCATTGACGAAACCACTTTACGAGTTCCAAACGTTAAAATTCCAAACTATCTTTTTTGCTTCTTCCTGCCACACAGGTATACAAAGGTTATGTTGATGACCCAAGAAACACTGACAATGCTTGGATGGAGACGGTTGCTGTCAACTTCCATGATGACACAGGTTGCCAAAATTAAACATACTTTTTACAATTAAGTATTATTTTGTCACCACACAGGAATAGTATTCAACAAGTTAATTTTGCACAACTAATACCAAAAGCACTGCAGAACTGACCACTTCCATAAGCTTTATCAATCATTTATTATACAAATAGATCTCCACACAGATTCTCTTTCAGATGTCAAAATATAGCATGGAGCAAAATGTATTCGCAAATGGTTGTTTTTGTAAATAAACACATTTTCTGCAATTGTCTAGGTGACAGTGTGAGTGAGATTCCACTCCAAGCAGGTGATGATGCAGGCCAAGTTCAATGGATTGAAATTGACTCCGCCCTTCCTCTCTATGCAAGCCACTCCCATTTTCTAGAACTGGTTACCAAGGCAAGACATGCCCACTGGTAACCAGGGAAACACTGTATTGTATGTGTATTTTACTACTGATGTTGGCACATATGTTCGGTTAATTTAATTGATAAGCAACCGGCTATGTACTTGTGTGACACATACAGTAATGGCATGATATTCATTGTATTCAACAGACGAACACAAATGGAACAGTTATATTTAATAGTTTAAATGCATGATTCAAAACCTGTCTTAAGTATGACGTGTTCCTACTTACTACTCCACGATTATGGATTTAAGTACTTCTACATTAAGTTCACTTTAGGTACTACAAGAACAGTCTGGGTATAGCGAGAAGGGCTGCTTGATTAGACTATTGAAGTTCCATGATATGACCTCCTCAGTTTTGAGGATATCAATAATGTAATGATTCCTCTGAACAGTTTTAAACAAGATTTATCTTTTGAATTTGTTTGAAAAATGCCAGCAAGTATGAAGTAAGCACATTGAATTAAAATAGTAATAGTTTTTGTATTTACTCTATAGTTTGCTGTAATAATACATTTATTGTCAATCATTGTATTGGGTTTGATGGAAAAGATTGGATATAAATCTCAACAGTTTGTAGATAATTTGTCAGAGATTGTCTGTATTACTTTATTAATCTGCACTAGGACGGTATGTTGGAATACAATAACATGAAGGAAGCTCTGTGTGGCCTTGTTGGTATTGGGTGATTGCAGCACTGTTTACCTTCTTTACACAGCTATGTTGTGTTTGGAACTCCTCAGACTAGTGTGAAACTCTGAAATTAATTGTTATTCTGTTTGTAATTATCTAAATTAAATTGTGATTAACAAAGGCAAATCTTGAATTGGTGATTCTGGATTTTACCGGTAAAATACACATACATACTGTACTTAATCATTTTAATTGACAGGTTTATAAACTTGAATCAAATGTAACGGATAAGAAAACTTGCTGTTTATTAATCGCGTTAGAAGGGGGATTCAAACGAATCTGCAACCATTTTCTTAGTCCTGCTTGTTCAGTTTTGATGGGATAAAGATGCACTCATACACAGACCTCAGGGTGAGGTCAGACGATGTCGAAAGCACCTATTATTGTGTTTTATGATTTGCTGTTGTGATTTGGACTTCAGGGCCACCGTTGGATCGGTGTCCTCATTGAGACTATATTACCCAGAAGTCTCTGCTTTGACCGTTACTTGACGACGTGGCCGACAGACCGGGTTCATTCAAACTCTGATGGGGACTACAGTGTCTTGAACTATTCCTTCTTCGGAGCATTTTGGGAAAATTGAGAAAGAACAAATAAGAAGTTAATATAGTCTTGGGTAGCGACTCGCAATGTCAGGAAAAATCAAAAGCAGAAGTGCAGCTAATGCCGCCTCAGTACCTGGCAGTGTGTCCTGTGATGAGCGCATCCTGAAAGACTGTCATCAGCTGTATGTGGATACTGACAGTGGTGAGTTAAGGTCTTCATAACTTCAGAACTAGACTATGTGTAATTTATAGAATAAGGACCTAGCCTAAACCTTATGATTAACACCAATTACAGTACGGTTAGCCTGTATGGATATAGGCTAGCTAGCTGGTTAGTTAGCTTAGTTTACTTAACTAGCCAGTTGCATTTCTTGGCATCGGTTGATCTGGTAGGATGACGGCTACTGATTATAGCTGATTAGAAAAACACAAAGAAGGTCACTTTATGTGTTATTATTAACACTACTAACACTGTTAGGCTTCCTCTGCCTTGAGGTCAGTGTCTGAACGGTAGATAATGGCTTCATTTACTCGGCTGCGGTCCAGCTAACTCTCCCATTTCAGTTAATCCACGGATAATAAATAGATTAGATTAGATTAGATTAGATGAACCTTTATTTGTCCTCCAGGAGGTGGAAATTGCAGTTCACAACAGCAGCAGGGTAAAGTACAGCACACAGAGTTGCAGGGTAATATACATAATGACAATAACATAACAATAGCAATAACAATGGCAATAGCAATAGGCGGGCACGATAAGGTCAGATATCTTAAAAAAAATAAGAAAATAAGTAATTAAGTAGTCTGGTTAAGTAGTCCAGTGTACAAAATAGTAAGTTAAGTCGACAAGTCGACATGCAGGCAGTTATTGCAGTTGAGATACAGAATTACAGTATTTTGCAAGAGTATGATAAAAAAATAAGTTAGGTAGACATATAGACATATAGACAGTAAGTAAGTAAGTAAATAGGATAGCAGGTTAAGAACTGAGTGGCTGACTTGTTAATGCGTTATTGTTAGGCTGTCTTACTAGCAGTTACATAGTTAAAACTAGTTATTGGGCTGCAGATAAGATGGTTAGGTACTGTACAAAAAAAGCATTTCCCAGACAGACATAAAGCAAACGATTGGTTCAGATTCATGCAACGTGTTAACAACATTTGCATATCCATGCATACCATGAAACATTTCTGTATAAAAAAATAATTGTATAAGTCCCCAAGTGAGTGAGGGTTATATCTCCAAGAATAGTTTTTTGTTCTGAAAAATATAGACGATACGTGTACCGTGTCTAAAATAGATTTATTTTAAACCAGTAACAATGACCGATTCTTGATTCCACATAACTTTGTCCTTTACTGTGAAACTGATTATTATGGCAAGTCAGTTTAATCACGTATGAATGGTAGCACATTCTGTCAATTTAAAAGAAAAAAAGGTCAAATTAAGCAAGAATAATGAGATATTAAGTCATACCTAGAGAGTACAATTTCTGGGGAAATCATGGCCAAGCAGAAAAGCATTCTCTCAGTCTCGATGGAACAATTACTGGACGTGAAGGAGGAGACATTACTCTTGAGATTTTGTTGAGCTGGCAGAGTTGGGGTCTCACTCTTTACCTGGTCCCTCTTCTGCTACATGGCCAGTTCATATCAGTGGAGAAAGCCCCACTGGTCAGCTGAAGTGCTCAACCTGTGATAATCCTTGTGTTTTATCCCCACACGTGACTGTTACAATGACTGGCATGTAGCTCAAAACATGTAAAAGCTCAGTTGGGAAATAACTTTCTTGGGTAAAGATTACTCTTATGCCTGAAGTTACTCTGTTTCAGCAACACTAATGGTGAATATGAATACGTTATATGATAGCTCTGTGTCACCTTTCATTAGAACCTTACCATATGACTACATGAAAGACATCAAAGTTGTAGCCTTTTTATAACGGTACAAACATGGATCCTTGGATGTGTAAACATTCATGGCGAATAAAAACCGATTCTGATTCTGATTCTGACATTCTCATCTTGAGAGTGGGAAGGTTAGACTGGATGATAATGGGGACACCATACACTGCTGTTTTTGCTTCTTTCTTGTCGATTGCACATAAACTCTGTGAATACTTATTTTTGATCCAGGGTTGATATCTATTGCCCAGTCTGTTGGTGTGACACTGCTGCCACCAAGGAAAAAGATCACAGTGATGCTGATGGGGAATCACTCAGCTGGAAAGAGCTCCTTCATTAACTGGTAAAGTATAATATTACTTATGTTCACATAGGAGTTTTGCATGTGTTGCAGAGAAAATGTGTGTGTGCAAATGCCCAACTTAAACATTGATCACAATCAGTTATAAATTAAAGGTTTAGCTGCAAGCACCAATGAGGTGGCCAAGTACATCCATCATATATTTGCTGTGATACGACTCAACTTCCAGTTTGGTGGCTCTGCAGACAAATCTGATTGTCTGTATCGGACAAACGGTACAGCCAAATTTTGAAGAAAAAAAAATCAGTGGAGTTTGCTCTGGTGAACAATCTGTGACAATTCTGGGGAAAATTGTAAACAAAAAAAACTAGGAGGTTCGCGAGAAAAAACGAAAACGCTTTTCCTTCTAATTGAAATGGTGTAAAATCTCTATAACCGTGAATAGAGCAGCCAGAACAACCTGGAGCTCAACGCTCTTAAGACAGTGGAAATGGTTGTGGACTTTAGGAAGGACCCAGCCCCACTCCCCCCCATCAAACTGCGCGACTCCCAGGTCAACAGTGTGGAGTCCCTTCGCTTCCTGGGCACCACCCTCTCCCAGGACCTCAAGTGGGAGCTGAACATCAGCTCACTCATAAAGAAAGCCCAGCAGAGGATGTACTTCCTGCGGCAACTGAAGAAATTCAGCCTGCCAAAGACAATGATGGTGCAATTCTACACTGCCATCATCGAGTCCATCCTCACCTCCTCCATCACCGTCTGGTACGCTGCTGCCACTGCCAAGGACAAGAGCAGACTGCAGCGTATCATACGTGCCGCTGAGAAGGTGATAGGCTGCAACCTGCCATCCCTTGAGGACCTGCACACGGCAAGGTCTCTAAAACGGGTGAGGAAGATTGCAGCCGACTCCTCCCACCCTGGACACTCAGTGCTTCAGCTGCTCCCTTCTGGCAGGAGGCTGCGGTCCATCAGGACTAAAACCTCTCGCCACAAGAATAGCTTCTACCCCTCTGCTATTGCCCTCTTCAACAGGGCCAAGGACTGAGTTTGAGACACACCCCCCTCCAGAATCCCATTGCACTCTGCCACTTTAGCACAAAACACTTTAAACTTAAAAAACTTACAACTGTGATTTTTGCACCACTGTGTATATACCCCCCCCCCCCCCCCCAACGTACCATATATATATATACCCAGTCCACTCTGTACCCATGTCATTGCAATTCCATGTTACCTGTATCATTTGCACTACTCGCATCATTTGTATTATTTGTAACATTTGTATTCCTTGTCTATATGTATCATATCTGCAGTGTATCTTTACATTGTATTCATTTTCATTTTATTAGTAGGCCACATTTATGTTCTATGTTTGCTCATTCCTGCCAAAGTAAATTCTATGTTTGTTTATCTTGCATAGCGAATAAACCCCCATTCTGATTCTGATTCTGAATTGATGCCCCAGGTGTGAACGTTACGCCAAGTCCAACTTTGACCTGTAGATGACACTAGAGTGCTCCTATGGGATACATGAAACTTGGTGAAAAAAAGATGACACGGTTCTGTGAGAGCCAAATTTCACAACTTTTATATAGAATTAAGGGCATATTTTCAAATAATTTGCAGAATCTAAATTATTATTGGTTAATATGAATGTAAATATACTAGAAAAGCACATACGTGTATACATATAGGTGTGTATATATAATAAGTATGTAAGGTGTGTGTGTATGTAAGTATTTATGGGTTTTTACTTATGTGTATACTGTAAATACTACCCTTGGCCTTTAGAACTGCCTAAATACTTTGTGGCATAGCTTCAGCGGTGCCTTAACCTGCTGGAAGTGGCCATCTGTAGATGGGTACTGTGTGGTCATATGTTTTCTATGAAGACATGTTTTGTCGAGAGCTGGTGGCGGCAAAAGAATTGACAGAGGCAGCTGCGTATTAATTCTCTGCAGTTTCCATGTTGCCATGTGATTGGTTTTTCATCGAAATAGTTTTGAAATGCATTTTATATATGTTAATATAATTGATTGATTGATGTTAAGGTATGTGGAAGAGCATGTCCAGCGTACAGGAGTGGCAATCGAGACGCAAGGCTTCAGTTTTGTCACTAGCGGGCGCAAGAGAGAATCTCTCACAGTAAGTGGCATTTGACTAATGCTGCAATACATTCGTAACTCCACATGCAAAAAAGCACTTTGATCTCTATTTGTGACGTTATCCTCCATTTTTAGGGAAATGCCACCCTCCATCTGTATCCCCACTTCAAACCTCTGCAAGAGTTTAAGGGTAAGTCTGTGAAAGTTGACTGTCTATATTTAGTCTGATCTGACAGGAATCAAGAATAATAAATGTACCCCACAGCAGGCAGTTTGGGTTAAAGGTATATAGTGTGTTTGCATTGCTCATTCATGACATGGTTAGCTATTGCATTTGGACAGGGACCTGGCTTCCTTTCACATACTTCACACATTTATCTTTCCCCCACCTCTTCCTCTCAGGCGTGTCAGAGTATTTGAGCACGGAGGTGTGCACGTCACGGCAAAAGCGTTTCAGCCTGGTGACGTTTGTGGACTCACCGGGACTGGTGGATGGAGACATGAAGTACCCCTTTGACGTGGACAAGGCCATCATGTGGCTGGGTGGGTCCTTGCTGCCTCCACCCTGGGTCCTATTGGACGCTCATGAGCCACTGTTGGTTTTATCCACAATAGTTTGTTTTGATGTGTGTGTTAAGCTAAGTTGGTTTAGAGAAGTGCTTTTAGGTATTTGGCCTGGGAAGGGTGGTGATACTTGTGGAACTGCTCACTATGTTCACATTTGTAGATGTTTCCCTGCTCCAATACACCTGATTCAAATGAATGGGTCCTTATGAAGATCATTAGAAGCCTGATAATGGCAATTTATTTGAATCGGGTGTGTCTAAAACATGCAAGACAGTAGGTCCTGAGGACCAGGCTTGAGGACCCCTGCTGTAAGTGCATACAGAGAAAACACAGTCTCTGTGGAAGTGGGTCTCATCATGTTCAGTGTCAACAGCATGGCTCTATAATCCTGTCCTCCTCCTTGCAGGTGAGCTGTGTGACCTGATCCTGGTGTTCTTTGACCCCATGGGGCAGGCCCTGTGTAAGCGCACGCTTAACATTGTGGAGAAGCTCAATGAGAACCATGGGGACCGTCTGCGGTTCTACCTTAGCAAGGCGGACGAGGCCGGTGGAGAGTCAGACAGACAGGTATGCATGTACACAAGCACGCTCAAAGTTGGAAAAACAGCGATTATGTATATATTGCTTGAGTCCCTTCAAAGTAGATGGATTTGTTTTAACCCTGGTGCTCTCTCCATATTCTGCAACCACCTCTGTCTTAAGGTTAAAAAGGCCCCACCTTCAACCCTGAAATAAATCAAGTTAATTCATATTTTACCCTGTTTGGTACTGAAATGTGCAGCCATGCTGTACATGAATCAGAATGATCCTCTTTGTGTGTATTAAACATCATTTTGGGTCATTCTGGCCCCTGAAGAGAGGACAAGTGGTTCATGCTAATCATGTATCTAGTCTCTCCATGATTTCTTTATGATTCAATCACCAGAGAGTGATGATGCAGATTGTCCAGGAACTCTGTAAGCGACCTGGTCTAAACAAGTGTGGCTTTGACATGCCCACCATCTACATCCCCAACGCCGGCAAGGTAAGGATCCACACTGGACTAGAGTGGGATGGTTCCTGTCTAAATTAAAGTTTGTACGTGTCTGTTGTGTGATTAATTGAGGATGTAGAACTGCTGTGTGTGTATGTAACAGTGACAAAAAATACACCCATAGAAACGTATAAAGCTGCACTCACAATTAAACACTAATACTGCTGCAAGAATTCGTTGTAGTAGGTTATGGCTATAGACTGTAGTCTATAACTATATAGACTATAGCTATAGACGGCCCATTAATTCTTCATTGAATGTGTTCTCTGTTTCTGTGATGGAGAGGTTTTTTGTTCACGCTATTTATTATTTATTTAGCAAACACTTTCATCCAAAGCAATTATTCCTTTCCTCTGTTTCTTCTAACTACTGCATGTGTCTTCACCTCATAAAATCTAGATCCTTTGTGTATTGTTTAAAAAAGTATCATAATTATGCCTGTGTCGGTACATCTGTAAGAGTGCGATTTCCCCATTTTAATAATTTCCTGCTTCAAACCGTTACTGTAGCCAAGTCGCTGTGTGAACCAGATTGATGAGGTGTGTCGCACAGTGGAGAAGACCATCAACCAGACTGTCCAGACGACGCTCAACTCTCTGGAGAAAGACTGCGAGCTCATCACTGATGCCATCACTGATACACTCAGCAATGACAGGTAGAATCATGCCTCCCCGTACAACTCAAACACACACTGCATGTTACACATGCATAAGATGTCATAGCCATGTAGCTTATTCCACACAGACCTTAAACACACAAGTGCTCTTAAATACTTCTTCTGAGCAAACTCCTCAGCCCTCTTCACTTCATCTCTCCTCCAGGCAAACCAGTGTGCAGAATGGGAGGGCCCGCTGTAAAGGCTGCTTGTGGGCCCTGCTTGGCTTCAGCATACCGCTCCTGCTGATGGCTCTGCTGATACTGGGCACCCTCTCCAGACAGTTCCTGGAGACGGTCCTGGGGGACCAGGGAACAGAGGTTCTCTCTCTTTATCTGGTGAGTCTGTTTGCTCATGCATGACTAAGCTGTTGCAAATCAGAATAGAAGTAGCAGTTCTCACAGCAGTGCTGTGGTAAGCATTATATCCCAGATGTGGTTTGGGTAGTCATGAGTTTTATTATCTGTGTTCTCTTTTAAGACCCCTGTCGTGAAGGTCTTTGAGTCTTTGTCCGTGGAGCAACAGTTGTATGTTTACGGCAGCCTGATCTTCCTGTCCTTCATCTTCCTCCTCCTGGCTCGTTTCTTTTTCAGGTAAGGGAATATTCAGAAGCTCAGTCAGTGCATCAACTGTAGGGCTGGGGAGCATTTCAGTCTTTATAACATCCTTCAAGTGCCAAAATGAATGATTAAACAGACACTATATCATGCTAATCCTTTTTTGGCCTTTCATTCCCATGCCTACATAAACTATCCCCACTAGCTTGCCTTTCACCTCAGCAAAAAATCTTATTTGTCAATTTATCTTGTAAAGTGCAATGTTTTGTATCGACATTTCACATCTTCTTGACTGTTTCCATGAAAGCGAGACAGTTCAGCATTGTCTTGTAACAGTATAATCAGTCATATTTCTCACACTTCAGGACTCAGGCTACTCTGTCCGGCCGACAGAAGAGACAGTTGCATGAGAAGCTGGAATACATCCAAGACGTAGTCAAGAACAAGAAGGTACGAGGGACATGGGAGGGGGGTTATTTTCTCATTTGAGTATTCAGACCAGTGGACTGACAGTGTATCCCCTCTGATTTTAGAAAAAGCTCTATGAAGAATATCTCCGCCAGAGTGTGGGGGACCAAGACATGGACTTATAGAAAAGACTGACGGTATTGAAAAGAGAGTACGCCACTGAAATACCAATATACCATTACCACTGTAAAAGACCAAATTATGTGTAGGTTTGATACTTTTCGGGCTTCACTTAACAGACTATGCCTTACTGTGTCATTCTTGTGTGTGTGGGGGGGGTACATGCAAAAGATTTTCCTTCTAGTTGTCTTGTCAGTCACCCTAACCTTGTCCTTTGAGGTGAACTAACAATATTGTAAGCTTATATTTATCCCTGTCCAACTCTGGCACAGTCTATGTTTATTGTCTGAATTACTTGTGGAAGGATGTTTTATAAGGACACTCATGGCCTGTTAAAGTAGTACGTTTTTATATTAAGACTTTTCTACTAACTTGATGAGCGAAGATTTGGTAACTTATTCATACAGCAGGATCGTCAAGTTTTATTTGTATTACTTCTTTGCCACCGCTGGAACATATTCTGGCATCAGTGCTTCAGAAAATAAACCTAGTCTCATGAAAGTGATTGCTCCTATGTATTTACAGCACATGGTATTATGCATTGGAGTTTCACAACATATTAATGAATATGTGTTTATGACTGTTTACTGTATGATAATATATGATTTGTTAGTAGGCACAGTGCTTTCTCTAAGAAACAAAGTATACTATTCCAAGGTAATAGATGTGTGTTTATTTAGGTTCTTATTGTCCAATTCTTTATGATCTGATAAAGTCACAGATTGTTCAATTAAAAGTTGTCAGTCCTTTATGCGAGCAATCCAAAAACAATGACAAAGTAGATTTTCTCATAACCTTTCCAATTCCAATATGGTCTAGTTCACTTCTTAGTTGCCCATACATTTAAAGTAGCTGTGTAAACACTGTTGGTCACTGCATCCTCTATCTCACAACACAAATACATTAACAATCGTAAAGTTCAGCTAGAAAAGGTAGTTTGGCTGGCAGTCTGCTGGTACAGTAACTGGCTGCAGACCAAGCCCCATGCTGCAGTCTTGGTCTCTAGGTTCCATGTGGTCCTGAGTCCTGAGCAGTTGCCTGCTCAGACTTGTGCCTGCGTCCTCAAACACTGGACAGACTCCTTCCTCTGTGTCCCTAACATTTTTCAATTCTCTCTTACCTTTTCGTCGTACCCCTTCCCCTTAGTTTTGCATTCATGTGAGGGTAAGGGCTGTCTCAATTCTTGTGGTTGATACTTAACGCCTCTGGCAACTACATGAAGTCTCCACCAGCCTCATACCCCACCTGCCATCTACGGTCTTGTGACAATCGTCTGGTTGTCACACCAAAAACTGTCCTACCTGACGCCCCGATGGCATTCAGATGCAAGGACGCGTCCTTTGCTATGCTGACGTTACATTCCTGAGATAGCTATGCGAGCTAGCGGGAAACTGGCCTGTTTGCTATACTGGTTGCTAGGTATTTCCTTTTGTATTTAGGCCTATTTAAAACAATTAATCCTACTCTACTATTTTACATTTTTACTCATTAGATAGCTAGTGCTATTTTTTGTTGTTGCTTTTAACAGACCTGGAAATAAACTGAATATTCTACTTGTTTTAAATAGGCCAAAATACAAAACTTAATAACTCACAACCTGTATAGCAACTGGTTTACACAGATGCATGCTCAGCATCATATTACACAAGGTCAGGATGAAAGGCCAAGCCCAGAGCTGTCCTAGACCTGTGACTTGTCAAAGGGTGAAGGCAAATTGCTGCCCTTAAAGAATTACAGGCTGTAATTTTGTTATAGAAAGTTAGCTTGCAAAGCTTGGTATTGTAGTTGTTTGAAATTTTAAGATGTAGACTTTTTGGTGAAAGCTCAGTTACTGAGAATCCCTCAGTCAATAAGTGACAGTATGTTGGATCCTGGATTCAGTTGCTGTGTCATGCAATGACAATGGTAACTTATCTTGAGGTCAATCTCCAGAGCATGTTTTCAAAAAACACCCTTGTAATATGTATATATTTAACTTTTGTTTGTTTAAAAGAAGGGAGGGGGTGTAATATTAATATCTGTAAACAAATTTAACTGGATGTACTTTACCACCATATCACACTGTTACAATTGGTTAAGTCCACCCACATGACTAGGAGAGAGTCAGTGGATCGTACTTGGGTGTTGGAGAGCGTTTAAGTTGTCAAGGCAATGAAGAGCAACAAGAACAACCTGTGCTACAGCAATTTATTATTTTGCTTAATTAAGCGTGCAAAACAAGACAAAAGGAACACCTGTCATGTGAACTCTACAGAGTGGCCGGTTCTCCAGATGGAAACTCACTGTCCTAAAATACCGTTCTAAAAACACACAGACTTGTCAGACACACAGAGATTCCTGGCATTATTAGAGAGATGGGAAATGCGTATCTGAAATATGATATCTGGAATATTTTTTGGGGCATAAAGCGGAAGGGACTCATTAGAGGGTAATGTTTAGTGAAAAAACATTTTGCAGGGACTTGTAAAGTAGTCGCTAGGCTTTGTTGAGAACTGTTTGCCTAGTGTTTTATTTTAGTTGCAGTGTGAAGGTTAGAGCTGTGTCACAAATAGACTTTTGTAGTAATCTCCCTCAACTCTATTCATCTCTGACTATCTCCTGTCTCTCGTCACCTCTTATCACCTTTTTCCTCTTTCTTTCATTTTTTTCTCTTTCTCTCTTGCTCACTCACTCTCTCCTACCATCTCTTTTTCTTGCATTTTCATCCCACACACTACCACCACCCCTGTTTGTCTACCTCCTATGCATCATACATCTTGACTTGGCACAGAAGGAAGTCTGGGAGTTCCACGGCTCATGTGACAGGCCTGTAAATGCAATTCAAATGTTACTACAGGGAAAGAACAAGAATAAAATAATATCCGGGTTTGAAAATGGACACCTAACACTGAGTGGTGCCTTGACAGTGGTGCCAGTATGGTCCACATATACAGACTATTAATTGGGCGCAGTCTTCTTGTAAGTCAAAAGGAAACAATTAGGGGCAGTATTTATTCATCTCACAAATGTGATTACCGTCACTTTACTGGAGCGATTTTTCAGGCTCATATGCAATGAAATCTGTTACTTTTGTCCCAGTCTTGTGGACAAAAGCGTGGTAGTTTGTCCTGAAGGGGCCTTCAAGTTGTATTGGGCATCCAGTTACACCTGGCTTCCAACTCTATAAAGCAATGAAGAATCTGTGGCTATGTCCTCTGGTTCATCTGACATCTGTCTCCCTGTCACAACATGGCACCTGTCCCAAATACCTTCACAAAATGTATTGTAATTATATATAGACACTCAGTCTTTCTTGTTGTTTATTTGTTTTATATATATATTCTTTGTGTCTTCCTTACTCTCTTACTCTCCTCTTAACTTTAGATATGCATCTAGATGTACATTTATTACAATTACAATTATTCATTTAGCAGACGCTTTTATCCAAAGCAACTTACAGCAAGTACAGAGACATTCTCCCTGAGGCAAGTAGGGTGAAGTGCCTTGCCCAAAGACATAATGGGATGTAGCCACAGCTGGGAATCGAACTCACAACTCACAGCCCAACACCTTAACCCGCTGAGCCACCTGACTGATATGCAAATACATAAACACCAATATGTGTGTATGTGTAAACAAATACATGTAGCATTTATATATTTAATGTCTTGTTTAAATTGTGATGGATCTATAGTGTCAAATAAGCCTTAAATTATATAATTAATTGCATTCAATTATTAATTTATTTGGTTTTGATCCTTGAAATCCTCCATATGATTTCATCTATTCATATTGACCTGGGTCTCCAACAGCTTCCTATCTCTTCTTGAGACATTTAAAGAGATCTAGATCTAACTTTGTCAACAACCTTTAATCAGTGGTTCCACTGACACCAAGAGGATGATGACAGTGATGATGAGGGTGAGGGCAGTGATGGTGTTAATTAAAATGATGAAGGGCAAGATGTGAGTTGTGCGTTGGACCTTCCACAGCTTAGTCAAAAACACGGGTTGTTCCTAGGCAACAGGGTCCATTGTATGGTCCTTGTAAGGCTCGGAGCGATGGTGAGACAAAGGGTCGATCAGGCCCTACCTTCAAAGATCCCCCAGCCCCCAAAAGCAGCTAAAAATAACAGAGGAGGGAGAAGGTTGTGCACAAATGGGTGTATGTGTCGGGGGGGGGGAATAGACTGAGAGAGATATCTCAAGAGAGAGAGAGGGAAATATAGCTATGAAAAAGAGTGAGTTAGAAAGAGGCACAGTGGTTGTAGAGAGCAGTGTTGTCTAGGAACCCCCACTGGACACTCACAGACACACCTACCACACTGTCCTGTACAAAGAAATATCTGACAACCCGTACTATTAATAGGAGGTGTTGCCACCTGTTACTGGAGAAAAGGGACATTCTGCCAAAAGAAAAAATCATTATGGTCCCTTCATTTTCATTGACAGTCATATTATTCTGCAACATTTCCTTAATTTATTTGATGACATTGCAAATCAGCCACCTGATCTTTCAGTGAGATCAACTGCTAGCCTGGGAACCATACAAACATTCAAGCTCATGATTCGATTGGTCTGACGATATGTTACATCCCAAATCCTAAAATGTGATGAGAAAAAGAAAGGTGCATTTTAGGTTAGAGTCTTGTCATGCAAATACAGGTACAAATGTTGATTTACTGATATATGGTCATTTTACAGTCAGTGTTATTACCTTTCTGCCTTATGTCAGTTACAGTATTGTTGTACCTGATTACTGATTTGAGGGCATAATCTTCTCTGTGTGTGTGTGTGTGTGTGTGTCTGCAGCTAAGTGTATGAACACAATGCTTGGGATGTGTCTTGGCTCAATCAGAGAAGATCAACTGTGTGTATTGCAGGACCACCTACCAGAAATAGAGCTAAAGACAACACTGAGAGCTTAGCACCATTCCATCCCAACACCTGTCATACACACACCTGCCTGGCACACAGACCTTGCATACGCATACACACAAACCTTGAAATGCTTGAAGTGTTCCCACTGCCTACAAGGCCACATGAATGCTTCATATTTACATAGATGTGTGCACAAGCCAATGGATCTTATTTTAAACTTCACCACAATTGTTTTCCAGAGGGCTCACGTGGAGGTGTATGTCCACCGTTCACTGCGTATTTGTGTGTGTGTATATGAAAATGAATTAGAGAGTGTGAAGCCTGTTTGTGATCAGTGTCATCTAAATAAACACATAATTCATCATAAGAACGTTGTGCATTAGCTCTCCCATCTCTTTGGTCCTTTCTTGTTTCTTGTTTCTCACTCCCTGTTTATACTTTCATCTGTCACACTGTCATCAGCATTCTCTGTTCAACCTGATCATTCTGTCCCTGATCGGCACTACCCTAATATAGCAGAGAAACCCAGGGAAGGAGACAATGGCTTCAATTCATTCGATTCATTCAAACTTGTTCTGTAATCTTGCAGCACTAACATCACCTTTGGGATTGAACATGTGACACCATGTTTGTCAGTGTTGGAGAAACGTCATAGTCCCATTTTGGCACCAACTAGGCTGCCATCTATACACCCTGAAACAACAGCGGGAGTCTCGAAAGCATTACTCCTGATCATCAAAATCCTCAATAATGTCACTTCAAACACACACAAATATAAATACATAAATATAAATGCTTTACATGCAGTCACACATTTGCAGACACACACTATCAATCATTCATTCATCAAGACAAATTTACAGGGATTACAGGGATTGTCATTTCATCCTCTCCTTTACTAAAAGATGGTAAAGGGTTTGGTTAGGGAGTGTAAAAGAGACTCTTTAGTAAAGTTATACATCTCTTGACATAGCAGTTTCATTGAAGACTTGAAAACTGGTATGCTAACAGGCTCCTGTCACTTGAGTTGATGGTGCCCTAGATTATCTGGGATTACAGTCCTGACACCACTAACCAATTAGGTTGCAGTCAGGTTACAGTCAATGTTTTAACTGGTGTAATATCTCTTCAGATAGAAACACATCTCACCTTGTAGCACAAAGGAAACTTGTGGTCCCTTCTGGATTCTGTTCTGTTCTAATAAATTGCATTAGACACAGCTGCCTGTTGCATCAAGATGATATACAGATGTTAATCTCAAAATGAACAACAGGACATGTCAGAGATGAGTATGGCAAGAGAGAAGATGGACAGAGAACTTGCTTTCTGTAGACGCTCATGTGACAGTTGAAATAACACTTCTGTGTGTTATACTGCGTGAAATACAGCTCCATCGTCTTTAGAATAAATCAATTAATTTTCTTTAAAGTATTCTCTCTCTCTCTCTTCTCACCTTGCGCACTGGCTAAGACTATCTGGCAGTAAACTTTTAAAACCCTGCACAGGCTAGATCCACTCAATCGTGATTGGGTCTGGATTGACACACTTTCAGCAAATCCTGTAATTTCATGATGGTCAAAGTTCCAGATAAAGTTTTCCAGCAAAATAACAATTTCGGTCAAATGTTTCCAGTGCAATTTTTCACATGACAATGGGATTCACACAGGAGTCCATATTGCCTGTGTTTCCAAAATATTTCCAGTTTTGCTCATAATGAGATGGGAAACTTGAATACCTGTTAGATAATGAGTCCAAGGTCACTGAGCCATCTTGAGCTTTGAATGACCACGGCTGCTTTGCTGCACCTCAACAGGTCAAAGGTCATCCCCCTGGAAGTAGCTGAATGAGAGACGGCCCAACTGTAAGGGAGAGAGGGACAGAGAAGGAAAAAATGCATAGTGACGTGTTGAGAAGAGAGCTCATTGCAATGGAAAGTTAAACAGTACAAAGTTCAACACATGACCTCAGTTTTGTTAGGGGTTTTCTTAATATGAGTCTAAAACATGTTATGTATAAAGTAAGTAAACTGTATATGCAAGCCTGAATTGACACACACTCATATTATAAATCTTATGTATTTAGTGTAGAGTGTGTTCCATTCTAAGTCTCTTTCTAAAATCTCAATATAGCCCCCCCACCCACCCACTACCGAATCTATTTTGGTTGTTTTCTCCTGTTGTTGTTTTTTGTCACCTTTCCTCACACTGACACTGTTTCTGTCTTTGTTTCTACCACTACCGATCTCTCTCTTTCTTTCACTTCACCTCACTCATCTATCTGCATGAGGCCTGTATGTGTAAGGGGATTGCTTATGTAAAGCCAAGAGCCAAGTGAGTATTTTGCCATCTGATGCCTTCAGACTTTACTCTGTCCCTTACCAGAGCACACATATTAATCCGTTCTTTCCTATTTCAATTTCATTCAATTAATGGATTAATTAAATCCTAGAAATTATTTGTGATTTATATAATTTATATATATTTTTTAGGGTTGATACAGTTGGATAACTCAATATTCATGACATATTGTTGAGAAACCACACTCCCAATCTCTGTTATACTGATCAGGCATGTTTGCTCTAAGTGCAGACCTTAATTTCAGCCTCACTGAGTGCTGAGTGAACACTGAGTGTTCAATGACTCCACATGAGCGACAACCCCACCCACCTACCCCCTAAACACAAGTGACCACCACCACCTCCCTAATCTCTCCACACCCCTGCCCATCTTTGCCTCCCCCCTTTAGCCAATAGGGTCCATGGCACATGGTAGGAACCAATGGGACAGTTTTTCATTGGTATAAAACTTTTCAGGAGCCTTTGCCAGGTTGCACTTTCTGTCAGTCCAGCGCTCCAGTTTGCCAGAGAGGAGAGAGCTAGCACAGTGGGTAGAGAAAGAGCGAGAGAGAGAAAGAAGAGGCTTGTCATCTTCGGTTCCAATCCCACCCTTCCTCTACAAAGTGGTGGGTAATAATTTCTCCATGTAGTTTTCTATAGTTACAAGGTTACCTGGAAAAATCTACAAATATCTGAAGTCTGGTGAGCCTTATAGGTAAAGTTGTGGTGTTTATGTTCTCTGTCTTTTCTTTCCTCTTTCCTCAAGCCTCTCCTGTTCAGCAAGAATGGAGAACGCACACATGAAAGAGCCAGATGAGGTTCTAGAATACTTTGGAGTGAGCGAGGACACTGGCCTCACACCTGAGCAGTTCAAGAAGAACCTGGCCAAATATGGCCCTAATGGTGAGGCTAAACTATTGGTGGTTGGACAAATCAAGAGACCGAGGGACGTATGAGAGGATGTTAATAGGGTGTTCGGACCAGAGGATGAGAAGGGGAATATGTGTAGAAAAAAGAGCGAGAGAGAGAGAGACAGAGAGAGAGAGAGAGAGAGAGAGAGGAAGAGACAGAGACAACCAGGAAGCAGAAAGGAAAACAAATCTGATTGGATGCTTTCCTTATGATTAGCTGTTGTCTGACCACTACTTTAGTGCCTGAAATCTGTTGAACTTGACATCTTGCTGGTGCAGTAGTTCACCATGGTCCTTATTCCAAAGTCAAAAGTGCCAGTGGTGCTGGAGAGGCTCATGATTGACTTAACTAGAATTGAATGCAGTGTCACAACATGTTCAACTCCAGCTGGTTGTAACAGTAAAGTAGACAGAACAAAACTCACTTTGTGTTGTCAGATGGCAGCAGGATCAGATATAAGATGTAGTACACCTATAATTGAACCTTCAAATGAAGGTCAGTCTGAAGGACAAAAGGTTAATGTTAATTGTTTTTACAGCAATCTGTCTGTCCACAAGAAATGTGTTAGTACATTAACAAGGTTGGGTCATGCAAATAAAAAGCAAGCAAGGAATTGATTTATGCTTTCTAGATTTATAGTTTGCTGGTTAGTTTGACATTTTGACAATTGCTAGTTGCTTGTTAGACTGGTTTGTTTAATTTAGAATTATGATATAGATTTCCATACTGCCCCATTTTTTACTTTAACTGACCTTCTATCAACCTCAAGCTGTGGAAACACTGCACTTATGACAGGTGTTTCTTTCTAAACTAAATATTGTGCATTTGAACATGGCTCATATCGTAATCAAACATCATATACATTTCAAACTCCCTTGGAACATAAGAGCAATGCCAAAAACTTTCAAGTTGAACGACTTGTTGCGATGTAATGCTAACAATCTTTTCTGTCTTGTATCCCTCCCAGAGCTGCCAGCAGAGGAGGGTGAGTTCATCTGTTCATCTGTCCACTCTTCTATTTCCATCACTCTGTTTACTTGCTCACAGCCTGTCAATCACACAATGTCCTTGTCTAGAGTCACCCAGTGACACCTGTCTGCCTACGAATGTTGATGAATTATTGGAGGTTGTGCATATTTGGCCTGAGTACTACCTTGCATTATCCTTCCTACTGCCATGTAACAGAACAGTAATGGACAGAAGACCCCTGTATCTCTATTGGTGTAACAAACAAAAACAAAAGCTAGACAAGTGAGGTGTCACTTAACTACAAACGTACAATACATTCTCACAAACTAAAACACACACTTTCTTCCACTATTTCACATTATTTATTTGTCCTCTTGCTATTCTGATCTCAGGTAAAACCATCTGGGAGTTGGTAGTGGAGCAGTTTGAAGATCTGTTGGTTAGGATCCTGCTTCTGGCTGCCTGCATCTCTTTCGTGAGTACAATCTGCACTAGCTGTGACATGTGACTTAAAACATCATCAAATCATTACAAAACCATTCGGTCGGTTCATTAAGGTTCGGTTCTGGCTGAAACTAATTAGCAAAAAAGTAAGGTACTGGGGTGTACGTTTATACTGAAATGTGTGAGTTTGTCCCTCTCTGTCCCTCTCTCACACACACACATGCACCTGTTCACAAACACACATTATCAAAAGTGCAAACAAACACACATGCACACAGTCTCACAAACCCATCCAGTATCAACACACAAACACATACAAAGGCCCGCTATGTTCTGCATTTGTTTGGCACTCAAACACTTGTGTTGAGTATTGGGTCAGGTTTCATTTGAATCAATGCTCTCACCCTGACCCCTTCCGAGGAATCCTCCCACCCCCCATTTTATTTAGCTGTTGTCCTCTGTCTCTCCTCTCTTCCCGTCACCTCTCTCTGAGTTCTCTCTGTCTACTTCTCTTTAAAGCTGTTTTGGGGTAGTGAGGGTATACACAAGGTCTTAATCCCCCTCCTCTCCATGCTGTCCTCCGTGGCCAGCTGTCATTATGGCCTTACAAGGCCTGGTGTGTGTATGCATGTGTGCATTCATTTGTGTGGGACTCTTTGTGCTTATAATTGTGTGTGTACATGATGGGAGGGGTTATCTTTATTTTGAGACAGTCTCAAGCTAAGAGATATTGTATCCTTCGACAAAGGTCAGGGATGGAAGGAACGAGGGAGAAGAACAAAAGGGGGGGGGGGGGGGTATAGGGTTGCACAATGTCATTGTTTGTCGCAAAGACAAATGAGAGGACTCATTTGAGAGACATATATGGTTGTGAAAGGGACTTCATAGAACATGCTTCACGAATTATTCTTTTGATTTGACATTTTGTTTTACAATTACATCTTTATAGAATAACTGTAAGATTGAACTATATACAATCACAACTTAACTTGAAGACCTTTAATCTTCTGATTAAACAACAAAACAGAAAAAATATTGAGATACATTAAATGGTTTACTGAGACAATAGTAGATCAGTGGTCTTTCTTGAAATGGGATTACAAGGTATGAACTGATGGAGAGTCTGTGCTGTGCTGTGCGTCAGTGAATCAGAACTGATCTGTGTTCATGACAACACTGCCTTTTCCTAAATCTAAGTGTTGATAACACGTGACTGAGACACACAAGAACATGTACACACTTACACACAAATCCACTGATTGATACACACATACACCAGCCCATAGGGTCGCTTGGTTATAAAGCATTTGTCCAACAAGTCCTATATTGTGGTTGCTAAGAGCTATTGCTACAGTTCCAGAGTGTTCAGTGACGACAATCTTAACCTCCATTCCGTGTCTCTAACTCTGTTTTTTTTCCTCTCTCTTTGTCACTCAGGTGCTAGCTTTGTTTGAAGAAGGTGAAGAAACTGTCACTGCATTTGTGGAGCCACTGGTCATCCTTCTCATCCTCATTGCCAATGCCGTGGTTGGTGTGTGGCAGGTTAGTTAGAGGACACACACACCATAAATCACACATGCCCGATGCCCGGTTAAGGGTCAGAATCTTTGTTCCGTACAACACGGTCCTCTCACCTTACAATGGGAGGATGGTTGGGTTGTTGTCAAGCAGGGCATAGCATGATTGGTATGATGTCAGGGACAGGTGAAAGGTGAAACGTTAAGCCCAGGAGGGGTGGGGGTCTGCAGGAAGAGGAGGTGGGGCATGCATTTCCATAAAGGCCCGCTGGCAGGGGCAAAAATGTAGACCCATCTTCTAGGGACACATTGTGGTCCATGGTAAAAATACAGTGGGCTGATCAGGTTACAGACAATCAAAGGGATGTGTGGGGGGGGGGGGGGGGGGCAGGTTTGAGGAGCATGCTGGTGGGGTGGGATGGGGGGGGCGGGGGGGGGGGATAGTGGCCTTGTGGTGGTCATTTGGAAACTATGCATGAGGATTCACACATCGTCCACTAGTATGTGTGTCTGTTGGGGAAAGGTGTCTTCTGTGTCAGTGGCACACGGGACGCTTTACACTTGGAGGGGGGTTGAGGGTGGACAAAACCTCTGGAGATTATTGTTTCCCTGTTCCTTGTTATCTGTGACTATTCACATCTGGAATTGTTCCAAGAGGAAACATTAGTGTTAGATCCATAATCTGTCTGTCTGCTTCAATGGCAGATTTGTGTTCAGAAATAGAAACATATTAGATGTGACCAAAGAGAAGCTAATGTTTTGATGGGGTTGTTTCCTTGGCAGGAGCGCAATGCAGAGAGCGCCATTGAGGCTCTGAAGGAGTATGAGCCTGAGATGGGGAAGGTTTACCGTGCGGATCGGAAGAGCGTGCAGAGGATCAAGGCCAGAGAGCTGGTTCCTGGTGATATTGTTGAAGTGTCTGGTGAGTTTCATAGAATGAAGTCCATGAACGTTTCTTGACTATGGTACTCTCACAATGAACACTTGCACTCTTCCAGTTGATCCTAGGGAGTGGCTGAGTGGTTAGGGAATTGGTCTAATGATCATAACATTGCTGGTTTGATTCCTGACCATGCAAAATGACGTTGTGTCCTTGGTCAAGGCACTTCACCCTACTTGTCCCTACAAATGTCCCTGTACTTGCATTACGTTGCTCTGGATAAGAGCGTCTGCTAAGTGACTAAATATAAATGTAAATCCTCTCACAGTTTGCATGTCCACAACTTAGTTATTGGTCTGTGAGTTCTGCTGTGATCCTAATGGAGAGGGATGACGTGGCTCTTCAGAGAGGATGCATGACAACCCTCCTGCCAATACAATCAATGGATTATGCTTAGATCTTCAGTAATCATACAATTAAACATAGTGTCAAGTTATGTTGCCTGTTTGGAGATTTAGTCAACTTTGACATCATAATTTCCCATCTATTTGCTAGTCAACTCACTGCAGGCTGAGGCTGGTGACAGTAGTAGCTCTAGACTTTGTCTACTGTGTTCATGAGAATCTTGACATTGATTTGGGGACAATGACATAGCTGGCAAGCTAGATAGTCAAAATGATGACAACATTTAAGTGAATTGTATGAAGTGTATTTTCTTCACATGGGCTTTTGTGGATTGACTGGTAAATGCAATTTAATGCCCATGACCCAACTTTTTTGAGACGTGTTACGACAATGAAGTTCTTAATATTCTCAATTGTAACATTGACATATGAGTTTAGAAGTTATGCAAATCAATTAATTTATTTCACAGCATCCCAACGTTTTTGGAATTGGGGTTGTGGCATATGTTATATTATTGAATAGAATATATTGAGCTGACTTTGTATGTGTGTTCTTTCTTAGTTGGTGACAAAGTTCCTGCAGATATCAGACTTATTTCTATCAAATCCACCACCCTGCGTGTTGACCAGTCCATCCTGACTGGTGAGTGGAATATGACTCTGTGAAGACGAATTGCAACATATAATACAAAGTATAATAATTAAATACACATGTGAAGACAGACATGCCTGCTTCCTCCTAAATAGATTGAGAAATATAACATTGTCTTATTCTCGATGTCTCTCTGTCTTATTCTCGATGTCTCTCTGTCTTATTCTCGATGTCTCTCTGTCTTATTCTCGATGTCTCTCTGTCTTATTATCGATGTCTCTCTGTCTTATTCTCGATGTCTCTCTGTCTTATTCTCGATGTCTCTCTGTCTTGTTCTCGATGTCTCTCTGTCTTGTTCTCGATGTCTCTCTGTCTTATTCTCGATGTCTCTCTGTCTTATTCTCTATGTCTCACTGTCTTGTTCTCTGTCTTTAAGGTGAGTCTGTCAGTGTGATCAAGCACACTGAGGCTGTTCCTGACCCCAGGGCCGTCAACCAGGACAAGAAGAACATGCTGTTCTCTGTAAGTGTGCCCCTCCATCACTCCTTTACTCACTTTCTCTCTCATTCACTCTAGACCCAGTTCTTCCTCTCCTTTACCTCACCTTTCTTTACTTTTTTAATCAATTTATTCCGACTGTATTCTCCTCCATCTTTAATGTGCTTGAATACATTTATCTTTATCTAGACCTGGGCTAAATGATACATTACATAAAACGACATAGTAATAACTATAGTAACAAGGGAGCTGGGAGTCAGGTGGTTGAGCGGTTAAGGTGTCGGGCAAGTGATTTGCGAGAAGGTTGCGAGTTTGATTCCCAACTGTGGCAATATGACGTTGTGTCCTTGGGCAAGGCACTTCACTCTATTTGCCTCAGGGTGAATGTCCCTGTACTTAATGTAAGTTGCTTTGGATAAAAGCATCTGCTAGATGACTAAATGTAAATGTACCAACCTCGTTAGTACGATGGACTTTCATTAAATGGTATTAAGTGTTAATGGTATACAGTAGGTTTACTGACAACTTGTACCACATAAGTAATATATTGTACCTGCACTCGAACTGCTATGAGTACAATATTGTTACTTCAGGTATTGGTATGTAGTTAATGCAATCTTAATGTAAAGTTTGCCTATAACTAAAAGTTATTTTAATTCGAGTAAATATTTGGTTCAGAATTTGAATACATTATACGGTAAAAAAAAACTCAAACTCTTGTTTTCTACATTTAGGGCACAAACATTTCTTCAGGAAGGGCCATTGGTGTGGCTGTGGCAACTGGTGTCGCTACAGAGATCGGCAAGATCCGTGATCAGATGGCTGCTACAGAGCAGGAGAAGACCCCCCTGCAGCAGAAACTGGATGAGTTTGGGGAACAGCTCTCCAAGGTCAGACCTGACCCTGCGTCAGACTGACTGACTGGTTGACTGGTTGTCTGGTTGGCTAGATAATTGACATCATGGATGGCAGGCAGTCAAAACTGACAAATGATGAATGAATGGATGGACGTTAAATCACTGTTCAACTGACATGGATTAGTGAAGGATGTAAACATGTAGATAATAACTAGTTCTAAAAGACTAAATAAGAAACTGCTTCACATAAATCAACCCCATTTCCTCCACCTCCACCCCAGGTGATTTCCCTCATCTGCGTGGCCGTCTGGATGATCAACATCGGCCACTTCAACGACCCCGTCCATGGAGGATCCTGGATACGTGGTGCCGTCTATTACTTCAAGATTGCCGTAGCGTTGGCTGTGGCCGCCATCCCTGAGGGTAAGCCCTCACTGGTCAAGATGGCCGAACCATTATCACTCTAAACCGAATTTTTCCTAAATCTGTGCCTCAAACTATTACTGCTTGTAGTCAGTTGTAGCTGACATTCTGTTAATAGTTAATGGCTTCGGGCCCAGAAAATCAGTGATCCAAAATGTATGGATTATGAATAAGTAATGGTTTAATCTATGTTACTTAATGTAAACTCACCTTACTTAATGCTGTTAGTCTGTTAGTCAGCGAAAACGACCGAAAGCTTGAGGGAGGTTTTTCATGGACCGGTAGCTAAAGTATGATTGGTCAAAGCCATTCTGGGGTGTGGCTTTTGCGATAGGTCGATTTAGAGAGGGGCAGCTCACATGACTAAACAGTAGACAGCGATGGGTACGCACAAATAATGTTGCCATAATCAAGGACTGTCCTCTTCCTCTCAATCCCTCAGGCTTGCCTGCTGTCATCACCACTTGCTTGGCACTGGGTACCCGCCGTATGGCCAAGAAGAATGCAATTGTGAGAAGTTTGCCTTCTGTTGAGACCCTGGGCTGCACCTCAGTCATTTGCTCAGACAAAACTGGCACACTGACCACCAACCAGATGTGCGTCACCAAGGTGGGTGATAGATACAGGGCAGGGCAGATATCAGGGGGTGGGTATAGCTCAGTGATGACTGGTGATCAAGAAGTCTCAGGTTCACAACCCCATCTGGAAGTCACTTTGGTTTAAAGCAATGCACACTTTTTTACCCTGGATACAAACAAACACATACTTTACTGTGCAAAACCCATTCTACAAAAATTCCACATGGTTTAACTGTTAAATGTCCTTGCAGATGTTCATCATTGACAAAATTGATGGAGACAGTGTGTCTCTGGGTCAGTTTGACATCTCCGGCTCAAAGTACACTCCAGAGGGAGAAGTGTAAGTACATACATCGCATGTCCACACATGTCCACACTCACAATCATAATCAACTCCAATTCATCAATTATTTTTCTTTCTGTCAGTACTAAGAATAACAGCTTGGTGAAGTGCGGCCAGTTTGACGGGCTGGTTGAGCTGGCTACTATCTGTGCACTGTGCAATGACTCATCCCTCGACTACAATGAGGTGAGAGATTATTTCTGCAAAAAAATATGAATCTTACACACGGTATCATTTTGATATCCGTAAACTGTCCACTTGTAAAGTCTCACCTCACTGGACTACTTTCTCCTCTAGGCTAAGGGTATATATGAGAAGGTGGGTGAAGCCACTGAGACAGCTCTATCCTGTCTGGTAGAGAAGATGAATGTGTTCAACACTGAAGTGCGTGGCCTGTCAAAGGTGGAGAGAGCCAATGCCTGCTGCAATGTAAGTTTCAAACACCTGATTAAGAGTAGATTTAAATACCTGCAAATATCTAACCTGTCCCAAATTCACTCCTGTATTTCCATCTTCTTCTCTAACCTTATCAGACATATCTTTCTCTTACCCAATATTTCTTCACAATCCTTCCAGCTAACCCTTTCTTCTGAATTGTGTCCCTCCTTCCTTCCTCTTCCTCTCAGGTGGTCAAGCAGCTGATGAAGAAGGAGTTCACACTGGAGTTTTCCCGTGACAGGAAATCCATGTCTGTCTTCTGTTCTCCTGCCAAGGCCTCTAAAGCTCCTGTGGGAAACAAGATGTTTATCAAGGTGAGGCCCTCTAGTGTTCACTAAGGTGAACAGCAGTCCAAATATGACGTCTGGATTCCAGATATAGAGCCTGGATATAGGACCCAAGGCATAAATCCCCAGGCAACCCAGATTTTAGTTCCAACTACCCCATCCTCTTCTCCATCCAATCCAATCCAATCCAAATGTATTTCTATTGCACTTTAAAACAACGTGGTTGACCAAAGTGCAGTACATAGCAATATTAAAAACGCAATAAATAGACACACACTATACACAGTAAAAACATGACAACAATAGGTAAAAAAAACTCAACAAATAGAGACACAATGTACACGGTAAAAGTCAACACGTCACTGAAAAGCTAAGATAAAAAGATAGGTCTTAAGAGCCGACTTAAAGACGGATAAGGACTCTCTTCTCCATCAACACTCATGTTCCACAAAAGTCCTCTTTCTTCCTCCTTCAATTCCACCCTTGGTTCAGGGAGCCCCAGAGGGAGTGATTGAACGCTGTGCCTATGTCCGCGTGGGCACCACCCGCGTTCCTCTGACTGGGCCGGTCAAAGACCGCATCATGACCGTGATCAAAGAGTGGGGGACAGGTCGCGACACCCTCCGCTGTCTGGCGCTGGCCACCCGTGACACGCCTTTGAAGAAAGAGGAGATGAACCTGGAAGACGCTACCAAGTTTGTTGATTATGAGGTCAGTGATTATTTGAGATCAATTTGACTGGATATTTTTGTCAAAATGTATAGATATAACAATATTTGGACAAATTAAGGGATAAGAATGTTACCTTTGGTCAGAGAAAGACATTACAGTAGTTACAGTACATTACAAGACTCTTGGCCGACCAGGTGTCATTGTCTTACCCGTGGTAGCGCATTATGTGACTGCTACTTCTTTACTGCTTATCTTTGTGAAAACATTGGCAAACCCCCCTAACCCCCATTCTGTTTCTTGACCCCAGACTGACCTGACCTTTGTGGGCTGTGTGGGGATGCTGGACCCTCCTCGTAAGGAGGTTGTGGGCTCTATTGAGCTGTGCAGGGCTGCAGGCATCCGTGTCATCATGATCACTGGTTAGTGTAAAACCACAAAACTCTTATTAATTCACTCTTAAACCAACTATTTATCTCTTGTCTTTTGGTTGCCTTTTTTCTCTTCTCATCCTGGGGTTATGAAGCCCTAGAAGGCTTGCCTCTCTAGTTTTTTAAACTTTGTGGAAAATGTAATGTGATTGACTCGGCCAATTCAGAATTTTCCACTTATTTAGATGCAGTAAAAACTCCTGCATTCCTTTTGCAGTATGTTTGAAACTAATGATGGCCTCCTTTTACTGCATACTGCATGTTAACAGTGACAGTCTGTCTACTGTATATTAGTCTATATTTATTGACCTAACTCTATTGGGTTATTTATTTGATGGTTTATTTTCAATGCTGTCATGTTCCACTAATGAGAGTGGACAGTTAATGCAACTGTGTGATAACATCCAGTCTCCCTCATTTCCCAGGTGACAACAAGGGCACAGCTGTGGCCATCTGTCGTAGGATTGGCATCTTCACAGAGGATGAAGATGTGACGGGCCGTGCCTTCACCGGCCGCGAGTTTGACGACCTGTCCCCATATGAACAGAAGAACGCTGTGCGCAAAGCCTGCTGCTACGCCCGTGTGGAGCCATCCCACAAGTCCAAGATTGTAGAGTTCCTCCAAGGCTTTGACGAGATTACTGCCATGGTGAGACCAGAGGACCAGGGGAGATGCACACTTACATATGAGCTAAATAGAAATAGGGCAGCCGTTCAAAGTAATTAGGATGTGCTAGTCTGTGGCAAGAGAATAACCTATTGTAATGTCACATATATATTTCTTTCTTTATTATTATTTATTATTTTCCCATCCCTAAAACTTCATCAGAATTTGCATATTGTACAGTATATATACAATGCGCAAGTCAAAATGTTCGTCTTGCTTTCGAATTGAGTTGCCTCTATTTTGAACGAGTGGAACGTCTCTATGTCACCCTATATCAGCAACAATAGGACTCATATGGGATATAGTGTACCCACAAATAAATTGTACCCTCTCTAGTTAAAATGTATTTTTTTAATGAATTTATACATTTGTTTATGTGACCATGTGGCTATATGAGTTTTTGAATTTCGCCGACATTAAAACTGCCCTGAGTTTTCACCTCAACCCATCATTCTCCTCTTCAGACGGGTGATGGTGTGAACGATGCCCCTGCTCTGAAGAAAGCTGAGATTGGCATCGCCATGGGCTCTGGCACTGCCGTTGCCAAGTCAGCCTCTGAGATGGTCCTGGCTGATGACAACTTCTCGTCCATCGTAGCTGCTGTTGAGGAGGGCAGAGCCATCTACAACAACATGAAGCAGTTCATCCGCTACCTCATCTCCTCCAACGTGGGTGAAGTCGTCTGGTAAGTTGCTGTGTAGAAAGTGAAATTGGACTGCGCTGACTGTGGGAACGTTCTACACATACAAAACAATATTTGTGGGCCGGACATAACTATGACCAAGTGACGGATGATCACATGACCACACAGTAACCTTGACTCAGCATGGATAAAGACGCACCAACAAGTTGAACAAGCACTGCAACACCAGTCAGACCAGTGTTGCTGGTGATATGAAAGTATAATTCAAAAGTTGCTTTCGTGAATGTGTTTTGATTGCAATGTGTATTGTATTTCTCAGTTCATAACTGAGCGATACACATTCACTGTGACACAGTCCAGTCAGTATTTGATAAAACCCTCCCTCCTTCCCTCAGTATCTTCCTGACGGCTGCCCTGGGTCTGCCTGAGGCCCTGATCCCAGTCCAGCTGCTGTGGGTGAACCTAGTCACAGATGGTCTGCCTGCCACTGCACTGGGCTTCAACCCCCCAGACTTGGACATCATGGGCAAAGCCCCCCGTTCCCCCAAGGAGCCCCTAATCTCCGGCTGGCTCTTCTTCAGATACCTTGCTATTGGAGGTACTGTTGCTCTTTGAGTACCTTTTACACCAGTAAGGAATATGTGTTAGATTTGAGTTGGGACATGCGGGACCTAACTGTAACACCAAAACCTCAATTCATTTTTTGCTGTTATCCTGACTCAATGACACTGTGTTAAACCTATGAGCCCAATTCTGGATCTTGTGAGTCTATCACATTTACACCACAGATTTAGACCAACAAGAAGGAAATACATCCAAAAGTAGATGGGAGAGAAAATCAACAGGACAAGAATGACTTGTAACTTTGTGTTTCCTATCATCTCAACTAGGCTATGTTGGTGCTGCAACAGTGGCTGCTGCTGCCTGGTGGTTCCTGTACTGTGAAGAAGGCCCCATGGTGTCATTCTACCAACTGGTGAGGATCTGGCCCAATCCAATAATATACACATCATGCCTTTCTTCTTTGCTCAGGATCATGGTCTATGGAAATGTATTAAATCATTTAGAAATGTTCTTAAAATTAAGGAGTTTGCAGTTTGAAATTAATTAAAATGTAGATAATCTATGGCATTCAAACTGTTTCTCCTCATGAGTTTAAGGGAATTTTGGATAGTTGGAAACATTTAGTAGTTTTTATGATATGGTTATTGTGCTGATGTTAAAAGATTTCGATCACAAGTATCAACATGATCTGAAATCTTTTTTTAACTGTCAAACTATTGATAATTCAACTATTACTTAGCCTTCTGCTCAATAACTCACAATTGATGACTTATTTTTTCTAACTAAATAGCTCTTTCTTGATTTTCTTTCTCAGTCCCACTTCATGCAGTGCAGTGAAGAAAATGAAGATTTCGCCGGTATTCACTGTGAGGTGTTTGAGGCTGCTCCTCCAATGACCATGGCCCTGTCTGTGCTAGTTACCATTGAAATGTGCAATGCCCTCAACAGGTGAGTGAAAAGCAATAACAATGGCTTTTATTAAACCCTTTTTACCACATTGTGCAATTATTCATACTAGTTTCTTAAATCATTGACAACCAAACATTGGACTTAACTATTCAACATTTTCATCCAAGATGGCACCGTGTATGGCTGCTTATTAGTATCTTCTTATTAGTCTTATAATCTTGCATTTTCACCTCCTCGTGCCCACCCCACAGCTTGTCTGAGAATCAGTCCCTGGTTCGCATGCCCCCCTGGAGTAATCTGTGGCTGGTGGGAGCCATGACTCTGTCCATGTCCCTGCACTTCATGATTATCTATGTGGACCCACTGCCTGTAAGTCCATCCCTGCACCACTATCCACCTTCACCTTAAAACACCCATCCATGCATTAGAATTGTAATGTCATTTTGTAGTTTTTGCAACACAATATCATTCATGTACACCAAGTTGAAAAAAGGACAGAATATTATATATAACTATCAGAGGGACTCTGCATAAGGTTTAATGGCATCATAGAGGATAGGTCCAAGAATGTAAATGTCTATGAATTGAGAGTTTAGCATGGTAATTTTAGTTGTCTTCCTTTGCGACGTATTTATATTTTTCCTTAACGTACGAAACGATCAATTCAGTATGTAAAGCATGTCTACAGAGCTGAACAGGTCTGTGTTTTTTGCTTCAGATGATCTTCAAGCTGACCCATTTGACTGTGGACCAATGGATGGTGGTGCTCAAGCTCTCCTTGCCTGTCATCCTAATCGATGAGGTTTTGAAGTTTGTGTCTCGCACATACCTGGAGGGTAAGGACAACACAAGCCAATACTGAATTCAAACACACAGCTATATAACCATCAACACTATAAAATGTTAGTACATTTGGTGACAAAACATAATGTATTATGTCTATATGCTTATGCATGTTACTCAAAGTCTCCACAACTACATATAATCTGTCTGATTACTGCAGCTAGAAATGCTCTTGATAGACCATATAGTTTGGACTATGATACTATTCACATTAAAATGTATGATTAAGTGAAATACATATGTAAAATATAAAAATACTGGGATCCATTATTAGTCCATTAAAAATGTGTTTCAATTTCCCCTTCACAGAAAGAGATGATAATCTAGTGTCCAAGAAGTGGGACTGAGAGGAAGAGAGGAGACAACATGGAGTGATGGATCATTACACAGAACGAGTGGTTACTCATAGAAAAGAGAAATACGAACAAAGACAACAGAAAAGACAAACAACAATCTTCCTGTGTCCGTATTCAAATGTAATTGATAGATTGACATTATGAACAGTTGCTCAAACTATGATAAATATTCTTAAAAAATTAAAAACATTTATTAAAGAAAACATGACAGCCAAGTGTCCTTTTTGGGTGGTGGTTCATTTACTAACAGGTTACATTAATTAATTAATATTGGTTAATTCCACTCCCAATTGAGAGGTGCTTTATATACTAATAAGTCTTCTATAAGCCTCTCAGTAGACATCCACAAAAACACATCTTATATTTGTGTATGTTTATTCTTATATATTATGACATATGAACAAAACAAAATACCAAATACAACAATACATTCATGGTTTTCACATTTCTTATCCATAGCTTGTAGACATTTTACAAGTATTGAAGAAGGAATGATATAAAGTAGTAATGACATCAAGCCCCAGGCGTAGTGATCAATTGTTTGGAGTGATTGACAATGAGTACTTAGTATTATGGAGGCAAAGCAAAACATGTAACTACTAAATCAATGGTTCACTGTGTCATAGGATACATTGTTAGATGACAACTCATACTGGCTTTCAGGTACAGCAGTGCCCCATAATGCATACATACATCATGACAACTTCTTCTTCAGTTGTGTAATAAAAGGTTAAATGTCTGCAGACATTTAGAGATAATTTTAGTATAGTATTATAATGATAGTTATCAAGTGTATGCAATGTAGACCTACAATGAGAAGTGAAACACCATATATATGAATATTTTGTACTTCTGAAGGTAGAACATGAGGAGTGTTTCATACAAATACTTTGTTTCTAAAAAATCTTTCAACCTAAGCCTGCTTCTTTAGAATTCTGGTTGTGCATGTCTGTGAATTCAAACAAAGGTTAATGATGATTTATTTCAGGTGTAATGTTAGCAAATCCTACTGCTTCCTTTCACCATTTGCATTCCATTCTCAGAAAGCATTCGGACAGGAAGTGGGATGTGCACAGATCCATGCCCTGTTCTGGCTGCCAAATCACTTTCCATAACATGATTGTTATGCCATAGCATTATGATTTGAACGTTAGTCTACCTCAAGGAATTTGAGGTATCATAGTACTGTCTGAAGTACCTACTGCTGAGAGGCAACCTCATCTGTGAGGTTGAGTACCTCAACAAGGCAAGGAAACGTCACAAACTTACTCAAAAGTCCTTAACTGTTAAGGGCAAAAAAGTCTGGAATATATCAACAAATAATCAGAATTAACACTTTTGCTCATATTTGTCAGTATCAAGACAAGGATTCATGATCCATGGGGAGTACTAAACCTTTAAGGTTTTCCTTCAAAAAGAGATTTGGTGTTTAGTGAGACTTCAGAGTTAAAGAAATACAACGTTTGGTCCATAAACCTATTTTAAACAAATTAAAAGTGAAAGATAACTACTCCAAGTCACAATACAAGTAGTGGCAGCAGTATAAATATTCACTAGTAGTCACTAATTTCCAATAGTAAAAATGACTGTGCGGCCAACCTACTAACTTGTCACCCTTGGAATACTTTTTCTGTTGCTTTGGTTCTGTAGTGCCATTTTAATAGCCTCATATAGCATCTGTAGGTGTAGCTCCATCCTCAGACAGACCTTCTCCCAATATCTGCCTAACTTGGTCCAGAGTTTCTGCCTGTCGAATTAACTCCAGCTTCACCTGCAAAAGATGGGGGAAATGAACAAAAGAGACATCTTTTACTTTACATTTCTGTTAAAGTATTTGCTACATTATAGTTACTCACTATGCTACATTACAGTTATCTATACACACAATATTTCCAACATGATCTGGTAAAAGCTGTCTACAGACTATGGAGGTCTAAAGACAATTCCACGTTTGTGCCAAATCATGTCCAATTATTGTGTATCCACACACACACTGAACAGTAGAACTGTAAACAAATGAGACAACCAACTATATCCATGGGTGCAGTTTCAGATCAATAAGTCATTTAGCAGGAAAAGGGGCACCTGTAGAGACTGTGAGAGCTGAACAAAGTCCCTCTGCACCGTCTGGCTGGTGTCCACCTGTGAGCGGAGGCTGATCACCTGACTACGCAGCTCCAGACACTGCTGGTGCATGGCCGCCTTAAGGGACAGTACAGAGAGGTAGAGGGAGAGAGGTAGAAGGAGAGAGAGATATGATGGGGGGGGGGAAGAGGAAAAGAGAAAGAAGTGGAGAGTGAGATAAATAATACGGTGAAAGTTATGTTGAAGGAGAGAAGGGAACTGAAGGAAAGAAAACATTGTTCAATCACTGCAAGGCACAGCTAATTCCACAGTTTAGAACAGCAGGTATCATGAACTGATATATTACAAGTTCCACTACAGTTTTTCCAGTGCTACCTTGTCATTGCTGAGGGTTTTGCAGTCTCCTTGCAGATGGGACAGCGCCACCCGGAGGCCCTGCAGCTCTGTGCGGCAGCCCTGAAGTTCCACCTGCAGCCCCTCCTTCTGGTACTGGATGTGCTCGGTCTCGGTCTTCAGGCTGGACAGCTGTGCTGGAGGGTTCAAACATGACAATGAGAGGGCCAATCCTAAAGCAACCTTTCAGTGTTTACTCAAATTTAACCTTTTTTTATTATAAAACAGCCTCTCGCGCCCTCCAGAATTAAACAAAAAGAGTAAGCTAACCTAACAAGCATTGTGGTCAATCCCCAGTGAGTTTAACAGATAGTTGAGGGGTAAAAGCAGAAGTTTGTTTGAGGACATTTCTTACAAGGTGCCCAAAGAGGCTTATAAAAATGTATTTCAATATTTCAATTTGACTTAAATCTTTTTAATTTCAGACTTCCAAAGAGGAAAAGAATCATTAAAAAAACTCACCTTCTAAAACTTCTATTGAAGGAATAGCAGGGAAGAGAGAACAAGAGAAGATGATCAACACTAAGAATGATCACTAGCACCTATCAAATCAGATAACTGAAAAGACCAAGGAAAGATGACAACTTACCACTCTCCTCTGCCCTCGTGTCCAGCTGCTCTTTTAGATTCACAATCTCAATGCGCAGACGTTCCTCACAGTGAGGCCCCTGAAGAGACACATACATCATGCTTTTATCAAAACTAAATATAGTGAGATTTCAGCCGTTTTTGCCCACTTAGATATTTCACTTACGCTCTTTAGGATAAAAGGAGAGTTGACAGTTTCTCAGACAACTTTATACCCTGATCAAACTTGTATCCTTGCTGGCAAGACTAAATAACTAATGGACCTTCTTTGAACTGAAAAACTATGTGCATGTCTTTTTAAAGATTTATTTAACAGTGGTCAAACGTGAAAATCAGCAGAGGATTTTTTTTTCTTCATGTTTTTGCGCACTATACATTTCAACTGCTTATTTAAAACATGAAACTTGATGTGTGCAGACTTAAAAGCGAGCACTGACAGATGATAAACATGGGGCCTCACACACTGTAGATACCTGTAATGCTGGACTAAAAGATGTGTTGGTCTCTCCTTCCTCATCTGTCTCCACTACCTCCTCCCCCTTCAGTCTGGACAGCTCATTACACATTCGCCTCTGAGAGAGAGACAACGCTGACTGGGAAAACACACAAGATAAACATTTGAAAAGCCACACTTTAGATTTACATGTACCAGCCAGTTTTCCCATTCTGATACTCGGTTTGAACTTCAGAAAGTTCTCCTGTTCGTATCTTCATGCCTTATTGTTGCCATGTGATTGGCTGATTAGTTCTTTGTGTTAACTAGCAATTGAACAGGCGTACCTAATAAAGTGACTGGTCAGTATATACGCTTACACAACAAACACATTTTGAAAATCTCCCTTGCTACTCACCAGACGGCTCTCTACGGCATTCTGTGATTGGCTAAAAGATTTCTGCAACTCCTGTAGCAGGCCTTCAGAAGTCTGAACCTGAAACTGGAGAACTGAAACCTGCAAAACACCCACAGCTCAGTGATGAAGAAATATCCTGAGCTGACATATTTAGTCTTTGTGTGTTTATGTGTGTTCATGTCACCTGCTTCTGTGTCTCTGCCGTCTGAGTTTCCAGTTCTCTCTCTAACTGCTCCCTCTCCTCTCTCAATCGACTCAGCTCTCCCTGTTGCTCCACCACCTAGTGACCATGAGAGAGTACAAGCCTACATCAAACCCAGCGTGAACAGCAGAACCTAGAGTAATGAAAGTCACGTCAGAGTAAAAGTAAGTGAAGTCATAAGGTAAAACCATTAATATTATACGTGGGAGTAGGGCCGGATTATATATTATCTGACAATAGAAAAACATCTATCGTTCATGTTGCCAAAACCCACTTGTTGCAATTTAAATATATATGAAGCACAGTGAAAGGGAGTGATTGGTGAATATTAACAGTTAATCAAATGATTACACTTTATCTAAAGATTTATGGGTTGTGTTACGTTGATTAGAAGAGTGGACCAGTCACTGTATCGGCTCACAGCAGGCTCATACTGTGCAGTAACTACTGAGCAGTTTGTCCAGAAATGAAAACAGGTTGCACCACACCACAGTAAGATATTTTGAACTCATGCATTTACAGGTTAATATGATACCTTAACATACCAGACACATATTGTTGGCCTGTTGTTCTCTATTTTATTGTTATTGCTATAACTTTTTGTCAATTCTTTGTAGAGTGTTTCAGGCTATTCAGGTTTATTTACCTGGGAGTTCAGTGCATCCCAGTCACTGTGTGTTACCAGCCGGTGACCTGGGGGCGGTAAGTAGATTGCCTCGGGCACAAGGGTTCCTGTGGAGACCAGAGATGCAGTATCGTCCTGGGGTGGCGGGCGCCTCAGCAGAGAGGGTGTGTCCAGCGAGAAGGAGGACAGAGAGGCACTGTCACAGTGCTGGGAGAAATAGCCTTCCATTATAAGCCCTGTCCCTTCAGACTCAAGTTCTGCTGAATGGCTGTATGATCGGTCACGCTGAATTCTGGCCTCTGGTTCTTGGAAGCTATTGGTGGGAGATTCTGACGTCTGGCTTTCTGATGTACAGGTTCCTGAACTTCCCCTTCCCTTCTTTGCACTGCTCTGTAAACAAAAAGAGAAGGCCAAAAGAACAAAAAATATAAAAGGAGAACGATTTAGGTTAGATAATCCTTTATTTGTTCCACAGTGGGGAACAAATACACAACAGCAGCAGGGTATAGTATAGCACTCAGAGGAACTTTTAGGAAAACTACATGTATATGTGTACATGTGATGACTTGGAAGTTTCACTTTCGTACCTCATAAACAAACACACCTTATCTGTGGTTCCATCATTTTTCCTCCACTGGGCTCTCTCAGACTGCAGTGTAGATATTCTTGCCTCATACTGTGATGCTGTCTCTAATAACACAAGCAAGTTTCACTGGTTGATACTTTTGGGGGGAAACATGTTCTTCTGTGGACCACAGTAAAACTCTCCCAAACAAATACCTCTGAGAGCTTCCTGGAGAGACTGGATCTCCTGGTCACACTGTCTCTGCAGCTCACCCAGCTCCTCTTGTTTGCTCAGCTCACAGATTGTTGCCACACCCTGCCAGTGCTCAAGTTGAGCTCTGCAATCGGCTAACTGGGTCTGCAGGATCTCCACTGTGTCTGAAAACAGGTGTAGCTGATTTTTCTTTCTATTCAACTGTACGTGATGACGTTTCATTTGCAAGGTGATCATTAAAGCACTGATAGACAGTTACTGCTGTGCATCAGGTGAGCTGTGCGCTGTGTAAACTACATGCAGTTGTTGTGCCAAAATACTTAATCCTGCCAAGATTTGCATTCCCTGGCCACAAGAGCATGTGTGCTCTCAGAGAAGCAAGAGTTTAACGGATGCACTTTGAAATCACCACTTAAATGGAACTGATAGCCACGTCAGGCGTTCCCCCTGAGGCAAGTAGGGTGAAGTGCCTTGCTGAAGGCAGGGCGTCAGATAACTCAATGGTTAAGGCATTGGCCTCATGATCGGAAGGTTGTGAGATCGAGCCCCGGCTGTGGCTATATGACTTTGTGTCCTTGGGCAAGGCACTTCACCCTACTTGCCTCCGGGAGCATGTCCCTGTACTTACTGTACGTCGCTTAAACAATTCAAACGTCACCTTAACGTAATAGATATATAAACGTATTTATTTCGACAAATGAGTCCCATGTTACTATGGAAAACCCCGTCGAAGTCTAACATGTCGCTATTGTCCCATTTAAGAGGTGAATTCGAATTAAAACTCCGCTTCTGAGTGCGCGCTCCCGCGACTAGGGGATGCAACTGCTTGCGGGGATGAATAATTTAACACAACACTGGTTTAAAGAAGTCTTTGATTTCGGATTGGAACAACTGCATACAAATTAGTATATTGCTATAAAACAAGTGTATCCTAGTATGTCTACGATAAACTGGTTAACCCTATCCTGGCAGGCTTCAACCACCTGTTTGTTATTGGTCAAACTTTTCAGTTTGTGATTATTAAGAGGAGACAAACGTAACTAATAGCTCGCATGAACCCCGTGACTAAACAGTCTGTAGTCAATCTAGGGCTGATATCTGGGCTTCCTGTCAGGATGGATTTAACTTCATGCATGTTAAGTGTTTCCCTTCAAAAAATAAACATTACCTGACACTGATTGCTTCAGATCCAACTATTATAATTATGATATTCACAGGCATTCTTTTCTATAATAGTCATGAAGGCAAGCCAGCTGATCAAACATTTTGTTGTTACAGTAACTCGCTTGTTTTGTCTACCGACTAAAACGAGTTGATGTTCTGTAAACTACTTACCAATGTGTTCATTTTGAGATGTTGCTTTCTCTGACAAATCCATTTAACACAAACCATTTGTTTTCAAGGAGTTAGATAACAAATTCTAATTGATCTCAGCGTACGAGGTTCAGTCAAATAATCTGCTGTTTGCAGGTCAACTTCAGGAAACAACTTCCCCGGTATGAACCAACGGATATGACGTCAACATCCTTTAGAGTGTGGCATTAAACTCCTGCCAGGAGAAACTAAAACTATGAAATGTGTCAAAAAGATTCGTGTACTCGCAAATTTGTTGTTTCTCATGGATATAGGAATAAGGTGGTGTTTATGTAGTGGTAAATTGTCAGTGAACAATTAAGTGTCTGAGACTTGAAGTTTTAGGAGAACTTTCAATTTAACATTTCAACATTCAGTTGTGGGTTTTTCTTTTAAATTCAGATCATCATTACTATCTCAAATTATTTTTGAGGTGTATCAATATTAGATTTATCTATGAAATCTTTCTAATCATCCAGTAGCAGATTCACTGTATTGATATTTTAAATTGACCATGTAAATGTAAACTTTTTTGTTTGTTGGTAAAATGTAGGTATTATTCCACAAAATACAATTGTGAGGAGAATTCTTAAGTTTGAACATGAAGTGATCAACATAATAGAACATGCCAACAGAAAGGACCCACCCAATTAACTGAAGAGAAACACTACGATTAAATAAAGATCAGAGCACAAGGCTTTAGAGACATCTAGTGATGAAAAACCATAACATCTCTTCTGCTTAGTTCAAAAGCACTCTATCATGTATTTTTGTGTGAAGATGTTTATACCTAAATAGGTTATAGTGTTTTTTACAGGAATTCCACAAAACTCAGTTGCACTAGCATCATATAGAATTAAAATTGTCTTAAATGTCATTTTAATCCTGAAATGTTTGAAAATTCAGATACAACAGATAACGTCTTTGGAACTTCCTCAGAGTTATTCAAAAATATAGTTTGTCATACACAAGTTATGATATTTAAATTTCTTGGTCAAAAATATTGATTCCATTTAAATAACTTTCCCTATACAATCAAAAACTTGTGGATTTGGGAGACTTCTTTGTTAACATTAAATGTACCATATAAACACAGCCAGGAATTGAACCAGCAGCCTTTTGATTACTAACCCAGTTCCATAACCGCTCAGCCACCTGACTCCCTATCATTAAGCAGCCTCAGAATGGTATCAATGTAAAAACCAATCCATAATCACCCCACAGCAACGATCAAAGCACTCCCAGTCAAAGCAGTCTGTATTCCTAATGTGTACGTCTTTCAGCGGCCAACCCAGCTCAATCAGCTGCTGTGGGCTGTGTGGTTCATTGAGGAAGAAATAGTAGATGTGCTTACAGACACTTTTGAGTTTTTCAATACTTTTCTGAAGAAAAAAAAAGACAAAAATGTAACAAAAGATTTTTCATAGCAGAGTATTTCTTATACTAAAGTTGCAGTTTGTTTGAGATCTTTAGAGTTAATAAAATGTAAACGTTACTTTTGCAGACATTACTTCCCACTAGGTACCCAGTCAGGTCAACTTTAGTATATCTGGTTTCAGATCACCAGGTATCTCAAAAGATGACATGCACATTGTCACAAGTCAGCCACAACTCACTTAGAAAGAAAATGGAATTACACCGAGAATGAGTTTATCAGTTTACTTGTCGTTATGAACAAAGTGGCAAAAGTAGTTTAAAAAAAAGGTATTTGTGATAAGGCTTACATAGCAAGAGACAAAAAAAAGTTTGTTTAAAAAAATAAAAAAAATAAAACAGTACTTAAGAAAATTAGTTTGGCCTCAAAGCAAGTATGGTTTCACTTGACTCTGATGAGGACCATTTTACAGTGATCCATTTTGCCAGTGTGGACATTTTATCTTTTGATGTCCAGTTATAAAGACACCTGCACTGCTGCCTCAGATGACAACTGGTTTAATGTGTTTGAAGGAAAATGTTGTACAAATAAACAAAGCAGTGTAACACAAGTACAAATCTAATATATTCTCCAGGGACTTATTCTACTCTTTTTATTTTAGAAATGTTTTATGAAATTCAAGTATTTGTTGGGAACAAGTCAAAATCCTTTTCTAAAAACGACAAAATAAAAGGAAATACATTTTCAAAACAGCAGTATTCAACATTGGTTTTATATTCCTAATCAACACAAATATATTTTTATTGAAGTAAATCTACACAATATAGATTACCAGGTGAACTGCTGCTCCCCCATGTCTATCTAACAACAAAGCACTTTAATTGCTTTTCATTTCTCCCTTACACCTACTGACAAAATCCAAACAAAGGAAACGTGTCTGATTCATATTCTATTCACACAAACATACCGAAGATATCTAATGTTTAGAGAGTGTGCATGGGAGAATTGAATGAACCAACCCTGGTGTTCTATTCTAACATTCTACTAACAAAAGTTCAACATTGCATAACCAACAATGGGCAATTTAGGGATCACATCACAAACATAACTAATGGCCTAAGATTGAGTTAAATTAAATTGAAAAAAAATGAAGAGTTGTCAGTGTTGACTACTACCACTGAAACACTCGACAGCATTCAAATCAAATGTATCTGTTTAGATCATAGTACGCACATGAATACATGTGTAACATTCTAACCCTCCTCAATGGCCTTGAGTGGTGGAATGGTTAAGGTTGAAATAGTTGATAGTAAAACACAGCTATGAGCCAGGTACATCCATAAATGAGGTTTTATGGTCAAATAATGTTACAATTAATACTGTGTTTAAGAGAAAACCTTTTAACGGGCAAAAGACAGCCATAGAACCGCCATGTTTATGATGTAACACCCAAGTTAGGGTCAGGCATGCTCCTGCTTGTTGGTTAACGTCCGGTGCTTGTATTGTCAGTTTTCACAGTCTGCTATGGGCCACCTGAGCCTTAAACTGAATTAAAATATAATTTAAAAAAAGCAGCAAACAATGATCTTTCTTTAATCCCACTCCATCAAAGGTAGGAACTAATGAAAAATGCCTCGTTTCTATTCAACCACCATGTGCATTTCAGGAGGTACGTCAGGTTTCTGAAGTATGATGTCATACTTGGCCTTTCAGATGGCCAGCTGTCATTGTTACAACATGGTTTCCTCTAGACTAATCACTGTTTTCACAAAGCTTTGATGGTTTAGGGGATGAGCTGAGACTATCCCATAAAAACGGTGTGATCTAATTCAAAGGAATTACATCACATTACAGTACACAGTAGTTGAGCTTGTTCCATGTATATACAGACCCAGTGTTTACTGGCTCCCCCTCTTGATCTCACAAGTTGTTGAGGTAATAAAGATAACTGAAGCAAAGTGTGCTCAGTATTGAATCTACACAACAGGATTTAAGAATAATCTCAAAGTACTGTCTACTGCCACTAATGCTAGAAAATACAAATACAATAAATAGATAATAAAACACCACCCTCAATCATACATGCGCTGACCACCCCCTCCCCAAAAAAACAAAACAAAACCAACCAAAGAAAAAGAAAAAACTCGAGTCGATTAAAAGTTTGGTCATTTGAGCTAACATAGTACATTTTACCCACCAATGCCCCCAACAGGTTCTGATTGATTAATTTCCAATTTTTTAATCAGATTACGCTGAACTATTTGACCTTTTTTGATGGAGCCTTGAATTGCATTTCATCTGAGGCTGGAGTCATTTGAATCACTAAATACAATCTTGTTCATGATTACCGCAAAAGGCGACCGCCATGTTATATTTAACGCAGAATGCATTAAGCCTGGTGAAAGTGGGGATTTACGCAAATAAAACAATTATGTAATTAGTTGGAAAGGTTGGGGTAGGGGTGGTCAACACGCATCCGTCATTCAATATAGCGGCTGATGTGTTCCTTATTGCACAAGGCTGGAATGACAAACATGGAGCAAACAACTGAACAAATATTTAAAATCACTATCCTCCTCTAATATCAGCCACATTGTAGCAAGCAGATTCAGGTATGCTATCACTATACTTCAGATTCAGGTATGCTATCACTATACTTCAGATTCAGGTATGCTATCACTAAACTTCTCAATAATTATTGAGCTTCTTTTTTCTACTTCTTTCAAAATTCCTTTCAGGTCAGCAGCATCTTTACACTTTAGATTCGCAGTCTTAAGTAGCAAGAAGTTAAGTCTTCACTATTGTAAAATTCTTCCTTTAGAGACTAGTTTTCAAAGGAAATGTGGTATTGGTAAGTGTTTCTATGATCGTATAGCCATAGGTCTGATTTTTGATAGACTGGCATGATCCTGTCATCACAGCTCCCTCCCAGAGATCCATATCAATAAACTCCTAGTATGCATTTTCCATGATTCATTTTGGGCACGTTCTTTCATCTCTCCTCCTTCCTCGAGACCTTTGAGGAATGCCAAGCAGTAGACCTGAAAATAACATCATGTTGTAATTAGCATGTTATGCTTGTCTTAATCCTGTATAACTTGGTCCACTTAGTCTTTGACCCTTTGACCTCCTTTTTCCACTTGCTCACCTAATGAAGGTCTTAAAAGCGGCGCTCTGGGGGTTGATGCATAGTGGCACTCGTTTCCCTTGCTGATGCTCAGTTATGAAGCGATGGATGAGCTCTGAGTGAAAAACAAACGTTGACAATGAACACAAATACCTCCCTGTGTCGTCCAATTATTTTTTTTATCTTTCTCATCCATTTTCAGGAGTATAGTGTCAGATTTTGTATACCAACTTGTTAGAAATCTCATTAACACAAGATGGAAAAACAGTTGGAAAAACACGAGTTTAAATGACAGTTCAGACAAATTAAAAAGAACAAAAAACTTTCCCTGTTCACCTTTGCCTTGCCAGACAGAGAGCAGACTGTGTTCATAGCTGTGGCTGAAAGGCCGGTCGGCAGGAGGCTCAAAGTCACGTGTGTACACACGGCCGCTGGGCACAGAGTAGCAGCACTGGCACATGCAGGTGTGGTAACGCAATCGGCCCTCATCCAGATACGGGTGGGAGAGAGCATCACTTCCAGAGATCCTCTTAGACTGAGCACACGGGATATGGGAAAGATATTTCTCATCAACCTGTCATGACATACAGAGCCATCTCCATCTAGGACAGTGGTGTCAAACTATGTTCCATCGAGGACCCAGAGGGTGCAAGTTTTCACATCAACCAAGCACTACTCCAGCTGATTTCAAGTGGAGAAAATTGTTAGTGAAATCAGCTGGTGTAGTGCTTGGTTGACACAAAAACCTGCACCCTGTGGGCCCTCAATTGGGACATGGTTTGACACGATTTTAACTGCATTTATACCACACTGTTTACATGTACTTACAGGATCAAAGACCAGCATCCGACACAACAAGTGAACTGCCTCGTGGGTCGCACCGTCTGACAGCATGTACAACACTGAGAGCGAGGGCTGGAAGCAGGATAAAACCAAATATACAAACATCGTAAAATATTAAGAGGTACTGGCTAAGAAAATTTAGTAAACAACTACCTGTAAAGTAGATGATGTTTGATATACATTATGTCCAGAACGCACACAGATTGAAAGTACTTACCGGTTTGTGTGGTCCTCTCATGATGTGGGCCCTGGCTCCTTCACATGCAGAGGCCATGGCAGAGAGAGGCGGCGTGCCAAGCAAGTCTGTGATGAGGTCCAACTGGAAGGAAGAAAGAGCCACCGCAAGTAATGAACACCTGGGGTACATCATCTGCACACCACAGTTAACACTAGAAGTGTTGAGCCAGTTTTCACTGCCTACAAGCACTGTTACTGACACATAATGATTGCTGGCATGGCACATGTTGCATGGAACTAATGGCAAGGTCAGAAAATGAACTTCCCTTTGCCAATCTGTCTTTAGGATTACATGTATTCATTTCCATTTAATCTCCAGTAGAAGAAAACCTATTGTTTTTGTCAGTATTCTTATTATTTTTCTTCTTCTCCATGAAATGGCTCAATGTCTCAAAAAGTCCTTGACCCAATTTTTCCAAATTTGGCCCAATGATGCAACACGTCACTAATCCCAGATGGCTAATGTCCCACCAAAGCATCCTCCAGAGGCTTGCTGGTGTGTGCATAAACCTACTATCCGACCACCCCTAACCAATGCTCACAAGCAGAAACGGTTGCAGTGGGCCCATTTTCAAAAGGTTTTGTTTACTGAGGTTTACTGTCTTTGTTTACTTATGAGTGTCATGCAACCCTGGATGGTAAAAATCATTATAATAAGAAAAGGTAAAAAAAGGCTTCTCTGCTTGGCACCAACTATATTAACTTCTACTGCTATCCTCCACTCCACAGTGCATACCTGCTGGATGGGGCTCTGGGCCTGGAACAGAATGCGTCTGCCAAGCAGCTCAGCAAAGATGCATCCCACTGACCACACATCGATGGCTGAGCCATAATGGCGGCTGCCCATCAGCACCTCAGGCGCCCGATAGTATTGAGTCACCACCTCCTGGGTCATATGACGCGAGGGGTCTGGCTCCTCCACACGAGCCAGCCCGAAATCACAGATCTGAGAAAAGTGGGAAACATTATTTGTCAATTGTTCAACCTTAGCTAATTATAGACTACAAGTAACACCATCAACAATTTATTTTGGGGTAAGAATAGACTGATTATAGTCACATTACTATAAACTATTCACAGTACAGTGAATTATTGGATTATAGAGCTGATTTGTCCCTGTCCTTCATGTGCTAAAGGGTTGATTAACAAATATATTTAAAACATGAATTAAACCTTGAGAAGACAGTTGCTGTTGACAAGCAGATTTCCAGGCTTGATGTCCCTGTGCAGAATCCCTGCAGAATGTAGGTACTTCAGCCCTAAGCAAAGAAATATCTACATCAGCACACATCTAACATGCACAAGACAATTTTAGACAAATTAGACAAGGTTAGGGTGCCTTTATTTAGAGATCAACTCTCCAGTGTCAAAGCACGTCAACCAAACAAAAAGCATAGTAGAGCATTCACATTGTGTAAAATCTTGCTCAAGGTTCCAAGGAGGAATTGGGCAATTCAGGTAAGCTTTCATTGGCGTTGCATCCAATCAAGAGATACTATATAACAGCATCAGTTGTTGTTACACTTACCTCTGAGGATCTGGTAAAGGAAGACCTTAATGTGGTCGGTGGTGAGGGGCTGTGGTGATACTATGACCTTGTGAAGGTCACTCTGCATCAATTCTGTTATCACATAGCTACAAGCACATGAGTCAAGGGAAAAAAAGAATCCCATACTAATTGAGCAAAGGTAATGAGTGAGGAGGTGACTGGAATTGGTCAATTATTCAACTAATGTATTGCTTTGTCAAGTGCATAATGTATTTCTGATTTATAGCAGATATATAGCCCTTTTTAGAAGCAATAACACAGGCAACTTCAACTTTTACCATTCAAAATACACCTAAACGTTCAACAGATGAACTGTTAAAAGGTTTTCTCCTTGATTTTTCTAAAGCAGAAGTAAGTTACGTTTTTTTTTTAAAGGATACATCTCTTCAAAGCAATCAATCTGTGGAGGCTGCAGAATATCCAGGGCTGACAACACCTGCAAAGACAGGACCAATGCACACAGTTAATATTCAGAAGCACCATTCTTCAGCATAGTTTTTCTCTGTGATACCCAATATTGCAGACGTGGGCAATCCTGGTCCTCGGGGGCCACTGTCCTGAAGGTTTAACATTTTTATCTTGCTCCAGAGCACCTGATTCAAATGAATGGGTAGTTATCAAGCTCTGTGGAAGCCTGATAATTAGATTCTGGAAAACACTTAAAACCTTCAGGACAGTGGCCCAAGGACCTGGACAGCCCATACCTGCAATATTGCATCTAAACAAAGCGCATGATGACAATCCCAAATCCCATGTTCTTATGTTTAACATGTTCTATGTTAAATAATCTATAAACCTGCTATGTTTGGGGTCTATCACGTTGCTATGCTCAGTGACCGATGCTCTTTAGTAAAACTCTCTCTCTTGTAAGTCGCTTTAGATAAAAGCGTCTGCTAAATGAATAAATGTTAACGAATAATGAATCAACACTTACATTGTCATGTTTAAAAAAGCATAGCATCCTCAATTCTCTGAAGACCCTTTTGCAGGAAACTAGATTCTGGAAGACGTTTGGCATTTTCTTTAGAGCCACTTTCCTTCCATCACGAGGATCAGTCACTGACCTGCACAGTTTGAAAGGGGAACAATCTAGTAAATTTATTGTTAAACACACGGAGGCTGTCAATTTATAACTCTTTACTCTGAACATATCCAGCTCTTCAAAGAAATTAAGAGACCACTGCAAACAAATTTGTTTATCTGGTTTCACTATTTATAGATACTAGTGCGCAGTGCCCATGATGCAGTCTGTTATTTAAATGCCAGTCAACAAACAAATACAGATTGTTTGAACTGGACAGAGCACATTGACTGTGGTCAAATTGGTGGCACACACATCCTCAGATACCTGAAATCATGGATAGCCAGGAATCGAAGCCAGGAAATGAACTTGAGACCTTTTGATCACTAGTCCGATGCCCTAACCACTTAGCCACGTGACTCCCCCTTATAAATGGGGCGCAGTGCCCGCAATGATGTCGGTGGCACACGCAAATGTCTGGAATTACAGTAATGTCCCTCTCTCCACAAGTTGTCCCTCTCCACATATTACGCACACTCCGAAATCTTTCAATCAAAGAGCTTTGTCAATGCTTTTCTGCATTCACACACTAGAAAGAGACTAGATTTAGCATAGCACAGTATCCCAAAATGTGGGTACATTTTTATTTTGTGTGTAAAAATCTGTCTGGTATTGGAATATCCAAATATTCAGCACTTTAAGGTCAAATGAGTAAGCGAGTAAGTTTGTCTACTCTACTGGACTACTTTGCCTACAGAGCAGTCAGTGAAAGCTGATATTGCTAATTGCTAGCAAATATTGCTAATCCTATATATATACACTACCGTTCAAAAGTTTGGGGTCACCCAAACAATTTTGTGTTTTCCATGAAAAGTCACACTTATTCACTACCATATGTTGTGAAATGAATAGAAAATAGAGTCAAGACATTGACAAGGTTAGAAATAATGATTTGTATTTGAAAGAAGATTTTTTTTACATCAAACTTTGCTTTCGTCAAAGAATCCTCCATTTGCACAGTTTACAGCATTGCAGACCTTTGGCATTCTAGCTGTTAATTTGTTGAGGTAATCTGGAGAAATTCCACCCCACGCTTCCAGAAGCAGCTCCCACAAGTTGGATTGGTTGGATGGGCACTTCTTGCGTACCATACGGTCAAGCTGCTCCCACAACAGCTCAATGGGGTTCAGATCTGGTGACTGCGCTGGCCACTTCATTACCGATAGAATACCAGCTGCCTGCTTCTGCTCTAAATAGTTCTTGCACAATTTGGAGGTGTGTTTAGGGTCATTGTCCTGTTGTAGGATGAAATTGGCTCCAATCATGCGCTGTCCACTGGGTATGGCATGGCGTTGCAAAATGGAGTGATAGCCTTCCTTATTCAGAATCCCTTTTACCCTGTACAAATCTCCCACCTTACCAGCACCAAAGCAACCCCAGACCATCACATTACCTCCGCCATGCTTAACAGATGGCGTCAGGCATTCTTCCAGCATCTTTTCATTTGTTCTGCGTCTCACAAACGTTCTTCTTTGTGATCCAAACACCTCAAACTTGGATTCATCCGTCCACAACACTTTTTTCCAGTCTTCCTCTGTCCAATGTCTGTGTTCTTTTGCCCATCTTAATCTTTTTTTTTTTATCTGGCTAGTCTCAGATATGGCTTTTTCTTTGCTACTCTGCCCTGAAGCCCAGAATCCCGCAGCCGCCTCTTCACTGTAGATGTTGACACTGGTGTTTTGCGGGTACTATTTAATGAAGATGCCAGTTGGGGACCTGTGAGGCGTCTGTTTCTCAAACTAGAGACTCTAATGTACTTATCTTCTTGTTTAGTTGTGCAACGCGGCCTCCCACTTCTCTTTCTACTCTGGTTAGAGCCTGTTTGTGCTGTCCTCTGAAGGTAGTAGTACACACCGTTGTAGGAAATCTTCAATTTCTTAGCAATTTCTCGCATGGAATAGCCTTCATTTCTAAGAACAAGAATAGACTGTCGAGTTTCAGATGAAAGTTCTCTTTTTCTGGCCATTTTGAGCGTTTAATTGACCCCACAAATGTGATGCTCCAGAAACTCAATCTGCTCAAAGGAAGGTCAGTTTTGTAGCTTCTGTAAGGAGCTAAACTGTTTTCAGATGTGTGAACATGATTGCACAAGGGTTTTCTAGTCATCAATTAGCCTTCTGAGCCAATGAGCAAACACATTGTACCATTAGAACACTGGAGTGATAGTTGCAGGAAATGGGCCTCTATACACCTATGTAGATATTGCACCAAAAACAAGACATTTGCAGCTAGAATAGTCATTTACCACATTAGCAATGTATAGAGTGTATTTCTTTAAAGTTAAGACTAGTTTAAAGTTATCTTCATTGAAAAGTACAGTGCTTTTCCTTAAAAAATAAGGACATTTCAATGTGACCCTAAACTTTTGAACGGTAGTGTATATATACACACACGTGTATAAACACATATATACCTATAAAACGGTGCCGTTCAAGGGAGGAAATACAGCAAGTGACAGACACCAAGACATACATGTCCAAAACAACAGGAATGAGCTAGCTGGCAAGCCAGCTGGTGGTAAGATGGTGAATTACATACGTCAGGCCTACCCTACTGTATCGTTAATAGTATGACAAGGAAGCATATTAGAAAATATAAGTTCCAAAACTACAAATACAGTCATGGCCAAAGTTGTTGGCACCCCTGACTTTTTCCCAGAAAATTACGTATTTCTCACAGAAAAGTATTACACATGTTTTGCTATAGACAGGTCTGTACTGGGACAACACACACAAAAACAGAGAAAAGCATAAGCATGGAGAACAGAAAGATGGCAAGAAAACTGTGTGAGGATTCAGAAACAAAACTAAACATATTAACAATCTCAAGTCCATCTCCAGAGATCTACATGTTCCTTTGTCCACAGTGCGCAACATGATTAAGAAGTTTGCAACCCATAGCACTGGAAGGGAAAAACTGATGCAAGGTTGCAATGCAGGATAGTCTGGATGGTGGATAAGCAGCCCCCAAACAAGTTCCAAAGTAATCCAAGCTGTCCTGCAGGCTCAGGGTGCATCAGTGTCAGCACAAACTATCTGTCAACATATGAATGAAATGAAACGCTATGACAGGAGACCCAGGAGGACCCACTGCTGACAGACAAAAAAAGCAAGACTACAGTTCACCAAATTGTGACAATGTATGGTGTACCCGAAACCAAGTTCTGTCTCATTTCATAGGGGTATGTTTGACCCCTATGATGGGGTAGGAGAAGAGAAGAGGTGAAACAGATAAATGGGATAAGGCCTGAGGTTGTAGCCTACCTTTTTCTTGTTGTTTGGTTAATGACTTTCTATCTGTTAGCCTCAATTACAATTGTGATATGAGAAATATGTATCCTACCAAAGCCACTGATAAGTAGTGTCCTCACCAGCTGCATCAGGCAATGTCTATCTATAACTTCAGCAATACGTGTGTATTTGAACATATGTGCACAGTGCACTTTCAGCACTGTGCACCATCTATAGTTCCAGTAGTCTGTATGTGTGTAGTTCACTTACAATTTAAGTACTTTGCACTAGATATAATGAGGTGTGCTTGTGTTTGACACATTGGAATGGCTGCCATACCTACACTGAACTGTATTTTACACAACATACAGAATAGTTGTCAAAAGAAACATCATCATGAAGACTGAACACAAACTCTTTAAAAGCACAGAACCTACCAGACCACACCAAATGCTCCATAACCGATGGGGCGATCCGGCTCCATCTCGGCTGGGCTTGGCACTTCACTGGCTGGGTTACTGTAAGGCTGAGGTACCGCAGCCCCACCGCCGGTGCTTCCCCCAAGAGATGTGGGGTGGCGAGGGGTCCCCGCCGGAGCAGTGGGGCCAGTCAGAGTCGGTGTGGCACTGAGGCCCGTGGAAGAGGCTCCAGTGGAAGTGTTAACGCAGAAATACTTCAGGCCTAACTCAGAGCCGGGGAACAAGTTACCACAGACCGCCTGCCGACCGGTACTATGGAAGGCCATTCTTTAACAAACCCCTATAAACGAAACTGTGATTTAACTAAGCAGCTACAGTAGCAAAGTAGCCCCTGGATCTTTACCTACCCAGCCTGTTTCTGTGGTAGTTGCATTAATTTGCTCTTTACTTTGTGTGCCAAGTTAGCTAAATAGCTCCCAAACCAGCGCTGACAGCTGAACACATCTTTGTTTCGCTTGGCAAACAGTCCAGCTAGAGACCTAACAAGGTTTATTCAAGTATATTTGAACTAGGATTAATAACTAGCTATCCACAAAACATATTAATCTGTTGGCAATTTAACCAACAGATTAACTTTAACGTACTAAGAGGAGGTAAAAGGCTGTGCAGAGCTGACTTGATATCATGTCTGATTGCTTTGTCTGCTTTCTGCTATCAGATATATTAGCTAGCTAATGCTATAAAAAGTTACCTAGCACTTTATACACTTGCAATTCAGCTTCAAAGTACATTTAGATGGGTTGCACTGTGCCCGATCATCGTACACCTTAAAACAAATCATTGTCAAATCAATTGGCAATTGAATTGTCAATGATATTAGATAAAGCCACTGTAGCTAGCTAGCTGGACCAATTCAATAGCTAAGCTGTTCCTAAACCCATAAGCTCTGCAATATGGCAGCAAGCTACCATGACCTACTTATTGGTTTTGTATAAGAATATATTTCTAATAAAAGGGTGTAACAAAATGCCCGATAATGAAAATACACCAGATCCCAGTTTGTTATACATAAGCGCATATAGCAGTCTGGTCATCCTCGGCTGGTTGTGTTGCTTGAACCAGCTAACATCTCCTAGTTAGACTTACAAGCTTCCTAACCTCGCCAGGAACAATATTTGTAAATAAAAATGTCCATTAACGAGCCGTCGGTGATATGAAATAGTCCATCGGTAATTTTTCTTCCGTCTATTCCATTTTCTTAAAAAATATATATCTTTATTTTCACCTTTGTTGGTCAGCTGTTAGTGAGTTCAGTAGGAGGAGTTGTGAGTTGGGGGTTTGGGGGATGGTTTGAAAACATAAGCCCCAGACAGGACAGTGATTTCGCATCCATACTTAACTATAATGCTTGCTATATGATTTCAGGCTTTCAGTCTTTCCACATCACCAGCACTGACCGTTGATTGCAAAATTTACGTTAATCTTACAGTCAGATGCTTTATTATCGGGTATTGAATAACATCAATATCGCACAGCCTCACAAAACATTTCACAGATAAAAATTATTTTCATATCAATTCCACTTTGAGATTAATTACAAATCAGCATCCAGACAATTATAACGTAAATATAGTTGTAAGTCAATAAATGTAGCACATCCAGTGTCCAAGAAGTACAGTAACATTATAAATAAACATTCAGTTTGATAATATCAAAATGCATGATGGGCCAAGTGTCATAGGGAATTGTACATTAATTTGTTTGTAAAGGTCAAGAAAATAATTAGGCAATTAAAGCAATTTAATTAGGCTACCCCTCTCTAAATGTGGCCAATGGGGACGAATACCTTGTTGGTAGATTCTGCTGTCACATGTATAACATTTAATACAAATGCATTTTTTTCAGAATTGTTTCATCAGAAGGTCAAACTCCTTCAATTAATATTTGGGTCAGTGAACCAATTGTCTGTTCAAAATGGTCTCTATAAGAATGACTTACCTAGTGACATTCAGGCATATAAGTGTTCAGTATCAGATTTGAACACTGCCTTTTGTACTAGGGTTCAAACGGAGAAGTAAATCAGAACACCACAATAATTCCCTGCATTTGTACTTCAAAACTCATACTGTGTCTTGTTTCGTGTCAAGGTAAGCATATAACAGACTTGATAAATTTGAAGTTCATAATCATAGCTTCGAATAAGTATTTTCTACTTGGAGCTTAAGCATCAAGTCTAAGTCCTACAGTGTATACAATTTGGCAGTAAGAGCTGATTGGACACATAGTTGGAAGAATTCATGGTCACCTCTCGATCACGATCCACAGTTGGCAGTGGAGGAGGTAAGTCTGTTGGAATACGGACAACAGCATAAGGACATGCTGAACTGTCTTCCATGATCTTCACGCACAGCCATGCATGTGTACAAAAATAACATTACAACATTCAAAATTGGCATATGCAAAATTACAGTGAGATATTACATTTGAGGTCGTACACCTTGTCTGACTGTGATGTTAAATGTCGTGTGTTCTCACCTCTGAAGTCTTCAATGTTCATTCTTGAGCCCCCTCCCTCCCCCCTCCCTCCCCCATAGCGCTCCCCCCCAACCCCAGACCCCCTTCCTCAGTCCGGTAAGCTAACTATGGGGCTGCGGGGTGATGCCGGAGCAGTCCGTCACCAGCAGTCCCACAGCGGTACCACCCGACACGGTCACGGCAACGCTGGCAGTGCCCACAGGGCTGGATGGACTGGGGGCACTTTGAGGAACTGTGTGGGTGCCCATATGACCCTGAAGCTGTGTGATTGTCTTGCACTGGACCCCGCATAGCTGGCAAAGAAGAACTCCTCCAGCACCAGTTCCACCAAAGCTGCCCCGTGCCCCTCCACTCTCCTTCCATTCCTGCCCATGATGCTTCTGGGCATGGACACGCAGATAGGTTAGGGTTGTGAAGCCTGACAATAGAGAGAGAGCATAACAGGGAGAGCAAAGTAGGATTGAGTAAGATCATGTCTATTAAGACAAAGGGGGTAGATCATTTAGCAGGGTAAGGGTAAAGATTCTACAGAAGTAAAATCCATTCAAGTTTTTGTTGATTTGAACGAAATAGTTGCCCTCACTGCGGTTGCACAGGTGGCAGGCATGGTGCTGCGACTGGTTGTGGACTCTCATGTGATCAGTGATGTAGGCTGCTGATAGTAGCTTGCCACAGATGTGACATGGCACCTTCTCCTCATGGCGGATCAAATGGGCACGAAGACGGTCCCGAGTTGCAAATGCAGATGTGCAGGTCTGTGCAGAACATAAAGCACACAGACGCATGGATTTGTGCAAAAAAATCATGTCAGCAACCATTGCAACCAATTCATGAAAATATTAACAATGTTATCTCAATATTGCCATGATGAACTATAGTACTACTATATCTTATAGGTTTACAATATGTTTATTGATAGTCTGAAATACTGATGCAAAAAGTGTGGTCCACTATATCAATATAAATATTACAATGTATTTTGCATGTATTTTTTATGATGTACTGAGATCAAGTCCTCTAATGGAACTTTCAGAGACAAAAAGGACATAAACAAGTCTGACTGGAGATTACCGTGCATTTGAAGGGTCTTTCAGTGGAGTGCACCTGTCGAACATGACTGTTGAGATGGTCAGGTCTGAAACATCAACATTTACAAAGTAAAAAAAACAAGAAGACAGGCCTAAAAGTGAATTCATACAATATTCATGTGTACATGTGTAGTTATGTGGGATCACTGTAATAGGACAACGGTGAACAGTGCACCAAAATGTAAAGATGTCCTGATCAAGATAACATTACCTAAACTTACTACTCACCGTGAAAAAGCCTTGGCACAGTGAGGACACACGTACGGTTTCTCTACCTCACCCTGGTGCGATCGCACATGGTAGCTCATGCGGTCTTTCCTCTTGAAACGCTGCTGACAAATTGGGCAGCAGTAGGGCTTTTCATCAGAGTGAGAAAGTCTGTGACGGTTCAGATGGTACACATCCCGGAAGGCCTTTCCACATGCTTCACAGGCATGATTTTTCCGCACTTGAGTAGAGTTTGGATTTGCATCAGAGTTGGTTGTGTTCTATAAGGGAAAGTATGAGAGACATTCAGCGAAAGCCACATCGTTTTTTAGTACTTTATGTTCAACGGTTGCATGACTTATAATTTTTTTTTGTTCTCACAGTAAATTACATCACACAAAAAAATCTAAGTAAAGGAAAGCAACTTGCATCATGCCACAAAAAAAGTTCCAACCCACCTGTTCCACTGACCCTACAACCACCACTGCAGTTTGGATAGCCTGGGCTGCCGCCATGGTAACAGTTGCTGTTGCAATGGACACAGTTTGGCCATCATGGTTGGGTTGAGGGAGGGTCCCAGGTTGAGGTGGAGGAGGGGGTAGCGAGAGATGCAGTAGGGAGAGAGGCACAGTTTGTCTTTCTACGCGTCCTCCTCCCCCCTTGCCCCCCTCTTCTCTCTCCCTGGTTGCTCTGTCCTTCATCTTGATGCCTGTGTGTACTGACTGGTGTCGTCGAAGGTTGTAACTGTTCTTAAACTGCTTATTACATGTGGCACAGATATGTGTTGAGCGACTGGTCTTTGAAACTGATTTCACTGAAAATAAGGGAAGAGAAAATTAGCTTCAGTTAGGAAAAGGGTGACAGCAAAAGTCAATGTGATTTCCATACCAAGCATCTTCTGGACTTTCTTTCACAATTACTGCTTCTGCACCCCCTCTTTTATTCCTGACACAATGTGTGGTGAGCACAAGGGGAACCAGGTAGCATGGACAAAATTAAGCTAAAAATATTATTTGGTAAAACTCTGCTTCTGATTTGAGTTTGTATGTGTGAATACTTGCAGCTTTCATGATTAACAAGAGGACACAAGTGGTTTTTTCCTGTCTGTAGCAGCTTTAGCTCTGATGTGACAACATCCCTCTAACTCTACCCATCTCATGCATGTGTAAGTGTGGTGAAGTCATTAAGTATTCAATAACAACATGTGTGTGGTGCACAGTGGCACGGTTGGCGCTCTTGCCTCCCAACAAGGATATCATGGGTTCAAATCTCAGGCCCAACCATGATCTCTCTGGGTGGAGTCTGCATGTCCTCCCCATGTTACTGTGGGTTCTATCAGGGCACTCTGGAAATTGCTCCTAGTGAATGATTGCGAGAGTGAATGGTTGTCTGTGGGATAGCCCTGCAACTAGCTGGGCCCAGTCCAGGGTGTACCCTGCCCAAACTGGGATAGCTCCAGTCACCCGTGACTCCTAATGAGATATTCAGCCATTTCATGGAGAAAAAATAAATAAAAAGAATAATAGGAATACTATCAAACGCAAATTAATAAAAGTATATCCAGTTCAACTATATAAATCAACATCTACTTTGGACTTTGGGTTGGCAAGGCTTCATAATGTGGTTCTATTGTGTTTGCTAACACCTCCCACGTATTTCATCTGCAGGAATCTGAATGCAAAATACATTTCACGTGGAAATAAAAACGTTTTATTTCAGTGTGTTCAAGGTTCTATCACTCAAAACCAGTAGAACTTTCAGGGTTTCAGACTAAAGGGGAAATAACCGGAGTGTCATCTTTCAAAGAGACCCTGTATCTACTCCAAATTGTTCAAGAACAGCGACTCTCAGTTCTTTCATTTCAAATCCATAAAAAAAAAAATCTGTCACAGTCTAAATGTTTATTTACATTTTGTTGTTTTTTGGTTTTGTTGTTTGTTATTGATATATTGTTCTCTAGTGGGAGCTGGAAAGTATTTCTACTAAGAGGGACAACTGGAATACCCTGTGCTTATCCTGCTGCCACCATGACCCAACCCCGGAAAAGGGCAAGCTGATGGATGGATGGAAACTATGAGTGAGCCAAGAGCGTGATCCAAATAAAACAGCTAAATGCTGGTTTTGTGAATCTAAGGTTTTCCCATTCAACAGCAATTGTCCTCATCTTCCTTATACAGGTGACTCACCAGGTAAAGGCTCCTCACTCAGAGCAGCTGTGTCCACGGTTGATGGGGGATGTGCTGGGTGCTCTGAAGGGCGGCTCTGGGCAGAGCCAGACATATCTGGCAGAAGCTCTGACTGAAGTGGTGGATCAGACTGGGTTTGTGATGGGGCCGACTGCTGGAATAGGGAACATATGTCATTAGATTAGATAAACCTTTATTTGTCCTCCAGGGGGGAAAATTGCAGTAAATGTGTGAAAGTTTGTTGTGTTGTCCAATTTGTATTTTAAGAAGTTTTGCATTTTCACACTACCTGAAAATCTACTGATCTAATTAATTCTAACAAAACTCATGGTGATATATAAAAAATATATCTAAAATTAAACAGAGTATGAGATAGAGAGAGAAGGACGAAAGAAGGAAAACAGGCTCACAGTTGGTAGATAGATCGGTCACTCACCTGAAACAGAAAGTTACTCCAAGAAGTATCCATTTTGGACAAACGACAACAAATACTTTTTACTGTAATTAAACGTGAGTTGTAGGATAAGGGGTAAGTAGTCCGTCTATTATAAACTGATAGTCGCTATTTGAAATATACGTTGGGTGTCTGTGTGAAAGTTATTGTCATGTTGTTCAACAATAAATTAAGCGCATACTTGTGTACAGATAATCATTAGTTTTGAGGCGATATCAAATTTGGAAGTTATAGCCACTTGTCTTTAAAAGCATGAATGTTAAAAATAAAGTGTTATACTAATAACCATCCTTTTTTTAGTAGCTTAGTAGAAGTAGTTATTATTGAAAGATCCGATATATGTGCTGACACTATAATTAAACGGCATAATGGTTGATGTCATGCTTTTAATGATGGATGTAAATGAAATACAATTGGATTTCTTGTTTTAGCAAAATCGGCAAAGTAAAAGATATATTGAAGAACTCATGCAGACAGATAGGCGTAAAAAAGGGGAAAAAGAGAGTTATAAACAGATTTCTGATAATGCGTGGGGGAAGGAGAAATTTATTTCGATAGCCCCGTAAGGCCAAAACGATTAATTCCAAAGCCTCGGTGTTGCATTAAACCGTGTCCCTAACTAGAGTGTTCCTGATCGGCCGTAGTCCATGGCTCCGCCTTGGCTTTTCAATCGAGACATCTCGTTTTTTCCATTTATTTCTCTCTCCCTCCCTCCCACCCTCACTGTCTTTCTTTTTTTATTATCTATTCTACCCCTCTATCTATCCCCATGCGTTGTTCCCCCAGTTTAAAGGGAAAGTGTTTTGTGTTGCACCCTCCTCTCGAGCCCCGTCTCCTTCGCGCGATGTTTTCAATAGTCCCGTCCTCTCACCCCCGCCGTTTCAATGTCTGTGCCGACAGATAATAATATTCCAAATACATTCCAGACAGCAAACATTCCTTTGTGTGAAACATTAAGAGACTATAAATGTTGAGCATGCACAAGTAAACATCTGATTGCACATCAGTGAAAACCTGGGGCGGACAACAGGCAAAAAGCCCACGCATCTTAAAGGTAAAGGCACGCGCAGATGCAGCTCGCAAGCATGACGACACCGCCATCAACCGTGGGGTCATGCAAAGTAAATTCTGACCTTTTCCAGATGGTATAAATAGGGTATAAGTGGTCCATCACATTTATCTACATGATGGTACCAAGTGCTTTTGTTAATTGGCATCCATTTCTTTCAACAACAAAAAAACACATTAAAACTTGGATGCAAAAAATCTATAAAAAATTAAACAATGTGTCAACTGTTTTCAATACTTAGAATGAGAGAGCTATAAAATGTGTGCATACCTGAAGGTTTTTGTAATTGTGACTTGAGAGGGGCATTGTCAATCTCTGGCGTATTCGTAATGATTATATTTTTTTATTCTATCAGAGCTGGCTTTTGAATTTTGTAAGCAAAATAGTAATAAAAATCAAGCATATGAAAAATTGGCATCTTAAAATACAAACAAAAGAACTGTAATAATAGCAACTATTGGGTTCGAACATGTCTTTATTGCAGCTTTCCCTTTACAGCAATCTTTGTAAAATTATTTTCTAAATATGTAAATGGTATGCATTTGGAATAAGCCATTAAATCAGCAATTTATTTAAATATGTTTAATATATGAATATATTAGACAAACATGGCCGAGATTGTCCTCTCAGCATTAAACAATTTAGCCTCTATAGCCTATCTAAAAGTTAAGCTACAAAACCACATTTCAACAAGATTACACATGGTTACACGGATACCTGTAAAAGTATACTGAGCACACAGGTTTACAAAGAGAAACACTTACACCTACTACAAAATAAATATTCCACAAAGTGGGCCTCACTTGATATATGGAATGTGCCCAATGCATTTGAATGTGTGTGATTATCTGTTTACATATCTGTAGTCTGTATAGACCTCCTATTATTCACTATATATCTTCATGTAGAACCAGTGTTAGCTGTTGGTCATTTGACAACTCATTTACCAGCTTTATAAGCAGTCAATTTTTTTACATGCAGCCATTCATCATGTATTCCACAGTTTCAAAGTTAACTGGTCCTCCAAAAATTGAACTACCTAAAGTTGAGTGCATTTGTGGCTTAAATAAATCACACCAAAGTACAGAACACAAAGAAAAAGTAAATTAAAAGGAAATATGGAGAGCTGTAATATCAAAATGAATTTTGATAAATGGTAAATCACATTCCACTTGTGCAATATGTACTGATAATCATAGGAATTCCAATAATAACATGGCAATGAACAGCAATAATAGTGGGTCAGACTTAGAATATATAGATATTAGATATTTAGCAGTATATCATAATTACTAAAATTTAGTAAAAAGAAAAACTTAAACTAATGAACAGCTACACATCCACCTTTGGGAAAGAACATTGCTACAATACAGCAATTAAAAGGGCTTCAAAACAACTAATCATGGCTGATAACCAAAAGGAGTTTAAAGTACATTTCAGTGGTCATAGTCATCGCTAATGTCATACAAATTACAGTAAAGTAGCTTTTGGGGTAGGGGAGGGGATCTTTGTCTTCCAAAATTACATCTGCATTAAAGGGTCCCCTGGTCCTTTAACTCTTAAGCCTGTCAGATAAATATTGTACTAACCGTTCTACTTACCTTCAAGCAAGATAACACTGTGACTGCATCTAGACATGACAGCTGACATGGCAAACTTTTGATGGCTGTTGAGTAAAAGCATCTTTGACAAAATAGATAAATATATACTTGATTTGTTAGTGACAGGCTGTCATCTAACATCCCCCATCCCCTATCCTCCCCCCCCCCCCCCCCCCCCCCCCCTTCTCCCACCTCCCACTCATTCCTTCTTGGTCGTCTCTCTCTCACGGTCAGCCACATCAATGGCGGCCATGTTCCTGCTGGCAGTGACCAGATGTAGAAGGCTAATACCAGATTTGAGCATGCACACCAAGGCACAAACTCCAGTTAGCCACTGCAGCCACACTACACAGGGGGGGATACAGAGTAGAGGAGTGTTGATGCAGATGGTTAGAAATAAAACCCACATTCAATAAACCACAAAACACCTATTTTTTGAGTGCTGTCATGTAAAATTATTACATTGACATAAATGTATTCCATATTCACAGTAAATTATGCTTAAAATAAGACTTTAACCTCGTCATTAAAAGTTAGTCCCAGTGTATTGATGTGTCAGTTTGTCTTATTGGCACTCATGCAGACGGTAAAAGGATAGGTAATAATATAATTATGGGGTTGCAGAGTGAGGACTTACCTGCGGGATCCTCAATGTAGTAGAGAACGTAGAGCAGGCAGAAGAAGAGCTCATTCCCCATGCACATGACAAACAGCACCGGCTACAGAAGACACAGTTAGTGTGCAATAATTAGGTACGCTTGGGTATCGTTAAGGTTGTAATGTAGGTATGTGACGCTACATTCAGCTAATGATATTGGGTGTATGACACAATACGTATCACAATGTTTTGAACAACATTTTAAATTAAAGATTCAATTAACAGATTTATTTCAAGAACATTTTCAATAAATTGCTTTTTGCATAATTTAGTTCACTCAGTTAAAGCGATTTCTTTGAATGCAATGAATAACACAGCTACAGAGGGGGTCGTTAATGTAAACAAAACTGAAACAATACAAAAATAAAACAAATCTGTAAATATGCAGATAAGTAGTCAATATAACGTCTAGTGATACTTGGGTTAAGTAAAAAGTTCATATGAAGACACTTGTCTTCATATGAACTGATAAAATAACTGATTCAAACACACTGTCATTATCAGGCTTCCTCTGAACTTCATAATGACCCATTTATTTGAATCAGATGTGTTGGAGCATGGAAACATCTAAAACATGCATGTTCCCAGGATTGGAAACCACTAGAGTAGTGTATCAATGCATTTAGTCTCAACAATTCCTATAAACATGTTCTTCTCAAATCCAGTTCCCAACACTTCAAACATTCCATTCTGAAACATACAGCTCAGGAAAACATGACAATGATCTTACTATTACGTTCACACACTCTTAGTAATGTTTCTGGCTGAATCCTGAAGTCACAAAGCCCAGTAGTCTGTCCATGTCTCTAATTACTATAATTTATAAGCCTTCAAGAACAAATTGGTTACTCCAGAGCTGGAAGTTGCAACCATTTTTGTCGCATACGCTCCTGAAATTGTGTCTGTGTGACCCCAAAATATTATAGGGAGCATTTTGGAAAGTGCAAATAGAAATAGTCAGTAGAAATAGTCATTTTCTTTAGGAGCATTTTCTCACAGGATTTACTGTACTTTTGGAGGCTTTTGAAGCCACCATTTCAACTAGGCAATGTGAGACTCCCACATCACCATAGCTTACCTCTTGAACTTACTAAACGATGAACATGTTTCATTCTACACTTTCACTCTTTACATTTTGAAGTGTAAATAAGCAGCAACAAGTGCATGTTGGTATGCTTTTAAATCTATACTATACTATCTAATCTGTAAATATATACAGACATGTCAGTTGAAAAAAAATGAAGGTAGACCTCATCTTTCTCCAGATGTTTAGAGATTTGAAATGAGTTTAAAGAAGAAGTTTGGAGGTGATACAGTAAGAAAGTAAATATATAAAGAGTGTGAGTGACTGTAGGATGTACGCAAGTCATATCTCTTACTCGGGAAGTGTAGTACAGACGGAGTATGGGGTTGCCGGATAGATCGATAGCCTTATGGCTAGTGGATCCCTTCATCATTGAGCTAAGAGAGAGCAAAAGAGGGAATGGGGGGATTAATGCCATTTTGCCATAATGTGTGGATTAGGTTTGGATTTGCTGATCACTAGGTTTATTAATGTGCAATGGCGCCAAATCTCATGGCAAAATAATTTGCCATATCCTGCTCTCTACAAAATATAATTATAATTATGAGTATACCTGTGCAGATGCAACCAATGGCTGGCAATGTCCAAACACATGCTGAGCTGGAAGAGGAAGATGTAAGAGGGGTAGAGCACAGCCAGATTGACAAGCAAACACATTGTGGCACATCGGTCTGTGAGCATATCCAGCATGGCCCCAAACTTTGTACCTGCAAGAGGATAGTATCAGATGAACACACCTCGTACTGTAAAGACTGGATAATTGGAGATACACTAGGTTAATCATTTAAGGGTAATATTTTAAATACCTTGGTTGAGGGCCCTGGCGGCATGCCCATCGAAAGCATCCAGGAGTGCACTAAGGAGGTAGCAGAATACTGCAGGCACTGGACAACACTGCATCAGGTAGAATGCCAAAAACGCCAGCACAATACGGGCATACCCTGCCAGAAGAAGAGATTGTTACCAACTATGGCATAAAATTTTGCCTGAAATGAGCTACCCATCTTCATTTGAGGAAATTAACAGCCATATCCGTAACCTACTACAATGGATGCATAATGCTAGTTTTAAATAAGGCTGTCAAACTCCTCAATGGACCTTTCAAACTCATCAAATGTCGAGCTCACATTGTATGACAGGTACGACAGCTGGCCTGGCCCTATCCACTAGCGCACCAAAACCTAAGAATTGTTTGATTTAATCTGCAGATGCCTGTCAAGCAGCCTTCACAACCTCCATTTCACCGGATGGACAGCAACACTAGGCAGTTCTTAATATCTGTAGACTAACCACAGGTCGGCTTCAGGCAACAATATGAATTTATAGAGCTAGGCTAGCGACTGAATATAGTCCAATTCGTCCGGCATGAAGATGTGGTTAAGAGTAGGAACCATTCGTATACCTACCGATCAAATTCGGGACGAAAAGGAAAATATTTTCATCAGCCATGACAGCAGCCTTTAAATACTTGGGTAAAACAAATTCGTCTTCTAATGCTTCCAAGCGCGTTGTTGGGCTTTTAGGCTCTCACTGTCAAACAGAAACACTGTCGATGTTCGTGGACGACACATCCGGTGTAGTAATGAGTCGTTCGTGAACGATTCGTTCATTTTGATCGAATCCTTCCAAACGAGTCATCTGAAGGAGTGATTCCTTCCTTTTCCTCGAGGCCTGAATCGAGATTTATACACACTAGCTCGGTTCCCACCACGCGCTGGGCAAAGGGCACCAAAAGATCAGGGTGACACTAAATATATGCCGCTTTTTCCTGTTAGGGGTCACGGGTGACTGGAGCCTATATCAGTTCCTTTCAGGCCTTAGGCAGGGTACACCCCCATTGGTACACCCTGGACTGGGGCCAGCTAATCACAGGGCTATCACACAGTGATAGACAACCATTCACTCACACAGTCATTCACTAGTGTTCAATTAACCTATCACATGCATGTCTTTGGATGGTGGGAGGAAGCCAGAGTGCCCAGAGAGAACCCACAGTAACATTTTACTTCAACTGCACATTTGTACTTGATCATATTTTGAAAGAACACTACATTAGAACCTTTTATTTCATTTTAAATTGTAATTTACTATCACACTGGCATTTTATTATCACGGCAAACAATTACACTGCACTAAACTAACAGTTCCGTGAAAATAACAAAACCAGTCAGTAAGATTTATGAATATCATTCACGTCTGACAGCAGTCATGTGAAAGGGAATATTTCCCCTCCTAAACATATGCAGGTCAAGTTAAAAAAAGATCCTAAGACTAGAAAAAATTGGGTATTAAATGGGTCAACCGAAAGACTACGTTTGAAGAGGAACGGATCTTTTATCCCAAGATTCGGTTGGCAGAAGAATTAATCTTTTACCCGAAGATTCGGTTGGCAGAAGAATGAATCTTTTACCCGACGGCACAATTCAAGAATGAGTTTTTGGATCACCTGCTTTTAAAACTTTGAACTGTCCACCAAGGTGGCATTGCTACCTTTGTGTCAAAAACACACCATAGCATTGCCTTTGACTTATAGTATATATCTTCTTCACTTTGGTTCAGGGATAAATAATCTTTAAGGTCTTATACAATTTGAAAACATTTGACAGGACAACCACATCAGGGCAAAGTAAGTTGTTTATTTAACTTGAATGAACTTTTTGTTTTTCTTTCAAAATGTACAACAAATGCTTTATTTTCATTGAACCTGAACAACAACTCTGTACCATACAGCCATCCCCCCTTCTGTTCCCTCAACACACATACTTACAAACTCCCAATCTTTACTGTTGCCTTTACACTTTCCTTTCAAGAGTTCAGCATTGTAAGGGGATAAAATAAACAGGATTTAATCTAATTGACAGCATGTAGGCAGATATTTTCTCTTTCCCACTCCCCCATCTTCAGGATTCACAGCTAAAACAGAAAGAAAATACTCTGCAGCAAATTTGTGTTTATACAATGTAAATGCATTTACTAGCCAATGCATAAAGTGGGAAAATAAATACTCAGCAGCCTAACAGATAGGCTTGCCTGGACAGTAACACAACACCTTTCCTTCCCCTCTCACTGTAGTTGAAGCATCAAACTGATGTGGATGCCCTCATTCTTAAACAACAGTAAAATAACTGGGCAAGTGACTGAAAATGCCTGATTATATATGTAATGTCATTACATACTGTATATATACTCAGCACATCTCCACTGATTTGGGTGAGTGCAAGTCAAAACATTAAGCCCCCTAGTGGTCAACCCACGGTTATTGTTATGCTGGCTTCAAGAAAAAAGGACTCCTTAACACAATCTAATGGGTACAATGACTTCACACATGTAGCTGGTCTGCAGAGGGTGTTTGGAGACATTGTTTGGTAGTCTACAAATGTATCTAACCATCTAAATCATACGGGGCTTTGACCTAAAAAGTTATGCTGGGAAAAGCATTACTTTCTTGATATCATAATTCTATAGCTTTAATGACAGCAATCATGGCATACGCCTCATCCTTTTAACCCCGATTTGGTCACTGAAGACTTTTTATGACCAACACTAAATCCTACACATTACATTTTCTTCTCACCTACTGAGTAAGCTAATCAGAAATAATTTTGTAGTCCTCAAAAATCCATTGTCTGTGATTTTATGAGGGACTTGGTTGAATTAGACATGAGTTGGGGATGGCTGGTGTGACAAGCAATAGGGCTACATTTTGTGTGCACACAAGCAGGATTGAAATATCAAAATATTAATAATACATTTTGATGAATGTAAGAGGATTCATAATATGATTTTGAGTTGTATACTGTTAACATACATTTTCTCTTAATTCACTTTGTCAAAAAAAAAGTCAATAACTTAAAATACAGACACAAAGTTGTTGCGCAACATGGATATTACAATTCCAGTAGTAGTAATAATAGCATCGTTTTCCACATCCATTTCCAATTTCTAAAAAATGTGGTATGCATTTTATTACTTTACAGTTCAAGGGCTAGTGCTTCTATGCACATTAATTAAATACAATGTAGGTCAAGTATTTAACAGTGAACATATTCTACGGGTCATAACTCAAACAAGTAATTTATATATGTATAGTCTGGGTTATTACAAATGGGTTAAACAAAGGGTTTTTATAACTATATACAAATGCTGAATGTACATTATTCCCATGCATTGAATTGTAATATCTGCTGTATGGATTTGTACATCATGTCTATACTCAAAAACAGCCGGCTAGGAATGTGTCCCAAAGTGAAAAAACTAAGCAAGCATTCAGTATCATGCCCACTTTCAGATTGTTTATGTGGAATTAGTCATTGCCTCATTCAAAACGACTCTCATGGCAGCATCCCTTTTAAAGGGCAGTGGTGACGTTGTCAGTCAAGACACTAAATGGCAGTGTTGCATTTGTTGTCATTCAGAATTCTATAAAAGAAAATTCCACTCTTACACCTCTGTTGACCTTTTCATTCTTAAAATTATTTTATATTGTCAAAGCTATTTACATAATTACACTGTTTCTTAAAGCACACTAGTCAGCTATGTCTCTCAACATAAGTCGCATTCACTTTGAAGGAGCAATTCTCTCTGCCTTTCAGTTGTTAAAAAACACATGTAAACACATTTTTACATTGTATGGACACATTAAAAAAAAAAAGATCATAAAATATATTTTACAAAACCTGCCTCATCACCCCATTTGGCCTATGAACTTGTGGAAGGCTGTAACAGGTGTCAACAGATCTCAAACCAAGCCATGCAGAATTGTAATTAAATTGTACAAAGGGTAGGTTTTGAGTGTCGACTTAACTCATAATACTCAGTGGTGTCTATTCTCTTCTAAGAAGCTAGTTTGTCCTAATCTTACCATGTCTGACATTTATATTTAGAGATTGTAGTCCTTCATCCAATACTTTGCACGAGTGAGTAGAAGTTGTCATCTTATTCCAAAAAAAGAACATGGTTAGATGTACTCAATACTTTTTGTAGGCAGTGTGTAAACCTTACGGCAGCCAAGGGTTTACCTGGAAGAACTGTCTTAGCAGGTCTGGCAGCGTAGGTCACGTTTGCTAATTGACAGCGCCTTAGCTTGAGTATTGAAAATGTGGTTCTATCTTGTCAAAGAGGCTTATAAACTAAGCCCCTCCCTTCAATAGGATACATTAAAGCTCCCACTCAGGAGTAGTAAAGAAAGATGGCTTCCCCCCTTCCCCATCACTTCAAGGTGTAAGGTGGGACTGCTCTCCTAACTTTTAAGAGTAGGAAAGATGGGAGCCATTGGAGATGTGTGAGGTGACTGAGGTGCTCCGACTGAGGCCTCCATCGCTTCCTCCTGTGCCACCTGGTCCACCAGAGGCTGTTCTCCTCAATGGCTGCGGGCTGTTTCTCAGGGCCATCAGGCTGGGGCCCCTTACCACCAGGCCCACACCTCCATAACCCCCCTGGGAGGAAGATGAGGAGGAGGAGGAAAGTGGAGATGAGGAGGAGAGGGCAATAGGGGGAGGTGGAGGAGGTGGAGGCAGGAGGGCCAGAGACTGTGCTGAGGCATGTGAGGACAGGTGGTGGCCTTGGGAATGGTGGACATAGTGACTCCCACCCCTTCCTCCACCCCACTCTCTCCCTCTGTCCCGCTCCCTCTCCCTCTCGGGGTTCTCACGGTACAGGTGGGGTGTGCTCTGGTGGTGATAGTTCTGGGGAAGATATTTTTGCTGATGCTGTTGGTAGGGATGTGAAGAAGAGCCTGATGAAGAGGAGGAGGAGGAGGCCTGTGAGGTGTGGCCCCTGCCACTTATATTCATCTCACCATCTCTTCCCATTCTGTGGGAGGATGTTACTGACTCTGCCCTGCTGAATTCACTGCTGCTGCTTCCCCCACTGCAGCTGTTCTGGCTACGCCAGGACGGCGCCACAGAGTTCTGCACACCATGGCTCCAATGGCTGCCCGATCGGGGAACTGGCCTTGACGGCCAACCCCCAGGGCCAGAGGAAGGGTTAGGATAGCCCTGGTTGAAAGCCTCCGCAGGGATGCCAGTCAGAGCCATATTGCTAAAGCCAAGACGCATGCTTTCAGAGTCGAAGGCTTCGATTTCATGTGCCTGGCGCTCCAGTAGAGTGCGGATGCGTTCCGAGCGCTCATTCTGTATCGACAGCATCTCTTCCTCTACCTGTAGAAATGAAGTCAGATATTTAGTTAGTTAGTGATAGTAGGGTTAGTTGGTCAATGTTGTTTAGCAGAGAACATGACACAGAGCTGACATCTTGTTCGCACCTACATGGGCTCACATGATTTAAATCACCAATAACCCTTTGTCTCCTCGAAAAGGAGAACTGGGTGCACCATAACTCCCCCTCTATCCCAGACAAATGTCAAACAGTGTTCCGTTGGCCTGAAAACCAAATAATCATTTAACACTAGAAGCACTGAGCATGGGTCATTTGACCCCAGGGAATTCTTAACCATGTTTTTTTGGCATTGTCTTGCGCATACCAGCATAGTGAAGTTAGATCTGTATCTTAGACTATATAGCCTAAAATGAACGTAGTAAAATTGTAATAACATGTTTGTTAATCCTAATTTCGAAAATAATATGGTGTATTACTTAATGTTGCAGAAATTCAGCTGTCAAAACAATCGCTGTAGAGGACATGTGTGGCCGCTTTGCAGCCATTGCAAAGTTAATGCAGTTAAGGAGACTGGGACAGCAGCGCTAAATCCGTGCTGTGCATCAAATTCATGCTTAGCCAAATTCAAATAACATTTAGCCTTATTTGACATCTTTTTATGCCAGACTTTCAGTGCTGGATATGCCACACAAACATACCCTCTGCTCTAGAAGAGCTCTGCGAATGGACACCCTCTGCTCCAGGTCCTTGGCCTCCCTCTCATGCTGGGAGTCTGTGTGGATCTTGATCTTGCTCTGGTAGGCATTTAGCAGCTCCAGCTCCTGCTGTAGTTGCATCCGCAACACTTGGTACTCTGCCTCCTGGCTCTCATCCAGTCGAAGCTGCATGAAGAACCAGAGGCTTGAAGTTAGTAGAGCTTGCTATGAATTAAGATTTCTAAATCTCATCCCAACAATACATTATTAGACATAATTCACATCTCTGCAGGTCTGGGGTGCAGTCTTGTTTTTGGTTTTATTAATCTAATAGCTTTATAGAGTTAACAGTGCTCAGTGCACCATGGATGTATGTAAAAAGAATGAAGCATTTGTATATCTATAGAAGCATTAATCCCTTACATCAAGACAAACTGCCTTAACAGCATGTAATCTAAAGATCAGTAGGCCATGCATAAGGGAAGAAGACAGTGCCGGCTTGATAGTTGGGTGTAGCAGGTGCACGGTAGGTTCCTTGCCTTACTCACAGCCTGTGTGGACAACATGTCGTTGATAGAGTGGTCATATTGTTCGGCCAGAATAGCCAGTTTACGAGTTTGCTCCTCCTTCAGCCTCTTCAGCACCGCCTTGTGATCAGATTTAGGAGTGCTTTCCAGTAAGTGGTTTCTTAGGGCCTTGTACTGCCGGGTTTGTATTTTACACGTATCCTGGAATTGGCGCTTTATTAAAATTTCCTTTGACTATAGATAGAGGAAGAAGTATAAGACGTACAGGGAAAGGGAAGATCAGATTTAAACTCTTTTAGATTTCACCTTCACTGTTGGAAGTCTGTGCATTCTCCAATTATCCTTTTTCTGGTTTGCTTCCATAGCCCATATACATACCTGACCCTCACAGTATCCTTACCCAACACCTACCATCATGTTATCCTTACCTTGAGACTCTTGGGCTGCTGTCGCACCTCCACTGCATGCTTCTGGCGCAGCTCCTGCTCCCTGCGCTTATTGTACTCCATCTGGTTGGTGAGCTCCGTCTGGTGCTGCATGCGGATCAGATCGGCCCTTGTGCGCTGCACCGAACCCAGCTGTCTGAACTCCACCTCCTGGGTGGACTCGTGGTGCCGGAGGAGCATAGCACATTCCAGATCCTTCTGGGTCTGCTTCTTATTCAGGTCCTATTAGAAATCAGGAGGAACCCATATGTGAAATATGTGCAGAGGAAATTGATATGCAACTAGTGAAGACCCACATAAAACCATTACATGTAATACAATTTCAGTAGCATTCAATTTATAGTTACCTCTCTCAGAAGATCCTGCTCCAGGTTGTGTCGAGCCAAGAGCATCTTTCTTTTGTACTGGCGACACTGCAGCTCGTAGTATTGTCTTTGCCTCCGCAGCAGCCCTGCCTCCTCCTCCGCCTGAACCTGCTGCAGACACTCCTTCTGACGGACCAGCCACTCCTGCTTCTCCCTTTTAGGGGTGGACTGGTTCTCATTCAGCTCCTAAAAAAAAAAAAAACGTACAAACTTCTTAAAAAGTCCTTAAATATAGACTCCTCGTTTTGCGAACTTTAGGCCTTCCCAAAAACTTGATACCATAATGTTAAAATGTACAGTAAAACAATCAGTTGTAATGCAATTAGGTGGGATAAGATTTCAGCAATAAAAAAACTGCAGGATTTTGCAATTTACCAAAAAACCTGCATGTTATTTTTTACAAGCTAGCAAGATTGAAATGTAAATGGTCAGAATTGACATCTACATTTTCTTTAACCAAAGCAATAGTAAAGAAGAAGATCAAGAATTAGAAGGTCCAAAATCAGGTGCCAGAATCTTGTCAGATGGCTTCCTGTACATCCAATTTCTTATACGTTATCAGCTCAACTTGCAGTCAGATTAATGAACCATCTCAAAGTTGGAACCATAGGGTACTTCCTTTACTTTCCATTGCTGGATTTTGCCTGGTAAAAATGTTTTACCTTGAATGAACAACTTGTTAGAATCCTACCTCTTTAAGCTGTTCCTTACGCTGACGATACTGGCGTTTCTGGGACTCCAACAGGCTGGTGAGCTCTTTCTTCTGCTGACCAAGGATGTGCTGCTGGAATTTCTTCTCTTCTGCTAACGCTGCTTTTGTCTAGACAGATGCAAGAAACACAATTTAATGAAATCATGTTTAAAAAAGAAATGTTATATACCATCCAACATTTTTTTTATTCTATACAATACCACTAAGAAGAATATTCCTTTCAGAATGAAACCATCCAACCATGCTACATCTTACCACATGTCAAGTTCCCCCATCTTGTCACCCCTACCCCTAGCTCTGTCCCTAGGATGGATCACCGTTGGTCAGCTTGTCCCCCGCTCTCACCTCCTTCTCCAGGATGGCTTGGTGCTTCTTGCCCAGCTTGTCCCCTTCTCCAGTGAAGCTGTTCCTCTGGTTCTCTAGCTCCTTGTCCAGTCTCAGCTGATGCTCGTCCATTTCTGCCTTCAACTTGTTCTCAAGGCCCATTAGTTGCTTCTGGTGCTGCCTCCTCATGCGCTTATAGCCAGACATCTGCTCACGTAGCGCTGAGCCCTGCTCATGCTCCTGGATCTGGCGTGTCACCTGTGAACATTATGAACAGTATTTGAACACTGTCAGAATAAATGTACGTTTACAGTAGCTTTGTTGGCACTTTAATCAATTAATGAACCATGTAGAAAACATCAGCCTGTCAACGAAAATGTGATTTAAATGAGTAAAATACTCCTCCCAGCCTGGAAACTCTGGTTCAGCTGCTCCCCTCTGGCAGGAGGCTGCGGTCCATCAGGACCAAAACCTATATATCTATATATGTTCTTTGTTTGCTCCATCCTGGCAAAGTAATTTCTGTGTTTGTGTAACTTGCATGGCAAATAAAAACATATTCTGATTCTGAACCATCCATTACTGCCTAGTTCCAATGGACAGGAGCAGAGAAGTTGAACTCATAGCAACATTAGCTTTGGGCCCAGAGCCAAACGGCATGGCTCTGATAGACAGGTAAGGGACAGGTGTATGTTTGGACGGAGGTGGTTTGAATGTAGAGTTCTGCTCACCAGAGAGGCTGTGCGGATAGTAGCAAAGTGGTCTCTGTTCCGGTAGCAGGCCCGGCGGCGGCCAGCAGATGGAGCCTGCTGCTGTTCTACCTCAGGCTGGTATGGGTCATCATAGATGTTGTCCTGGCCGCATGACAACAAACATCTTATTCTCATTCCAATCATCAGACAGTATAGGTAGGATGGTGTAACACCAGCTTATGTTATTTCTTTTAAAGTAACAACTTAGTAACGAGTAACATTCCATCAAAGGACAAATGGAATGCAAACAGAATCAGAATATGACTGGATGTGAAAAATCACAGATCACAATCACAAAAATCGGATCAATAAATGGTACAAATGGTGAGATTTTGGCAGTGAGGCAAATACAAGTTAAGTTTAAAATTAATACAGAATTACTGCCATAAACAAATGAAAATACAGACACACTTACAGATGGGCGATGCAGTATGGAGGAGTTGGAGGTGACCGTGTGCTCCCCCTCCTGCATCATGGCGATCTCGTTGCTGTCATCCGAGCCGTCGGCCAGGCTGTTGACGGAGCTGCTCTGGGAGCTGGCGCTGATGGACATGGACGGGACAGACTGGGAGCTTTCCATGCTGTTTACTGTGCCTGTCCGCAGAAGGTACTGCTCCACATCCTAATATACACAGTTATTTACCTCGTTAAAACTCCATAATGACCACAGTGTAAACCCTGCAGTTACAGATCTTCCTTGTTGCATTCACATCCCCTGGTTTTAACTTAAAACAGTCTAACGCCTACTCTTTAGTAAATTAATCATTGAATTTCCCTCACAGCATCTGTGTTGTCATTCATTACCTCCTCTTCCTCTCCCTCTGCTGTGGGCCCATTGTGCTGAGTGTCCTGGAAGAGGATCTTCTTCATCTTCCTGTACTGTAGGTTGTCCAGCTCCCGCACCGCATCCTTGGTCCTCGCAATCAGGTCCATCACCACTGTGAGCGGCCGCTCGTGGCAGAGAAAGCGATGCTGGGATGTGGAGGGGATGGAATGAAGCAAAGATGAGGAGGCAGTACAGGTTGTCAATAGTCATTCCACTCATCTGTCCTGACCTTTGCCCTTGCTATTGTGTGCATGCCTGCATGGAGTACCAGTGTCTGGCCAAATTAATAGATTTCCATGGAAAAGCATAATTAAGCTAATTAAAAATGGAAACCCGGAGTGAAATTTCTCTCATGAGGGCCGCAAACAGTAGCTAAGCTGGTGAGAAAATGTGTATCGTCTCACATTCAGCAACACATCAGAGGTGAGTCTGTCCTGGGGAATCTTCTGCAGGCAGGAGTCCACAAAGTTCCGGAAGTAGTCTGACCTGCAATGGGCGGAGACAACATGGTTATTCATAGTAAGAGACATCAAAATAAGCGTTCCTTCATAATGGGAGAGGTTGCGAATGTTACGAATGTTGGGTCATTCACAGAGGGAGAGATCAAGCATAAAGTTTTATTATCTCAGTGGTCCACAGCCTGCTGTTGGGCTGTAGGATTGTTAAGTACTAAAACTATGTTACACACAAATGTACTTGTTTTATATACGTACATATACATTGGAAAGCTGTGATTCTTGTAATTCAATTCATAATAATCTATTTAGGACTAGGTAATAGGTCATGCTGTTGTTCTATTGTGTTTTATAGTTAATGCCTCCCACCTTTAGTAATCTGCAAAGCATTTGTATGCAAAACAAAATTCAGGTGAAAATACAATCTTTCTATTTCATTGTGTTCAAACTTCTTTTCGTCAAAAGCAAAAGTAGTTACAGGGATTCTGACAACAGGGGGAATAATGTCAGTGTCCCCTGTCAAGAGGGACCATGCATGCACCTCAAATTGTTCAAGAGCAGCTTTCAAATTATTTTCGGTAAACCTTGTTCTGGTGCTTTAGACGAACACGACGAGGTTACACAGCGTTCCAGTGTTAATGTTCCTTTTATCGAGACTTCTTGGCTGGAAAAAACGAAAGACTGAAATGATTCTCACCAGTGATTGGACTGTAGGATGGGACTCTCATTCTGGGCGATGTGATATAAGGCACTCATAGCGTTCATGTTGAAAAGAGGAGGCTTTCTTTCAGCTAGAATGACAGAAATCGAGAGACATAGATAATATAGAAATTAAAATATAGTTTGGAATAGAATATAAAAGAAAGGAATAAAAAGATGGGCAAAGTAAGAAAGTAAAAGATTATTGACAGTAATAATAATAATAATAATAATAATCTATTGCTTCATTCTGCTCTTCTATATGTACAAACAGAAATCCAAATGATACAAAAACACATGTCAATTATTGGTATAGATGCTGACTCAGCCCAAAACCAATCCCAAACCAAGTCACGAATCCTCACACATTTAACACAGAACATTAAGTCTTTATACTGATCAAACCAAGAGTTTCCAGTATAAACAGTAGTTGAGGTAAGGCTGTTTCTCAACACTTTTAAGAGCCCCATCACCCTTTGGTCCGGGGAGGTTAGTCAGGTTTCAAGATGACTGAAAATGGCTTACCCAGCTCTATGCATGTTATGCCCAGAGACCAAACGTCCACCTTGCCATCGTACTGGCCTTCATCCATGGCCAGGATCACTTCAGGGGCCATCCTGTCAAAAGAGATTGGGATGGATATGATCATAAAAAAAGACCACAAAAGTAAATATGTTCTGCTATGTTAAGATTTTAAGATAGTGGATGACAATACAAAACTATTCTCATCCAGGTCTCAAAATGTCAGTATATGTCCCCAGCTAGTTTAAATTACATAATTTTAATATGCTACTTATCCAAGCCATGGGAAAAGTATACTGTATGCTGTCAAATAATGATTACCCAGCCAGACAAGTCAACAGGTAAGAATTCTACCAGAATAAATATACATAGGCTATTTAGACATTAGCATCTAAAAAGTTAAGGTAATGTGGAAGGGTCTTTCAATAAGATATTTGTGTATACCAGTAAGGTGTCCCCACAAACGAGTTAGCAGGTGCAACTATGGATGCAGAGCCAAAGTCACCCAGCTTCACCTGACCAGGTTCTGTCAAGAGGATGTTCCCTGCTTTGACATCCCTGACAGAGGAAAAAGGTAGACCCATGTTAAAATTACACAGAAAAATAAATACACCAAGGCAATATAGGGTTGTTTAAGAACAGCTGTTCTGGTGAGTGGAGGTAAAAAATAATCTCAACAGTCTCTGTCTTCTTGACAAAACTCAAATCTCATACATAAAAAAACAACATGAAAGACTATTTTCAGAGATGCATACAAAACAAACATGGCCAAAGTTTTAGTTAAAATCCTGACTTTATGCCACAAAACTAGGTACCTAAAAATAGTCCTCTTAACCTTAATGTGTACAGTATGAATCTACAAATATGACCATTTGACAATATGATTTGTCAGTAGGTGTACAGTATGATTTGACAAATATGACTTTTTGCTTCGATATAAATTGCTTTTCAAGTCAGGTGTGTGTGAAAAACACACGTTTACTCAAGATGTTGGTGCTTACCTGTGGATCATATTGTGGGAATGGAGATATGCCAAACCCAGCAATGCACCATGGGTAATAGCAGCTATTTCTATTTCCTGGAGTGGCTTCTTGTGAACTAAAAAAGAAAAGATTTTTGTACAAATAAGATGAATAGGCAGGGAAGAGGAGGGGAAGACAAAATGAGTAGTATTAAATAGTATTAAAATCTTATCCAGACCTTCTAGAAGATCTGAGGCTGAGCCTAGGCAGTACTCCATCACCAGCTGAGAAGGAAACAAAAAGACATGGTGGTTTATAATCTGAGGACCAAAAACTTTCTCTTCAAAATTTGCCACATAATTAATTACAAAACCATTCTGATTATAAAGATTAGTCTCAACTCTGTTGAGGTAACTCTGTTAGGCAGCCCCAGACCAGGGCTGCTATCCCGAAAGCATCGTAAGCCTAATTTGACCGTAGAATCCATCATACAATGGATCTTAGTTTTAAAGGGCGTTTCCTGTAGCTATTGTAGCAAGAGGCTCTCTATCCTATTTGTCTAATAGGATATTGTGATCAATTGTGTCAACGGCTTTCCGCAAATCCCCAAACTTTTTAAAATAATTTTCAAATTACAACAAAGCACAGTGAAAGGGGTAATTGACTGCTAATATGAAGGTACACTCAAGAAGGTGCATTAAAGTTAAGAATGTAAGTTATTGTTTTAGTTTAAGGTTATGTAATGTTGGATAAAATAGTGGACCAGTCACTGTAGCACTAACCTAATCCTAACTATGTACATACTATGCATTAATTAGCAGGCATTTTGAAGTTAACTACAAATAAAGACAGGTCTATCTAGTGATATCTTCAATCATTTAATCTACTCAGTTTGCATTAATTCATTAATAAATCAATAAAAAACCTTTGAAACAAGATTATTCAACATTCTTGTCACCGGGTGTATATCAGGTGGAACTGCAATTCAAACGGTACCACTCTGCTACAAAGTAACTGGCTCGTTCAAAAAAGGTGTAAACACTTTGTTGCTTGGCCCCCAATAAGAAAAACAAGCACCACAATAGGTTGACTGTGCAACTTCCACCCCAATATAAAGGGTACACAATCCAACAGACACATGCATCACACTTGTAATGTATCACACTGACCCATGCTGTGTGCTCTCTAAGGTAGCATCCTCTGTACTCTATAGTGTTGGGGTGGCGAAGCTTCTGGAGGAACTTCACTTCTTTGATGATGTCCTGCCATTTCTGTGGGGATACAACTCATGGACTTCATCATACACTAGCGTTTGATTTTTTTGTAAACCATTTGCTTTCAGATCAGTACGGCAAGGCAGCAATTGTATCAGCTGGCATCAACTAGCTTTCTGTTAGTCTTTACTATTATCAAACAATATAAAATACTGTCTGTGGCTTTGATGAGTTCTGTGACCATCCATTATTTTTGTTTTTCTTTAGTCTTACAAATTACAATGAAACAAATGTCTTTAAACTGATATTTAAAACATACAAGTTTCTTTTACATAGACCATACATATCAATATTTTGCTAAAGTTACAGAAAATACTCTTCAGAAGTCAAATTTTTGTAAAGTAATTCTTGACTATGCATGTCTGAATGTATTCACTTACCTCGTTGGACTGCTTGCCATTATAGGACATCTTTTTGATGGCAACCACCTCATTGTTGCGCACATCTCTAGCCTGTTGGACGCCATAGATTCAGTGACATATATACACAAATAGAACTACATCTAACCAGACAAGCCCAGAAGTATTTTCCTAACTGAAAGGTTGGTCCTCTACTGTTGATAATTATCTTATCCATACTTCTACACTACACTTCTATAAATGGTACTTAAACACCCAATAAGTACCATTTATAGATACTTCAAGTGTACCTCACTTCTTCTCACCCAACAATTATTTTAAACAGGCACAAATAAGGTACACAAAAGTGGTCCTTACAAAGTAGACAGCCCCAAAACTGCCATGGCCGATCTCACGGAGGTCTGCAAACAGCTTTTCTGGGTCATCTCGATAAAACAGTTCTGCCACCTCCGGGTCCTTGACATTGCACCGAGCACTCGCTGGCATGGCCAGGGCCTGGCAGAACGAGAGGAAGGTTTCATGGAATTAGTGGAGAAAATAAGAAGTCCTATCATTATATCACCTATCACTAAGCCACTCCCTAAAACAAATATTGTACACATAATTGAAACATACAAGTTACAGGACATTAGTTAAAAGTATTTGTAAAAAACAAAACATTTAGCAGTACACAATGGTGAAACACTGTGTGAGGGGTACGTTTACACTAATACCAGATTAAAGACTAGAGGGTGTTCTACATGTCATGAGCCCAACCTAGTAACCTGGTGCTCTGTATTTTCAGAAGGAATGAGACAGGGCAAACATTACTGTTTTAAACAACTTTCCACACATTTGTGGATTGTGGCTGTGCATGTGCAAATCATGCTATGCATTTGTGGATCATACTGTGAAAGTGTAAATCTTTCTATGCATTGTGTAACTTTCAAAATCAACACCATCCCAAAGAGGTCCACTGACTATTACTTTGGTGTAGGTCCATACTATAGCAGTTTGCAGACACACACCACAGATGAGACTCACGAGAGTGAATTAGAGATAATAAAAGTGGGAGGGTGTTGCACTTTTCTGCTTTTGCCTTTCAGTGCCTGCAAATAAATCTATACAACAATATATATATATATATATATATATATATATATAATAATTATGTAACTGGCCCCAGCTTGGCCCCCACGTGGTCTAGAACAGGGGTCACCAATCCTGGTCCTTGAGGGCCGCTGTTCTGAAGGTTTTAGATGTTTCCCTGCTCCAGCAAACCTTATTCTAATGAAGGGTCATTATCAAGCTCTGTGGAGGTGTGCTGGAGCAGGGAAACATCTAAAACCTTCAGGACAGCGGCCCTCGAGAGGATTGGTGACCCCTGGTCTAGAACCTCGCCTAGCTGCATTGCAAATAAAGACAGGAGCCTTTTCATAAGGATTTCGTGTTTTCTACCCAGTGGCAGACTCATGATGTCATATGCTGTCAAATGTCATCATAACTATCACCAGTAGTCACCGTTTATATTCAAATTATAAACAAGGAACATTATGTGGACAAAGCCGCCCAAAACCTTCATGATGTTGTCCCATTGTGTTTTTCATCTAATACCTCCCATCTACATATGTAGGGATCTGTTTGGAAATAAAAACTTTGTGCTCAAGCATCTTTTACTCTAAACTCTTTACTTTACTCTTAATGGGATTCTGACTACAGGGGGAAAGAGCTTCACTTTCATTTTACTTTGGGTGTGCCTTAGGAACATTTTACAGAATTAAAAAGGTTGTTAAGAAGTTGCTATGAAAAATGATTGTAACTCTATTTATAAAGTTTACACATAATCAATTCCAAAAACGCACAGTCCCCAATCTTGAGTCAAAATTGTGTAAAATCAGTACCTTATGGCAATATGTATTTGTGCACTCAAAGGTTGACTTTGATGATGCATTTTCACACTTGTAAGCATTTTCACTTTCATCTTGGTACGTCAAAATAACGGCTAAAATATTAAATAATCGATAGCGTTTTCTCCCCAATCACTGTCAAACACAAAGTGTCTGCGCTAATCTTCTAGTGCTAACTTAGTTAACCCTACACTCCACAGCCAACTGTATTCTGACAACCACTGAGTAAGAAAGGACTACTTGCTAAACGTAACTTGGAGTTACCAAGCTGTAAAATATAACCAGACAATCAAATTATAGGTGGTTTCAACACGAAAAAGGCCTAAACCCAGTAATGTCCTAGCTGGGTCGGGCTAGTTGGTAGCCAAGGCCGCCAAATCAGCCCGCTACACACTAGCTAGCTGGCTTCGTGTCTGTGTCTAACATTGTCCCGTTAGAGGCAGCCTTGGTTCAAGAACACCCACGGTGGGGGGCACACTGTATAAAATGGTCAATAAAGACGTAGTTAATGTCCGTCTAGTTAAATAAACTTTGTAGTTGGAGCTAACTGACGTTTTCGCTAGTTAGCGTAACTTACCGCGGCTTTGTTGTGATCCTTGCCTAGCCTTAAACCCTGCAGTGGTCTCGTAGCCAAGAGATGAGACAATATTCTTGGGTTCAAATCAAAGTAAATTCCATTGTCGGTTTTAATTCACGAGACTAGATGCGACTAAAATGATATATCCTACAAATAATATAGCTATAGCCAACTCAGAATAGCCACTATGACATGATACTATTGTAGCCCAGTTGTTTTCTGCTGTGATCCGGGGTGTTGTGGCTGCTCATCTGCCCCAGATTCCCTGCCTTTCATATTGTAACATCCGTCTATTCCTCCAAGTTAAAGTACATGACCCAAATATCTCTGCCTCTACTCAGTGTGTTAACGCCTCACACCTTTTTGCTATCCGGAGTACAAGATGGCAGAAGTAGCACTGCTCAATATAATTTTTGATTTTAACAAATTCACCTTCAAAATAAGAGCAGAAATTACATTCAGTAGGGTCCAAGTTATCGTGGTTATTATTGTCGTATCGATCGTATATCAAACATTACTATATATTTGCAGATTAATCTGCCTGGTATTTTTTGAGAATTATTAAATCACTCAAAGGAATACAAATGATCGAATTAAATGCGCTCATGACTGCAAGCTGATGTATGGTTCCAACTCCATCATTAAGTTTGCTGATGACACCACTGTGATTTACCTCATCACCAACAAGGATGAGACAGCCTACAGAGAGGAAGTCCAGCACCTGGCCATGTGGTGCGGTGACAATAACCTGCTCCTTAATGCCACAAAGACCAAGGAGTTTATCTTGGACATCAGGAGGTAGATGGGAGACACACACAACCCCATTCATATCACTGGGATGGCTGTTGAGCCAGTCTCCAGCTAAAAGTTCCTGGTGACCCACATCTCGGAGGACACACCACCTGTCCTCAGCTGTCCTCAGCTGCTGTGCGATCGAGTGCATCCTGACCAACTGTGTTACAGTGTGGTATGGAAACTGCACAGTCGCAGAGCGTAAGATACTGCAGCAGGTCGTGAAAACTGGCCAACGCATCACAGGTATAAGCTCTGTGGAAGCCTGATAACAACCCATTCATTAGAATCAGGTGTCCTAGAGCAGAGAAACTTTCAGGACAGTGCCCCTTGAAGACCAGGATTTGACACCTCTGGTGTACTGGCACATTACACCAAGAAAACAGGAAAAAAAAGCTAATTGACAATTTCATACAGAACTAAAAAATGGGCCGGACTAAATAGTTTGCACCCTTTCAAATTGTGGATAAATAATTTTGTTTCAACCATGTGATGCTCATTTTAACTCACCTGGGGCAAGTAATAAGTGTGGTTAATATAACAATCACACCTGAAACCAGATAAAAATGACATGCTTTAGGTTTAATGTCTGAGGATTTGAGAACCAAATTGTGGAACAATATCAACAATCCGTAGCTAATCTCCCTGGATAAGGACGGAAGAGAGAGAGAGTGAAATTGCTTTTTGGCAAAGCATATCATTCTACTGTTTACTGAAAACAGAATGAGGCCTACAATGAAACTGTGTGCAAGGCATCATGAAAATTGAGGATTAACAAAGGATTTTGGGTCGCAATGTAGGGTCCAGTGTCGGAAGGATGGATTTGCATCAAAGATCATGGGTAATCCACCAGGAAAATAACCCCAAACATGTTTCAAAAAGCATCCAGAAATGGATGGCAACAAAGCGCTCAGGAGTTCTGAAGCCAGCAATGACCTGTGAAAAGATGTTAGATCTTTTGTTGGGCCTTCCAATATCAGAGACCTGAGGCCTGTACCTTCTGTATCACGATGGTGAATTCCTTGGTATTGGGTTCAGTCACCATGATAACTCATGCTGAATGCCCTAACCAAGTCAGGAGCAGGAGATCAGAGATCAACCGGAAAAACGCACCACCCATTCCCATTCATTTTTGATGATAATGGAGTCTTTCTTAGAAGATCCTGTGGAGCTTAGTGCCATAGTGAGGGAAGGTCGTTCATAAGAGTCAGAACAGTTAGAAAGCAACCAAACCCTTTGGATACCCTGAAGAGTATCTTAAACTATGCATAGCGTTACATTATTTCAGTACAGGCACTTTTATGTGTAATGTGGGTGATGCAGAGAACCTGAGCAATGTAATTGTTCTACAGGCCCTTTGTAAGGTAGATTGTTTTAAAGACTTCAATCCAAATTAAATCCACTTGATTCATAAATATGAATTATTATAGGTTTTTTGGTATAATGTGTTTTGTTTCTGCAGTATTACTGGTTTTACATATCACCTTAGAAATATACAATTTATGAGCCATTGTAATTGCCAACTGAATTGCCATTTGAAAAATGCATTTCCGTTTGAATAAACAGTCTAATTATAGTACTTAGTTTAAAGCAAGACAGTAGATTCGGCATCTCTAGTAAATCTCTACGATGTTTCAACCAATCCAGGACTCAAGTATGGGATTGGGTAGACCTGTAATATGAAGCATTTTATGTTGGGAGTGAATGTATGGGAGGATCCACACATAATAGTTCTTTGACGTACACAGAAGTATGAGACTGGTTTCGGCTGACATTTTGAGACCCAAAGAATGGCCACAAGGGGTACACCCATGGATGTATTAATGGGTACACCATAGACCCGCTCTGAAATTCCAAGTCTTCCAAGTAGGCTGAGGAGACCGGAGAAACATCCCGATGTTATCGCGAGAGAAAATGGGAACGAAGGACTAGGACGGGAGGCAGCAATATTCATATTTTAGCAACAACAACAACCGTTATAAAATGATGATTATAATGTAACTAAATGATAATCCAGTTAGAACGCAACCGATGGATTGAAAATACTGGATACTGAAATAAAGGTAAAGAAATCTAAATTACACATTGTTAATGCAACATTACCAGTACGCTGTTTTATTAATAGCTGGTTACATAGGCTAGCTAACGTTAGCTAGCTAGAGCTAACTAACAAACTATGGGTCGCTAGTAGCAAATGTTGCTAATTAGCAACGTATTGATCCTAAACTGTTAGCTAGCCAATGTAGGCCTACTGTTACTAGTTAGGGTATAGCTGGCTGTGTATAATACAGCCGATAACACATAATTATATATATAATATATATATATATATATATATATATATATATAATACCTGAGTAACAATGACCAAAGCTTTAATGTAGCATATTAGTTGTACTTGTTAGCTAGTTATTCTAGCTAACGCGTTAGCCTAGATTTTGGGATATTATAAGGAATGCGAGTGTTTTGGTAACGTCTGAGGTAAGAAGAGTATCAGCGCACTGTATGTTAGTCAGCTATCAAGCTCTTTTAACTTAATTAGCTAGCTATCAAAATGCCTGATAACTAGCATTCCCCATGACTATGCGTAGTGCTAGTGGAGCTTTGCTATCGAGATACGCAGATAACCTGGCCTAGATTAACACTTCAAAATATGCATCGACAACATAGTTTAGCATCAGACAGCGTCCCACTTTCATATAACACAGCAATGATCAGCCTATCTTCTCAATGAGCTTTAGCCATCATGCTAACTAGCTTGCAGCGTGACAATTATAAAGATGCAATGATAACGTAATAGATGGTAACTGAGAAGAAAAGTATTCGGTTGTCAATTTTCTTTTAGCACAGAGCGAATTGTAGCATACTATTTAACTAATAGACGGGACTGAACTGAGCACTGTGCCACATTTTCAACGAATGAACCGGCCTGCTTATTTCTACCTGTAGTTGTAGTGTGGTAATGATTTTGATTTGTTTTACAGGCTGCGATCATGCCATCTCTTGGATGTTGATGAAGAGGAGGCGCACCTTTTCTGTTATATAGATTCATCCTTGTCCTCCATCCTTCTACGTTCTCTTCCCCCTGGCTTTGCCTAATGTTCTTCATAGTGTAGATTTTGCGACTGTATGGAAATATGTAGCTCAGAGTTGAATACTACTTTTATATTCAGTCCCTTTTTTCACCAGCACTCATGGGTGTTTGGTGCAAAAGCCTTTATTTCTGTAGATTTTAAATGCATCAGAGGTTACTCTGTGCAAAGCCTAGTGGAGTTTAGGAGTTCACTCCTATTACCCTAACCCAGCCGTGCAAGTACTCCCGAGTACCCCTCAAAACCCTACGTGGTCAATCAGCGTCTTAGCTAGATAAACGTAGGTACTACCTATCTAGGAGAATGAACGGCTCTCTTTTGACCCCACCTAGCCCACGGCCGGCAAACTCTTCTCCCTTGCCCCCCTCCCCCTCCCCGTCTCCTCCATCTCCCTCCTTGCTGCCTCTCTCTCCACGGCCACCTCAACTACCTCCTCTTGTCACATCCCCAACCCAGCCTCATCCCTCTTCCCTGTCGGACACACCCACACCATCCCCCTCACCCTGTTTAAGCTGGACAGAGTTCTGTGAACTGCATGCCCGTGTTGCAGCCGGGGACTTTGCCCGCCACTTCCGGGCTTTTCTGTTGGAGAACCCACACTACTCCCCAGATTCCGCTGCGGCCTTCTGCCGCCGGTTCACTGACCGTTTCATCCGCCACTTCCAGAGTGAGCTCGAGGGAATGGTGCCTCCAAGTACTGCCACTGAGAGAGAAGATACAGGGAGCTGGGCTCCCCAGTCTGATGCCACTTCTTTGGAGGAGGATGCTGCCTCGCCACCACCTGTGTCTGAGGGAGTCATTCTCTCCACTGCTTCCATCAACCCAGTGCGAGCCCCGCCCAAGCACACTCCCACCCGCCTGGTGTTGGAATACCGAGAAGGGGACAGGTTTCAAGACTCTTACGCTCACACACAGATTCTTCCCCCTTCCTCCTCCTCCTCCTGCTCCTCCTCAGTAGGAGGGAATAATGGAAGGGTGAATGACAGGGGCACCACAGTCAGGCCCTTCCCTTCCTTAAACCCAGGCAATGGAGAGGCAAGGGCTGAGGAGGAAGGAGACAGCTGGGTGGGGGTAGTGGCTGTTGGGGAAGAGGCAGAAATAGTGGATAGTGAGTTGGAGGCAACAGAGGCTTGCTTGGAAAATACAGAACATCTTCTCCAAACCACCACATCCACTACTATGGCTCATTCTCAAGGCCCAGGTTCCGGCTGCAAGAGCACCTGTACACCCTCACCAGGGGGAGGGAACTCCGCCAAAACCAAGCTCAAGAAGCGCTTCTCATTACGGAGCGTGGGGCGCAGTGTGCGAGGCAGTGTGAGGGGTATCCTGCACTGGCGTAGCTCATCTAGTGATTCACCCCAAAGTCAGTCTCCACTGCCATCCAGCTACAGCTACACTATGGGCGTGCAGGACGCTGCCAAGAGGAACTCTGATACTCAGCCCTCAATGCCAACCTCATCCATGCCTGTGTCTCTTTCGTTACCACTCTCCCTCCCCCACTCCTCATCCTCCTCCCTTCCTCCCTCCTCCTCCAGTAGCGCCACCTCCCTTTCTCTGTCCGAGGCAGCACGTGACCGGCGCAGGAGCAATGGTGAGGGGGGTGGGGATAAAGAGAAGTGGAGCCTCCGGCTGGAGAAGCTGCGATTGTCACGCTCGCCTCCCCCAGTCCTGTCGTCCGCCCCAGCATCTGCTGTGGTCTCACCCACCTCCTCCCTGCCACCCTGTAATGCTGTCGTCTCTTCTGGACATCCAAAGAAAGCTGGCCGCCTGGTACGGGAAGGCGGTGTAACTGTCTGCTCATCTATGGATGAGTTCGCTGGGAGCCACACGTTCTCAGGGTTCTCCTTCGGCTTGCTCCATCACAGCACAGACAGCAACAACGCAGCAACAGTTGGGCCTCCACAGCAGACCCTTGCGACCGGGGGCACCATGAGCTGGAGGGGCGGCCGATGGCACAAGTGTCGGCTGGTTCTTAAAGAGAGAGACAAAGATGGTGAGCGGGGAGAGGAGTACTACCTGGAGTTCTTCATTCCACCAAAAGTAAGTTGAACCTGTTCTTGCTCATCAATTTTTGCTAGGACGAGACAGTCGACATTAGGGCTGGGTACAGAGTTCGATACTTTTAAGGTATCAACCGAAATGCATCGGTACAACCGAGTATGTCGCCTTGTTTGATACGAAATTGCGATACTTAAGGGTTCAACTTGTCAACTGCAGTTACTCCCTGTTACCGTTAAAGTAGCCTTTAATGATGGTCTGTAACCCGACATTAAACTGAAAAAGAAGAAATAGTAATATGTGGAAAAGATGTGGAAAAAATCAAAGATCCAAAGTGTGGCAATACCCAGCCCTTGTCGAAAGCCTTGCCATCCACTAACGCAGGGGTAGGAAACCCTGGTCCTCCAGAGCCATAGTCCTTAAGGTTTTAGATGATTCCCTGCTCTAGCACACCTGATTCTAATGAAGGGTTGTTATCAAGCTCTGTGGAAGCCTCATAATTAGAATCAGGTGTCCTGGAGCAGGGAAACATCTAAAACCTTCTGGACTATGGCTCTCGAGGACCAGGGCTCCCTACCCCTGACAGAATGTCTCTCAAGATTGTGAAAATTAATTAGTCTCACCTAGTGCCTTTCAGTGCAGGGTAATTAGAGTCCAGGAGAGTATTTAACGTTACTGAGTAACTGAAGCATGAGAAGTTTAAGTCTCTGAAATTGGGTTGTTTTTCACTCCGTCCCATTCACTGTTCTGAAGCCAGATAAACAAGTCAACTCACTTTATTTTGTCTTGTCTGTCTTAAGTTTGTTAGTCTGGTGTGATAAAAAAAAAATATAAAGATGTATTTAAATGCCAGATGAACAAGATTGATGTAGTGACAAACTGAGTCAAGATTAGTTGATGCCCTAAATTGAAGTAAAACGTATAATGACTGATAATGTGCAAAATATTAAATAAATAATGTTCTCTCATTTATTTGTATTACACTGACTGCTATATGGTGTTAGAAGGGAAAGATCATACCAGGCCATTTTATTTCATTAAGCTTTTTTACTGTCAACTGCAATTCTGTAAACTTAGAAAAAAGTCCATAGAATGTGTTGATAGTAGAGTGTGAAAAGATGATTGACAGGTGTCTAGTGGTAATTCTTGACCTTTCTTGTCTCCACTTTCTAGTCCTCCAAGCCCAGGCTGACAGTCCAATGCTGCTCTATGGTAGAAGTGAGAAGCACCACAGCTCTGGAGGTGCCTGACAAGGAGAACACCTTTCTCCTACAGGTCAGCTATCATGCTTTCTTACACTTATCTTTTGTCTGCCACTTCCTCCTACTCTGTCTTTTCCAAATTCTTGTCATATAAAATATCTTTGGTCATCCAAGTAAAAAAGAAGATAATCAAGTAGGTTGCTGAAATATACTAACGTTGTGTTAAATGGAATCGCTTGATTAATACTTACTGTACTGACAGTTATATCCGAGATGTGCTTGAATAAATATTACATATATTTTTATAATAATAACGCGCTTCACAATTTCTGCATTATTCTTTCACTCCACACTCAGTGGTGGTAAGCTGCTATTGTAGCCACAGCTGCCCTGGGCCGACTGATGGAAGCGAGGCTGCCAATCTGTGCCATCGGCCCCTCTGACCACCACCCATCATTCACTCGCTCACCACATTCATACTAGGCAATGTAGGTGAAGTGTCTTGCCTAAGGACACAACGACATTTCTTCTAGTTGCCCCACTGACTACTATATGAAATATAGGCACACATGTAAACAGACAGTTACTCATATGTTTCATAATATAAAAACTATTAAAGCTGTCCTCGACCAAGACTCGACTGAACCCTTCTGCAAATGAAATTAGAATATATATATTTATATATATATATATATATATATATATATATATATATATCACAATGTTAGGGTTAATTTTACCTCAATGTTTAAAAATAAAATCTGAAAGAAATACATATGTAAAAAGGGTGTTTTCGAAAATTTGACAAACATACAAACTTTTTCCCAATCTGAACGAAGCTGCTGGAAATTCCCAATTCAGCTCCAAACTAGCTAATACTAATAATAAGACCTGTGTCATTGGGCCTGTTTAGATGGAATGCTGATATAATTAAAAACGGCTGATAATGTAAGAATGTATTACTTAATGGGAAATAATGTTGTTATTGGTTCAGAAAAGTAATTACATTATTGCTAAATGATTACATTAACGATAGTTATTACAGTGTTGGCTGCTACACACTTGAAATAGTAAAAACTAAATACAGTTCAGAGTTTCAGAATTTTTGGATGTATGGGCTGGACATGGCATCACTTTGGAAAGTGACATTGAGGAGGGGCCTGTAGCCACACTTTTTGGTGTGGTAGTTATTAGTGGGCTGTATTTTCAGTGGGCCAAATTAAGAAAATATGTTACTGTTGCTGCCTTAGACTCCCATGGAACAATTATAATCTCTCCAAAAATGCCAAGAATCTTGGTGTACAAATTAGAAGGGGTTTAGTTTTCCATGATCAGCTCAAGAACCGCGCAATCTTCAAAGTTCATATTCGGCATGTATCCTTTTTATAATCCAACAAAGTCCAGTGCCGCAATTGATGTTGTGAAAACTGAAACAAGAGAGTAAAAACTTGTAATAAAGATGTAGTATCAGTATACTAATAAAATGTCTTACAATGTTGAGCTTTTTGATGGCAGGCTGGAAGAGGTTGAGTGTTTGGTGTGACTTGAACACATACTCAAAATCAACTTTGTATCTTAGTCTTTTTAAGCTTATATCAAGTTTACTAACTTTGATGGCATTCTCTTACTGTCTCTTTGGTCTTATGGACAGTGGTAAGGGAGAAGGTGCAGAGTTTTTGGAGGGGCTCTCTGAAGTCTTTGGATGGTGAAGTTTGTGTTTTAGGTAGAGGTGGAGGAAGGTCATTTACCTCTGATGACAACAGAAGGGATGAGGATGATGGTGACCAAAGCCCTGTTAGTGTAAAATATGTACAGTTGTGCTCAATGTTGCATACCCTTCGATTTGAATGTATGTAAACAAGAGTGAGCAGGCAGTACATGTGTATTTAACTTCTTATGGCATTCAGAGACATTGAGAATACTAACCTTATTCTGTATAAATGGAGAATTGTTTGTGTTTGTGACAGTATATATGGCTATGAAAGCATTATAAACTTCAGACAACTTTGAAACCACGACTCAGACTTGTCTCCTTGTCGGCAAACATCGAAACGTCCTTAGGTTCCTTGCATAAGCATAAAACAAAACAAGATAAGAAAGAAAGAAATGCACAGTGTTAAGATCTTTAGTTCTTAACACTGTGCATTGCCCCCTTAGCATCAATGACAGCATGTAGGCTTTTGCAAATAATTGTCTATGGGGCCTGAAATTCTTGCAGGTGAAAAGCTTCCCATTTGTCTTGGCAAAATACCTCCAGGTCACTGGTTGTTTTGCATGAACCGCACGTTTGAGATCTCTCCCATGTGGACAATATTAAGGTCCGGAGACTGTGATGTGTACTCCAGAATCTTCACCTTTATCTGCTGTAACCACTGGTGGTTCAACTTGGCTTTGTGCTTAGGGTCATGTCATAAGCAAGTCTGTTTAAAACTGGCGCTGCAAAATGTAGAAAACCTTTTGGGGGGGCTCAAATTCATAGTATTATAGTAATTTTTAAATAAATCATTACAGTACAACAAACCATGATGAAACATACAATTTGACATCACTGATGGTTTAAAAAAACATGCAGTTTTACATCATTTTGAAAAATGTAAGTTATTTTCATACCAACAGTAGGGGGTGCTAATTCACCACAAAACTCAAGTGTCCCATGTGCAGCATTAAAGCAGAAGTCATTAGAGTCACAGCCTGTTGTTCTCTATTCTATTGTTATTACCATAACTTGCCTTTCAAGATGAAATTTTAGTTTTTGGTCTGGTTTAATAAAATAACACCCCCCCTGTCGATGAATAGGGTAACCCACCTTAGCACTTCTAGTGTTGATCAGGTTTTTTGTTTCTCAGTTGGAAGGGCCAGCGCAGTATGTGATCGAGACGCGAGATGCTGTTCAGATGAGAGCCTGGCTGAGCGACATCAGGAACGGCATCTGCCTGAGGTGAGCATGGTGATTAGACTGGGCACTAGATTCAGACCTAGCCTGGAGATTAGACCTAACCTGTTCTTTAGATTTAGCCTGGAGATTAGACCTAACCTGTTCTTTAGACTTAGCCTGGAGATTAGACCTAACCTGTTCTTTAGACCTAGCCTGGAGATTAGACCTAACCTGTTCTTTAGACCTAGCCTGGAGATTAGACCTAACCTGTTCTTTAGACCTAGCCTGGAGATTAGACCTAACCTGTTCTTTAGACCTAGCCTGGAGACCAGACCACGCCTGCTGTCCAGACCCACACTGTGACATCCAAAAGGACTAGATCCAAGTCAGACAGACTCAGCCCATCTTGTTAAAATCCCCTTCTTTCCTGTCCAGTGAACAGGATGAAGGTGTATGGGGGGGACAGATGGACATCCGAGCAACGCCTGAGTTTGGGGATCGCCTCTCCCAAGGTGTGTGATTGACACCAGAATTGCAGCAATTCTGATTGACTAATGCCTACCAGACACATCAAATTTCCCATGAAGAGCCACGACTCATCTGTTAGATATGTACAGAAGTCACAAGAGAATCTAATGGCGCTTTTCCACCGCAAATGTAGCACGACTCTACCCGACTATACTCGGTTTGTAGTAAACTCCTGAACCCGTGGGGTGGTTTTCCACCGCAAGTTGTACCTCAAAAAGTACTCGGCGAAAGGGGCGTGACGTAGGCCCTGACGTCTTTTTGTACGCAACGTAAATAACACCAACGCAACCCACAAGTGGACAGAACCCACATTATAATTTTAGCCATGTTGACGAACTAGTCTTTTGTAACTTATCTGACTTTTAAAAAGCTTGTAGACTGTTGGTGTAATGGACTGTATCTGATAGTAATAAGTATTAGCTGCGGCGCTGTTGCTTTAAGTCGCTCTCGTGACTTCGTCACACTTTCTGGCCAATCAATGGCCGGCCGTCTGCCGACGTCACCTTTTAGCTCGACTTAAGATCGCCTGGTACCTAGAGCAAGAAGGTACCAAAAAAGTACCCTCTAGCCAGGTAAAAAAAGTACCAGGTACCATGGAACTGCGGTGGAAACGCAAAAAATGCGAGTAGGGGCGAGGCGAGGCGAGCTGATTTCATGCGGTGGAAAAGCGCCATAATACTACCATGTATTACCTTTCATGTGATTGCATCATGGTGCAGTGTGTTACGGAGGCGTTGGTGGCTCCTCCCCATTGAAGGACCCTCTCCCACCAGAGTTACCACCCCGAGCCCCTCTCGATGAATTAGAGAACCGTGGTGGCGGGGCTAGTCTGGGTACACCTTTCGCAGAGACACCAGATGCCACAGGTGAGCAGTACTGCTAGTGTATGAAGGGGTGGGTTTCCCAAAAGAGGGTATAAAGAACTTTGACTTTGAGAGCCACTGACATCGCTGGCCAAGACGAGTTAGCATGAAGAGCGGAGGTGTTCATCAGCAGCCTCTTCCTCCTCAGGCTCCTTCCTGTTCTCCGACGTGGCTGTGTCTGAGGCCGTGGAGCACCCTCTGAGCGAGTGCCAGTGGTTCCATGGTACACTGTCGCGCCTCAAGGCAGCGCAGCTGGTGCTGGCAGGGGGAACGGCTAGCCATGGTGTGTTCCTGGTGCGGCAAAGCGAGACGCGCCGCGGTGAATATGTGCTCACCTTCAACTTCCAGGGCAAAGCCAAGGTGAGTACAAAGTTTAGAAATACCATGGACCGTTTTCTAGGGTTTGATTGTATGTGAGAAGGTTGTGTGGGACTTCTCATCCCTGCCTTAAGTCCTTTTCCAGTGTTAACAAGCATTTGACCGTTCCTTTGCTTCTTTACAGCACCTGCGACTGTCCCTGAACGAGGATGGCCAGTGCCGTGTACAGCACCTGTGGTTCCAGTCCATTTTTGACATGCTGGAGCACTTCCGCGTACACCCCATCCCGTTGGAGTCTGGGGGTGCCTCTGACGTCACACTCATCAGCTTCGTGGGTGCCACCACTGTCAGGCAACCAGGTAACCCTCCTTTCTTGCACTAGGATGACAGCAGTCACACAAATAAGTTAGCTTACCTACAATGGTATAGTAAATCTAAGTCTTACGGTGCGTGTCCACTGCAGTGATGTGAATGGCTTGCCGGGCTTGGGGGCGTGGCAGACAGATTAAGGCGGAGCTGTAGGTCTCTAAAGTCACCGTTACAGTTTGTATAACGTCATGGCAAAGGGTGCAAACTTGGGTTTACGTCCTCGCAATATCAATCAAAATGCAACTTCTACACACGTTAAACACAAATCAGGTTGGCAAGATGTAACATGATGATAATAATAATAATACCTCTTTTAGCAGACGCTTTTATCCAAAGCGATTTACATTTTAATTACAGGGACATTCCTCCTGGGGCAAGTAGGCAAGTGCCTTGCCCAAGGACACAACATCGCATAACTGCAGCCGGGGTTAGAACATGATATGATCTACTATACACACTTGGGTCTTTAATTGTGCTACTTTAATTCAGAGTGAAATATTACAGTATGCCATCGGATGCGAACGCCACTAATAGGCAGTGTCAGAAAATTAACAAAATAACTTTTAAACACATGATGCAAGGAATCCAGTACACTGGCAGAATTTACTGTGGCAGGATGGAGCAAACATAGAACATATATGGAACTTAAATAAAATAGCGATAAAGATAATAAGATAAAATAGAATACACATTTTAAAATAAAAAGTGTGCACTAGCTGTACAGATGGAGGGGGGGCGGGATAGAACTAGAGCAAGCTTGAAACATCAGCGACCCTGCTTCATGCCACTGTTTTTGTTAACGTCTCTGTACAAATACGAAGGCTCCTCAAACAGGACTGGGTGTCCAGCCACACAGATTAATAGTTTCTCCTCCATCTTGAAACTGAATGCTAGAAATGTTTACCATTGTTGCTACATTAAAAGAAACAAGAAAAAAGTCAGATTGGCCATCGCTAGAGAACAGTTGAGAGAATCTCAAATCACTGGCATCACTTCGCTACACACAATGGCTCCATGTAAGCAATTCACCTGGCTCCATTGAAAATGCATGGAAAGCATGTTGTCACTCGCATCGCTTCACTGCAGTGGACACGCACCGTTAGGCACACAAGAATTTCATTATTTATGTTCTCATCAGGTGTGTGTTGTAGCGTAAAGGCAAGCATCATTTTCATTTAGTGCTTAAGCACATGGATACTTTCTTTATGCTAACTACATTGAAGTACAGAGAAGTCTGACTTGCTTACATGGTTTGTCTTCTGTGGCCATCCAACAAAGTATGCATGCCTTATGCACCCCCATACCCTCCACCCCAAGATAATCACATTTAGCCTTCTCTCCAATCCCTGACTAGCCTGTTCCTATACTGAGACTTTAGGTTTGTCCTATAGACTGTAAAACAAACAAATTGGGCAGAACTGGAGGAAAACCGCCCCACTGCATCATGTTATTTTACAAGGGTTGGCTACTTTTCTGTACTTACAAGTTATGTTATGGTATTATGTTCAAATGTAGCTATAATCCAACTCGCACCTCTATACCCCTACAATCCTCACCTTTCATAAGGAACAAATATATAATTAAGGCTGCAACCAGTGATTGTTTAGTCAATTAATCTAACGGTTATTAGAACAATTAATTGACTAATTGTTGAGACGTTGTCATTCACCATTTAATTAACTGTATCAACAAGTAATTGACTGACTGATGAAGCATTCTGCCTAATATCTCTTTTTGAATGTCATGAATATGTATAAGGTGAGTGAGACATTTATTTGTATAAATATAAATAACTATACATAACTAACCATAAATAACGAAATAACCATGCAGCTGTTTAGGACTTAAAAAAAAAATTCTGTCAAGAATTCCATGTTTGCACAATATGGGACCTTGCTGCTAGTGTAACGTCACAACGTCAGGATACGTTAGCATCGATGCATATTCAATGTTCTAGTAAGTCAGACAGGGGTCACGCTCAAGAATATAGTCTATACTGTAGCTAGCCACCAGAGGGAGATCAAGGTACTTTGGCTTCACTTTTTTGGGAGCTGACATGCTGTCCATCTATATATACAGTCTATCGTTTGTCATTAGAAATGCCAGATCTTATAAAGCTAAGTGAAATGGCATGAGCCAATCTACCATTTCTTTCTCACCATCCTTCTAACATGTCCTCCATTATACTTTCTATCTTGTCATATTCTTGGTTTTCTGTATTCCTGCTGCCAGTTCATCCTTATAGTCTCGTCTCCCTCAATCCCTCATCAAGGGTCATTTTATTATAAACATCATGCAACCCTGACCTCTTCTTTTGTTTGTATCCAATTATCCCACCCAGACTGTGCGTTGTCAAGAACTCTGACGAGCTGTTGTTGTTATTGTGTTGTTTTCCTCGGGTCATTCTTTGCAGGCCGGGACAGGGCAGGCAGCCGGCCCACAGTCTGTGATGTCATCACCACGCGCCACCCTGACTCTCCATCAACCCCCATCTCTGACTGTGTGTAAGTGAGACCGGACATTGCGGTGACCGAAGGAGAGAGTGAGAGAGCAGCGGGATGTGTGAGACGTGTTATGAAAACTGGGTGAGAGTTCTTGGCGAAAGTGAGAGGATGCGAAAGGAAGAATTACACAGGGGGACACAGCATGATGCAGAAGTGGGGAGGATTCTGTGTAGCTAGGCTAAAGAAAATGCACAGAGAATCCACACCTGCCAGGTAGGAGGTCATAGTGAAGCACGAGAGGCTGGAGGCTGCTAGCTGCAGAGAGCATCAGTGTAGCAAGAGGCAGCACAAGGATCAGGGGATGGAAAGTTAAGTAAGATGTGGATTACTTGTTTGCACCTCCACAAAAGGTTATACTGCTTATAGTGTATGCTGCAGCTGTAATTTATTAAACTATACCTGTATACAATTAGCCAGAGGCCTATAGACTGAACATGTGGAGTTTTAAAAGTATGTCATCCTCCATTAAATGTACAACTGGCACGTTTTGATTAAATATGGAATAATTTATTTTTCATTTACCAAGACATCCTGATCTCATTGGTCTGTCCTTGGTATTAAAGCCCAGGATGTGTTTGTGTTTGAGGGAGCAGTGTGTTTTCAGTTGTGTGTGCGCGTGTGCATGTTCTGACTGATTCCATGACTCACATGGACCTGGCACATTGGACGTCTCAGCCGAATGACAGCACTCACACTCCCTCTCTCCCTCTTCACCTCTCACTTATTGGCAACTCCTTCCATCCTTACCTCCTTTTCTCTTCCTCACCTTTTTATTCACATCTTTTTTTTTTTATAATTTCCCCTCTTTTTCTCTCTCGCTGAACTCTACTCCCTGCAGACTTGACCAACAGACCCCGTAGTCCTCCTCAGCCGCCTCCTCCACCCCTGCCTCCGGGTCGGCCGCCACCCCCCACACCACCTCAGGAGCGAGGGAGCGACACAGAGTTAGGAGCTGGCGGAGCAGCGGTGACCACAACAGCAGTTGGAGGTGCAGAAGTAGAGGACTGGGAAGAGAGAGAGTCGTCCCTCCGCCAACTGGAAGGTGTTGAGGGTGAAGAGAGGGAAGTTGGGAGGGCGAGAGCCATTGACAACCAGTACTCTTTCTTCTGAATAAGGAGAAAAGGACAGAAAGTGATGGGGGTGAGACGTGATTTACGAAAGGGAGGGCGAAGGAAATGGAGGTCATAGCCATTCATAGGCATAGATCATAGCCATTCATAACCAATATTTGTGTTTTGTTGAGAGGGAAATGAGGTACGAACACTATTAAAGGCAGGGTAGGCAATGTGTTGAGAAGCACTTTTTTTTGTCATATTTGCTGAAATACACTCATCAACTCAACATCCCGACAGCAACCAGTAAATCTAAATGTTTTACAATCAAATTAAATCAGTCCAGTATCTGTGGACGTCGCAGGACTGTAATAAACATGACCAATCATTAAGACCAGACCGGCACTGATGATTGGGCGGCATTCATTCTTGTGTTTTCGAGAAGGGGCTTTGAAGGAAGGGAATTCATTTTTTTTTTTTTATCCTTCCAAGCTCAAGCTTAAGTTGCTAGGTTTGCAAAACTTGCCTATCCTTTCTTTAAAACAAGCATTCTGGGAGATACAAAAAGCTGGACTGCGTGCGTAAGAAAAAGAGGGGAGAGCAGAGCGAGGGGGGAACCTTAGGACACTAAAAAAAAAGGTACACTAATCTGAAGCAAGAGACGCTTCTTGCTGGTACATTTCATGGTACGCTCTTTTGTAGACTTTTAAATACATTATCGGATGATGGTAGAGGGGGCTAGACCCAAGCTAAGCAGTGCATTACCTCATCTCAGTCGTGCAGAGACTGACAGTTTATTGGCCAAGAGCAGATTTCAAGTAGTGGCCAACCATATACTTTCACCGTGGCAAAGACTAGACTAGAACGGGCAGGAAATATATACCTCAATCACACTTGTGTCAATCTTTTTCTGTCTCTTTTTGCTCTCTCTCTCTACTTTCTGATTTTCTTATATGGTTGTAAAAAGATTGAATGGAGAGCCTCTTTCTTTGAGAGAGAAAAATAGTTTATTATTGATGATGATAATGTTATGAATAAGAATGATCATGGAAATAGTAATGGCGGTCAAAATAATAGTATTTTACATACATACATACCCATATATACATTTTAATTTGTATGTTTACTCCTTGTATTCCTAACACTTGATCCTCTCTCATCCATGTTATTCAGTTTAAATTTATTTGTGCCTTTTTTGTAAAGCTAAAGCCTCACACAAAGCTATCCTTGAGCTCATGCTGTGTTTTTATCCTGGACATTTCATTTTAAAAGTGCAGAAAAGAAGAAAAAAGAAAATCTTAAACCTAAAAATACCTTTTTCTATTTGTGCCTTTCTGTGTCTGTCATTGCCTCCTGTCAAATTCCTTCTACCTGTGCATCGGTTGGTTGTCACAGTTGTCTTTTGTCATGTTTGCGATTCAGTTCAGTGCCTGTCCATCTTCTGTGCATCTCCTCCATCTTAATGTTACCACCCCCCCCCCCCCCCCCCCCCCCCAGCCATGCATTTCTCTTTTACGCACCTTTCCCTAAAAAATACATGTTGGTCCATTTCTCATTTTTGAACTATCTTTGTGTGCCTTTCTCTGTCTCTTTCTCTCATTGCTGGGACCGTGTGTTCAGGGTGGGCAGTGTTGTCCACCCTGTGTGGTTAGTTTCAGGTACTACATTGAATTTAATGATGATAATGATATAATATAATTATACTGAAACTTGTTGGACTCCTGTGAACTTCCTTTCATTGTGTTGATGTTGAAGTTGTTCCTCCATGCATCAGGGATGCAACAAAATGAAAACGATTTGTCAAAACATGAACATAATGATTAATGCATTTACAGTTGTGTTCAAAATAATAGCAGTCCAACATGACTAACCCGATCAATAACTGTTTTTGGTAGAAATTATATTATTACATGGCAGATAATTTACTAGTAGGTAAATGGATTAGCACCACTGTACCTCTCTGGCCTTCTTGCACCTTATCACCCAGTAAGGACACTAAAGATCCAAAGATGCTGGCTATTTGGTGATTCCCAAAATAAATAAATAAAAACGCTGGAGGCAGGGTGTTCTCATATAGAGCGCCTCTTCTCTGGAACAAATTACCTGTTTCAGTTAAAGCCGTCATACATTATTTTTTGGGGTCATTACTACGACTGTTTAAGTGTGTTTAGGTGCTTTACTTTTAAGTTATTTTGTAATGTAACCCTGGGTTAGTTGGAGACGACAGGGGACATGGCTTTCTAAAAATACTTTCTTCGAGTTTTTCTTTGTTGAAACAGATTTACGTTTCAACTGAGGGGGGCTGGGGCTGTCTTGGTGTCTAAGGCTGCATCAATGCCCCTTTTTTGGTCATTTTAATTGCTGCATTAGCCCACACTGACCGGTGGGGACCTCATTCTTAATATTGCTATAACTGTTAGCTGTTCCTTGCACTCTCTAACATCATAACATATAGTAGGCTAAACTGCCAAATTATCCTTGAATGAACTATGATCTGACTTGACTGATGACTAAATGGTTACTTTAGGCTACAGGTTTCTGACCAAAGGTTGATCAGGAGACATTAAGTTACTCAAGAACAAGACACAGATTAGTGTAGGACCTTTAGACCTGAAGTGCTGACATTAGGAAAAGGAAGCGATAGCCAGAGCAATGTGTTTTTCTTTAGGCGTATATTTGTCTAAACGGCAGGTCTTGTTTAAAGAGTATAAAAAGGATTGATGCTTAAGCTTAGGGAGGTTTCTCAGTGCGACAGCCTCCTGTTTGAATTCATGACCTGAAATTCTTGCATTTGAATTCAAAGAGAAGCCTGACTTCATCCATTCTTGAAATTGCAAACTTGCAGAGAAAACTGCGCACAACAATAACATACAGGTTGCTGATTTATTTGTGTGCCAATGTTTTGTGTTTCTCTAGCCATCGGCCTGGCAAATACTTTGTGTTTGGGGCTAGCAGGATGCCCCATGCTGGGTTTCTCTGAACTGCCAACCATTACATTCCTGCTTTAGAGGAACACTGGAAGCAGAAGGGTGTTCCCAGAGGCCAACACCTGTTCAAAGGTCAATACATCAGATAAGGGTTGACGTGTCAAACTTACAAACTTTACAAAAATGGGTTTCATTTTGTTGTGTGATAAAGTCGTTTTAAAATCAAAACCTGCTATTGCAGTCATTTTTCTTTCCAAAAAATTAAGAAAATAAATAAAACATTTATTTCTTGTCAAAATCTAATTATTTGGGAGGGTGAGATATAGTGTGGTTCAGCACAAACCAGCACAAACTATCGATATTTGCACTACTTGTCTGCATTTTGCACTATCCATTTTGCATTATCTGTAAGATTTTGCCCCATCTGCACCATTTTGCACCATCTGTACATACCAACACTGTAAATACTATATAAATGTGTAAAATACATCTGTATATTTGTAATACGAAAATACTTTATATACTCATACTCAATGTATATTTGGCTACTACTACCTGTTTTTGCACTTTTGGTTGGATGCTAACTGCATTACGTTACCCTGTACATGAACGTGTGTAATGATGATAAAGTTTAATCAAATCTAACCTTCTAATCAGGGTAAATACACAATTATGCATGCTTTCATCCCCAAATTTAAAAGATGACCATTTGCTCTGCATTTGATAGTGGGTCTATACAGACAAGGTTAGAGGATTGTTCTCTTGGTGGTACATGTACTTAACTTGGCCTAATTTGGACTAGTAAACACTTTTCTTCAAATGGCTTTTCCTCTAAACCAGATAGAGGCTCAACAGCACCACCTTGAAGGGTTCATACATATTTCTTTGCCATAAAAACCCTTTGGTTGTCCTGAAGCATTTGGCTAAACATGAGCACATCATATTGTCTGAAACCCTTCAGAATTCATCTTGCTGCTTTTGTCAACAGTCACACATATCCGTAAATATAAACGAACCAGTTCCATTGGCAACCATTTATGCCACACCATAACACTACCTCCAAACTCTAATCTGGTCATAAATAGTTTACAACTTGTGGTGAACCCTCTGTATTTACTCTGGTGAAGTCTTCTCCTGATCGCTGATGTTGACACAGATATGCCTACCGCCTAGAGAGTGTTCTTGATCTGGCCAACCGTTGTGAAGGGGGTTTTTCGTAACCAAGGAAATATTTATTCCTTCATCCACTACAGTGGTTTTCCGTGGTCTTCCGGGTCTTTTGGTTTTGCTGAGCTCACCAGTGCGTTCTTTCTTTTTAAGAACAGTGGAATTGGCCACACTTAATGTTTTGCACACTCTCTTTTGCACACTCTCTTTGCACACTCTCTTGTTTCAAAATGTCTGCCTAATGATGGCTTGCTTCACTGATAATGACAGCTCTTTGTACATTTTGAGAATTGACAACACATTCCAAACTTGAAATGAACTCTAGACCTTTATTTGCTTCTAGTAAATGAAATAACTAGGGAGTAACACACACATGGCCATGGGACAACTGAGCAGCCAATTGTCCCATTACTTTTGGTCCAATAAAAAGGGGAGGACCTCGCCATTCACCTAATTTGGATGTAAATACCCTCAAATTAAAGCTTTATAGCACATCTTGAGTGTTTCATTTCAAATTAATTGTGGCGGTTTGCAGGGCAAGACATTTGGTCAATGTCCAAATATTAATGGACCTGACTCTATCATATCAATATATCTAACACACTAAACATTGGCACATAGAAACAGTACTTTTGGTAACTCTTCTTGGAAATGTTTCTACCAGAATGACTATTTTTTTGCTAATATATTCGTCATATAACACAAATCTGAATCGATTTGTTGGTTGTCTTATTGTTTGTCAGGAAATTCAGTTAGAGCCATTCAAGAAAAATGCATTCCTTTTTTGCAGCTACTATACTATAAAGTATCCATGATTCACAGAAAACCACCAAACACTGCTGATATAGTCACAGGTGATTAAAGCAGGTCTGTCTGGCTCCAGACAGAGGCTCTACTATGGCTAAACTAACAAGAACACTTTGGCAATTAACATAAGATCACAGCAGCCTGCATGGAAAAAGTCCTCGGCTGGACAGGAATCTTGTCATGCAAGGGAGGTGTTCCACAGAGAGAACTGGACATGCCGGTTCTGGTGGTTCTGGTATGTAAGTAATTAACAACTAAGCAAACACAGGTGTGTGGGTAGGTGAATTTTCATTACAGGTCTGTGTGCAGTGTTGCAGATTTTAATGCATTTTCTTGGAGGTCATTTAAAATAGAAATGTCTCCATTGTGAGACTAATGAAGGATTATTAAAGTCACATTGTGAATATTATTTTCTTGCAGAACATGCATCAAGGCAATCTGAGTCATATGATGGAATATATATCAAGAATGTGCCCCCCAAAAAGTGAAAGGAATGACAATAAACTTCACAAATCTGTAGTAACATATCAATGAATTAGAAATGAAAAAGAAAGCAGCCCCTATTAGTGTCCTAATGGGGAAGTTTCAATGGCGCACACATTTATTCAACGCATCGGCCGAGATTCGAACCCCCACCGGGATTAAACCCAGGCTCTCTGCACATGGTAAGCAAGAATCCTACCACTGAACCACCGGTGCTGCCACTAGTGTCGCCATCAAATGTATATAAGATGATGTACAAAAGGATTCTGCTGAGCTTCACGAGCAGGGAAACATCTAAAACATGCAGGACAGAGGAGCTGGAAAACCACGATTGGGGATCACTGGTCTGCTATTTTAAAGACCATGACTAAGCACTGTTCTGTAAACCACGTGAGGTACAACTGGTCTCCCGGGACGCTGCCTAGCAGGCACGCCTTCAAACAAACAAGACGAAGAGTTTGTAAAACCAGGAAATACACTGCTTATGTACATGCATAACAGGCAGCAGTGAAATATAGGAGGCAAGGATCAAGACATTTTATACAAGGTAAGATTACTATTGTCTTCTTCATTTGAAAATGTTACATGCCTGCATTGTTCTGTTCTCATGTGAGATTAAACCACTCCAATAGCACAAAATAATCAAATTAAACAAATCGACACAATTAATTGAATCTATTTAGTTTAGGCTCAGTTTGTTGTAGTCGTATCTGTGTTCAAATCTGTGCAAGAACAGCCCGTGACCCACCTTTGAAACGTATTCGTATTTTTAATTAACTTATCATATAAGGATCGTGGTCACACTTGAGTTACGGTTCTGTTGTATCTAAATATTCTTACAAATTAATTGTCTGTATGGAATAATTACGCAGATGTGTAGATAGGTAGGTGAAAGCAACTTTGAAGAAACATCGCTGTTTTTCAAGCAGTACAGTAAAGTAGGAAGAAACGTATTTTTCCAGTCACGTGACAGGTGGTAAATTGAATGGCAGAAAGCAGCAGGAGAAGCAGAAAAAGACGTTGTTGTGCCGAGTTTAACACCCTTGCGTTTATCTGACTCCCCTGCTCGAGAACGCGCGCACGTTGCTTCTGTATTGCTTACGACTAGAAGAAGATTTTGCAATTCACTTTGTAATTAATTTGGCCTGTCTGTTGCTGTTGATAGTGAATTAATAGTTTTGTTATAGTTTTTTAATAGTTTTTTTTATTTTAGTCATTTGAGACAGCATATAGTTGTTGTTTTGTAATATTTGGGTTGGGTTGGTATGTGCATAGATAAACATAGAATCATATAATCATATGTATATCTATGGGTGTTTGATTCAATCGGACCCCACCTACATCCATGACCCCACCCCTCGCAACGGCCCCGGTGGCTTTAGGTGGTATTGCATTTCCGGTTAGGCAGTCGGCTCGTCGTGTCCAAAACTATCTCCGCCAACAATTTTCCTTTCATTACCGTAGCTGGCTCATACTACTACCTTTGTCATACAGTTATTTTTTAATATTTTTGCTAAGTGTATTGTAGATATAAATTGTTGTGATGTATTATGTTCACGGCATGTAGCCTAATTGCAGCCCCCCATAATTATCAGTCATTATACATTGTTGACATATTCTTCTGGATTAATAAATCATGTCTGATAACCAAAATATGCTTATGCAATGTAATGGAAGTTAACACCACAATGATGGCATTAAATACTAACTGTAAGACAGTAATATTAAAGCAACACTCATCATCACATTTACATTTATTCATTTAGCAGACGCTTTTATCCAAAGACTTACAAGAGAGAGCTTTACAAAAGAGCATCGGTCACTCAGCACAGCAACGTGATAGACCCCAAACATAGCACGCTTATTATATCATCATTATAATAGTAAAATACATAGCAAATTTATCCTAAGTTTCTTTGCCGAGCAAGAACAAAAAACCTTAAAGAACAACATATAGAACAACATAATTTGTATAATCATTATACATTCTTGGTCATTGTTAATACTCTTCTTTGGCCCCCCAGATGGCATCCAACACTGAGAGCAGAGGGGTTGAGGTTCAGAGTTTGGCAGATGCGTCAATCATCCGTATCCCACCGCACCATTACATCCATGTGTTGGATCAGAACACAAATATTGCTCGCGTGGAGATTGGACCGCTCACCTACATCCGCCAGGACAACGAGAGGTTAGTGCTGGAGGGCATGTTAATGTCTTGGTTACTTTATTATGGTGTGTATATACTACCATTGGAGAAAAGGTTTTAGAGGTAGTCATCTGGACACTTTTCAAAATCAAGACGTTTCAACAATCATTCAGGAGTCTATGAAAGGAGTCTACCTTGATGTACAACTAAACAATATACAGGGTGGACAAGTGAACAAAGAAGGTTCGTTTCAGGTGAAACTAGGGTTGTTACTACAGATTAATTTTAGACACTAAAGTAGACTCCTCCCAGAAGGCGGGGCTTACGCAGCACAGAGTAGCAGAAATATCCGAGTTCTCAGACCATTTTCTCTTTTTGAGGATGACCCCTGGATGGGTTTTGAGAAGTCTTGATTTTGAAAAGATACTAGATACTTCTGAAACCTTTTCTACTTAGGAACATTCCTAAACGAATGAGGGTCTATACTAATTATACCACCATTCGATAATAAAAAAGGAAAAACAAATATGTATATTAATACATACAATTTAATTGTATCTGTGTTATTTAATGAGGTTTGTGCAAAACTGTCACTCAGTGTGAGGTCCTGACATCTATGGAATTACATACACAAATATACCTATACACAGTATATATCCATATTCCCTTCATGACAGGGTTTCTGAACATGCTACTCAATCATCCCATCTGAATTTAAAACAAACAAATAAATCGAACCTTTCTGTTGGCTCTGGCTTCATCATGATCTACATGACTCTGCAGGGTGCTGTTTTCTCCTCTGCGCATGACCATGGTCCCTCCACGGCACTTCTGTGTGGTCATGAACCCTGTTGCCCGTGACGACAACGGTCAAGTACTCTTTGACCAAGCTGGGCAGGCCAAACTTCGCCATGCCGATCTGGAGATCCGTCTTACCCAGGACCCTTTCCCTCTCTATCCCGGGGAAGAGATCCAACAGGTGCCACAGTACACACACATTCAGGGGGGATTCCAGCCTATGTTGTTCAAGTATAAATGATGGCAGTGGCCAGGGTATGCTAGTTTCTATTAAGGAAATAAATAGATGAGGAATATTAAGCATTTCATTTTTCGAATATTGATTCATATTTTTATTTTTTATATTCACAATTAAATAAAAATACATAACAGCAGTTATCATATTTCTTAATTAGCTGAATAGGTTTGCAATCTACTGAAATGTATTAAATGCTTGTTCTATTTGACTTAAACTAAGTTACATTGTAACTCTTGGCTGTCAGTTGGCTTTTTTTAGCTGTGGAAGCAAATAGCCTTATCTCGGCCAGATATTCAATATACATTCTACTGAAATTTACATTTTACATTTAAATTTGGCTAATCTGAAAGCATCTCTCATTGATATTCCACATTTCCTCATACACTACCTTATGGAAAAAGCAAATCCAGTTTTAAACTGTAACTGCCCTACCCTTTTTTCTTTCACTCTCATTTCCATTCCTTTTACCTACACCTCTCCCACTGCCTCCACCTCAACCTCTTCTGTATATCTCTGCCTCTTTCTTTCATAGAAAGTGACAGCATTGCAAATAGTGTATCCAGACACTGCACTGCGTCTGCAGGCCCTGCTGGACTTTGAAGAAGAAGGAGAGAAGAGGGTGGCTGGAGATGAATGGCTCTTTGAAGGGCCTGGTAAGCCACCACTTTTCACACTGTCAAAAGCTAACTTGATAATTACAAGTCTTGATTATTATCCTTATCACAGTTTAATTGGAAACATCTGCCAAATTGAGGCTCGTCTGAACCCCCCACTTCTTTCAGGGACCTACATTCCCAGGAAGGAGGTGGCAGTATTAGAGACCACTAAGGCCACAGTCATTCGGGAGAATCAAGCCATCCGCTTGCGCGCCCGAAAGGAAGGCTTAGACAGAGGAGGAGTGCACAGGGTCACTGGTGAGAGACATTTATGGATATGGTTCACTTAACTAGCGATCAACAGAAAACTCCAAATGAACTCTTCAACGAAAAGATAAGATTTTCCTAGTAACACCTTCTCCACATCAAAGGTCACATCTGTTCTAAAGATTCTCTTACCTTAAGAGTACTTTGTGGTCTCACTTACAACCCCCTCAATACGTCAAACCCTTATCACATTATCACAGAGTAGATTTGATATTTCACAAAGTTTAAACCTAATGGCATATGAAATTATTCTATCACACTTCGTATCAATAATCCCAAACATGCATTATGCAGCATTTGCCATGTATATATACAGTACATTGTTTCAATGTGTGCCACTGTAGTATGAAATATATGCCAGGTTTGATGAGGTTATTGTAGAGATTTGGTTTTCCAAATGTTTAGTACAAAGTGTGCTCCACACATACCGTGCAAACACACGCCTTACGCAAACATGATAACACTGAGGCATGACAGGGTGTGTGCGCGTTGTTCTCCCCAGGTGAGGAGTGGCAGGTGAGCAAGGTGGGAGCTTATTTACCTGGGGTTCATGAGGAGGTCCTGGATATTATCGATGCTTTCATCCTCACTGACAAGGTAATCTGTCTTTCTGCACATGTTCTGGCAGAATTACAATGCTTGCTATAGTAATGGACTCAAAGGATTTAGCAAGTTTGTGTTTCGTGAAGGCCAGCTAGTGTATGATTCATTTATTGCACGAAAATTCAAATTTAATTAACTGTTAATGGCTTGTCATTGTAAAACTGTATCACTATTGATCAGAATCAGGGTTTCTTCCCCATGTATGTTGCACAAACACAGAATTTACAGTGGTAAATAGATACTCACTGGATATGGGTTGTTATTGAAAATGATACTGAAGGTTAATAACCACCACACACTCTCTTTTCCATGGCTCTGTCAGAAAGCCCTGCATGTGCGAGCACTGCGCGCCTTCCGGGATGCGGGTGGTCGAGACCGACGCACAGGGGAGGAGTGGCTGGTGACAATGGCAGACCGGGAGGCACACATTCCCTCCGTGGCTGAGGAGGTTGTAGGTGTGGTTGGTGTGACCACTCTGAGCAGCAGACAGTACTGTGTAATCCTTGACCCAGTCGGACCAGATGGCAAACCCCAATTGGGGCAGAAGAGGGTTGTCAAGGTGAAACCTCGTGCCCCTCTTCTCAAGACATGACGGGACCAAACTGACCATAAATACAGCCATTTATTGTGCAACACCCATCTTCTCATCTTTATCCTTTCTCTCTCAGGGTGAACGCTCCTTCTTCCTGCAGCCGGGAGAGCATCTGGAGACGGGCATCCAGGATATCTATGTGCTTTCAGAGGAGGAGGGGCTGGTGTTAAGGGCTGTGGAGGCCTTCAGCGACACTGAGGTGAAGAGTGAAGGGGCCTCAGGACCCACATTTGTCCATGTTCATTTAGTCACAACCCCAAAATAATTAAATTTTGTATCCATTAATTTATTTTACAAAACAATTTGTGCAGTAAACACAATGTTTATTATTTACTGTTCAAAACATGAAACCAACAGCACTGCAGTTGTTATTGATCCTTTGATCTTTGTTTTCTTAAAGTGGCATGGTGTGAGCCTACACACCTTTCAAAATAAAAGCACACCATTGGACGTTTGGTAACTTACAGGAATAAGTTAGACTTTTTACATGATAGTATTTGTTGGTAAGCTCCACTACACAGAAACACTGTAGTATTTAAAAACGCTAACTGCACAATAAGACCTCCAAAGCTTAATCAATTGACTTATGATAGATGTGTTGTGAGTTTTTGGCATGTTTAAAATTAGCTAAGGCAGTGCAAAGTTAACAAACAATTTTCTTTATTTTTCTTTTCCTTCCACTATTCTTTGTCACATGGTGGTGTACATTATTTCACTCAGTGTGAGGGAAGGGGAGAGAAAGAAGGCAGAGAGGTAGAGGAAGAGGAGGGGATACAAGGCAGAATTAATGCATAGGAAGGAAGTAAAGAAGCTCAAACTTTTTAACAAGTATTTTTGTATGGCCACTTAGGACCTGTATACTCATTGAACCAGTTCTGCAGCATGTGCTCTTTCTGTCCATTTTAAATTCAATTCTTGTTCTGTCTGTCCCCTTTTCTCTTTATTCCTCGGTCAGTGCATTGCCTGTTAGTGTCCATGCTTAGTCCACCCCTTCAATGTATTGTCTTTTTCTTTCCATCCCTGATTCTCTCTGCCAGGTTGAGGAAGACGAAGAAGAGGATGCAGATGAACTAGGAAAGATAAGGACCGTGCGGGTAAAAAAACACAGGATCCTCCGTCGCCCGGGCGACCGCTGGATGCTGCGTGGCCCGTCTGAGTATGTACCTCCAGTAACTGTGGAGGTGTTGGTACGACGACAGGCCATTCCATTGGATGAAAACGAGGGAATCTATGTCAGGGATATTAAGTCTGGAAAGGTGAGTGACCAGTGTTTCAAATCCCTGTTTCCATGATCATGCTTTCATTGGAATGTATTTAATTCACACTGATAAAATACCTATGCTGTGGCTGTAGACTGTCCACTGAGCGTTTGACTGGTTCACAGTAGCAAGACTGTCACCACTCCCCCAGGACATGCATCAAGCTTTGTTTTGATCCCAGGTTCGTGCCGTTATTGGCCATACATACATGCTGACGCAAGATGAGGAGCTGTGGACCAAGGAGCTACCTCAGAATGTGGAGGCCCTGCTGACCTCCAGCAAGGACCCCTTGGCCGACCGATCGGACCACCATAATGTGGGAGAGACGAAGATCAGAGACAAGACCAGGGTGGTCTCCTACAGGGTACCCCACAACGCTGCCGTACAAGTCTACGATTACCGGGAGAAGAAGGCCAGGTCAGGATATATTCTGAAGCTTAAACTCTTTTGTAGTTTTATTTGAAGGAATATAACATAATGAACAATGTAGCTGTTAACTTCAAACCCTCATTAATTAACACTATTGTGGGGTTGCTCTCTGCCAGTCATTTCAGGTTAAATATTGAATACATTATAATTGATTTAAACCTACACTACAGGTCTAAGTGTTATGGAATTAAAATGGCCTCAATGTAGTCAACTGTAATACTCAACTTAAAAGTATTATAACTATTGTTGGCTTTTTTGGACAGACAGCAATGAGTCTGTGAGTGGGATGAAAATACTGGATCTATACTGGATTCTCAAGGCAGTTGATGTTTATTTAACAGCTTTCAGGTGATCCCAGACACCGGAATCTACCAGACTATGCACGCTAAGTCAGACCAGAGTGATTCAAAGTCTCATAGTAATACTTCAAGCATATATAGTCTAAATTAGAGGGGGTGGGATACCATACCCCCCTTTCTCAGCCAGTAGTACTGGTCCTTTGGTGTGCTCTCATCGTACTGATCATCCGATGTTTGGATATGTTCCCTGGGAACAGAGGTCAGTTTGCAGAGAGCACCTCTGAGCGGTCATGCTCTCCCCAGTCAGGAGAGGGTCGATCTGACCGTTCTCTTTACTGAGTGAGCATCAAACATCAGCAGACAAGACCTCCAAAGAAGCTGACATTATTTACACTGTTCATGAAATTAAGGGTTAGGGCTAACCCGAATCTTCAGGGATATCAGTCTATCAGAATAGGTTTTTATTCGCCATGTAAGTTGCACAAACACAGGATTTACTTTGGCAGAACGGAGCTAACAAAGAACTTATACAGGACTTAAATGAAGTTTAAGTTTATGAAGTAGGTAATAACTATACATGGATAAGCACGAGCGGTTTGGCAGATGGTCAGTGGGAGGCAACGCTGGAGGGTCACACAGGTCTGCATGTGGTAGCCAGCTAGACTACTCTTAGGTATCAGGATGAAGTCCTCAGACTCTTCATCAGACCTGGGGCCTGTACTACGAATTAAGATGTGGCGTTAACCAGGGTTTAACCCGTATTGGGTTGTTTATTCCAGAGAAGAGGTGCTCTGGCGTTTTTTTTGTTGATTTTTGGATACCACCAGCTGAACACCCATGAAAGCCACTTGCAAAACTCCACCCTAATGTGTGCCCATTGATTCCCCTGTCAGAGTGGTGTTTGGCCCAGAGATGGTGATGCTGGGACCAGACGAGCAGTTTACAGTGCTGTCCCTGTCAGGAAATAAGCCCAAGAGGGCCAACGTCATCAAGACCATCTGTCTGCTCCTGGGGCCTGACTTCTTCACGGACATCATCACCATAGAGACAGCAGACCATGCCCGTCTCCAGTTGCAGCTCTCATATAACTGGTAACAGTGTTCATTTATGATAACAGAGTGACAGTGTGTTTAGCGTGTATTTCTGTGTCTATAGTATTTTTATATTCATTCATTCATCCTTATTAATCTGTTAAAGGTATATAAAGTTTCCCCACCCAATATAAAGGCTTCAGACCCATCATTTCACCCAATTAATCTCCTTCCCACAAAAGCAGACGATTGTTTATCTTCAAATCTTCTTTTCTCGATCTCTTTCAGGCATTTTGATATCAAATCTCGAGGTGACCTGGCTGCAGCTGCTGCTCTTTTCTCTGTGCCAGATTTTGTTGGTGACGCATCCAAAGCCATCGCCTCCCGTGTCCGAGGGGCTGTTGCCTCCGTGCAGTTTGACGATTTCCACAAGGTCTGATGTTTAATTGTCAATTTGAATGCGTCCTTTGTGATAATCCTTTATTTCATTTTCGAGGCAGACAAACTTCATAATTCTATGTTTTTTTCTGTTACTATTTCAGCTAAACAGTGTACATCAGTATCTGAATTAAAATGTGATGGAAAATGGGCAATATAATCACAGTAAATGTGCCTATTTTATTGATAACGGCTCATTTCATTCTAGTTAGTCCAGTTTGGTGCGTAACAGCCAAGAAAACACACATCTCAATTATTTTTCATCCTTCCAAGACAGTTTTCACTTCGGGTCTTGATTGGTTTCACTCAAAGTATGTTTCATAATCTGACAACCCGCAATATTAGGGGTCTATCACGTTGCTAAGATCATTGACCTACACTCTTTTTGTAAAACTCTCTTGGAAGTTGCTGTGGATAAAAGTGTCTGCTAAATGAATAATTGTAAATCTAAGAACGTACTGGCGTTCTTCAGATTGATAAAACAGCCATCAGTGTTACTGGTCACTTTTTCTTTTCTAGTGTGGCAGCAACATGCTGCCGTAGTTCATCTCCCAGTTAATGGTGGTCAATAAACAAATCCAGCAATCCAAAATATCGAATACATTCTGCTCCTGTGTACACAGAATTCTAATCGCATCATCTGCTCCGCGGTGTTCGGCTTCGATGACAAACTGGCTGTACGCTCCAGTCTCCGCTTCAGCCAGAACGGTTTGGTTATCAGCAGTGTGGACATTCAGTCAGTAGAGCCTGTGGATCAGCGGACCCGGGATGCCCTGCAGAAGAGTGTCCAGCTGGCCATTGAGATCACTACCAACTCTCAAGAGGCAACTGCACGGTCAGTCATGTCTTCAGTTTTGGTGGTTTGCTCTGTAGCATCTGTATTATTTGTTTCTATGTCTACTTGTGTGTTAGCGTCAGCGCAAACTATTCTATCAGAAATAAAGCAACTAGAGAGGGTGTACGTAAGGCAGGGGTCACCAACCCTGGTCCTCGGGGGCACCTGTCCTGACAGTTTTCGATGTTTCCTTGCTCCAGCACACCTGATTCAAATGAAGGGTCATTATGAGGCTTCCACAGAGCTTGATAACGATCCATTCATTACAATCAGGTGTGCTGGAGCAAGGAAACATTATAATTATAAATCCTCGGATTTACAGAGCTACACATCAGGCCTGAAAAGGGTGTGTAATCAAGTAATTTTGACTTATAAATGAGTAACTGGAGGTATTTTCTTGAACTGCAGCCATGAGGCAGAGCGTCTGGAGCAGGAGGCTCGAGGCCGCCTGGAGAGACAGAAGATCACAGACCAGGCTGAGGCTGAGAAAGCAAGGAAGGAATTGCTGGAGTTGGAAGCCCTCAGGTGACTAAGAACAGGAAGATAGGGTTACTAATGTCATAGCCTGCAAGCCATGATCTCACAGACATGCTACTGCATAACAGGAACTATCAGTGTTCAGCATAGATTAGCCTAAAAACAGCATCAGACACATAGCACGTGTGCACACATTGTGACTAGATGAACCTTTATTTGTCCTCCAGGAGGTGGAAATTGCAGACACACAACAACACAATATATTATTCATATGTTATATATTTTAGTTCGATCAAACCTATCCAGGTGGACAAAGATGCTCCTGTACTATTTGTACCACTTGACATTGAGTACTAACTTGTGGTTCTGTAATATGCAGTGCGGCGGTGGAGAGCACTGGGGCAGCGAAGGCCGAGGCCCAGTCAAGAGCTGAGGCTGCTCGTATCCAGGGAGAGGCAGCCGTGAGCGAGGCCAAACTGAAGGCAGAAGCTCAACATATTGAGGCTGTACGCAATCTACCCCTCCTGTGTGTGTGTGTGTGTGTGTGTGTGTTTAGCTATATGTCTGGATGCTTCTGTTTGTGTGCATTACAACACTGTGTGACGTAAAGGTGTGTAGCGTCTTCTAATCCACGGATAATGTGTGTGTGTGTGTGTAGGAATCAGAGCTGCAGCGGCTGTCTAAGGCACGTGAGCTGGAGTTGCAGTATAAGAAGGAGACGGACCGCCTGGATTTGGAACGGCAGCAGAAGATGGCTGACATTGAAAGCCTCCGGTTCAAACAAATGGTGGAGAGCATAGGAAGTGACACACTCCAGGAGATGGCCAGAGCAGGGCCAGAGCTACAGGTGAGACATGTTAAACCATTAATAAAGTACATTACCAATTACAAATATAGCTGCAAGCAGAAATGCTTGTTCCTCCTCAAAATTGCAAAGTATGGCAAAATAAAAAATTAGCTTGTAAAAGGACAGGAATTGGACAAGATACCAAAATTCATGAATGCTTGATAAACAGGCTCAATGGAGATTCAAACGCAAGAATATCTGTTTGTAAGGCAGCCTGTCCATCTCGTCCACTACATCAACTGTTGAGTTTATAAAGAACAGAAAGCTTAGGTTTGGGACAAAGTTTAAGTGTAATTCAGTCATATTTTGACATCAAGGTGAAATTATGCAATGTACTTCAGCATTATGTAATCTGGAAGCCTGTATGCTACAGGACGTAGAGCATTTAGTATGTTACTGATCATTGCTGAATGTCTTCATTTGATCTGTTAAAAATATAAAGCATAATTTTTGTGTCAATATAATAAAACTAACAATAGGTATTCCTCCTGATTGAGGAACACTAATAACACTTAGATTAATTAAATAGCTTTTCTTCTAATGGAGGAATCCTACATGTTGTGGTAACCTTGATGTAGTTTCGTAAAGCATAATAATGAAATTGAACCACAACATTACTAGACCGTCATGTCTGAAGAGAACACACTCCTCTTTCTGTTCCAGGTCAAACTCCTGCAATCTCTGGGACTCCATTCCACATTGATCACAGATGGCTCCTCCCCCATCAACCTCTTCACCACAGCCAATGGCTTGCTGGGAGCCCTGCAGGGCCAAGGCAAGTAAGGGGAGAAGAACAAGGAAAGGAATATGAAGAAAAGCGAGATTAAAAGATTCCAAAGCAACTCCGACATAACCTCTTGAAGTTCTTTCTCATGTGAAAACATGATAGGTACTCTGTCTAGATTGTAATTAAAAAGGGATTCATGCTTCTTAAATGTACCCTAAATATATGATATTGACAAGCTATATGTAGGACTTAAATACATGCCACTTTAATTTCCAATAAAAACTGAAGAATGTATGCGATCATTGCATCTGTGTTAATTCAGGGATTAATGGTTATCATATTTGGTCTCCAGAGGTTCATACCAATAAACTCCACAAATAAGAGGCAAACACACATGTATGTGTGTATCAAGTCACCTCCAGCACTATTGTTCTAAGTAAATACAATGTAAACAGTAATTATATCACTGATTTGCATGAGGTTTTTATGCTATACCTGCTTCTTGATCAGCCTTGTACCCATTCTGACCGTTTTCTGATTCTACTGCTGTAATTTAGCCTACACGTTTGTGACCGGTTGTCAAAAAGTATATGTGCAGCTGTTTGAAAGGGTGCACAAGCTTCAGACCTATGAGCACAGTAAGCCACTGCACAAGTTAGTTCAAAAGCATGGCCCATTTCTTGCTTTTGCTTGCCTTTACCTGGCCACTTTCCATAGGTCTCCCATTGGAGTTGTAATGACTGGGGTTATTACTTTTGAACACCAGAGGGCAGCAAAAAGCACTCTTACCTGTAAACTAAACCTTTATGCAGTACCCATCAGCAGGTTCTTTACATTTACATTTAGTCATTGAGCAGACACTCTTATCCCAAGCAACTTACAGCAAGTACAGGGACATTCCCCTCCAAAGGAAGTATGGTGAAGTGCCTTGCCCAAGGACACAACTCCATGTCAGCACAGCCAGAGAACCAGGGAACTTCTGATTATTATCCTAACACCCTCACCACTCAGCCACATGACTCCTTCTTTTGTAAATTTAATCAAATAAATATTCGTTTAGAAGACGTAACTCACAGCAAGTACAAGGGTGAACTCACAACTTTCCAATCATGAGGCCAACATCTAAACCTGCTGAGCCACATGACTCCCTAGATTTGATGCCCACTGTTGACTGAGTTTGGTAGTGATTTACTCAAGGTTTGTTAATAAACATTAGAATAATATTGAATGTGAAGAATGTTTAAATTGATTAAATCAGGGGTGTCCAATCCTGGTCCTTGAGGGCCGCTGTCCTGAAGGTTTTCAGGACCTCATGTCGCTTCAGCTTCTGGAATCCCCAGAATCCTAAACCAGGATCCTGTTTGTGGACTTCAACTCATCCGCCTGGTCCAGGACAGGCTCTCCCAGCTGAATGTTCCTGATTGTGATTACACCTGCAGGTGGATCACAGACTTACTGTCTGACAAGAAGCAGTGCATTAAGCTGGGAGCACAAGTCTCTGACTCCCAGTCCATCAGCACCAGATCTCCTCAAGGCTATCTCCCCTCTGCTCTTCTCACTGTACACTAACAGCTGCACCTCCAGTCACCCATCTGTCAAGCTCCTGAAGTTGAAGCAGATGACACTACGCTGATCTGGTTAATCTTTGGTGGGGATGAGTCTGACTACAAGTGGGAAGACAACCTGGTGACCTGGTGTAGCCAGAACAACATTGATCTTAATGCTCTTAAGACAGTGGAGATGGTTGTGGACTTCAGGAAGAATCCAGCTCCACTCACCCCCCATCACCCTGTTCGACTCCCCAGTCAACACTGAGGAGTCCTTCCACTTTCTGGGCACTATCCTCTCCCAGGACCTCAAGTGGGAGCTGAACATCAACTCACTCGTCAACAAAGCACAACAAAGGATGTACTTCCAGCCAAAGACAATGATGGTGCAATTCTACACACCTCCTGCATCGCCATCTGGTACGCTGCTGCCACTGCCAGGGACAAGAGGAGACTGCAGCATATCATCCTAGCTGCAGAAAAGGTGACCTGCATACTTTAAGGATCCTGAGGTGAGTGAGGAAGATTGTGGCCGACTCCTTGGTTTCTTGAAGCATGGATATGGTGATCCATAAACGGGTATACGACAGGAATAATGGTCAAACTAATCTTGTCTCGATCAGATATTGTATCTTAATTATGTGGATGCAATAAAAATACATTTAATATTGTAGCTAAAAGGAACTACAAACGTCAGCATATGAAACCTTAAGCTGTACATGCAAGCACTGTATGATGAATTGGGCCTGAGATTGTGACAACTGGCACAAACATGGAGCCTGTAATGACTTATGTTGTGAACTAAATATCTAGATGTTTATGGGAGTAAGACAATTAAACAGAAAGCCAATACATTAAGATCAACATAAGTGATTGATAATGTAGGAGGCTGTTATGCTACATAATCACATGAATGTACCAAAACATTAGCAGTTAAAAAATATGTATACTGTGTGTGGCACCAATGTTATCACAGGCACTGCACACTATCTTAGTTCAAGTCATCTGTATGTGTGTATCACTGACATAACTTAATCACTGGCTACATAATGGGCACTGTGCACTAGTTTTGAGAATTATGAGAGTAAAGAGTGAAAGGCATATATCTGTTTTTGCTGCTTGAGATTAAATGTTTATGGAGAGACACTATATTGTCTTGTGAAATGCTTGTGATTTGTCCTCTTCTGTACTGTTTCTAAGATGCTGCAGTTGACACTGGCTGGTGAAATGAAAGAAACTAGAGAAGCCTCTGTGGGGAGCAAGGGGGGGCTGACTGTGTTAAGAAAAATCTATCTCATTTGAATTTTAAATCCATATGAATTATTGATACTACCACTGTGGCTGGAAGAAAAGAAAATGAGAAAAAATGGGGGATAAAGTGACTACAGAGTGGGGGATGGAATAAAGGTAAAGAGGGAACAGGGGGAAGAGTAGTGAGATTGAATAATGGGCAAAGGAATACAAGATGTTACACTGCAGTGTAAGTTACAGGTGATTGGAGGTAAAGGGGAAATGAGGCATCCACAAATTGCTGAGAAAGGGAAAAAATAAGACGTCGCTAGACAGATATTGAGATGGAGTGTGGTGCTCATTCAGTACAGACCAGTGCGACAGGGATAAAGGCTTAGAGAAAAGGAGGAGGAGGAGCACTGCAATCCAGACCAAGATAGAAGCGAGAGGGAAGTGCAAAATGCTCAAATCACTGCAATACGAAATAAGAGAAGATAAGATGAGAAAAACCTTTATTTGTCCTCCGAGGGGGGAATTGCAGTTCATATTGAAATATTCTTGAGATTCTGAATACCTTAAATGAGAGACTAAATGTTTTGCAGGCTATCATACTGACGTTTTAATGTGAGTAAAAGCAGAAGGGAGGGGTTTGAAACAAGAGTAGGGGAAAAAATGAAAATCAGGGTCCCATATTACTTTGCATTTAAACAGGTCCAGACTTAAACACTCAAATATGCATAGAGTTCAAAGGATGTTTAAATGAGTCTAGGTTATATCTGTCATTTGTGTGTGTGTGTCTACTGTATGACATGTAATATGGGGGGAATAGCACAGGGATGGGTGTAATTCAATGCATATCTGTCTGCCTGGATTTGGCAGAAGGAGTGAAAGAGCGCAATGTGCCGCAATAGAGGACAAAGTGAGAGATGAGAGGGGGAGAAAGAGGAGGGATCTCCTGGGAAATAGATTTGATGCTGAAATGATGGAAGGATTTTTACAATGACACCAACTTTGCAGAGGCTGTTTTTTAATGGATGTAATATTTATCTTACAGACTAAGGTGGGTCTCCAGTACATGTAGGAAGCTTAGTTGCAGCCCAGATATACATTAGGTTTGGCAAAACAATTATATTTGACTATATTTGAAAGGGATCCTTATGCGAATTGCGAAAAGGAAATCAACGTAAACTTTTCACTTGCCAATTTGAATTGAGTGCATTACCCACACAGCATTGCACACCCCACATCTAATTGTTGTAAAAAGTTCTATTTTGATGACATTCTAATTGAATGTTTATCAGCCCAAAGTGCTGAATTTGCCGGTGAGATATTTTTTATCTGCAAGGCGGAGAGGAAGAAAAACACAAGCCAGAACATTTTAGCCTGTCTCCAAAACTGAACTCCATATAAAAGATTAGTTGAGGGAGCTCAAGTTGACAAACATCAGCCTCAAAACCTTCATGACTTGGCGAATATTTGCTAAGAGAAATGGGACAAAATGTGTGTAAACTGCAAGAAATGTCTGTGATTGCCAGACAGTTTAGCCATCAAGTACTAAGTCATTTTGCTTTTACAACGGGCTCATTTAACTTAAAATGCAAATCAATTTAGAGAAATATTGGCACATTTCTGGAGGTTTTTATTTTACTCCGTCTGTCTATTCAATAAACCATTAAAGTTATAGACTGATCATTTCGTCGTCAGATCGCTAGCAGTGTGAAGTTTTGAACTTTAAAGAGTATTTAAACAAGAGTTCTCTCTTGTGTTAAAATGTTAATGCTTGTCTGAGATATGTGTATAACGTGTGTAGTGAGGGGGTTTACAGCCCTAAAACATCTAATAATTGTTTAAAAAAATATCTGACTACCTCGTGGATTTTGCCTGTTGCTGGTATTTTATATATGCATCTAGATATAGATAAATATACATAGATGTATATATAAAATGTAATACTTGTGCTATTGATAACACCTCAATTATATTACAAGCTACATTCTAGCTAAAATTGTTTAGCATGCAAGGATTGTAGCACTTGGATAAGTGTTGGTTAAACTGCCTCAGAACATAGTAAAGTGTTTAATGAGTTGTTTGCTGGATGCAGTTGTGCCTCTCAGCCAATGAGCAACAGCAGAAATCAAGTCAAACAGACCAGAACAGAAGTGCATTCTGGGATTCTGGGGTGGGAAACATAGACATGTATAACTTCTATGGTGGGAAACCTTCTGGGGGTGTAGAATATTTTGTGCAGATTGCTAATGCTGGAGGTAATAAAGAGCTCAATATTTCTACACCTAAAGTGACTTGGACTGGTGTAACACTGTCACTAAACAACTGTCCTAGTGCACATAACTGTCATTACATTTCATACTTGTGTCAATAAATCCATTTCTTATTTCCTGTTAGTTACTGTGCATCCAATCCTTTCCTTTCTTTCGTTTTGAGTTAATGTGCTGTCATTTCCTGTTTGGGGGAGTGTGTCTTTGTATTTGGGGGGGGGGGGGGGGGAGGTGAGCAAGTTATCAAACTTGGGGGGGGGGGGGGGGGGTGTAATTTGAGTGTGTTTTGCTCTTCAAGACCAACTACTTAGTTTACGAAATGTCCCACAACCAACACAAGATTTGGCGGTCCAAATCATTGCAAACTGCCCCACTGACAATGAATGACTTTCATTGTATCACTAATGGTCTGTTACATCAGGTGTCAAAGGTGAATTGTCCCAGCAAATGATACATTTCTGTCCATTTTGCAAGTACCCCATTCTTGGCATTTACAAAATATGTCCCCATATCCATTAAGTCTGATGCTTGAAATATTTTAATGTGAAATTGTTATAGTAGTATGCAAATAATTCATTTTGATCAAACCTATTCAAGAACAGTCAACATCAGTATAGAATTAATATCAATACATACATCATACCGTGTGGTGCATATATATATATACTTATACTGTATGCTTAAAGCAATCATTTAAGGCATGCACAGGCAAGTCTGCACTAAAGTCTGATTAGAATTATAGCAATACATACCAACACTATTACACTAGTACTGAGTTTGCAGCTCGTTTGTTACCATTTTCATCATTTGCAGCTTTCTCTTCATTTCAAGATGCCGAAAAGATTATATCAAACAGCAGAGTATGTTAAACATAAGATTTAGTTTCATTTATGAGATCAGAAATTGTCAAATAAAAAAACTGTTAAAGAAGAAGAAAGGTTTGTCTTTGAAAAGACAGACTTCAATTGAATAAAAACAAACCTGAGCTAGCAGAAAAGGTGTAAAAAATCCCAAATGATCATGAACTGGTGCTTAATAACTGTCCACTACACATTGTAATGAAATGGAATGAAAACCGTTTTCTGAGTACTACTGTATTGACTCGTAAAAAAATAAATTACAAATCAACAGTCACTATAAATAAATACATTTGGTGGGAAAAAGCAAGGCATTAAATACAGTTCATTTAAATACATTTTTACACAGAGGTATCTACAGTTCTGTGTTTCAAGCAAGCAATTTGTGTTGTAATAAACAATTACTGAAAAACGAAATGAACTTGAAGCCTCATACAAGTTAAGCTAAAACCTTATTTTGTATAATGTGGTTAGTAAACAGACATGCTACATTTTGGTAAGAGTAGTGAAAGGCTGTGGAAGCCATTGCTTTCTGAGACCTCCAACTTCAACATGCACTGTCAGAGTGGCTTGTTCTCCTCTGTTTTGTCGAATGGGAAACCCTCTAGTCTAGCTAGACCAACAAGCCATCCAGGATAAGGTTCTTAAGGTACCATCTTAAGGTAAAGATAAGGGCTTGGGAAACGACCTCATACATCCGATCAACATGCTTGTTTTCCATATGCCAACGGGCAACTTTCGTATAATGTTGTCACAGATCAATTTACTTAATTTCTGCCCCCCAAATTAAAAACAACAAATTTAGGTATTGGTTGGGGTGGTTCCAATTTCAAAATCAGATAGGCTAATAGCTATGGTTTATTGGGGATACATCATTGGTAAGACTACTTGACATTTCTAATAGAAATATTACAGTGACCCCACATAAATGATCAGTAAACAAGTAAATGTTTTGAAACATATTACAACTGTAATATGTCTGATGCATCAGTTTTATGTTGGGTTTAAATTTCCCAGAGTAAACAAGATTATGCGGTAACTGTAACTGATAGGTATGAGTTCATTTGCTTCGGTTTTCAATTTTGCAATGCTTGTGACAAGAGTGCTTATGTCACTTGCCAAAAGATAGCATTGTCCCTTTGGCTTAGTAGACATTCCAATAATGGTACACTGACTATAACACTGACCGTAGTCAGTGTGCCATGAATGTGTGGCAATATTTTCAACTCTGAAAGATGAAAAGATTCTGCTCAAGGAATATTAAAAACACACAGACAAACACTCAGCAGATAAGAACTTATCCTCACCAGAGAAGTATTATACAGCAAAATAATATGCAAAAGGGAAAATGGCTCTAAAGCCATGGTTCCCATGAAGTTCTGTTGTGTTAATCATCTAAAATATGAATACCAGAGATATCAAAACTTTGCAGAGAAAGATGTAAGGCATTGGGAGCGGTATGATGTTTCACTTGGGAGGGGTAAAGATAGATTGTGCTTATTTTGCAGTATTTCTGCATTTGAGCATTATATGTTAAGTTTTGTTAAATGTAGTCTTTCTTAAAGCAGCAGATGCCTGCCTTGAATCATAAGACTAAAAGTCTGTTTCTGTGCTCTGTTCAGAATACATGGATTTAATTAATCCTAAATATCAGTATAAGTACATATAAGTACATTACTTGCAAGAGATATCTGCAAACCCCAACTCTTTCCCTTGCATATTTTCCATCTGCGCCCACCAAAGGACTGCAGTTCAGCCCTCATACGATTTTGCCCTTTCCTATGTTCCTTCCCAAGTTGTCAGCCTTCTTCAGTATACTTGTACACAGCTGCAGTGTGTGTGTGTTGTGTGATTTGTATGTGCATATCTGCATGAGTGCATCTGTGATTGTTTGTGCGTGCATGCCAGTGCATGCGTTATTGGAAGCATTGACTGCAGTCATTGGAAACTACAATACAAAAAAAAAGAATAAAGAATAAATCTCACCTAGGTAATGATAATAAACCACAGTCCCAATTATCATCCAATCATCAATTATAATACAAAGTGCATACCCTTTTTGTTTTACATTGTCATGGTGGATATTGTGATTGGATTAGAAAATCCCGTAAAAGCAGATGTAATTTCCAATGACTCTTCATTCTAGCTTTAGCAGGTTGGAGTAATTCGGAAAGTCTTGTCAAAGAAAACTTTGACTTACATTCCATCTGAAGAGAAGATCTCTACATAAGAATGCATTTGCTCCTGTCAAACCTTCTGCACAACACCTACTTTCTATGTAAAACATGCTGTAGGAGGTAGAGTTAAATGGGTTGTCTGTATCTGACAACATGTACAAGCCTTCCATGCTCGTGCACTAGAGCCGGATAAAAGGACAGAGGGTAGGTTACAGGGGGTAGGTAGAGTCGTGCTTGGATTTTGTACAGTGTACAGTGTCTTGTTAGTTTGCTTGTTGTTTGTGCAGTCTTGCCATCCTGGATGCAGGTTTAATGAAAACCCTCAGGACTTTAATATAACTGATAGAAATAAATGACAAAGTTACAAGTTAGAATTGTACGTATGTGGATCAATTATTTCACTGTAGTTAAATTCTTGTAGTTCAAAACAATTGTTAAAAATACAAATTCATTCATTCATTCATTCATTCAATATGAACAAATTACTTTAAGAAAATTGTCAACAAAGACAGCAAGTGAACAAATAGGTAAAAACAGTCAACCTAAAAGTGCCAAAATAGTGTCACACAAACAATGAACAGTGATTGTCATACTCACATCCCCAATTGAAGATGATAGCTGCTGTAATGACAATAATCCCTCCCACTAAGGATACGATGGATAGTATCATGGCATTACGACCCAAGCGCCGTGCCCCATCAATGTTCCCCTCCTGCAGACTGTTCCGGGACTACAAGATCCGTGTGTAAAGATATTAAAATGTTGTGAAGCCACATAAAATGAACAGTACCTTTCATATCATTTTGTTATGATCATACATGACAAATGTCCGGCTATGGATGAACAACTGTGGCCAATAGTATTGTCAGTTCCACATTTTGTGTTTTGTAAAGTTTGTTGGCTCTGTATTTGTAGATATTTCTTCACGTTTCTTTTGCATACTGGAAAACAATAACATGCTTTATTGCGTACTCAATTTGCTCTTATAATATATTCAGAATTATAGAGAGATTTCACCTGACTAGAACTCGTTGACACTTTACAATGTGCTGATGAAAGGACCTTAGTGAAATGATGTCATTTTTGCTAGGGCCCAATTTTGGTGATAGAGGTCATGTTTTTAGATCAGTGAATCTTTGATTTAAAATGTATTTGATCATTCTGCACAATATGAAACAATGTAAATGAATACCTCAATTGAAGCAGCAAACTTTGCGAATATATAATGTGTGTCACTGTCAATACATTTGGCCTTGAATCTAAATCATACTAACATAGGTGCACTAAGAGTATTGAATTAGCTTCCCAGGAGAGGGTTTCACACGCTTGTTTAACTGCGTTGAGCAAATATTGAAGTTCAATGTTCTGAGGTGGAAAACAATGATAGGTATTCCAAAGCAACTTACCATCACAGAGAAGGTCAGAGCTACGATATTGATGGGCCACAGCGGGCAGAAACAGGACAGGATTGCTAAAATCAGATAGTCTCTGGGTTTGGACCCATCGCCAGGGCCCTCTGACAGCATACTGGGTTTACGACAGAGGGAGGGTCTAGGAGACCCTGCTGAGTGACCCAACGAGCCAGACTGACTGTGCACGTCAGAGCGGCCATTCAGCTGGTGCCCACCTGGCTTGATATGCTGCTGCTTCAGTGGGGAGGAGAGGGAGGATGCAGGGGGGGAGGGATCTGCAGAGGCAGGACAGATGCCATTACCTGCAGGGAAGAGACATTGATACAAAGACATTAGGGGAGACAGGGTTTTACAGATTAAAAAAATTCATTTGTGTAGCAGAAACTTAATTTGTGTTACAGAAACTTAATTTGTGTTACATTAACATTTTGTTGTTACAAAACAGTATTGTGGTAGAAATACTTCACTAACTTCCATCAAAATGATGTTGCCAAATAGGGGCTGTCATGTAGATGAGACAGGGAAGGCATGACATTAAATCAAACTAAATACTTTGTCTGATTTCCCAAATAAGGACACAGTTAGCTAGATGTAGTAAGGGAACACATCACATCACTCCAAAATAAAGTGGATGGGGTGGGGGTTGGGGGGGGGTATTTATTTACTGTTCTCCATCTTGTCGATCACTGCCAGGTGGTCCAGTTCAGCAGCCCTCCCCTGGCCAGAGGGTTCAGAGGTTACAGGTGCTTGGCTTGACTCAGTATGCTGGATGTGATGTTCCTCCCTGGAGTTGGAAGCCATGGCTGAACAGGGGCAACGCTAATTGAGTGAAGAAGTTTTGGCGTTTGGAACGCTGAGTAGGATTTCGAAGTTGAACAAAACTGAAATAGATTTTTTGTAAATAATTGGTTAGTTGAATCACGTTGTTGCTATATTTCTACTTTAATTGCATGGACTGTGCTACTGCACCCAAATCTGCACCCAGATCTTCTCCATCGTCTTTGAATTAATTAATCCAACTAAAAGAAATAACTATTCTCTTTTACTTCGTGAAAAGCCCAAGATATTTCTGTAAATACACGCTACTTTCATAATCGTTTTTGTTTATTAGAAATATCTGGTGTTTCCAAAACCTAACTTCAGACCTCTTTTCTACGTTGCTTAAATTAAATAGTTTTTGTCAATATAATTTTTAGGTTACCTTCAAATCCTGATTACAGATCTATATCTTCAGCAAACTATTCTTGATAACATTGATACAAAGAAACTTGCCATAACTATAACTAGCTTTTAGGCCCTGCTGATGTTGACTATATCCAAGTTACAGCCATTGCTGTGGTTTACCAGAGTCGCAGGATTTTGCATGCTGACGCAGTACTGTAAAAAGAATCTTGGTTTCTAATTGACAGATTTTCATTCATTGTTCTTTCTCTCTCTCTCACACACTCACAAACACAGAGACCTTGTAACACCAACGGAAAAGCCTTATTGGAACATACACACATCTTTAAAATGACACACCCACCATGCAGCCTACATGATTGGGAGGGGAAAAAAACTGAATAAGAGCCAAAGTAGTCTAACGTAAAAAACATAGAATGGACCACCTACCTGATCCTAGTGCTCGATAAGATGCTCTTTTCGGCACATTTTGCTGTAACAGATCACAGATCTTTTATATAACTCAATCTAAAATATTCAGAAGGTGTCACAGTTTCAGCCCAATTATACGTCTGCAGTAGAATTTTGCCAATGCATCAAGCCTACGGTCCTCTTTCTCTTAACACAAAGATATGCAGCACTGTGGGATGTTCAGTCAGCCCTCCCTTCTCGATGCGTGATGGTGAGGGAGGGAGCTGGTGTGGGAGGGGGTGGGGGCGTCGGGGGTGGTCTAGGAAAAGCATCTGCATTGGGATGCTTTCCTTCGCTTTTCCCATTCTCATTTGTTGCAAGGACATTAAACTGAGGATGCAGTGAAATGACCACGGCGACCACCATGTGATCATTTAATATGTGTATCAATATTAAAATATTCACGTCTAATATTTAAAGGGGACAACTTTTACCTCCACAAAAACCTCCCCTCACAAACACACACACACACATTTGCGCTTGAAACACACACGGCATTCCGCACCGTCTACTCAGTAGGTGGGATGCTGTGGCTGCGCCACCTTGTGGACGTCCATTGTACTCATGAATACAGGGCAAACCAATCAGTGTACAACAACAATGTTATACTGGTACTTAGTTAGGTTTGAGGTCAAGCAGTAATAGTTCATAACCTACATACACTTTCTTTAGTAAAGTGTCTCCTTACTGTCAGTAAGTTGTTGCTCTGTCTTTCTGTTCTGTGAATGATTAAAAAGTTTGTTGTAACAAACCAATGAAATGTGGGAATAACAGAAAACAAGGTAAATATGAATCCACCTGTCATTTTCACATTTTAGCTATAGGTAGCCTTACAGAACACTTTTCAACACTCTTGTGTTCTTTCACCCTGGAAGAGGTGGTCATTTGGCACAGGACATTGATCAATATGCAGTCACCCTCCGAAACATTGAACACCTTGCAGCATCTGCATCCAATGCTGATGTTCATCTGCATTGGATGCAGATGCTGCATTGGATGCACATCAGAAATTTCAGGAAAGGCAAAACATTTTAAATGACTTCCTACAAAAGTGACGTGACATTTGAGGTCATTATTGTTATTATTATTTTTTTATTTTTTTATTAATAAATAAATGTAAGAGGTATACTTCTATGCACACCTATCACACCTGCTCAAGGCTTTGTTTTATAAGGTAGTTAGATGGAACCAGTAATCAAATGAATGACATCATTACACCAATACATCAAATTTGGGATGTACAACAACTAAAAGCAAAACTAAAACTATTTATGATCTTCAGTAAAAGACAACTACCTCAATGGACCTTGACATTTCTCCTCCCGGTAAATGCTAAGAGAGGTGATAGCTGCTTTGACTTGTTTCAAACTTGCATAGTTTAGATACTTGTTAGTTTTGTTGGGATAGTTTTAGCAAACATTTTAGTTTAAAAAAAAATCTAACCAGTAATAATACATACAATTGTTTGTTTTTAATTTGTTTAGTTTTTTATTTCTATGGAATAAAAAATGAACAATACAATAGTCTTCATCTATAATATAATATGCAGGTATTGCTTTTTAGTAGTCCAAGTTACTGAAATGTGAGAGCTTTACATTCAGTAGGCACAAATGTGAGAAACTTAAGAAAAAAACGAAAAACAGGCAAATTGAAAACAAAACATGCTACGTGGCAAATTCTGTCATTCTTTTTTTCTATCAACCTTTCAACTATAGAGAATAAATAGTATATGCTAAATATATATATATAATGCTATGTATATATAATTTTAAGATAGTTAACAGTTCCAACAACAGCATGTTGAGTAGAAGAATCATGTTTCTAAGACATGCAGTAGTGCAGTGTATTGATCTGTATTTGGGTTTTGTTTATACATTTCATCTGCAGCTGTCTACTGTTTACTGTATACACCCTGCGCTCAGCTCATCACACCTGGGCAAAGTAACAATCACACAATGACTTTGATCCATAGTGTAACAGTGTTGGATGGTTTATCTAGGGATCTTGTTTTGTTTTCCATTTCCCAGTAAATAAATCAGTGAAGTAGTTCAAGCTCATCTCCACTCTATTTTGGCCAGGTGTGGTGTGACATCATCAGTTCAACTGAGCGGTCTCTTTGTGATGTCCTGCTCCGTCAGGTAGAAGCTGAGGTACCCTCCCAGTGCACTGACCGCCACTCCAGTCATGTGACTCGAACAGCCATCTGCAGGGGGATAGAGGAGGCTTCAATTAAATATGACTGATATATAATTAATACTTGTCCATTTCAATAGGTATGTATTTATGAATTTAACTTGTCAATAGAACTACTAATTTGACACTAGTTACTACTTGTGAGTTTGCTATTGATAAGCGTAAACTGTATAAATGTGTCAGTGTGAATAGATGTTCAGTCCAAGGAGATCTCCACCTATGATTTGTATTTTGGCTCTGGCTCTCTCATGGATTGGGAATCTGTCTCTGTGACTGTTGTAACAAATTACTGCCTGACTGCCACTGTCTGTTTACTTTATTATAGCCAATAATAGATGATCCTCCGGCCTTCGGAGCTGAGAGAGACATAATTGAGACTTAAGCCTGGTATTGTGATGCCATTAATTGTTATTAACATATAATGATCTGTTTTCTCAAAAAAAAAAACTGCAGATTGATAATACTTGATAAAATTCCAGAACTCAACTGAACTTTCTCATCAGTAGTTTTTGTGAAAGTTTATTCAACACACACCTCTCAGTGTTTTCTCTCTCCTCTTCACTCTTCGTTGTGGTTGCAATGACTCCAGCAGCTCCTCTCCAATTACCTGGGAGATCACTCTTTCTGTAGGTCATAGAAAGACTTCATGAAACACTGTCAGTGTACCTCAAACACATCTGAAAACAATGCAATATTTGTCTTTTGATTGAACACTGTTATGTTGGATATTCTTATAAAGCTTGTAAATCTAAATAGCGTTTGACACAAAAAATCCACCACCACACTCACCAATATGATACTATGGCACAAGAAGTGTTGATAGCTGTTAATCATGACGGCAATATGGTCCCCTACCCCAATACATACATAGAACTAACATGTTTTAACGTTTACAAATTCCAGTTGACAAGCTGCATTTACCATCTTTCCCAAAACATCCCACTTCCTGGTCTTGGAAACTCAGAATATGCTTCAGCCAATCAGGTTTGTAGAAGTCAGAGAAGCCAGCCAATCCACACAGAAGTACTGTGAATGAAGATTAAATATAACAACACACTTTTAGGCATGAGAAATACATATGCAACACAACTATTTATGTAGAATAGGTTCTCTTCCTGCAAGTAGAACCATTGTTTTCCCTTGGCATTTAAACCCAAACTATTCTCTTGGTTTTTATAGCATTTTTCGAAACACTTACTGTTTTCGATAAAGATGTCCTGGCTTTGGTCAGTGAAGCTATTCTTGATAATGTCCTGATTGCTCTTCATCATGTTGGAGCAGAAGATCCTCTGGTAGCCTTGCTCTGTCAGGTTGACGCGTGATGGCCGCATATCTCCCTTCAACATGTTTGAGCAGCCTTTCTGAGTAACGAGAAGACAAAACAAGGAAAGAAAAGGAAAAGGAAAATTTGTGAGTTCAAATAAAAACAAGTTTTTAGGACTACTACAGGACTACTAAATCTGAATAGCTTGAGATGGGTTGGGAAAAATGCATCATGCACACTAATGTGGGAGATTCTCATTTGGAACCAATTCTAAACTTTGCAAGATTCTAGTGTGGGTGAGATTCTAATGTAGGCATCTCACCATGGACCCAATCATGAAATAGAGGAGCTGGTGGGAGAGGGAGTAGTGAGGGCAACCAAAGCGTGTCATTGTATCTCGGCAGGACTTGGTCACAATGCAGGGAGTCCCGTTGTTTTTCCTGTCCACAAAAAAAGAAGATGCAAATCAGTCTGAGATTAATCTTCTTGGGTTAATATTCACTCTTTCTTGGCCCTTGTGAAAGTGGATGGCATTTGATGACATATAGCTGTCTGAAGCTCCTATTGTACAATGTTCTTGGCATGAAGCGACATGTCATAATTTGCCAGTTGCTGCTGCTGTGTGTGTGTGTGTGTACAGGCTTGTGTGTGTAAGTCTGTGTTTGTATATGTTGGGAGGTGTTTAAATCTAAGAGGGGAGTGCAAGACATATATGGAAGTGCTGTGTGTGTTTACCATGTGCCAAGGAGCAGCGTCATGCATTTGTCGCTGAGCTGTTCATCATAACACTCCATGGGTCTGGTGGACTGGTAGGCCAGGGTGGCGTCTGTGGAGCTCCACTCATGTGGCACTACCCAGAACTTCCAGGTCAGCAAGGGCTGAAACTCTGCATGAGTAACCAAGAGAATTAACAACTATAACCTAGCCTAGTGTTTCTCAACTGGTGTAACCTCAGGACCAACTTTTGGGTTCGGTAACTTTTATAAATAAAAGCTGTATTTGTTAATGGAGCCGAATCACACGTCCGCAACCCTCCGAACACCGGCTCACAACCCACTTTTTGACCGCAACCAACCAGTTGAGAAACACTCTAAACCAGGATTATTATTACTGCAGAAAGTGCCCCTGTATAAATCTGCTGTGCCCCTGTGAAATCAAAAGTTTGAGTTTTAACAATTAAAGTTATTAGTCAGAGCATTCCCTGCAGCATGCTGATATAATCTAGCTCTAGCACACCTGACTGTAATGAATGTGTTATCAAGATCTGTGGAAGCCTGTGACCATTCAGGTATAGAGCATACCTAACATCTAAAACCTTCAGGACAGTGGCCCCTGAGGTCCAGGATTTGACACCCCTGACTTTATGCCCCTCATCGTAGCCAGATGAATAACTTTTAAATATTCAGAGTTAATTTGAAACTTCTCTGTAAAGTTGTTTTAAGAGGTTGACAAAAACAGTTCCAGATCCCTGATGTCAGAAGTCAAAGCCTATTTCAGCATATTCAAAATAAGGTTGTCGTGTATTATTACCTCGGTAGTATTTTGGATCGTTTTCTGCTAGTGCAGAGACTCCCTCCTGGAGACTCTGATCCAGGCGCCTGACCAGGGCTGCTGCTGCGGTGCGCTGAGCCCAGCTGACCGGGTCTGTGTGCGGCCATGTCCGGACTGCCTCCTTCAGTTCAGCTGGCGGAACCACATGGATATACCGCAAAAGAGAATGGGAGTATTACCAAAATAAAAACACTGTTAAAAACAGGGCCTATAACATACATTATATTAATATAATATAATAACATATTATGTAATATTACCTTTACTTTCTTAATGTGGACAAGTTCATGCAACATTAAAATAAACAAAACTGTTGCTTCTAATTAACATAGCCATAAAAGTAAACATCTACCCGCAGGATCCTAGCAAATATGCGGTGTTGCTTATAGCGCAGAGCCAAATACAGTCCAGCAATCCCACAATGAAATGAAAGATAGGCGTATATTATAATAAGACTGAGAAATAATTAATATATACCTTCTTAACATTATTTAACTTACCCTGCAATATTAAGTAGCCAACCACTCCGTCGAGATTTATATTTTGGTTTTCATTTTCCAGGAACAATACGCCCTTGGCTAGACTGCTGAGGATGTCATCAATAACCTCTTCATGCGACGCAGTGGCTGAAATAAGAGCAAATACTGCCACTAGGTATAACCTTGTCATGTTTTAACAAGATTCTGTCATCAATATAAGAGCTGCCACTTCGAAAAGTGGGATTGAAAAGGAGACTTTTACAGGCTAAGCGTGTGTCTGTGGGTTAGAATAAACCCTAGCCTGTCACGTGAGCTCGCATGCACTGAGGGGGTAACATTATGCAGATTTTCATGAATTAAAAGAAATATCTGCATGGTTAATGTATTGTGAATTAGGTTTGTCATTACGTGACATTAAGTTCCAGAGGTGTCTGTCTACTAGAATATAAATTATGTGTATAGGCTATCTATACTTTACCGGAGTCATTTTCACTTTTTCAAACGACTTTTTACTTCTACTGTTTCACGCAGTTATCTGTATACTTTCTACTCCTTAAATATTTTAATAGCATCCTAACTCTTATTTCTGTTTTTGTTTTCAAACAGTTGTTGTGCCATCAGATGCAGGGCTGCCATCATAGGTACCCCTTCGGTGGGGGAGCGCGCGCAAACCAATTGAAACTACAAAGTGAAGAATTTCGTTTTGCCATAGCAATCAAACGGAGACAGTCTGACTACAGGTGGGAAGTTGACAACCTGGTGACCTGGTGTAGCCAGAACAACATTGAGCTAAACGCTCTTAACACAGTGGAGATGGTTGAGAACTTCAGGAAGGATCCAGCGCCACTCCCCCCCATTACCCTGTGCTATTTCCCAGCCAACACTGTGGAGTCCTTCTGCTGCCTGGGCACTATACTCTCCCAGGGTCTAAAGCATAGACATTAGAAAGAATAGAAAATCTTTATACATGTCTATGGTCTAAAGTGGGAACTGAACCAGCTCCTTCATCAAGAACGCACTAAAGTGGACGTGCTTCCTGTGGCAGCTGAAGACATTCAACTTGCAAAGACAATGATGGTGCAATTCTACACTGCCATCATTGAGTCCATCCTCACTTCCTCAATCACCACCTGGTATGCTGCTGTTTCAGTTTTTTCAGATCTAGTTCCAAATACCAGAAGCATTTCCCTTTCCCTTGCTTATGGAGACCCTGTTCCAGAGGATCAGGATTCAATTCAAGAATAGAAAATCTGCAAAAGGCTTTTTTGAGTACATACGGGTTATAGTACACCACACATCATCTAAACTTTTCTAAAGAATTGTTCCTTTTTTTCCAGAGTGGGCATTGCGGAGGACATTCCTATAAACCAGGGAACCAACCACCTTTATATCCACGGTAATAAGAGATGCATATTGCCTACTGAGCTCAGGCTCAAAAAATTCAAGAACAGCATTTTGCTCAACCTAACAAAAGCAACTCACGAGAAATCAAAACTTTTATTTGATGATTTTTCTTACTTTGTCACAACATTCGCTGCCATTGTTTTCTTTAAGATCCCTGAAAGTATGTACATATTAAAGAATAGAAAGCATTCTAAAACCTCTGTGGAAGAATGCATGGCAAAATGTAATTTAAATAGCTTTTCCTCACTTTGACCTTACATGACAATGTAATCTAGTGTTGTTTTGATGGAAAGAGCAATCATCCAGAATAATCTTTTTCATATGCCTCATCACAGTTCCTTGCATTATAACTTTGTTTTCATCCATTTCTCATGCTTCCTTCATTACTTCTTCTTGTTCTCTTTACAGGCCACCACATAGCGCTGCGCCACATTCAGGGGTGGGGAGTACCCATCTGCATAGGACGTGTCCTCAAACAAGACAGAGTAGTCGTCCTGGGGCTGGAACAAGACGTAAAAAGGTTATGATAAGTAGAACAATCACTGCTTCAATTTAAAAATACATTCAAAGTTGAGGCAGAAACACCAACTGAACTGTATGCCTATGCCAGTGTTTTTACATTAGAGAAGTTGTAATTCAAGTTAGTTGAATATGTGGACAATCTAAACTCTAATTTCTTACATAAACAATAGTATTTTTCAAAATCAAACATTGAATTCTTAATTGAAACCTTTGTTTAAAGTGCATAAGATCATTCATGTATCAAATGTAATTTCTTAAATGTGCACGCAGCAAATTGGAAGTTAATCAGTATTATTGTAAAGAAAACACGCTTCAACAGAGCACGAACCACTTGAAACTACAAAGTGAAGAATTTCGTTTTGCCATAGCAATCAAACGGAGACAGTCTGACTACAGGTGGGAAGTTGACAACCTGGTGACCTGGTGTAGCCAGAACAACATTGAGCTAAACGCTCTTAACACAGTGGAAATGGTTATGAACTTCAGGAAGTTTAGACAAAATAGAAAACTATCATTTTGAAACGGACTTTCAGAATGACTGGACTGCAAATGTGTTCTCAAGTTTGATGTTATGTAGTGTTGTAAATGGTTTCTTACACACACAAAATAATACTAATCTTAAAAGTGGTCTCTTGGCTTCTGGAGTAGGCCTATCCATGGCTAGATTGTTGACAAAACCAACATAATTTGTAAGGTGTGTAAGGAATCACTGATATATATCATACATACAACTATACATACAAATATAAATACATACACACACTCTTCTCATTTCAAGACTTTTGTCTTTTGTTAAACGATCCTCTCTGACTCCTCTTTGACCCATTTTTTAAACTAACAACGCAGATGTTCTGCATTTAATAGGTTGAATTGTATAACAGAAAACAAACCATATCAGTTACGTCATCTTGTCTCGCACGCCTCCCAACACACCAACATTTTTTGGGGCAATTATTTTATTTCACAAACTGTATTTGACAGCCCTATTAGAGACTAAATATATGTTATGGTCCTCTTCCTTCCCCTAGTGTGACTCACCCTGTGCGGGGGGGTGTGGATGAGTGCTCGGTAGAAGCAGGTGGTCTGGGGATAGAGGGCAAGCACCAACTGGTCTTTGCCGAACAGGGCTTCAGGGTCCGTCTCTGGGTTTGCCTTCCACTGGGGCAAAGGAATGATGCGCCGTCTACTCAAAGTGTGCCTCCTGGCTCAGTGAAAACAGACACAAGAGATGAAAGGGAGATCAAGTAAAATGAGGGAAACAAGATAAAAGTGTGGAAAAGGATAATTAATAGGAGAAAACCAAAGAATATAGACAACAAAAAGTTACAATAAAAAAAAAGAGGAGGGAGGAGAAAACAGGGGAAAAGCTGTATTGAAAAGTCATTATTTATCATGGAAAGTAGTAGTAATAGTAGGGAAAAGACATACAGCACATCTAATAGAAAGGACACTCACTCTTTCCCCTCTTCATCAATATCATCCACTTCATACCTTGAAGAGATACCAGAATACAAATTATAAGCATGTAAAGTAATATTATTGGTTATCTCCTATCACTGAGATGTATAGAACATGAATGAATGCATGAATGAATGGGTGTGATTCAAATTTGCAGGTAATTGGCTGAAAATTACTTGTTGGTGGAGTGACTGTAGCTGACCACTTCAGCCAGGATCCACTGTTCGTCTCCGTCAACAGCCTTGACCCGTGCTGCCACCTTGTCCCCCTGCTTCGCCACGTAGTCACTGCTGGCTGGGATGGCCCCACACAGGGGAGGGGGGCTGGGAGAGAAGGAGGAAATAGGGTAAAGGAGAAGAATGGACAAAGTTGTAGGCAAAATAATGAATAAGGAAGAAAATGTGAATGAAGTGTAGATCATCTGCAGGTCTACTAAATGACACTGTAACCACTGGCCTCATACTACTATGATTACATGTAGTTTTTATAATATATTTAACACACTGAATAAGAACATGTAGAGCCATAGTCAGTATAAGGTTTAAGCTACCTGTCTCCAGGCTTGCCAATCCACAAAGGGAGTGTCATGGCCGACTGCTGGAGTAGGGTCATGAGCACGCCTCTCCTCATCGTCTTCCTTGGAGGGTCATGATCACTGTACACACCTGCCATTTTGGCAGCTGTAGTGTGCAAGAGTGAGAAAGAGGGAAAAAATACATTAAATTCAACATTAATAATGGTTTTCAAATCACCTAGCTTTTATCAACATGAAATGCAAAACTTACCTATTCTTCTCTCCTCCAACAATGATTTGATCTCTGCAATTTTTTCAAGAGCATGGCGTAGAATACTGTAAAGAAATATTATAAGGAGGGCTTTAAGATTAAAGGTAGGAAAGGTACATTTTGCAAACCTAACAATTTTAGTTCCAATTCAAAAGTACTAAAACCAAAATATCCCACCCCCTTCCCTCCGCCAGTCCTCCAAAACACATAAATGTGTAGCCTGACCCCTGTAGGTAGACAAACAAATTGCCTTTCCAATCTTTGCATTAGGCCTGAATACCATCCAATCATTAGCACTAATTAACAATATTACATATCCCTAGTTTTAATACACTGTATAGGGTCTGGTGCGCACCTGCACTCTGCCTCAGCATCCGCCTTTGCTGTAGTGTAAAGGCCCCTTAGCTTTGTCCGGTAATAAGGAGAGGCTGAGAAATATGGATATAAACAACATTCAAGGAAAGTACAGCGCAGTACTGGATTCAGTTTACAACTTGTAGGAAATCATCACTGTCATGTGGCCATGGAAAACCACTTGGTACAAGTTATATACAATGTATACAAATTATGATATGCAACATAGCAACAACCACCACAACAAAAATAGCTACAAGATGGGGAAAATGGAAACGTACTTTTATTTTCCGTCTGCATCCTTTCGTGTGTTTTCTGAATATTGAGCAGATTGTGTTCACTACGTGACCGCTCCTCCTAAAAGAGAGGAGAGCAGTGTAAAGTCTCCAAGTTTTCCCATCTGCAGTTTATAACCACAGATATGATTGTATACATTTTATACACAAATCTCAGATTTTAATTTGTAGAGGGCATTACAAATAAATGATTTTCTACTGAATGATTTTGAGTACAGTGAATTTATCTTGCTTGGCGGCTAAATAGGAAATGTGTAAAAACAATAAAAACAAATGCAGAGTAACTCGCTTCGGTCTCAGCTCCTTGTGTACAGGCCTGTGCTCCTCTCTGTCCTCTGACCTAAAAGCTCTTTTCTCCTTCAGGTGAGTTACTAATCCACGGCAAAACACCACACCATTTTGGAGGGCACAGTGTTTTCTAAACAGAAGTTCATGAAGTGAACGGTGTTCTGGCTCAGTAATGTAAATGGAATTTGCATAAATCTGACACAGGTTCAGCTGCTCTGTTTACTTCTTTGGGATAATTGTTATTCCAAATGGACTGCTGTTGTAAATGCAGTGTTCTAGGTTGTACATAATCATTTCCATAATCATCCCAAGGGAACAAACACTTGACAGGTGTGCCAGATGTCTGTCTATAAGAAGATTCATGTAAGGTTTGACACTAAATTATTAAATTTGCATTAAAGTCTTGAAAACCTGGGACAATTTAAAACAGGATTTGCTATAAAGCTGTTGCTGAAATATGTTTTGGATGTTTCCTTGCACACCTGAATCTACCGAATGGTCCTTATCAGGCTTCCACAGCTTCCATTGATTAGAAACAAGTTTTCATCACGGAAACAACTCAACCTTTCAGGCCAGTGGCCCCTGAGGACCAGGATCTGACATGTTCTGAAAGGACTTGGATTTATAAGACTCCTAAGGGAGAAATTCACCTGTGCACTCGGCTCACCTGTGTCTGCTTGATAAGTTGATGCAGCTCCGTTAAATGCTCGGCTATTTTAGTATCTGCCGACATGCTGCCTGTGGATGACAAGCAAACTCTCTTAAAGTACAATTCAGAAATAACCTTGGTTATAAGCCAGTTCTACAGTAGGTTTAACACAATACGACAAGAGCTAGCTATCATTTTCATTTATAGACAGCCTATACTATAGGCTATAGTACAATATGAACTGTGTCAAGCGTTTCAAAGATAACTATAGAGCGAGCTTGGTGATAACTAGTTAACAGTGCTGTCATATCAGTCGGGTATGCGAATGATAAATGTTACAATTAACGGGAGATATGAGAGATGTTTAGTGTGATTTTGCTGTAATCTAGCTAGCCTGGCTAGCTCTAACTCTACTACTTTAGTCTACTATACTACTGTACTGGAGCAACTATAATGCGTTATGTTGAGTATAATGTGTGGTTTAAATAACAACGGCTGGATGTGAAAATCAATACTACACAAAGATAGACTGGAGTATTTATATCTACCGAACACGATTCCTATTATTCCTTCGTCTCACGTTTTTGCTTTTGGTTCTTAGCGATTTAGCTTGTTAGCTTCATTCGATTCTCAATGCCTTAGTACAGATCATCACCGGGGACAAACAGAACCGTCATATAACAAGTTAATCTAGGTTTAAACGCATTTTAAAACCTCAAGACAACTGTGATTTTGTGGGGGAAAGCCTTACAAGCCATTTCTTTAATACCTTTTTTAATTCAAGTTTTAAAACAGATATACTTTTTTGTCATAGGTTATCATTAATTCCCAATGATATGGTATCTTTGAGTAGCGTAAGCATGGCAAATATGCAGTCAACAGAATTAGGAAAAAGCAAGAATAATCGACATTTGTGCTAAATGAGAGATTGGGCCCCCGTACAATAACAACTGTGTCGAAGAACTAACAATATATATTGCATTGCATTTTTTTGTGTTGACACAACATGAATGTGTGTCTGGGTGGGGTGAGGGAGCAAAGGGTGGAGGTGATAATGGCAGTTAATATTCAAGCATGATACGGAGAGAAAAAAATACCTACGTGTCCGACAAAGATAAGCACTGTCTCATCCTGAAAGCAAAACTGTGTGAAGTATCTACAAGCAACATTAGGACATGTCTGGCAGGAGCTTAAATGGGCCAGTTAATAATTAAGCATATGTGTACTGCACAGAACTGCTGAGTCTGCAAAGTCCATCCAAAATGCAAAAGGAGGGGATACTAAGTTCTCAAGTTACAGTAAAGGAATAAATTAGAAATGTATTTAAGTTACAAATGATAAAAGCAAAATAATTATTTGGGTAAGAAAGGGACAGTGCAGGAAAAAAATGTAGTGGGTGGAAATTAGAGAAAGAATTTCCCATATGGCAGGATAAGCCTTTCAATTTTTGCACTGATTTAACTTAATGGCTAGTTTCAGTTACATTAATAAAGGATGCTAACTGAAGTATGCCAAAAGCTTTTATTATTTTCTGAAATGGTCACAAACAATGAGTTCATGTAGCAAAATATTCAATAGAAAAACAGGAAACAAATTGTTATCATTTATCAGTGTATTACATTTATTCATTTCATGAATAAATGTTCAGCCCCCTATAGTATTAGTACTATATCATGTATCACATCAGTACTACCGTATATCATGGTTAAAACAATCCACAATAGATCCAAAATAGTAAAATAACACATTTAGAGTCACCTCCCAGTCACTAGAATGACAGTAATGTCAGCAACAACATATTTTATTCAAAAAACATTATCAATGCTCTAGCCACTCACTTTTACAATGATGCATGCACCATTATCAGCCATGTTTTTATAATTAACATACACTTAGTAGGGATCACTGTCAAATCTGATAAAGATCTAATCTAAAAGACAGGGATGAATTAGGTCAGAGTACACAGTGACACGTTGTTTATGAACCACAGGTGCTGATAGGAGTGATCTGTTAGAAAACATCTACAATCTAATCCAAGGTTCAAGGCAGTGGCAGTGGTGAGCAGGGTGGGGAGTTTCTGTGGCACCAATCCACCAATTTATAATGTAACTGTTGAAAAAGAAATAGCCTACGTTGATAATTGTACCTGGAAAATACACTTTTTTGTAGCACATGCTTAGAAGAAGTTGTTTGTGTAGTGGTGTTTACAGAAAACAACTCACCAATTCAGCAGATTTTGTGTTGGAGTTGCTTAAAAATGCAATAATTGTACTATATAAATAAACATAACAGGATGCTCTGATGATAATATAAGAGTGCATGGACCAGAAGGAGCCATTCCAAACTTTCAAAGTTTCAAACTTTCAAAGTGAACAGAACATGTGACACAAAGGACAAAAACACTCTAAACCTGCCACGTGTGACTTATAACTAGAGAGACTTTTATCTGGTTGGCATTGCCAGTACATCAAATATTTACAAATTATGATGCAATATTTACAGTAGCCTGTACTTTCAGGCCAATTACTAGTGAGAGGCGGAGCATCCACTATAAAAACACACCAAAACATTCAGAAAACACAAACCCGACAGAGAGCGTATAGAGTTTCAGTTACTTTTCTTGATCGATTGTTGTAAATTGATTGAAGCATTTTTTAAGTTGTTGTATCTTGTAAGAACCACCATGAGCTTTGTGGATGTGAAGAACATTGAGCCTACCACGTTTGAAGATAGTTACTACGACGAATATGAATATTACAACCTGACAGACAAATACACGGGTAATTACTGAAACTCCAGATCAAGGCGGTATCATGTCAGGGAGACTTTTGGGTTTCCCCAACAGCTCAACGTGCTGCATAGACACTTAATGGCGGATATGTAACAGTAGAGTCTACTGTGCCACAAGTACATTTTCATCATTGTTTATTCACAGGTGGCGCTGCTCGCAAGGGGAGGACGAAGAAAGAAGCCAGTGACAACACGAACAGGCCCAACCCTGGAGGACATGAGCGCAAGATCACTGAGAAGCTGCAGAACGCAGAGAAGAAAGCCAAAGACTGAGGCTGTGGAGGTAACTGTACTCTGATCTTCATACAATATTATTTTTTTATGAAGCATCTGTTTTAAACAGCATATTCCCAACCCTTTAGCTACATGCCAAATGTTTGTGATCTCTTTGTGTTCATATGTGTATGTTTTATGTGTTGTAAACTTTTAACACTGATGCAGTATTGTGTTTTTATTCCAATTGATTTGTTTACTGAAACTTTTCAGAGATGAGTAACAGAAAGCATGTTTAGGATGTGATATATTAGGATATCATTTAAATCCTGGCTTTTTAAAATCTATTTTCCAGGGCAAATTGGATGGCTAAAACTGGCAATCGACCATAGCCGAGTTGGTGACAAAGTGAGATGAGCAGACAGCAGCAGCCTAACTCCAGTCAGCAGAGAAACATGCTGTTACTGTCAGGATGACCAGCTTCTACTTAGGGATCAGTAGACCTCATCAAGAGAAGCACATGGTATATGGTCTTGTGGTGTCCATACATCAGGTGTCTGTCTGCCTGTGATGTGGACCCTCGACCAAGACATCTTTGATGTAAACCACCTGTTTGTGGTCGTCTAGGCCTCCTCAAACAGTGGGCTGAATGATGGTGGTGGAAATGGTGAAAGTGTTTTGACATAAATTGACAATAACTATCATTTGATTTTTTTTATTGAACGTATGTTTCTAAATCCACATTCTATAATAAACATGTTTGAATAAAAAGAACACAGAAGTTATGTTGTATTGCTATTATCTCACAACATAATAACAAAATAGATTCTGATTTCCTCAATACTTCATGATCATAGATTCACTATCATGAGTTGTGTTTTTGCACTGCTGTTTCGTTTGAAACTGGTAATTTCTTGTTTTGTTGGGTTTGGTAGGAATGCATTTGGTTTCCTTTGCAGCAGAAATACAGAACATACAATACAAAACACAGTGTGCACCACATCACATCTGACTCACATCACCTACCCACTTTCCTACTACATCTCCATGCCACAGCTAAATTAATCTGAATCTGATGGACAGGTTTGGTGGACCCCATGTGGACCAGCCCATGGCCATTGTAGCAGAACTGGGACAGCTGCCTAACTCAATTGTAAGTGAAACCCTTTGTGATGGTCCTCTGTCTCACTCCACCTTCCTGTGGCAGTGAGCATTACTGCAGAAAGCTTTTTGTTTAGCCAATAGATCACACATCCTTGCCCTCACACCACCATGGTGAGCAAGCCCTGAGAGTTTAGAGTGTTCCATACCTTAAAAATTTGCTTAATGTTGGTCCGGAAAACTTTGCTGAGAAGTCTGATAATCCTGTAGGTTGAGTTGTCTGATGTGGAGGAGGAGGTGGAGAAAGAGCTGGAGCAAGAGCTGAATGTTATTGAAGAGAAGGAGGGCCCTGTGGTTGACGCTCAGAACAAAAGGTGCATTACCAGTTCAGTGTAGAGAGAAAGGGTTTATACTGTCCACAACTCCAGCAAGAGGTGGAGTCCAGACTCCTGGATCGCTTCCCCTGTTGTCCTGTCTTTAGAGGACACAACCACGTTACAACCATCTAAACCACGTTCTCAGTTGTTTTCCACTGTGACTCTTCTTTTCCTGCTCCTGCGCTCCCTCACTTCCTGTGCCTTTGTCTCTGTCTCCAGCTGGTGGCGTCAGCAGGCTAAGCGCCTGTGGAAGGGGCTCAAGCGTGTGGGCACCTTCTGCCTGGGTGTGATACTCTCCCTGGGGGTGATGGCCTGCATGGGGCCTCTGTTCGACCTCCGTACGATCCATCCTGGCAACAGTGACATCATGGGGACCTCGGCTCACTACCTGATGCACCCTTATTGCACATGCCACAACTTTGGCATGCCAACTCTGTAGCAACCAGTGTGTTTTACCCCTCATACTTCCCCTCTCCCAGCTCTCCTCATCACCCCCCCCTCTCTCTCCTGCCCCTTTACATCCCAATGTATTAGAAATAAACATAGCCTTTAAATTCAAGGGGAGCAGTGTCTCTTTTCACATTTGTGTAAACTGCATATGTATGAAAAACTTCAATTGGAAATAAGCAGTCTTTTTCTCAAAACTGTGTTAGTCCACGTTTTTCCTTGCAATGCTGCATGGACATAAGCGCTTCACTTATTGACTGTCAGGAGGTAGGCGCAAACTTGGCCAGCTTTGATCTTGACCACACCCTCTATTGAGTTCATCTGTCCGTTTGACCTGTGTGACAGAATGGGTACTTACGGTATTTCTTCATCACTCTAATGGAGTGTGAATGAATGCCACAGGAAGGTGGAGACTCACTTTAAAATGCTTTACAAAATATCCAGTTGCTGACTTTGAAAATAAGTTTTTAGGCTCACTGAAAAGAGCATTAAACAAACTAAAGGAAATGTAAATTAAAATTAGAAAATGAAACCAACCCTGTAGTTGTGCACTTCACCTACCTCACTACCGTCACAAGATTTACATGAGCTTCAAAGAAAAGGCACAAAAGTTTGTCGATTAGCCAAATGTTTACTGAAATGATTTGCTGATGTTTCGCATTCAACATAATATTTACAATATCTGTAGCAAAGTAATTGTCCATCCGAAAGGTGTGCATGAAAGTTGTTGTGAACAAGCAATAAAACAGTGACGCAATGGAATGAAGGACTTGACAGTGAACATCATTGTTGAAGTATAACTTTATACACAAGCTGATTATTGAAATGAGTGTACATATGTTCGTAGGACATTCTGCAGCCCTTTGTCATAGCACCCCCTTCCTCCCCACTTCACCCTCCATCACTTTCTGATGGAAGACTCTCTCGTTTCCTCGCTGAGCCCGGCCTTCTCTCCCATGAGGACTGTGGGCTATGCCCCTACTCCTCTCCCCTCGTCCAGCCCTGGGGTGCTGGTGGTGGTATTGGTAAAGGCCCTCAGGAACATCCCATTGGTCAGTTCCTCTAAAATGCCTCTCCTGCCATTGGCCGTGCTGTTGACCCACACGAGGTCCCCATCTCTTCCCACGATTACCACGTCCCCTCTCAGAGTTTTGAGCACCTTTTTGGCAATCTGTTTTTGAATCATCTAGACTCGATTTGTTGCTGGAATGTCCAATTCCAGATTCCGGAACATCTTGTTGGTTTAAGACTACGCAGCCCTCCCCTTTCGCCTTCATTGATTGGGTTGGCTGCGAGTTGACTGGTTTCTGATGGCTTGGGATATCCTGAGGCTTTACTGTTGGTGGTGCATCAGAACAATAGGCAGGAGGATTGTGGTCAGGTTTCACTGATGACAGGGTGAGTTTTTCCAGGTGCTCCGTGGGAGGAGCAGGTATCCAATGATGAGGCCTCCCTCGTCCTGCTCTCCTGAACCCTCTCGATTGACCCTGTCGCCTGTGACCTGGACCGCTCCTGCGATGTGATTGGCCAGAGTGCTGATGATCTTGAGTGGCACTTGTTTGATTTGTAAGAGCAGAAGGATGAGAGGGCAGAGATTGGCTCAGGGTAACATCAATTTCTGTGCTATCCCTTCCATCAGGATGAGGCTGTAGAAGACAAAAAAGTGATGTGGGAGACGGATTTCCTATGTTAAACACAATCTGAAGATAACTTTTTACTCACAAGAAACTTCAGGTTTACTTACAAAAGAGACGTCTCAAACATTTCCCCCTACCTCATTAATATGTATGAGGAAGCGGTTAGACTCCGCCTCCGGGTCAATAATGCCACCCTTGGCCTTCTGTCGTTCCAAAAGCGTTTGATATTCCTGCCACTTCTTCCGAAACTCCACTCCAAGCATCGCTTCCTCCATCTGATTTGAAGACATTCAGTCAACAAGCTTGAGCTTGAACAATCTCATCAAAATAGCTAAATACTGTGATTATTTTTGCTTAGGCAATGTGTTAGTGTTTGAGTACAAGATGCAGATTCTGAGACGATCTGTCTGCGTTTGCAAAACAACAGACAGCAATACAAATGTTATTCATGATTCACCTTTGGAAAGCATGGAGCTGGAGACATCTGAAGCTGGTCAACATCATAAGTGAAAGGCTCTCTACACACTGGACAAACAACCGTTAGCTCCTACAAGAGGGGAAAAAACAGGGAGAATTCTCAATTTCACAAGTACACTGCATTGTACAGCCATGCAGTAGGTCTATATTTAATCAATGTCATGTCTATTATGCACACCACCACCTGTTAAGAAAACATTCCTGCAGCCAATGGAAATCTGAACTTTAAGCTTTGTTTATTTTTAGCAATATGTTTATGTATTGTTCAAATGACAAGTTCCTACTGTTAGTAATTTTTCTTTGTTATTTCATCATGTTTGTTAACATCAACGGTTGTTTCGACAGAAAGAGAGACAGGAGGTAAATTGAACATTGCACTAATTTAGGATTAGATTGGTTATTTTGGAGGTTGGGACCAGAGTGCACCAAGCGCCCCCCCGGTCTGTGGAACTGGACCTGAGGCAGGATATCCGGTTGACTCACCTCATCCAACCTTTCCCTGGATTTATCTTCCTCCAGCTCCTTCTCCCGCTCTCGGAGCTCATTCTCAGAATAGGTGATGTAGCGGCCCAAGCAATAGGAGTGAAAATAGTGATAACAGCTTGTCTTTGTGAACGCCTCCCCTTCCTGGACAAGCAAACCAGCAAGCACACATACCAAACTCATTTCAGAATGCATATTTTTATTTATTTATATATTTCTGTTACAATCAACCTTCGATAAAAGCTGCTTGGAAGACTCGTCAGAAAGTTCAGCCCATTAGAGAGGGAACATATTTTATATTCATTTATTTTACTGGCTCATGAAGTTGACATTCAGTGTTAAAAGTGTAGATGCCAAACTGACCGGCTTAATGACTACAATCAAGATGGATGAATCAACGTACCTTAAATCCATAGAGACAAATTACGCAGTTCCCATGGGGAATATTACTCTCAGTCAGAATCTCTTTGGCTTTCTGAGATACAAAAAAAATGAAGGGAGGAAATCAACAAAGTATGTCATTTGAAACTAATAATACTAGTCTTCACAAAGATAGTACGCAGGATAATGCCATATCCCTTTCATACAGATCCTACAACATTGCAGGAAATCAAACCCATCATTATACCAGCTTTGCTTGTTTAGACTCAACCAAACATATCCATCATAATGCCGCCTTGTGTTTCATGTTTCCTTGTACAATGCTGGCTGTGCTTTTTACACAGATGTTGATTCAGCTGTGACTATCTCTGTTGCTGATACCATGATCCCTCCATTCCATGTCTGTATCTTTTACAAAGAACAGTGAGGTTGCATAAAGCCACAACACTAGCAGCTTCGACAGGCTGTGTAAAAGAACTCACCTCAATAAGTTGGTACAACACAGGTGAACCCAGACAAGACTCTGCCTCTGTTTGCAGACAATTCTGTACACTGAGAGAAAGGGGGGGGGGGGGGGGGGGGAAGGAAATGAATGAAATGAAATGAATGAAATCTCAAATGGAGCCGTTGGTCAGCACAATTTCAATCTACAATACAGTATATATTTTTATTGATGGCTGTCAAATTGTGCATACTAGACTAAACCAGGACCCAATTAAGAACCCAAGCAAAACTGTAATATTAATTTGAAATTATTAAAAAGTATAAAATATTATTAGTAAAAGTAAAAAATATTAAGGTATTCTATAATTCAACCTCCTTACCTTCTCAGCTTGTCATCGGAAAGCCCCCTCGGGTAATGGATGGATATGCAAGGAGGAGATGATGGGTACTAACAGGACAAGAAAGATATCAGCCTAGAACATTTGGATGGATCACATTTGACAAGAGGCTGCCGTATTACACTGTGGTATGAGCAAGGAAAATTATCAACCACCACAGAAGTGGTAGGAAATGTGTTCTTGTTAAACCTGATGGGTCTGGCATCCAACTAAATCCCAGTTTCCCACACATGGATTAAGTCAAATCCCAGCCTAAAAAAAATGTATATTGAGATCTTCACTGATCTTCACTTTTACTTTAGGACTTGGCTTAATCAAAGTCTGGGCAACTGGGACTTAGACTTACCCTGAAAATACAATCTATTTCAGAATGTGGCACAGCGCACACTGTCTCATGCATGAGATAATACAAAGTACATGAGATAACACAAAGCACTGTATGACTATATCGTACAGTTCTCATATCTATAAGGACTGCAACCTTGAAAAGGCCAATACGAAAGTCTAATACCAGCTTTTTGTAACAATATTTAACTTTTGTGATGGAGTAATGGTAATACCTGAGAGTCTAAACTCAAAGTTAGGGTGAGTCGGACAAACTGAGAGAGGGAGTCTTCAGCCGTGGAAGGGTGTAACACCAAGCTCACCTCCCATCCCCTGCAGACAGGTTAGAAGATCATGTCAGTATGCTCATAATGACACACTTAAACTCAGTCCACAATCTGTTACATCTTAAGCAGTACCATTTTGCTCTGTATCATTTGTTCTAAAATATTGCAATTTGTGTTACTGACTTGTCAAACACACTTTGGAAAACAACAATGGGGGAAAATGGGGGATTTATTTTTATGGTTCCCACATCAATTATTTAAACACTGAAAAGTGTACAGGGGGAATGTCCCTGTATTTGCTGTATGTTGCTCTGGGTAAAAGCTGCTAAATGACTAAACGTTGAAGCACATCTATGCTTCTTCCCTCTCATTGAAAAATTATAAATATGCAAGTGTGCAAACATCCCAGTTCACACACATGGCCCAACCACTGCTGCCAAATAAATTAGTGTAAGAGCATTGTGCATCAAGATGGCTAGCAATAGTATTGTATATTCCTGCAGTATAATGCATGCTCTTTACAGGTATGTCAACAGGCATGTCTTCTGCATGCTGGCAGCATGTCAAGCTCCCTAACTAGAATCAGGTCACTAACTAAAACCAGATGAATGTCCTACAGTCTCACACAGTTACACATTATATACTGTAACTGACCTGACATGCAATGAGCAATGACAAAACCGACTGCACAAATGTCAGCTTTCAGTTTTTTTTTTAAACTATCTAATACTAATACAATATTCGTATTGTCTACATCGTTTATGTACGTATTCATTGCTTATGTTGGTATTTACTCACCCCTGGTCTGTCTTGATAACCTGCAGTTCTTCCAGGTAAATGGACTGAAGCACCTCTATTTCAGACAACACGCTGCAAACATGTCACCGTTTGATTTACTGTCAGGCTGAATATAACTGTGTTTTACATAATACTCATTACTTGATGGGTACCTTGAGTACCTTGACATACTAGAATTTACACAGAAGCGAAGTACAAAGGGAGTCAAGTGAGTCAGCATAGATTCATGTACTTGCACAAGAAGTACATTTCTAACCAAGCTTGTCATGTTTGAAGTGAACAATTTCGTTGGTTGTTTTGCTTAGACTAGCTAACTCGCTATACATGTCAAACTTGACCACGAAGGGTTCCTACCCGTACAAACTCAAACAATATAGCTTGCAGGTTACCACTGAGGGTCAGATTAAACTAGATATATAGTTTACTGACTGTAGCTGGAGGATATTTGCTATTCGTTAGCGTTAGCAAATGTGACCATCTACTTAGTGCTGGCTAGCCAGCTAGCAAACAAATCTTAAATTCCCACATACGTTTTAATGTCAGACAACATGTCCTATCTTATCATATAATCATTCAGTGAATCAACTGAGCGTATTAAATGTAATCTAAATAAATACACAATTAGATCAGAAAACTCACTCGCTCTTTGCTGCCATCTTCGTTGTTGAGTTACAGGACTATTACAGTCATTGGTTCCGTGAACCGGCTGGGGACATATTTAACTGAGACACCTCGAGGCCTGGATACATGCCGGATATAGAATTGCTTCATCATACAATTTAAATTGCTGTTACAAATTGATATTTTACTAACGTGATTCACTCATATCACATTGTTTATCGTGATTGAATCCCTCATCATGTTAAGGGTATATGGTTCAATGACAATTTAAGGATTTTCAACAGGCTAATAAAAAAAAATCTTCATTGCATTTGTTCAAATGTTGTTTTGTTGTGTATGTATGAATTTAGATAATAGAATTATTGAAACTCGTTTGAGGGTTTTTATTAATTGGCCATGACCTTAATACTTTAATGTGGTGGTTTAAAAAAACAAACATATTTCTTTGACCTATTTACATTTATTTTAAGTTCTCAGTAATATGAAGTCTGTAGAAATAAAACACATACAATTCAATTTAGCTTTGTCTATCGTCTTAATCTACAGCTTATTCCATTGTATTAATTAACAGCTGGGAATTTCAATTGGCTGGCTAACAAGGATACATTTAGGAAATTCGCATTTATGAACAATGTCTCCTAGCAGGGATTTGAGTGAGGGTTAGCCTCGAAAAGATCAGCAAACTGCTAAAGGTTCATTAAATTAGCTGTTGAATGGTTTCGTTTGAATCGCAGCTGTCAAAGATGTCGATGGGACAGTCTAAATCAAGCTCTCTTTAACACACTTCAACTTGGACAGACCATGCTTCAAAAGAAAGTCATGTGATCCAGAAATCTGAGGGGATTGGGTAACAAATAAAAGCGATTAAAAAGACTACGTTTGTGCACAAATAAGCAAGATTATTGGTGAATGGTTTACGTACTCTATTTCTATCAATAAACTGAAAGCATGCTGTCATCCTGGTAGTCAGCCTTTGAAAATAGACACTAAGGTAATGGGTTAAATGTCCACTAGGTGGAGACAGAGACCACAGAGAACAGGACTGCTAGAGGGACGAGAATTGAGATCCGGATCAGCAGTCAGTGTCCTGACATGAAGAAAGGCATAGAAACTGGACTGGCTGAGAGACTGAAGAAGGAGATGTGTTTGGCAAAGGTGACCTGCATGCACACTGCCTCACAAGAATCTAGGGAGGTTTGAACTAATGCAAGTCAAGACACTGATTAGTGTTGCTCAAATCAATAATTTAATGTCCTTTTGCTGTTGCATAACCCATGACCCCTGGTCCCTATCTGGTTCAGAGAAATAACTACAATAATCTACTACAATGATTATGCCAAGTACAATCCACCTGCCAATTCAGATACACCCACTGACACTCACTCATCCACTGTACTGATAACCATGCAGGATGCATACATTGATCCTGTTAATCTTAGTCCTACTAGGCAGCGCAGCCACTAGCCATTTTGGTTATGGGAGCGGCTCTCCTGCTGTTAGGATGGATTGTACACGATTCTAGAGTTTCTCCACCTCAGCTCAGGGGACCTGATACCAATGCCAGCCACTGTGTCACCAGCCAGGGGAGACAGAGATCCCTAACTACCTCTCGTTAGCTCTAGAATCTGCAAAGCTAGAAGATTTGATTGTATAAATAATGTTCAACCAATAATACATTTTGAAAGTGATTTTTTTTAAAGACACAAAAATGTGTCTGTTGTAACTATATCTTGTCACCTCTTCCAACCCAAAGGAGCAGAAATGTAGCTGTGAGGTCATTCATCAGGGATCTTAGGTGGTCTTAGGTGATCTTAGAGGTTTTGAACCTCTTCTCAAATCAAGTTCTGTAATTGGAGTTCTCTTGTGTGGGTATCTTGTAACAGTAACTTGACCCTTGCATTCAAGAACCTCCTAAATCTACAGGGGGCCTCTAACCAAACTGGCAAGATGTCCCTTTATGAGGGTTCACTCAAAAGTTAATGAACTCTTCTGCCACAGGTAGAGCTCTCACTATTCAGATCACTCAGAGACACTCCAACAGCCTAGGGTCATCTGAAGATCCCTGTGAGGCTATTTCCCCTGTGGTAGACAATCAAGAATACTCATAATGTTGTATACAGAATAATGGTAGTATTTTAAATTTATCTGACAACTGAAAATTGAACATTTTAAAAGTAATGTCATGCCATATCAATCATTTATATCAAAAAAGTCTATATAACTCATAAGGTCTCCAGCATGGCTTTTACCATAAAGTGACAATTTTTGAAGAATATGTGTTAAGAATGTTTAAATGGTTCCCAATATCTCGAAGAAATCCGCTATTGCTACTTGCAGCTAAACGTTATATTGGTGTTGCACCCTGAAACTGTCTGTTCACTGTCAGATAGTTCTGGCCTCACCATCGTCCCCTTACATATGAGGCCTAATGCCATCATGTTTAACTGCTGATGGTTAAATGTCAAATTTCAGGGCAGGATTAACAATAAAAGTCAAAAATGCAGGACACATAGTTCGTTTTTTACAACTTTTACTAAAACGGTGCAGACTGGAACCAAAACATCTCAAAAACAACAATGCTCGTCTAACAAGGCACTGCAGACATAAATCAGTTAACCAAATGTCTTGTAATTGAGGAGAAAAAAAAAATGTATTATTTACAGAAAAAAAATTAACTCCATTCCCCGAATCTTACCAAACAAATCTTTTACAACCTTTATGTTTTTCGAATAATGAATAAATACACCAAAATGAAAGGTATTAGTTTGTAGATAGGCTGCTCTTATTAACTGGTTCTTTAAATCCAGATTCACCTTTTTATTTGAAAAAACACTGTCTTTTTGATCAGGTCCAACATAATACCTTGTTACCCCTGAACTATACCAACATTAAAACCCCTTACCATGATCCTTCATAATCTTACCAACATGGTTTTGTTATCAGTCATTAGTAGAATTTTACATGTTATGAGTTGGTCTCCTGTAACATGTAAAAATACCCCAAATTCCATTGAAAAAAAAGTTTAATTAGGTACATCAGAAAAATAAGTTGTTTTAAAGATGTTTAGGTAGAGAAAGAAAGAGGAAATCCATGTCAGGTTAGTGGCATGAGTTATGTCAAGATTACATACAGGCTATACAGAAATATGTACAGAAAGTGTCCAAATGGGGCAGATGGATTTGAACTCTGTTTTTACGGACAATTTTCAAGGCAGACATATGTAACTGATTTTTAACACAACTTTGCCATGAACCTGAGCCTTCAGAACCACAATTCAACTTGTAGCACAGACACACACACACACACACAGATTACTTTGTGGTCAACTTTGCCTTTACGATTCCTGCTCATTTCCAGTGCTCTTTATAACCGCTTCAATATCTTAATGATTCAGTTTGATAATCACAAAATATAATTCACTCCTATCCCATTACCTGTTGTATTTTGTTCCAATAAATATGAAATGTTACAGTTCATGTAGTTAACGGATTAAATAAAGGAAAAATGAATGTAATGCGTAAACACAATCCCACCACAATACTTCCTAATCCCAATTTCACAGAAAATGACAGCCTATAGTTTAAGGACAGGTGTGAAAATTTAAGGATTTGATGTAGACAAATGTATTTAATACTTAGACCCTTTGACTGAAAATCCTCCTCCTGATTTTTTTTATTTATTTATCATTTAATAAACCATTGATACCAGGGGTGCACAATTGGCGGACCTTGGCCGGTCAATGGAAGGTTCCATCTCGACCTCGACATATTTCTCATAAATAATTGTTCAATTAAATACTGATGAAGCAACCATTATTACCAACACATATTGTGCTGACTCAGCACAGCTGAGAAGGTCCCAGATAGCACTCCATACTACGATGTGTTGTCATATCACATGCATTATTTAAATCACATTTTGAGTCTCAAGACAATCAAAACAAAAGTTTACAGTGCATGTTAGGAGAGAGACACCGAGAGATACGAAAGCTGTAGCAAGATCATTTGTAGAGGTGCATGCACAAAAGTTAGTTAAGTCAATACAGGAAAAAAGTTTTCATCGAAGTGAACAGACAAATATGCCTTTATCTTTACTACATTGAGTGTCAGTACTTTGTTTATCAGCTATAGGGCCTACATCTACAAAATGACGTCCCAAATCATATTGCATGTTAGACACAGGACTCTGAAGCCTCGCATTATTCACTGTGAGCCTCAAGCATTTCAACCATCTCACATCTCCCAGGCCATATCTTATATTTACTTTAAGTAAGCGATAACTCAGGACCGGCCTGACCAAATGAACAAACTAAACCTTTGTTTGGTGTTTGGTTCAGGAAGCCCCCCTAAAAAACATAAAAAAGTCCAATCAAAGGACCCCTACCCCCGGGGCCAGCCCTGAGATAACTTGTCCCACTATATAAAATGTATGGACTAGGTGCAGGCAGAGGAGGGATGTTTTCTGTCGAGTTGATAGCGGTTATACAAAGCCAACTTTTGGTAATAGTTTGGATCTTTGGGGGGAGAAAATATTCAATAGATTGCTTTGAATTGTAATTGTGCACCCCTGTGTATACTGTACATTTTATTACTGAGTACTCTTTTTGGAAATGGTCATCAGCTCCAAATGGTGGTTTGAGTTGAATGGAGTTGAATTAATCCTGGGTCAAATACCAGTTAGAGTCAAGTATCCATATGATTTGAAGAGTTAGCATGTTTGGAGCTGCTACTGCAGATGTTGGTGTTCTCTACAATTTACCCCGCTTTGCAACTGGCATTTCAACCATGTCTAACCGTCACACCTGCATATATTTCACGAGACAAACCCCACTGCCAGCCTGTGAAGACGAGCTTCCCCACTGGAAATTTACTGGTTTGAATTCATTCTGAAATGCATGGCATGCAACATCCTTAAGACATTACACTTAACAACATAACTAAAACAGCTACGGTCAAGAAGCAGTACGAATGTCAGTTGCTGTTGAGTCCTATGTACCACTTGTAAAGCCTACTTTTGATTGCTGACCCAGTCAATTAAACTACTCAACACAACATGTCTCAGTGTTGACACAAGGTAAAAAAAATGCCCACACAGTCTTATCCTGTAACTTGTTCTCAGCCACTGAGTCAATGATCCACAAGCCCAGAGTCGCTAGATATTGATGTCCAACTTTAAATATCCTTGGTCTATGAAAAAACATGTGTAACATTTAACATTTATGTGTAACTCAACATACTGCTCCAGGTCCACGCTGATGTCATGCCTTGTGTGCCAAATGTTGGAGTAAGAATGGGAAAGAAGCGACTGTTTCCTTGACTAGCACCAGCACGTTGTGTCTTACAACACAGCAACCTTGAAATCACTCCAGAACATTCCAAAATCCATGACAATCCTGACTTGAATAAATAAATCACATAAATAATGCATTTAATAAATAAATAATTTAAGACAAATATTCACAAACAAATCATCCCTGATGAATGAGTAAACGAAAACAGAACATTCCCTTCACAAAAACAACCTTGCTAATGGATTTCAGGTAACTGAAGCCTAGCAAGCATCAGTGGTGTATTGTTTACCACATAGTAAAATGAATTAATTTAGATCATACCTGCACCATCAACACTTTCCTAAACATAGCATGTTTTTCTGAGAACTGTACTTCTTGATGACTGTATGCCCCAATACAGTTAGTCTTTTAGCCTCTTTCCTTCAGCCTAATGGTGGATGCCAACAGGGTACTTAAATCCACGTATCCAGTTCCTAAGACTGACTACCTCAACAAATTCACCTTTAAGTAAATGTTCAGGATGAAATAACTGCTTAGTTAGACAGTTTCAAGGTAACTGTCCCTGGACCCCTCCTTCAGCAGGATAAGTCCCCCTGTGTTGTCCCTATACTAAAATAGCAATAGCAACAGGACAATGTAAACAGGTGTAACAGGCCAGACTAACCCCCTTGCCCAGATCTCACCTGGGTAGACTTTGATCCAGGCCAGAGTATAGTGGCCTAAACTGGTCTAGGCCAAACTATATATGGGGTTGTAAAATAGCCTAGACTATACTATCCCCTCCAGGCCAGAGTACACCCCAAGGTGTATATACCCTTGCCCTAGGAAAGGAAGAAGAGCAGAAATATCTAACCAATTTGTATATTGCTCTGCAGACCAATGCAAAGCTACCAAAAACAGTAGCTTCAATCAAGAGAAGTTTTCCTAAATAAAAATAAAAAACGTCAATCATGTCCCAACAACACCTCAGTCGTTAACCATAAATTAATTTAGTAATTATTGTGTGTATCACTCAACACTACTGTCATGGGGGTATATTAGGCCATAATATACCTGGGGTATAATCTATCCTACCCCTCCTTTAACCCCAGACATGGTGATGACTGGGAGTATACTATGGCCTGTTACACAGGGACAACTAAATAATTAATGAGGTGCTTTGCTACATAGTATATACTATACTATGGTTGTCATCTTGGACAGAAAACCCTTCAGTAGGAAAAGGGATGGTGAGGATGTTTTTGACAAAATCTAGTCTAGCAACAAAGTATTTTTTCCTTACTATTCCCATCTTACTCTCAAGGCACCTTCCCTCTGATTCACTGCAAAAAAAATTACTTAAATGTAATGAACACCAAGCTATATTAAACAGACTATATTTAGCTTGACAATATTTCTTGTAATAAATATTCACATCATTAATAATAATCAATAAAACATCTCAAATAATGAATGTGTGAAAACATGAACATTTCGGTTATTTTAACAACTGTCAAAGAAAGTCTGCTTCTTTTAACAATACTATTCATTTTATATTTGCCACTTCACAAAGTTTTCTGTGGGAAAATAATGTTTGCTTGATTTCAAATGTCCCCTAAAAGTCTTACGTTTCATCAAATTCTGGCTATTTCATTAAAATAGCATACTGATATACACGTAAATATTCTAAGGATGACCCAAACATTATATGCTTTATTCTATAGAACATACTTCATCTAATATAATATAAAAAAAATACAGTTTACTGGGGTATGAAAAAAATATATAATTTTAAGTCCCATATGTCAAAAGCTTATTCTAAGTTTCATTTCAAAGCAATGCGTAATGGTAAATTCGCATTTGGCATCCACAGAAGGTGCAGCAGACATGAGTATAAGTGACTGACAGAGTGTGTATACACTGAAGGTAAATATAATTAGATCCCTTAATGATTTTGTACATTTGCCCACTGAAAAAAAAGAAAGATTAATCTATTATTTGAATGGTATGTTTATTTGAACAGTGAGAGGCAGAATACCACCCCCAAAATGTGCAATTTAGTTAGTTAAGTAAGCCTTTGACCCCTCTGCAAAAAAGATAATGCATACTGTTTCTACCTCTGTAGTTGATGGCAGAGATGGTGTTCTTGAGGTCTTGAGCAGCATTCCTCCTCCAAACATGGCGAGTTAGGTTAATGTCAAAGATGACTTTGGTCGAATTTGACCACAACACTTTCACTCAGTTCTCTTCTGAATCAGTCAAATGTTCATGAGCAAACTTCAGACGGGCCTGTACACGTGCTTTTTTGAGCAAGGGCGTTCTCGATTTCAGTCGTTCATTGCTTTGTTTGTTAGCAATGGTTCTCTTGGTGACCATGGTTCCAGCTGCCTTGATCATTGACAAGTTCCTCCTGTTTAGTTCAGCGCTGATTCCTCACTGTTCTCATGATCACTGAAACTCCATGAGGTGAGATCTTGTTTGTAGCCTCAGACCGAGGGAGATGCAGAGCTGTTTTGAGTTTCTTCCATTTGCGAATTATCGCACCAACCATTGGCGTAGAAACCGGGGGATGGGGGGAAACGTCCTCCTCAATATTGGAAAATGCGGCATGTCGTCCCCCCCCCATCAATACGCAGGGTATAAAAAAAAAAAATATTTTGAAGGAGCGACAGAAAAGGTTTTGCCAGCAAATCTGTCCCCCACAATATCAAAGTAACTGTTGTCACCTTCTCACCAAGCTTCTTGTAGGTCTTGTAGCCAATTCCAGCCTTGTGTAGGTCTGATCTTGTCCCTGATATCCTTGGACAGTTATTTGGTCTTGGCCATTGGGGAAAAGCTTGGCATCTGATTGCTTCCGTATGTCTTTTAGACAGGTAAAGGGAGTTCTCCTAATCTCAGTTTGTTACATATATGAAAGACAGTTGGAGGACAGAAATCTTTCTGATTGAGAGGGGTAATCTAATACTTATTTCACTCCTGGAAATGCACAGTAATTTTGACATAAGGTTTCTGTTTTTCTTTTGTTGTTATTATGTCTTTCACTGTTCAAATAAACAAAATATAGACTGATTCACTTTGTCAGTGGGCAAACGTACAAAGTCAGTAGGGGATCCATTTTTCTCTCCACAGGAAGTGAAACATGTAGTGTGTGTACATGTTTGCACACTGTGATGAGCTTTACTGTGACCAGTACCGCCTCTCCCATCACTCCCATCATGCTGCGTGTAGGACACCAAGTGCTCAGGGGGGCACCAAGTGCTCAGGGGGGCACCAAGTGCTCAGGGGGGCACCAAACTGGTGAGGGGGGCACCAAACTGGTGAGGGGGGCACCAAAATATTCAGAATTATATTATGAAAACAAAATAAAAACGAAACCGCAAATATATGCCCATAGGTTGCCAATTAAACAGGATTCTGAGTAGGACCAACTGGCTAACAGGCTGCACTGACTGTGACACTTCACAGCTGTAAATCATGTGTCAATAAAACAACTGAACCATCCATCCAGGTACCAGTCTCACTGAAAAAAACTATTCCTGTGCATCCAAGTAAAATGATGTGAGAAGAGCATTACAGCCACACAACAGCACATAGGAAACAAAGGGTTAGTTGCCATGTCATCATTTGAGAAGTAACATTATTCATCAATATTGAAGTCTGCCCAAAAGCCACTAAATATTAACTTGACACAAATATGGACAAAAGGTTGCTTTTGGAAGAAATAATAAAAAAGGCCAAGCTTGAAATAAGATGATCTATTGTATGTACAGTTGGTGACCAAGACTTGTATGTCCAAAAAGTGGATGATTTCACTCTCTCCTGACCTTTTGCTTTCAACAAAAGATCTGATAGATGACCACTATTTTATGATCAATTGTAAACCTGGAAGGTGCTAAGTATACTTTCTGGTTTATCTTCCCTTGATATGCCTGGAGGCTCAAATCAAATAGGGACCCCATTCCTGCCCCCAAAAGTTCTGAATATTACCCACCCAACAAATGTCTTTACAAAATAATTTGAATGAGATCAACAACAAACAAATGTTGAAAAAAAAAATTTGTATGGACAAGAAGCGAGTTGAGCGTGCAGCTTCATTTCTTAAAATGAAAATGTTCTCGACTTTGTTAACATTTTATATTTAGGGATCAGACACAAAATTAAATTGATGTATAGTCCTGAAAGAGGTGTGCACGTCCAAACATGGCCCCAAAATGTCAGGGACATATTTGACCGAATCCCTCACTCAATCATTCTCTTTTTTCATTCAATCTTTCTCTTTCTTGTCTTGCTTTCTCTTGTCTTGCCTTTAATCTTGCCTTAAAATGAGAGATCTCTACTCGCCTTTCAGACTTTTATGAAAAATAAAGTTTACACAGGACAATGGGAACCCCACAGCTAGATATCATCTTGTTGAATTACACGTTTTATATCTCATGGATGCATGTGGGTTCACAGTGATCCACAAATCACACTTTTCCCTTTTTCCGTGTCTCTTGATGAAATCCGTATTTGTGCTGAACATGAATTCCCACGTCATCCCTTGTAAATCCACAAAATGTTCCAATTCCATCCCTTCAGGGAAAAAAAGCATTTTCCTTCTCCTGTAAATGATACTTGAACAGCGTTTCACAGACACTGTACAATTGAATGGTGTTTCCCTCCAAGTTTCATGACAGGAGACAGAGCTCCGTCCATTCAAGAATCATCCATCATCATTTGCTGGGGTAAGGGATGAAACATTTACAATCGAATGATAATCTATAATATTAAATTGTTTGTTCAATTGAATAATTCTATTAATTCAATTGTGTCCAATACAATGATTTGATAGGCCGGTCCATGGATTGGTCTTTTTCAATTGGGGGGAGGGATGAGGGGAAATGACTGGATGTGCAAGCCACACAATTTTGTCTGTCTACGTGGTTATCATTAGGTGGAGGAAGGAAAAGGAGCAGGAGAGGCTGGTGGACCTACTCAATAACCATGCAGCGAGGCAGGTGCTGGGAGTAGTACTTGAAGAGCTCAGCTGTTGCCCCAGGACAGTTGGTCAGCTCCAATTCCTCCAAGTCCTGGAGCTGTATTAGACCGGACAGACCAGTGGTGGTCAGGAGAGGACAGCCTATGGGTGAAAGAAAGGGAGAGATGAAGCGAGTGAAAATTTTATCTACACCCATCTATTAACGCTTGCACTCCTCTAGAGTAGAGGAACAGCTGGGCAGCAGCACATGACACTCAAATTCAATCAGAGTAATTATTATTGATCTTTTATGCATTAGTGTGCATATTAGTTGGCTCAGAAGTGTTATTTTCCACTGGTCAAAGGAATTGATTAGGTAACAACCGATCAATTAGTCATCTGAAAATCGAGAATTTAAGATCTTTCTGAATTAAGTATCCAGTTTTGTATGTATACAAATGTATGTACGTAAAATATATGCATTGTTCACATACTCCGCTGCATTCCTGATGTCAACATGGATGTTTAAAAGCTTTTTCCACTAAGAGGAAGCTCAGCAACAAAACATTTACAAATGCTGTTTTTTTACAACAGCAATAATCATGGTGACAAAGGATCTTTATGCCAGTTTGTGTATTTGATCTGTTCCTCTGTTGTTGTTGTTGTTGTTGTTGTATACAACTACATATTTCCTGTTTTTATGTCAAAGTAGTCAAAATGATTTTTGGCATACTGCTCTGTGTTATCTGCTGGTATTGCACATTGCATATGCGTGCATTAAAGGGTCAGGGAAACAATTACAAGCTATGTTTAAAACGAGCGCAGGATACGTGTGGGAGCCATTCAGCGTATTTCCCTCGTAACAAGATCAGCGTACTAGCATTACCATATCTAGAAGAGACCTAGACCTAGAGAACTTAGAGAGAATATCTTCATAACGGGTGAATGAAAATAAATTTTAGTTTAGAAAATAAACAGAGAGGGAAAAGAGAGGATAAATACACAGGAAATAAGTGAGTAAAGAATTGAATTATTGAGTTACAACCTAAAGTCAATTTGAGGGTCTACAGTTGATATGAACACTTGGGTATAGCCTAGCATCATGTCAGATTTCACTTAAGATGAAAAGTGTTGCTGCGCTTCTGATCAATTAAAATTTCTGATCTTTTAGATCAGGGGTGTCCAATCCTGGTCCTCGAGAGCCCCTGTCCTGCCAGTTTTAAATGTTTCTGTGCTCCAGCACACCTCATTCTAATAAATGATTATTATGAGGCTTCCACAGAGCTCGATAATGACCCATTCATTAGAATGAGATGTGCTGGAGCAGGGAAACATCTAAAACTGTCAGGACAGCGGCTCTCGAGGACCAGGATTGGACACCCCTGTTTTAGATAGTTAATCAAGTTAAGAGTGGCTGGGAAAAGAGGCCTGAGGATGAAGGGGAAACAAAGAGATGGAGAGGATACCTGCAAGAGAGAGCAGGCGCAGACTCCTCATGCCAAACAAATGCTGCAGCCCAAAGTCTTGCACCTGTACATGAACAGAAGAAATAGAAAGCAGGATGGATTGATATGAGTCATCAGCAATTCATAACTCTAAACATTTGCAACCATGTCGGTATCAAACAACGTCTTATTATGTCAATGCTATAGGACCGAATTGTAAGTATGTATATATTTTACATTTACATTTATTCATTTAGCAGACGCTTTTATCCAAAGCGACTTACAGTAAGTAATGTAAATCATACATATACATTATACAGTATATGTATGATTTAATTGTAAGCATAATTGTAAGCAATGTAAGCATATTGTAAGCATATAATGTAAGCATTATATATGTATGATTTAATTGTAAGCATTGTGTGTGTTTGTATTTTCACAAAAAAACAAGCTGGTACAGGAAAAAAGGTTTGAACAGAATTTCTACAGTTACACCACTATAAAGTAGTGCCCCAACTAATCTCACCAGAAGTCACCAGTACAATTAGGATATCTTTGATTTAAAAAAAATATAGATAATTCTTCTTAATATAATTGGGTGCAGTCCCGTTCACTGCTCAGAATGTCAGTACCAGGGTCTTCAATCTGGGACCAGCAGCTGGGTGGACTCTTCTGATCTTCCAGATGTAGAAGAGGGTGAATCTACATGACCGGGAGCCTGCAGCAATGTGTGCTGAGAGGTAGAGGCTTTAGTCACCTCTGATGGGAGAACCACCATCCTCACATTGGTGGATCGCTTCTCCAAGGCAGCCCACTTAATCATCCTACCCAAGCTTCCATCCTCCAAGGAAACCGCAGACCTCCTGGTCACCCATGTATTGTCTCCATGGACTCCCAGTGGACATTGTGTATGACCGAGGTCCCCAGTTCATCTCCCGGGTCTGGAAGGACTTCTGCACAGCCACTGGGGCCAGGGTCAGCCTGTCCTCTGGGTAACACCCCCAAAACAGTGGCCAGTTGGAGTGGAATACGCTCACAACACATTGATTAATCCCTCCTCTGAACTCTCCCCCTTCCAGTGCTCTCTGGGTTATCAATCTCCATTGTTCTTTGCCCAGGAAATGGAGGGGGTGGTTTGCCAGTTTGTTGAATCACCGACCTCAAGTTAATAAAAGGCTAAGCGCAACTACGTGTTGCGTCATGCAGTGCACGCAGGGTTCACAGAGAACCGTGTCAACAAGTAGGCTACAACCTTAAATGTTGTAGGTGACTGTTACAGTCAACAAATGAAAGTGAAATTTCACTGGAATTGGTACCAACTACTGAAATGTTGCTACAGTGAAAAAAATATTATGTGTGTGTGTGTGTGTGTGTGTAGACTGTACCTGACAGCACCAGCGCAGGTACAGGCTCCTTAGTGAGGACATAGTGGAGAGGTACCCTAGACCTGTGTCTGTGATCCGTACACACCTTTAAAGCAAAAGAGAGAGGAGAGAAAAGTAGAGTTAGTAAGAGTGCAGTCAGCCATTCTTCTACAAAAACACACAGCCGTCAGCCCATTCATATTACAGAGATAACAGGCAAGGTTTCAGAGCTTGTCATCTGGAATGTTCTGAGAACTCAGATATTTATGCTACACTGTGCTGCCTAAGCTCTGCCTTCTGAGAGGAGTCTACTTTAGTGTCTAAAATCAATCTGTAGTAACACCCTAGTTTCACTTAACAGTGATGAGTGAGCTACCGCCAAGAAACAATAGGACTGATTGGCTCCATTACGGGGCGGATTAGTAACAAAAAGGTTTGTTTCTTTGACTCCGAACTGTATGCAAAGTGCGGTGGTGTTGAAAGTCACCGTTCGCGCTATTTTATCAATCTGGCTACGTTGTAGTGTCGAGGATTTCGACTGATGAAGACAACTATGAATGCACAATAATGGCCATAGTCGAGGGGAAAGCATTTCCTTCTGACATTTCTGCTTTGTATGATTTGGGTGGGGGGGGGGGGGGGGGGGATAATTCTGATGATACTATGACATAGAAGTTGAACAGAAATGAAAAGAGATGTTATGGGTGAATATTGTCCTAAAATGCATTTAAAAAGCTTAAATAACCCCTTTAAGTATTTGTATATCTTTATGTGCAAGACAGAACGTGTACATATATTGTATTAAGGTTCTTCCATTTAATTGAATTATGATTTTTATATTCAAATCATCAACTGCCCACCCCTAGTCTACATAAACTTTTGTCCTGTGCAAGTTCCACACATGCAGAAACACATGCGGAAACAAGGTTATTAGGGCAATAAACCTTTACCTCAAATCACTTCTAATTGCACATAACTAGTTACATCCAGTGCTCATCCACACATCAAATCTTTACCACAGCACTCACCTGTCAAGTACCAGTTCCTCAAGCTTATGCAGGTCGCAGGCGATATACTCCAGAGCCATGTCTGTGATGCGCGGGCACCAGGACAGGTCCAGACTGCGGAGTTTACGTAGGTTCTCAGCCACTAGTTCCACACCATCGTCTGTGATCTTGGAGCAACCAGAGAGGCTGAGTGCAGTCAGGTTGGGCAGGCTGTGCACCATGTTGACCACGCCATGGTTAGTGATCTCCCAGCACGAGTGGAGCCGCAGCGTGTGAGTGGTGTAGCCCTTGAAGGGGAGTGACAAACCAAGTTGATGATTATCTGCACACATTTGGACACTTTTGGTATTATTTACCCTGTAAATGTTTTGATTATGTATATTATTATTTTTAAAGCAGCATTTAAGATGAGATAGATTGCATAATGCTGTCTCATCTTCACATTTGGACAATTAGACATTTTGAAAGAGAGAGAGAGTTCCAAGTTCCATTGAAGAGTTCCATTTGCCGACTATGTTCAGGACAATAACAGAAGGACCAAGACCAATATCATAAACAATATTATATTTTACACGTCTTAAAGCCTGGAAAGGTAATCTTCTGTAAATACTATCAGCATGTAATAAAAGTGGGCATTGAAATAGGAGGCACACTCACAATATTGTGAAGATGAGAACCTGGCCACTGACAAGCCAGTACTGAAAAATACTTACTACACTAAGGGCACATTCCACTTACTTTGAAACAGTTTTTTCTTTTCTAAAAGCAGAGGTAGAAAGTCAACAAACTGGACCTAATCTCTGACTCTGACAATGACGAGGATCCACTATCATAACTGACCCTCTACTTGAGATGAACTTTGCTTAATTCAAACAGTTCACCCAGGCCAAGATCATCGAACTACCAAACAGCTCCATCCAGCAGCTCAAAGACACCCAGCAAATCAAGACAGAGAGCTTGACGCCAAAATCTCAGATCTCAGGAATTAATTGATAAAGTTCGAGGAAGAGAACAGAGGCCTTGCAGATGTCAAAACCGAAGGAAGATTAAGAGGAGAAGGAGGCCAAAATCATCAGTCATTTGCAATTCCTTGATGACCAACTGCATCAGATACAAACCACCATCTCAGACACCACAGCCTACCACCCTCCCTCCTGCCTACAAAGAGGTCCCAAAGCAGCCATCACCAAATGGTCCTCAAACCAAGCAGGCACAAGAAGCCACACAAAGGACCTTTAACCCTCCTACCCCCAATCCGCCCCCACCCCTCAGGAGCAAGGCTCAGAGGTAGTTCTCCTGGTGGACTCTAACAGAAAATACATTGACACCAACAAACTCTTTCCAGGACAATAGGTACTTTACAAAAATTTTTGAAACAGAGGTCAGGCCTCACAGCTGCTTAACCATCCTTGGTAACTCAATAATACATCCGGATCCATACTGGTACAAACTACAGCTGTAAGGAAAGTAATACTTATTTTTTATAATTTACATGTATTTACTTACATTTAATCTATCCATTTACAGGGCTACATTTATATTCGGTCTTATAAGTTATTTTCACATTTATTCATTTAGCAGATGCTTTTATCCAGTGACTTCCAAGAGAAAGCTTTACAAAAGAGCGTCGGTCACTGATCATAGCAACGAGATAGTCCAACATTGCCGGTATATAGATTATGAAACATAAATCTTGAGAAACCAAACAAGTGCAAAAGGGAAGAGCCATAAAAGCATTCAGCCAAACAAGTTACGATTATATGGCATGCATCTCTCTCAAGAGACTGTGGGCAGGATGGGAGGGGTCCTTGAGAATGCTGCGTGCCCGACGTATAGACTTGCTCTCATCTAGTCCCTACGATGTGTTGAGTGGTTTTCACCACCTGCTGCAGTGCCCTGTGATCAGCGACTGAGCAATTCCCATACCAGACAGGATACAGTTGGTGAAAATGCTCTCCATCACACTGCAGTGGAAGTTACCCAGGATTTCAGTAGACAGGCGGGCACTGTTGGGCCTTCTTAACCAGCCTAGAGGTGTCATCTGAAATATGGTTACCCAGGAACTTGAAGCTGGAGACATGTCGAGCCATGCTGTTGGTATAGACGGGGTCATGTGTGACTCTTCTCTTTCCTGAAGTCCACAATGAGCTCCTTGGTTTTCGTGGTGTTCAGGAGCAGGTTACTGTCAATGCACCATGTGGCCAGGTGCTTAACCTCAGCCCTAATGAGTCTGATCACTGTGGTGTCATCTGCAAACTGATGATGGAGTTAGATCCATACATAGGCCTGCAGTCATGGTTGAAGATGGCAGAGGAACGGGCTCATCACATGGGCCTGTGGTACACCAGTGTTGAGTGTGAGGGTGGTGGGGCAGTTGTGGCCTGACATAACATGCTGAGGTATGTTGGTCAGAAAGTCCACTGTCCAGTTGCGTAGGGAGATACTGAATCCAAGATCCCCAAGTTTGGTGGTTGACTTGGAAGGAATAACTGTGTGGAATTTTGAGCTGATATCAACAAACAGCTTTCTTGATTAAGTGTTTCCAGAGAGTACCCTCTGTGCTCCTACTACTTCAATAAGCAAATTGGTGTGGGTCCAGTGTGGGGGCAGGCATTTCTTGAGGTATGCCAAAACCAATCGCTCAAAGCACTTTATGACTATGGGTGTCAGTGCTACAGGGCGGTAGTCATTCAGGCACGTTGGTGATGATTGTTTTGGCAACGGCACTACAGAGGTGATGTTAAAGCATGGAGGTACTGCTGTTTGGGCAAGCGACAGGTTGAAGATGTGTGTAAAGACCCCTGCATGCTCCTCAGTACATGCTGTAAGCACACATCAGCAGCCTTCAATGTATTGATTCGGCTCACGTAACAGTCTTTTCCATGTTGTCCTTGTTGAAACGAGCATAAAAGTCATTCAGCTCGTTGATGTAGAGTTGCTGGTCTTTTAGTTGGTAATGATCTGAACGGAGTTACTCAAGTGTTCCACCATCTTCAGCTTGTAGGATATGCTTGGCCATCTGGATGCCCCTTGGTCTTGATGTATTCTAATACTGAGATAGTATAAGAGTCAATGTTTGTGTGAGAGTCACAGCCTTGGAGGCAAACAATCCTTCACTTTTGTAATGGGAGTCAGGTGGCTCAGCGGTTAAGGTGTTGGGCTCATGATTGGAAGGTTATGAGTTCGATTCCTGGTTCTGGCTACATGACGTTGTATCCTTGGGCAAAGCACTTCACCCTACTTGCCTCAGGGTGAATGTCCCTGTACTTGCTGTTAAGTCACTCTGGATAAGAGCATCTGCTAAATGTAAATGTAATATTAAAAACATTTTACCATGATTCACTCGGTCAAATGCTTTGGATGCATCATAGATACATACAAATATTATTGAATCATGGCTTTCATACTTGGAAACTAGTTATTTCAGGTTACATACACACAAATTGGTGCCATGTTGCTCTGATTGTCAGTGTTTTTTATATATTGTTATTCATATACTTATACCTGTATATTGATACAATGCTTGATACATGTTTTATTCCTTAATAACTGGCACCAATAGTATAGCTAACACCGTCAGGCAACATACCATGCGCTAGTAATCCAGAAAAACTAAGCAAATAGCACAGAGATTCTATGGCTCTTGTGTTCGGCTGTTATTTGATTAAGACCAAATAATATTTGTTCACTGCCAATTTCTCAATAGCATGACACACTTCATCAGGCCTAATGACCGCGCCTCATTAGTAATGACATCACCAACCTGATGTTCAGCACCCTCAACACAGCTCAGCAATATTTTCATCCCCCAGAGACCCTATCAATTCTGGATGGCAAATGCATCTTGCTGCTATTGATAACTTTCACTTTCTTCGAGAATTCATACAAATCATTCTGCTGAAACATTCGCGGCATTGAATTTGCCATCATCATCTGCTCATTACTTTTTATAAAGCACACATCATATTTAAACTTGGCATTAACCTTTTTCTTATGTTATAATTCTGGACTATCTTTTCCAGATGACACTCAGGATCAAAGAGCTTCCTTAGCCTCCACATGGAGATTAGACACATATTAGTTCCATTCTGGTCTAATCTTATGTTTATGCTCTTCAATGGATAATTTACTGTCATTAATTCAACAGTTTACAATTTCGTCATACATAATAACCATAATACTATGACGTTTGTGCCTCTTACAATTGAAGTAGCCACACAAAATAGCCTCAATTGGTATCTCAATATTTCTTAGGTTATTGTAACTCAGTGCATTGTTCTACCATTTACCATCTTATTCTGCCAGCTTTTCCCAGTCTATTCTTCTTTGGCTCGTTATTACCACCAGTACTGTCCGCTAAGGTAGACTGTCAAGTTTTATTATCATGGACACAGTTATGTGTCTGCAGTGGCTAGACCAGCGGGGTTAGACCATACAGAATCTTAACATCCAAGCAATCATGAGCATCAGCTATTACATATACAGTGGTCAAGCCATGATGTTGTATGCCATGCTTCACTGACATATGTATAATTGTCTACATGTAACAGCAGTTTAGTTGCGTACAACTTTACCGTTCAGACAGAATTGATTAAGGTGTTTGGCAATAGAAATAGTTAACATCTGACATATCAGTATTGGTATCACCCGTCACAAAAAAGCAAGTACTTTCACTCTAATGAATGAGCTGGTGTAAGCTTACACTCCTCATTCTCACATACGATCTTATTTACTGAGCAATCAGCATGCAGTTGATGCAATGAGCTTACCTGTTTAGCTGTGAAGTAGGCCATAGCCGTGTCAGTGACATGATAGGCTTGCAAGCTGAGCTCTGATAAATTGGGTAGTAGCTGGGAGATAGCAGCAATGGCGTCATCTGCTACGTTGATGCAGTCACTAACACTAAGGGAAGTTAGCCGTGCATTAAGACTAGACCAAAGGCCTGCCTCTGTGAAGTCATTACACCCAGAGAGCTCCAGGTGCATCAGGCCCTGCATCTGCTCCAACATGACCTGTAAAGAGAGGTACACAGGACGCACACACATAGTCAGTTTGTTACCGTGTCGTGAATGATATCAGGTGCACCTTCTACACACCCAGCTAAGGACACAGACTACAGCTAGAAGAGGTTTTAGGTTTTAGCCATGAGTCACTCCTTGTCACTGTGCTCAGATGTCACAGAACAGGGAGCTAACTTGTGCACAAAATAAATCTAGAACAAAGATGTTCGTTGTGGTGCTCCTTTAGGTGGGTGCTGCAGATAATCAATATAGTACTTATCAAGTAAACATGACTTATCTTAAACTTACTTACGTACTTATCTTAAACATGACATCTACATTTTTACTTCTGATTATAAGATAACTGACCATTTTAAGCCTGCCTTTCATGAACCCTGATATAGTCAGTGTTATTTAGAGAGCTGTGCTGCTGTGTTATTTATTGTTATTATACACTTGCACAACACAGGGATGTGGTGCAAAGCATTGATAGCATATGGAACAATGTTACAAGCGCACCTCAGGACAAACTTTCAATGTATTTCTGTCATTTTCTTCCATGTAGTTCCAACCAAACCCCACTAAACACTTTGGATAAAAGCGTCTAAATATAAAACTTTGGATAAAAGCGTCTAAGCGTCTAAAAAAGCTAAATTAATATACGTGAACTCACCTCGAGACCTGCATCTGTTATGGTGGACCTCTTCAGACTGACCGACTTCACACCTTTCTTCGACAGTGGGTAGTTGTCGATGAACTCGCATATGTCCAGATCTGACACTCCCACCAGACAGAAGGCCTGGAAGCCCCTAAGGGCAAAGGCTTGCAGGCTGACAAACTCCTTTTCTCCGCTCGGCAGCATGGCATACAGCTCCTTGGCATGGAGGATGGGCGTCACACCATCCCAGAACTTGGGCTGGTATAGCACCTTCCTCCAGGTCTTACACACCTGGGCCAGTATGCATTTTTCCGCCGTGGTGAAGTACCACAGCAGCCGGTTTAGAAGCTTCTCGTCCAGGACCAGCTGGCGCTCCAGGAGCAGGGGCTTGGTTAAGCTGAGGGGCAGCTGGCACAGCTGGGAGGGCTTGAGCCCCATCAGGGGGCTACTGCCGTCCAGGTCAGCACCCGGGAACGAGACAGCAGTAGGGGGCAAAGGATTAAGAGGGTCAATGTGATGATAGGGCATAGAGGAGGGTGGGGGCAAGTTGGAGGGCACCGAGGAGGACTGGCACAGGCGGTTCTTGGCGGCAGGTGTACCCTTGGTGATACTGGCGCTGCCCAGGCCATTAGGTTGGGGGGGCAATTTGACCATGCCGTTTCGAGTTATGCAGGGAGACTTGAGCTCGCTGGGGCTGGACATGTTCAACATTGGGAACCTGGAGAGAGATGGGAGATAGACAGAGAGAGATAATGTGTGAGTGAGTACAAACTCAATATATATATAGGGTGACTCAGAGGTGTTTACCAACGCAGACAGCTCAGTGCCAGTGTAATGTCAATGTTAAATCTTTGAAGCAGGCCGCTGCTTTGCAGCCAATTCTGTTCCAGCAAACCTGTTCCAGCCAATAGCCTTCAGCTAGGCGAGATTTACATTACATTTATTCATTTAGCAGACGCTTTTATCCAAAGCGACTTACGAGAGAGCTTTTACAAAGAGCATCGGTCACTGAGCCCGAACACAGTGGGCTTTTACATCGTGAAACATACATCGTGAGAACCAATAAGTGCCAAGGGAAGAGCTATAAAAGCATAACACAACGATTGTGAACAATAAAGCAGAGATTTACTCTTTAAATATTTTGTGAAACTACTGTCAAACTTCCAGAGGAGGAAACCATGCATGTTCAGATAATAGTTGGGGCCACAAACCAGGAACTGCTTTTTTCAGCTGAGGAACATCTCTAAACTCAGGCAAATGGTGTCACAAAATGATTTGGAGATGATCATTCATGCATTTGTGTCTTCACGTTTAGACTACTGTAACAGTTTGTTTTCATGTTTAAACAAGAAGGAGCTGTCTCGCCTGCAGTTAGTCCAAAATTCTGCAGCGAGAATTTTGACCTGCTCAAATAGGAGGACCCACATATCCCCTATTCTAAAAGCTCTGCATTGGCTGCCAGTGCCCTTTAGGTCCAATTTTAAAATTCTGGTCTTAACTTTTAGAGCTTTACATGATCAGGCTCCATCCTATATTACTGATCTTATTCAGCCTTACACCCCTGCTCGGGCTCTGAGGTCTGTAGAGCAAAATCTGCTAATGGTGCCACGTACTTGCTTACGGACCAGAGGTGACCGATCCTTTCAGGCTGTTGCTCCCAAGCTCTGGAACGATCTTCCCATCTCTCTGCGTTCAATAGAGTCTGTTGACGCATTCAAACGTCAACTAAAAACCTATTTATTTGTGCAGGCTTTTGCTTAATTTGTTCTTGGTGCTGCTATGTTTTATCACTGTACTGTAATTGGCCTTCTAAATGTATGTATATTTTTAATCGATATTCATATTAAATTTTAATCTGTTGTCTGCTTCCCATTGTAAAGCGCTTTGTGACCCTGGTCTGCGAGGGGCGCTATATAAATAAAGTTTACTTACTTACTTACTTACTTACATATGATCAATTTGATAATATTGATCTTATTTATGATCTTATTTAGTGAATCTTTAATACATCAAACTGGTGTCTTCTAACTGTTACCAAGTGTCTTGCACACTTTGTAAAACATAAATGTGGTATGATCTTTTCTAAATTATCATAAATGACTTAACTATAGCAAGTTTTTTTCTTAGAAACCTATAGTGTCTAAATCTCTGAGTTTCCATCTCTGAGTAGGCTACTGCCCACAACTGTGCATATTATAGTATAATATATAATATACGCGTATAATATAATTAGACGTTTATCCAGTCACAAAAATTGATCAGAAACAAAACTTCATAAACAAATGCTTTAGCTGTCATTGTTGCTTGTTGCTGTCATAGGCCTGATGGCCTAACATGAGTCCATCCAAATTATGTAACATTTGTCAGATGAGGCTGGAGCTGCACCTAGTGGCCAGCAGACGATCTTCCCTCTCGTACAACGTTGTTTTCGACAAGCTTATTGTTTAAACAGCTTCCTATTGAATCCGCAGTAAACAGTCCATGGGGACATTGAATTTTGCGTTTAGATACTATCGCTTTACTGTGCGACAGCCCCTTAAAGCTCCAGTATGGTTGAAATACTGCGATATACTCAGTCCACTGCTTTGTACTCGCCTATATAGCAAAGGAAGGATCACTCCTATTATGTAATTATTTACGCTGCTGTAGTTTACGTTAGAAACGAACACGCCGGTTGATATTGTCTGGTTAATTTCACCACGAACAAAGCTGCGTTACCTCTATATTGATAATAAAACACAAACACATTGGTGAAAACAGACGTACACAATAACACCTAACTCTCCAGGCTATTTATAGCCTCCAATTCTGTCATGATTGTGGTGGTCTGGCCTGTGGGGCAAACCTATAAAGACAGATCGGTTCATGTATCCCAATTCATGGCACGGATGACACGATCACGGGGGTTTCAGCGATTTTGACCCATCTAAAGGCCGCGATTATAGGCTTGTCTAACATGTAGAACATAACATGTAGGACATAACATGTATAACACAGCAGCAGCTCTAAAGCAGGGATGCTGCTCCGCACCACAGAACAAAAAGACCTGAGCGATGCTCGGTACGTCTGAATCCGCATTGCACTCCTCCTTACCTTTAATCACAATCGCTTTCCAGTGTCGCCTCGTATCCAAACCAAACAGGGCTTTATTATATTCACAGCATCGCCATGACATCAGCATCCGTGGGGAATGGCGGAGAAAAAAGGATGTTGTCAAATTGTTGTGGTGCGAGTCTGATAACGTGCACTAGGGTTCTTGCGTTGAATGCGACGAAAAAATGAGAAATGCTGTCATTACTATGTGTCTAATTGAGAACATGGTATTTTCCTTACCCGCACATCATTTCCCGCAATGTCAGCGAACGGAACAATATAAGATTCGCCAGCGAGAGGAAACATAAATAGAAGCCGGCATGGGCCTTAGATCAGCGGAACACAGAGACACACAGGGAGCCTGGAGCCTCCTAACACCGCCTCTCTGCCTTTGCATACCCTTTCAACCCAAACTGTGACGATGGCAGAAATACTAACAAATCCTACACATCCCTAACAGCATATCTGCACCATTGTTAGTATTAGTTATATAATTGTTATGCATTGTGTTGATAATAGTTTTATCATTGAGTGTAGCTTTGTGTTTACTTTCCTTCTTTACAGCACGCAGCGCTTATACAATTGTCTGGATAACCAATAACATACTAACTAAAGAACTAAATGTCCCATGTATATCAAAGCTTTAAAAAATAATAAATAAAACGTTAAAAAACCTTCTGTTGCCTTACATCCTTTAACTTTTCAAACTGCTAATTTATCCAAATAATTTTTCCCTCTTCAGTAGTAGTAACCATTCTGTTTGTGCAGTTATACAAAGTGCAATACTAAAGACTCTTGTTGACATCATATCAACAAGCCCACAGGTTCCATGGCCCAAAATATCTTCCTTACAGCTCAGAAACGTTGTAATGTGATGGCACTCAAACACATAGGACTGTTATTCTTATGTCATTCTCAGAATTGTACACACAGTGGTCAGAAAGCCTGGAGGAACAGAGGGTTACAGACTAATAGAAGAAGAAGTATAGATGGAAGTTTGTAATAATCATTCCATGAACTGAGGAAACACACAGCTGGATAAGGTATCATCAAGCAAGAGAAAGAAGGGGATGCTGCTTAGTAACCCAGGGAACAGTCCAGTGGACCACATGTCCATTCCCATCATGTCCACTTTTGTTCTCTGAATAAAACCCACACCAGTAGTGCTTTCCAGCAGTCGCAGCAGTACAGAACCTTCTGTATGATTATTTTGGGGTTTTATTGATAGACTGAGGTTGATCAGAAAATACTGGACATAGCCTGAAAGCTTTTAACAAACACACACACACACATATACATTTGCAGACTTGGCTTAAGTGATAATGCATACACTCACCAAGGGCTTGAGCCACATGGCCCTTGACTGAGAGCGGAAATTCAGGCCACATCACTGTACAGTTTATATTGTACCCTGTAGTTACAAGCCATAGATAAGTGTAGTCTCCCACACTCTAGCTTTTCTTGGGATTCTATTAGCGTAACCAATTACTGTGGCTGTCTACAAAAGGGCCTGGGAACAGGGAGGGAGTCAGGTGGCTGAGCGATGAGGGAGTTGGGCTAGTAATCAGAAGGTTGCGAGTTCGAACCCTGGCTATGACAACTGTGTCCTTGGGCAAGGCACTTCACACTACTTGCCTTGGGGGAATGTCCCTGTGCTTGCTTTAAGTCGCTCTGGATAAGAGTGTCCAAGAGGGAAGGGAGAGAGCAAAATAAAGTAAGAAACTGAAGCGATGACAAGAGAATAAGATGAAGAAGGTATACAAGCTGAAAAATCCCAAACCCTCAACAACAAAAGACAGGGGAGTCAAAAGGGGAGTTTTGTCCAAACATTGATAGCCTGGGACTCCACTTCCTACGGGGTTCAGCCATGAACACAAACAACAGATAACACATTTCTCTGTGGGCAGCTGGGAAGAACCTCATCAAGTATTCTTCCCATAGTAACCAGGGAGTTAGGAGTCCTGCTCAGAGTTCTAAGTAATATGCATTTGTGAAGTGATGAAGCCAACCAATCAGGTTAGGTAGACAAGAAATGATGAGTATGGTAAGTTAGAAATTGTTGAGAATTAGTACATATCTTTTGCTCTCTCTTAAAACAAGTCTGAACGTTTTTTCGTTGTTAAGTCTACTGGGAAAAATGGTTTCGGTGGTTAAATATTGCCCAAACAACACAAAAGGATGATGGTAAACTGAACAGTGTATTAACATGAACCCAATAATGTCAATACAAATGGAATTAAAGTTCTTTGATGGTCAACGTACAGTTACAATTAAATCTAATAACTAAAATAAATATAATAACTTTGCATATGAATTAAATCAATTACAATGCAAACATGTTACAAAATGAAGGTAGACTCTTCAATCATGAACAACCAATTAGACCACTTCTTGACCCTTACTTATCAACATATGACTAACAAGGCACGGTAAGTTACACAGTGAGATGGTTATATTTCTGGAAGGTTCACCTCGTTTCACAGAGACACACCTCTCTTTTGCCATAGGTTTCTCTGTCATCTCCCTAACTAAGGCCCTTCTCCCCCGATTACTCAGTTTGGCCATCCGGCCAACTCTTTGGAACCACCATTTGTCCTGGTGGTTCCAAACTTCTTCCATTTACAGAGATGGAGGCCAATCTTCCTGTACTCTTCCCAAGATCTGTGTCTCGATACAGTCCTGTTTCAGGGGTGTACAGACAATTCCTTGGACTTGATGGCTTGGTTTGTACTCTGACATGCGCTGTCAACTGATAAACAGGTGCATGTCTTTCCAAATCATGTCCAGTCAACTGAATTTACCACAGGAGGACCCCAAACAAATTGATGAAATATCTCAAAGATGATCAGTAGACGCTTGATGAAGCTGAGCTACACGCCAATTTGGAGTGTAATAGCAAAGGCTCAATATTGTGAGTACTTAATAAACAGGATGTTTTTGGTTGTTGTTTACTTTAATCCATTTTGGGACAGGCTGTAACATAACAACAATTAATCATCTAGCTAGCTCGTCAGCGAGATCAGCAACTCTCTTTTTAAATGGCTCTGGTGCTAGCTGCTAGCTCATAGTACCATCTAGTGCAGTCAGCTTCCTCAGGCTGGCCTTTAAACTGAGTCATAAAAGTCGCATTTTGCATTGTGATTAACAATGATCTTATTGCTACCAGTGAACCTTTCTGGAATGAGGGCTTTACCTTTACATTTTGTCAATCTTATTTATGTTTGAGGTAGGAATATGTAAAATTTGCAGATGTTACTGTTTGAATGCTGCCAGTGCCAACATTGTTACACTAAGATTCCAAAGGGTTGAGAAGGCTGAATTCCTGAAAATATAACTAGAAGGGAACAATTTAAGGCAGCTCAAGTCAAAGAGGTTAGGACCATTTTTACACCGGTTTGTCCCAGTTACTCGTTTTAAACTTTTCAACTGAGGCTGCATTGCTGATCACCATTCCTTCTTGCAGGGGAAATGAGAAAACGTTAATTCTACTCTTTACTCTTTGTATTTTAAATTGCAAATGAGCATCAACAAATGCATGTTTTTACATGTCATAATTATAAATAATAAGCATGCATTTTGTATAAAATACATAGAAATATCAGTTGTACAATTGTAAAAAAGGAAGAAAAGAAAAAAACATCTGCAAGTGAGGCAAGCAGGCACACCCTCATAATTTCCCCAGAAATGGTACCCTCTGTAGTTTAAATGTTTGAAGTACTGCACATTCCCGTTCATCTCTGTCCCACAGCAATGGAACATCTTGTCAACCCATCTGGTCACCAGTGAAGACAACGTGATCACTACCAACCGGTGTGGGCATCGGTCAAATACGTCCATCGGCAAGTTAAGGCTATTCATTGCATGCATGTCAACTACTTCTGACAGATTAGTCATCCACTCCTACCTCTTCAACGATGTTGAATACACTGGCATTAATCCATGATCGTTTTAACGTTCCCGTCCGCTTTGATCACGTCCCCTGTCCTACAACGTTGCACTGCACATGAAAAAATAAATAACTATTATAAAGAGGGTCAGCTCAACCCGTTTACTATTAAAGGGATACAGGAGAAGCATCTACTGATGCTGCCATTGATGCGTAAATCCAATCCAGTGATGGGGGCGCACAACTGCTGTTCTGTTCAAGTTCAACCGGAAATACATGAAATAAATCATCATGCCGCCTCAAACTGATTTCCTCCACCCCTTTTCTCTCCTCCCCCCTTCCCCCCCCCTTCCCCCCCCCCCCCCTTTCCTCTCCTCCCCCCTTTCTCTCCTCCCACCTTTTCTCTCCTCCCCCGTCTCCTTCACACGTGCACACGCATTTAAAGAGATACGAGTGGCTCGAGTATCAATAATAGGCTGATGGACATTGAATTGGTCGTCTTTTATCTTACGGGTATGTACTGCAAAGGATTTGTGGTCTTTCATCCCTGCTTTCGAAAATTTTCATAGCATAAAGCTAAGTATAACTTTATGTAGTCAACGTAAATTTTCACTATTTATTCAATAATTATTTACTTTTGTTTACCAACACTATCTGGATCACGTTTAGTAAATACATTTGTAAAACGTTTGAATTACCATAGTTTACTTTGATCATTACAATAGCTTGTCCAAAAAAGCGAATTAGTAGCTTTCACCTAAACTAACCTGTAGTAAAATGGTACTCATTCATTCATTATCTACCGCTTACTAGGCGGGGTACACCCTGGACTGGGGCCAGCTAGTCGCAGGGCTATCACACAGACAGTGACAGACAACATAGAGACAACCATTCACTCTCACCGTCATACACTAGGGGCAATTTTACACAATGTCCAATTAACATACCTGCATATATCCATGTCTTTGGACGGTGGGAGGAAGCCGGAGTGCCTGGAGAGAACCCCAAAATGGTACACTGAATATAGGCTAAGTGTATAATTCAATATATATAACGTGTGTAGAACGCTAGAGGGCATCAAGGAGGCCAACTCAGGTCTCCATCACACTAGTAAATTCAGTGTTATCACGGCACAGACTCAGCACAGCACACAGGCACCAGCACAAGTCACTGCAATTACCCCAGAACTCTGGCAAGCAATGAATGCATGCATCTAGGCTACGTTTAAGAGAAGAAATGCCACAATATCCGCCCAAATACCCCCTGTATGGCTGAAGTCCGCTCCTCATACTCCGTTCACTGTCTGTTTTGTATCTTTATTGAACTGATAAAGACTGTTGAGGATTTATGCTTGTATTCACAGTCGGTCAAACTCAGGCAAGCCAAGCCAGGACTATCACACCAGGCCAGGCAAAGAATGACCAAGTCAGGGCACTTTGTGGGGAGAAAGCATTATGTGCTCTGATCAGCCTTTTGTCATAAACAGATAGAGGAACATAAAGGAGCGGTACTACCTTTTCTTGTAATGCAGTCAGCGCTTGACTGGCTTTCAGTGTCCAGAACCAGGGAGCTGTAGAGAGCTTTCTATTTATAAAGCTATACTGTCTGTTCAGCCAAACATAGCACACACGTTAACATAGAAGGATGCTTTTGACTCAAACTCTTTCTCACAAACACATGGACACATCATTTGCTAAACGCATTAAAAGACAGGACATTTTCTCTCAAGCAATTTCTCTCTTTAAAATCCACACAGTGCACACACATGACGCACAAAGAAACAACTTTTATATATCCGCACATTCACGATTGACACATTTCTATCTCTGCATTACTTTTGCTTTTACAGTATTTTCAAAGACACCCACACTCACATACAACAGATACAGAAATCCCACATGTCTATATTGGCTGTAGCTCCACCCCTCTCTATCCTACAGTAAGAGATGGTAAAGGGAGTGACTTTTAGATAATCCATACAAGGGAGGAGTCATTCTGCTACTCCCCTGTCCTAAGGTTAAAAAAGGCCTCAGCTTTAACCCTGAAATAAAGAAGGTTCATGTTTACTCTGTTGTATTCTGTTGGACACTGAAATGTGCATCCATGCTGCACATGAATCAGAAAGATTACGTTTAGTCTGAGTTCAGTCACACACATACAATCTAAATGTCTCGTGGTTTGTGGGTGGGTGTGTGTCAGTGTGTTAAGCATGGTTTCAGGTCATTCTGGTTCCTGACTGTAGGTGCAGCGGTTGGCGTACAGGGAAAAGAGGGTAAAGGTCTCAGCACTGAGGGGATGTTCCCAGTTTAACGCACTGCTTCCTGTAAGACAGGAAGTCTGTGATCCATCTGCAGGTGGAGTCCGGCACATTCAGCTGGGAGAGCTCGTCCTGAAGTGGGGATGATGCCAGGGAGAGCTCGTCCTGAAGCGGGGATGATGCCAGGGAGAGCTCGTCCTGAAGCGGGGATGATGCCAGGGAGAGCTCGTCCTGAATTGGGGATGATGCCAGGGAGAGCTCATCCTGAAGCGGGGATGATGCCAGGGAGAGCTCGTCCTGAATTGGGGATGATGCCAGGGAGAGCTCGTCCTGAATTGGGGATGATGCCAGGGAGAGCTCGTCCTGAATTGGGGATGATGCCAGGGAGAGCTCGTCCTGAAGCGGGGATGATGCCAGGGAGAGCTCGTCCTGAATTGGGGATGATGCCAGGGAGAGCTCGTCCTGAAGCGGGGATGATGCCAGGGAGAGCTCGTCCTGAATTGGGGATGATGCCAGGGAGAGCTCGTCCTGAAGCGGGGATGATGCCAGGGAGAGCTCGTCCTGAATTGGGGATGATGCCAGGGAGAGATCGTCCTGAATTGGGGATGATGCCAGGGAGAGCTCGTCCTGAATTGGGGATGATGCCAGGGAGAGCTCGTCCTGAAGCGGGGATGATGCCAGGGAGAGCTCGTCCTGAAGCGGGGATGATGCCAGGGAGAGCTCGTCCTGAATTGGGGATGATGCCAGGGAGAGCTCGTCCTGAATTGGGGATGATGCCAGGGAGAGCTCGTCCTGAAGCGGGGATGATGCCAGGGAGAGCTCGTCCTGAAGCGGGGATGATGCCAGTTGCTGGATGAGGTGGAGGGCCGTGTTGATTGCATCATCTGCAGGCCTATTAGCTCTGTAGGCAAATTGCAGGGGGTACAAGGTAGGGTCCATGATGGCTTTGAGATGTGCCAGCACGAGGCACTCAAAAGACTGCATTGCCCCAGAGGTCAGGGTGGCGGCTCTGTGGTCATTAAGTCATACATTTTAAGTCAATTTGTGTGATGCTTTTGTCATGATACAAAATACAACATAATGTGTACTTATATTGCGAATTAGTATTTGAGTATGACAGATCGGTACATTAAGCCCACAGATACACTTACATGCTCTGAGATTTGCAACATTACAAGGGTTCACACTGCAGTGGATGACTCAGCCACTGTTGTTGCCATGGAAATCAGTTCCTTTGCAATCAGTATCTTAGTAACTGTGGGTGGTTGCCAAGTAACCATGTCTGTGAGTGTGTTATTGCCATGAATGTATCTGTGATTAGTGAAATGAAGACTAAAAGCTCACACAAATAGAACTAATTAATGTGAATACAAAATTCTTAATATGTAAGTAATGCGTAAGAGGTATTGATAGGTTATTTTTGTCTATTCAGTTAAAGTTTTCTGAAATCTTAGTTTAAAACACCCTTCACTCAGTCCCATAGGAAAGTATGGCCACAGAGTGGTCACCTACAGCGCTTCATTTGCTGTACTAAATGTCCACTCTAACATTTAGACTAAAAGCTAGATTTACTAAAACACAAATCTATCAACTGATAAAACAATACTGTGGATATGTTTTGGTGGATTCCTCCTCAATATAGCAACCCATTAAGAAGGTGAGTTCTAAGTGCACCCTGCATGTCTGGTGTGACTACATCCAAGATTCACTGAGATATTTCCCAACTTCCTGTTTGGCGGCTCTGCGGCCAAATTTGATCTTCTACCGGACAAAGAGTTTAGAGTCCGTTACATGTCCATATTTAAGGATTATTTTGTATTTTCAATTTACATTCAACTTTTTTCAGGTTTGTGCACAACACATTGTCGAAAGTCAATGTGTTATCCATGTCCTTGTGGGTTATTATAATTTAAGTTATGTTTTGTGGTCATGTTTTTTTCTGTGCCCGTATAAAGGGATAGGTTTATTTAGAGTTATGTCTACATAATGATACAACACTACAACCTTCAACTGCTCTGTTTTATTCCTGAATCTGGGCACATTCTAATTAATGATCCCTTATTTGCATTTGTCAAGTGTGAACATTTGAATTCTTTCAGAAAGTTTTCATCCTGTTTTGCTTTTCACCCTTAGTCTCCAAAGCATCTTGTTGTTCATCTTGGTTTAAATTGTGTGCCGTGCTGAACAAACATACTACATTCTAAGATAAAGGTTAACCTTCAAAACTAATAGATGATATAATCCTTTCTTAGTCTCACAATGGAGAAATATCAGGGAAGAAATAGGTGTAATAAGCTATACTGGTTAGTTTGGGCTTGGTTTTGCATTCTAATGTATACTATGCTGAGACTGTGCTGTGAGAGGCCTGGTTCCTCTCACAGAAGCTGCTTTCTCCCTCTCCCCTTCTCTCTGAGTATTGACGTCAGCCTGGAGTGGACAGCACATCAAAGGCCACTATGCATACGCCTGAAAAGTGTTGGGACAAAAGAGGTGGGAAGGGTTTTGCATGCATTTGCATGACCTCCATACAGCTCAGTGAACAGATATAACTAGTTACCTTACTAAATTAATAAATTATGTTTTGATTTTGAACTCACGACATCTTACAGTAATTTCCACCCGTATTTCTTTCTTTCTTTCATCCACTCATGCACACAGACACACTGTGTATCTCCAGTAGGTTCTACTAGATAACTGCAGTGTCAGCCTGACTCAATGGTAATTTATTTCTCAACAAAGCTGTGATGGAATTCCCAGGGTAAGGGGTTGGTTCAACACAATGTCTAACATTATGTAAGCTCTAATCAGCTAGCACTAGATTGCTGTGTCAGTTTATTCAGGGTTCCCACTTTTTTTATTTATAATTTCACATGAGTTTTTTCAGTGATAATCTAGCTGGTATGATAGACATATACATTTAGTCATTTTAGCAGATGCTCTTATCCAGAGCGACTTACAGCAAGTACAGGGACATTCCCCCCTGAGACAAGTAGGGTGAAGTGCCTTGCCCAAGGACACAGCGTCATGTAGCCACAGCCAGAAATTGAACTCACCACCTTCCAATAATGAGCCAAACACCTTCACCACTGAGCCACCTGACTCCCCAGTAGGAAGTACAGAAACTCAACGCTACTCTTTAACAGTTATTCAGATAAATATATAATAAACATAATACATTTACCAAACTCTCAATCTCACTCCAAATCACAAAATCCATTGAATTCTTCATCCTCTGTGTCGTTCTGTCAGTGTCAGTGAAAATAACATGAAATTGATGAAATATACTTTAATATATAAGTCTGAATATAAGTCACATGACCAGCCAAACCGTGAAAAAAATTGCTAATTTACAGTAAAGAAAATATGATATTTAAGTAGGTTTGGTCAAGCATAGAAATGATTTGCAATGTTATTTCCACTGAAAATGAACTGTGAGAACATAAAAAGAGATTTGAGGGTGTACTTTTAATTGTAATACATTTTTTATTGGTTATCTATTTGAAACAAAAAAACCTGGGTGCTGTACACTCAATGATGGAATTCAAAGAGGACATGTTGGATTAATACTCTGACCCTCACATTGAAGTTGGAATGTGATTTATATTTAATGTTGTTTGGGTAGACCTTGACATTAATTAAACTTTTGGGTCAAGTCTTCATCGGAAAATGTAAAATAATACAAAATAAAATAAAATTGCTTGTTCGAACATGCCAATGAAATATAAAACATCATCAAATTGATAAATTGTTGGAATAATAGTCTATACACAATGAAAGGTTAATGAAAATTCTTAATAGGTAACAGTGAAATCAAATTAATCATCGCAAATCTGCATTACATCAAAGGTTTATCTGTACTTTGGGCATAGGACCCTATTTGTGTAACATATATTTGTAAGCCTTTAATAGGGTGTCTGAGAGTTGTGTAAATATTATTCCTAGATATTTTTCAGTCTTAAGTACATGACAGTGAGTTACAGTACATATTTTCAGGAGCCTTTCATAAGGTGAGCTATAATATATAACGATACTTGTATTACGTCATTATCATATGTTATCTTTTTCACAGAGGTAAAATGTTCCTTGGAATATAAGCTGCACTGCTGTATTTACCAAGTAATTAAAATGTATTAACAAAAATAAATTTGATAGGTTATTAAAAACCTTACATTTCCCCTAAAGCAGATGTGTCCCCTAAAGCAAATTGTGGCAAGTGTTTGGTACGTAGATTCCATATAGAATATCAAAGATTGGTTTTGCAGAGTAAATACTTTCGAAACACTTTCACATATTCCTCTACGTCACCGTCTTACTGACACTATCATGTTTCACAGTTCACTTTCTGTACTCTTATTCTGATTTCCAGAGAATATGTGACATGGTCCAGTCCAAAGGGACGTCGTTGGCATCCAGTCTTGTCCGCCAGTTTTATGACAAAAAGTATACAGTGAAGTTATGTAGTTAATACAATACAGGTTTGGGATCACTTAAAGCGGCTCACATACTGTAGACCTGCTGTAACAGCTCATCTATATATTCATGAGCATACCAAAAACTCTTGTTTTCAGTCTAGGGCTATTTCCAAGTGCATTAGGGCACATAGAACAGCACCAGGGCCGTTTGAAGCCCAACCAATGTTACATGCCCTTTTCATAGATTTTAAGGAACAGTGTGAAATACCCTATAAAATCAGTGTACGACCCCTTAACACATAACTTGAACCATAATCAGGCCAGGTACAGTTGAATGTATTTAGTTGGGATGGGGAATAATGAAACTTTTCGAAGCAACAAGCTATTTGAAACCTTTGGGCCCTAATTTACACAATCTGAAACACAAGTGTCGAGCGTGAAGTGCAAGTAGCTTTGTGGGTGGGACTGTGCTATTGTACCGGCAGGATTAATTAGTCCTGCACCCCGCGCAAAGCAAAATGGGTTGGTCTGAAGTGGTTAAATTAGTCATAGGTCATAACGTGCAATAAACCAATCAGAGGGTCAGCTCACATTCCCTTTAAAAGCAGGAGCGCTTGTTCCATGGCAGGTTGCAGTTATCATGATGTATTTTCAGTAACCCTTCCTTTTACAGTCCCTTAAACATTAGGTATTTACATGGTAAATAAAGGGTACTTTTGTGTATTATAGGTAATTACCTACTGGTAACAAGGTGGTAAATACAGAGATAATTCAAAGTATTAACCCATTAAGTACATGCTAACATGTTGGTTATTACTGGGTTAATACCACTGGTTGTAAATTGGTAACTACAGGAGATATATGTGGTAAATTCTTATGTTTCATTGGGTAAATACCACTGCTACTAAGTAGGTAAAACAGCCAAATAAAGGTTATCTGACAATGTTTTGATGTGTATGTGTCAAAAATATGTTCTCATATGTATTGTTGTATTATAAACAATGTCTTTACTACTTCACGTTCCTAATATCTATTTTTAGGTGTTCTTCAGTAAGGTTGAGTATGGCCTGGTGGTAACAGTTGCTGCCCTTCAGTATAATGCAGCAAATACCTTGTTTTAGTGGAAGTGTACACTAAATTAATAAATTATGATCATTTCGACAAGCAGGTAAGGTTTTGGGATATGCTTTTGCAACTGGGATAGGGAGGGCCACATTTGTAGGCTGGTAAAACTAGAGAGAGCTATGTGCTTTCTCTCTTTCTCTATCTAACTCTGCCAATCTACAGTTAATGTATCTCTGACTGTCAATTAATGTAATCTATAACATCAGTAAACATGTCATCTGTATAATCTAAGAATTATTAGGGATTTTGTTAGCTAGGTGGACGATAGCGGGAGCCCTTACGCTACTAGTAACCGAGAAAATACTGTTATCTTTTTTCAGTGCAGCCACACGCTCAACACCTCTCTGATGGCATGAAAAGGTAAAACTAATTGCCAACAACTTCCCCTTTTGACTGGACCGTGTCACATATATGCTCGTTCTACAGAAAATGTAAATCCGCATTGACGTATAAATGTAATTCACAAAGTCTTTCGTAAAATCTTTTGGGGTAATTTCCCAACGCAGGTCAGACAAAAAAAAGAGTTAAAAGTAAAAAAGGGTTCCTTACTCATAAATTTGCTATTATTTTGATAGGGGGTCAGCATGGGGGGGGGGAATAGAGATGGTTTCCATTTGTTGGTTACAGTGAAAAGCAGAGGGGGGGGGGGGGGAGGCGTCGGCAGGAAAGTGCAACACACATTCCTGTCCTCCCATCTTCTCAGAGGTGACTCTCCATGTCATTCTTGTCTGAGGTTCCGTTCTCAAGAGAGAAGGAGGAAAGTCCCAGTGCACTGACGGTCATGTTGCTCTCGTTCAGCCTCCGTACCCTGTACGTCTCGTAATGGATGTAATGGGTGACGCCTTTCAGGTCTTGCAGGTGAGACCTTGGGGTTAAAAGAACATAAACAAAACCTTTTCAAAACCCACCAACTCAGACATAGTTTTTGATGTATAGATGTGTTATGCTAACAAGTACACGGATTTAATCAAATTAACACTTTAACACATTGATTTGGCAGGACTCCTCAGGTAATGTTTCATAATCAGAGCCAAGGCATTCTGTGAGGCTGTTCTTTCATTCAGTTGTCAGCAAATAAGCTTTTTTTAATCATATCTATAGAATTGAGCATTTTGCTTGTAAGCAGAGGTGAAAGCCCACCTGACCAATGTTTAGAAGGGATGCGACTTGAGTGACAAGAAGCTTCTCTACCCTCACACAAGACATGCAGTACATCAACCCTAAAACTATTTAATAGGATTTTATGAATAAACATCAGTATATCCCCAACCTACTCCAACACATGTAAACATAACTAACCTGATTAGCAGGTCTCGCAAGTTGGAAAACTCACAATGTGCCACATTTTCCACTGAAAAGAAATACAAAATGACATAGTTTTAGTATCTGGTTCAACAAAAAGTTAATACATATATCTATAGTCAGTGGCAGCAACCTGTTATTGATTTAAACCACTAGGTTAGTACAGGTTACTGCAGGTTAATCTCAGCAATTACTTTGTAAACCCATGCATTTGTTGGGGGAGAAAAACATGTAAGGCATTTTTTGTGAGCTTGCAGTCTCTAATAATACATCCATCATAAAATGTGTCACCATAAAATGTTTTTCTAGTACATAAGTGGAATAAGGAAAACAAGCTACATTGGCATTACAAATAGTATTTTGACCAACCTTTCATTTCAACCTATTTCCTATAAACAACACAAAATTACTGTCGGTCTGTGTGCACATGTGAGTATGTTCAAGTAGGTGTGTGCGTGTGTGTAAGTTTCAAGTGTAAGTTTTATGTGCATGTGTTTGTGTGAGTTATTACAAAGAACACTTCGTGTTTTTAATCCGTGGGAAGCCTCTGGAAGCAGTAGCTGGAGGACGTGAAACACAAAAACACAAGCAATTGTGGAACTTGGATGACCTTTCTTGCACACCAGATTCTTTCCACTTTTGCATAGACCTTCAGCGATGTAATTCCAGTGTCATCTCTTGGGTAGAGCACACAGGTAGTCCCCATGATCATATCCAAGAAATTGATCACTAGCCTGCGATACCACTTCGTTCATCTGATTTGTTCCAGTACAGTGCAATCAGTTGTCAAGCAGATCCACCCCACATATATTCTTGTCGTCTTCTTTCACAACAGCAGGACGAGATACTTAAAGTATTTTCTTTTATTTCCCAGATGTCAACCTCTCTGTGACTGGGGAAGGCTCCATTGTAATCGCCAATAGGGTTCACTGAGTGGTTATCAAACCACTTTACCATGTGCAAGGTGGTTTCTCCAACCACGGCCAACTTCTCTTCAAAAGAGCTGTCTCTTTTCAGCTCAGCACCACTCTTCAAGTTGGCACCTAGTAATCTAACAGGACCACTGCAATGAACTCTCAGCCAGCCAGTGTGAGCACAAGAGGGGCACATGTAAATTAGTTGGCAAAAATAGCTTGTGGTTTTCTTGTCTGGGTATACTGTAGGCTGGGCCAGGCGCAGGACAACATTGCCCCCTTGCTCCCACATCTACTAACACAGGAGGTCGTGCAACTCTCCCTGTACAGATTTAAAAGAGTCCAGTCCAGGCTGTGGTTCAGGTGAACACCCAGATACTCCACTCTCTCAATGTCCATTCCCTGGATGTTCAGCAGAGAAGAGGCAGTGCGGTGTCTGTATAAGTCTACCATCATCTCCATGGACTTGCCCACGTTGATGAGAAGATGGTTTGGCTGACACCAGTCCACAAAGTCCTGCGTCAGTCTTCTGTACTCCTTGTCAGTGTCGTCACTGATCAGGCCGACGATGGCAGAGTACTATGATGTATTACAATATGTCTTGTAACACGTAATAAATGTTACTTCTTGGAAGTTTGTGATGATTGACACTTGTCGCTTCGGGTGACGAAGCGGCCTGCTAGCGACAATGTATGATCACGTAACCCTTAGCCCTTACAAGTCGTTTTCAAGGGTAAGTGTGAGGGGTAATATTAAGGGGTAAGACTAAGGAGAAGGGGTAAGACAGAGAATTGGGATTGGCTGTAGGCGTCTGTTGAACACTCACCCTCTATGATGCCCCATTTTGTTTTTCTACCCAGCACCTTGTTCCCATTCACTTGGTGCTCCTTGTCTGTCCCCACCACTGCAAACGGAATGCTTTCCTGCAAGTGGGACATGAAGACACTAGAGTGACTAAAAACACTGCAATGGGTGTTGTTATCATTTAAACAACTACACTAAGACGCTTACTTGCATAGCTCGTACTTCTCCCCTCCGAAATGTAACTAATGAACAATACATACTGTAGGTCTGTACATACTACATACTAATGTACAAGACATGTTGAATATGTCATGACATGGTATCAGTGAACATATTGAACTTTTTGATTGATGTAATTTCAAATACATTTACCCGAATTTTGTTGTTGAGTATCCTATCTTCTAAGTCCTCGTCATTCGCCTTCTCAGGGTAAACACGTATTCCATGAGTCTGCAGGTCCTGCCGTATCTGTCAAGGTTCAAAAGTTAATAGAAAAGTAAAAAAACAAAACATGGACAGAGCAAAATACGTGTTTTGTTTACACAGTGGTACCAAGATTTATGAAGGCAATTGTCATGTAAAGATTCCATAGTAGTGTACTGTAGGATCACATGTCAAAGATAATGTCGGCCTGCAAGCTACTCTTTCTCATGTACACAAACAAAGCCTGTAGTATTGTAGAAAGAGACAGCATTGCTGGTGTGAGGAGAGGTATTCTGTAAGAGTTGGGAGGGGTAGTGTACCAAAGCCTGGCCTGTTTTTAGGATGGGTACTGTACCAAAGCCTTTTCTCTCCCTTCCACTGGAGTGTAAGATAGGGTTGACATAGATAGATGTCATATGTAGATATGTACAGATGGAAGAAAGAAACAGAAGCGAGTAGAAGAGGTGAAAGTAAGATACATAGGACAGGATGGGTGAGATGATGGGTGAGAGGAGGGGAAAAGGTTGAGTAGGACAGGAGAAAAGATACAGAAAATACAGAAATTTTAACAAAATGCCATAGTGTGTAAAGATAAAGATGAGAGATAAAGGTGAGAGAGATTAATATACTGAAGAAGAAAAAAAAAAGGATAAGTATATTTTTTAGATGAAGAGTATGTACGTGTTTCTGTAAGACTGATAATCTGTTCAGTGTTTGTTCTCCTCACCCTCTGTTTGAATTCCAGTCTCTCTTCGATTGTGAGTGTGTCTGCTTTGGCGATGACTGGTACAATGCTCACTATCTTCCCCAACCTCTTCATAAACTCCACGTCTATGGGGCGTAACCTAGACACACAAATAATACAATATATTATCATAATTAATATTATTATTATTTACTGTTATTATTATTATATAACATGTATTCCCCTCCTTTCTTTAACCTGTAAATTTTACCTGCTGGTGAAAGGACGTTACCTTCCATTATAAACTTTCTTGCCACAAGCAGGATGTAACATAATGCATTATTTCTTGTGTGTGTGTGTGTGTGTGTGTGTGTGTGTGTGTGTGGGGAGGAGAATTCTTCTTCCCTAGCGAATGTTTTTAGGTGTCATCAACCAAACTGCACTAGGGTTCAGAGTTTAATGGCTGAGACGTTGGTACTAGAAACATTCCATTGATCTCTGCTTGTTCGTAAATACACACAGCGAGTTTGCACATCTTGAAAGTGTGCATGTGACATGGAGGTGCGAGAAGGCAGACAAACAGCATTTGAAATACAAACCAGGTGAGAACAACCTTCACAAGTACTGCACACGTATTAACTCACCTAAGACATCATAATTCAATGTCTGTTTTCTAACAGATTTATTGAAATGTCAGTGTAGATATTCAACATCATGGCCACCAATAAAACTCTTTGATCTTTGACTCTTGCTCCGGTTTTAACTTCTGGATATTCGGCAGTGTATCGGACATAATGGCTTGACTATGTTGGTATTTAAGGTTACATAAACTACACTGCAATGAAAGTTAACTGTAGGACCTCTCCCTCACAGCTGTATTATTTCTAATTCTGCCCTAAAAGCATTCAGTAAACGCCTAGAAATGATTGTAGCAAATTGGTGGGAGTTTATACATTTTGATAAACTAATGATTTGGGGGATTTGTCAAACAGTAAGAGTGTCGTAACAAAATCGTTACATGAACACTAGTTATACAAAACATGGTGTTGTGTGAATCAATTAATCCTCATTGAGATTTACTGTGTTTAAAGCATTCAGGAAGCAAGCTAACCAGTGTCCGGTGGCGGGCAGGAAGTAGATGCAGCAGTGGACACGAGTGTCCGGGATCCGTCTCTTCCTGTTGACGTGGAGCTCCTCCTTGAGGTACTTCTCATATTGCTCGTTGACATACATTTCTATCGGCTCCCAGCTGTGGACAAAGCAACACCTGACTTCACCAACCTGCCCTATTTAAAATACTTTGATTCAACAAACACATTCATGATGTGTTTTGGATGAACTACCTTATTTAGAATGAGTTATAATTTTTACTAGCATTGTGGTATGTATAGCGATCAGCCATAACATTATGATCACTGACAGGTCAACTGAATAACTGATTATTTCGTTACCATGACACCTGTCAGTTTGGTGAATATATTAGGCATGAAAGTAAACGTTTGGTCCTCATAGTTGATGTGTTAGTCTGTTCCTGGTCTGCAGTGCTTAATACCTATCAGAAGTGGTCCAAGAAAGGAGAAGCAGCAACAATGACATGAGTCATCGATGCAGGTAGGGAACAAAGGCTGGCCTGTATGATCCCATCCAACAGACGAGCTACTTAAAAGGTTCATGTTGGTTCTGCACACAGCCCATCGCCCTTTGTTGCATATAGGGCTGTGTTGCCTCAGACTAGTCAGGTTACCCACACTGACCTCTGTCCACTGCTGAAAACTACCATTGGGAATGCGAGCATCAGAACTGGATCATGGAGCAATCGAAGAAGGTGGCCTGAATCACAATTTTACATCACATGGACAGCCTAGTGCATGTATGTTGCCTACTTTGGGAACGCATAGTACCAGGACACACTATGGACAGTGTGATGTTTTGTGCGAAGTTGAGCAATTTTGCCCTCCAAATTCCTCAGATTTCAATCCAATTGAACATCTGTGGGACGTGCTAGACAAAATCTGTTCCATCTGTTCCAACTTTGCAATTTACAGGATTTAAAGGATCTTAAAGTGTTGGTGCCAGATACACAGCACACCTTAAGAGGCCGTATCGAAGAACAGTCAACAGGTCAGGGCTGTTTTGGCAGCAAAAGAGGAACCTACATAATGTTAGCCTGGTGATCATAATATTATGGCTGACGCATGTTGATTTAACTGTCAAATTTAGATAACAAAACAATCCCATTTATATGATATATTCAGACTTAAATGTCATTTATGCAATGCAGAATTAAAACACATTTGAAACCTTGTGATTGTAAAAATGTATTTTAACATAACCATAGAAATTGCACACAAAAAATAGTTTCTACTAAAACAGAACTGACTCTACCCACAGTCTTTATCCACACATGTCTTTTGTCTGTCCTGTTCTTTTGCTCACTCACCAGTTCTCATTGTTTATCTGGTCTCCAAAGCCTGGGGTGTCAATCACTGTCAGTTTCATCTTGACTCCCTTCTCCTCGATCACTACACAAGCACAGACAGACAGACAGACAGACAGACACACAGACAGACACACAGACAGACACAGACACACAGACAGACACACAGACAGACACAGACAGACAGACAGACGGACAGACAGAGAAAGAAAGCACATTTGTTTTAGAAGATAGTTTTTATAGGGGGGGGGTATAGGAGGGTGGCCTGTCAATATGGATGTTTACTTTTTGGTCAATATCACTATTAAACTTTTATTGCCCAAAACAAGTAATTAAAAAAAAGCAGATCTATAATTGCACAATTATGTTTTAAATAGATACAATACCAGACAGTTTCTCTGTCTAACCCTTAGCTCTTGTCCTTAAAATTAAGTGTGGGTGAAAACAGACTCAGAAATTAGACGCCACTTTTTACTGTTGGGTGATCATACATGGTCGTTAGCTGGCTGCTATGTTACAAGACGCAACAAGTATAAATCATCACCAGCTTTCGGTCAGTGCATCATTCACACTGACTTTAATTAATTTATAATAATTTAGTAGTAAAATAAATAAGACATATAAGACAAAAATATAAAAAAATATATATAATGTAGTGCTAAAATGACTAAAATAAATATGCCTAAACAAACAATACGTGTTTGTGGTTTCTTCAGCTGATGATGTTTGTGTGAAGGTAGACTTGTGTTCATATACTCACCATGGCTCACTGACTCCAGTTTCACCGTTTTAGATATTTTTTCTTCGTAGTTGGGAGTGCAGGACTTGCGGCTGACTTTGGACTTAAACAGTGTGTTAACGAGAGTGGACTTTCCTAAACCACTTTGACCTAGAGAAAGAACAAGGGCATGATTAATAATGGATAATATATAGTCCTACTTACAGTGACAAGCATACAGGTGAGGGGGGGAATAATTTTATCCCATACTGACCCCCTAATAAATGATCCATCTATAATTTTAAGTTTTCTTGAAAAGTGAACGACCGAATAAAAACAAACAATCCATGAAAATCCATTTTAAAATATGTATACATTTATTGGAATTTGGGAATAAGTAAAATAAGTATTTGACCCCCCTAGACAACATGACTTGGTGTTTGTTGGCAAAACCTTTGAAGTCACAACAAAGGTCAAAAATTACAGGTCACTTTCCTATTGGCCACCAGGTCTGCACAAATCTCTGGAGGGAGTTTGTCCTGATCCTTTTTGCGCATCTTCTCCCAGTCATTCAAGTTTAGAGACTGATGTTTGGCCACTGGAACCTTCTGCTCTCTCAACAGATTTTTCATGGGACTAAGGTCTGGAGATTGGCTAGGCAACAGGTCCTTAATATGCTTCCTCTTGAGCTATTCCTTTGTTGCCTTGGACATGCGTTTTTGGTCCCTGTCACACTGGAATACCCCTTCACAGCCCATTTTCAGTGCCCTAGCTGAGAGAAGGAGGATCTGGCAGCACCGGTGGTTCAGTGGTAGGATTCTTGCCTACCATGTACAGAAAGCCTGGGTTTCAATCCCGGTGGAGGTTCGAATCCCGGCCAATACATTGAATAAATGTGTGCGCCTCTGAAATGTCCCCATTAGGGGACTAATAAGGGATCATTTATTTCTTCTTCTTAACCAAGTTTTAGATGGATAGTGCAGTTTTCTCGATATTAAACTGTTGCATGCTTAGTTCACCTCTTATGAAACACCATAAGTAGGGTATAGCAAGAGTTATTTAGTTCTACTTAGTTATTATGTCCTATATTGGATGTGTGTTTTAGATGCATGTTATCATCATCTGTACATATAAGATAATTATTTATTAGTCTCGCAATGGAGACATTTAATCTGTATATAACATGAGTTAATCACTGTGAATGTACGTGTGTGTTTGAGTATGAGAATGGTGTGTCGGAAAGCATAATGGCAACATGAAGAGAGAAATAACATTCAAGAATATGTTGAGAGCATAACTGAGTGAAAACATGTACAGTATATGCATATCTCAGAATGTGTGTGTGGGTGTGTGGGTGTGGTAACTCACCAACAACCATGACATTGAACTCAAAGCCCGACTTCATGGTCTTTTGTCTCATCTGATCCAGCACGGCCTCGATGCCCACATATCCAAACAGGTCGCTGCCTTTGATGCTTCCAAGTAGACCCGACCCGACTGTGGTAAAGGGGGGCGACATCCCCTCCATCTCCTCCGTCTCCTCCATCTTCTCTCTCTCCTCTCCCTCCTCATTTTCCATTCCTCTGTCCTCATCCTCGTTGCCCTTCTCTGTCGTCTCGTCCTCTTTGGATGCTCTGTTGTCCCCAGACATGTTCTTCCCCTCCTCCCCCCCCTCTAACCCTGCATCCAGCCCCATCTCTTCCGCCTGTCTGTCCTCCATTGGGGTACTGAGTATCTCCGTCTCCAGCACCTTTGTATTATCTGGTAGGAGGTAAAGAGACAGACTAGAATTAGTGCACACACACGACACACACACCCATGTACACACACCCAGCTTAGGGTTTGTATTTGATAACTGACACTCAAATTGATTAAATAATGTACTCCTCTCTCCTTCCTGTCCCCTTCTCACATGTCCCATTGATCCTCAAATCTTATTTGAGGATAAGTTATCAGTGTTTAAATATGGCTTTGAAATATAATAATTTAAAGCCACAGACAACCAGAGTACTATAGCCCATTAAAGTTCACATCGACCCACACACACAGAACAAAATCAAGTAAACATACTTGACTTATGAGCAGTTACACTTAAAGAGGCGCAAAGTGCTTGAAATAAACATGAATTAAGTGGGCTGAATCACTGTAACATTCAAATATTATTGTGTGAGTTGTCCAGTTGTTGCAATAACACAGCGTTTTGTTAACACTTTATTACATGTGTATACAGCAATATACTGTATGTACTGTATGATGTTATAAAGATCGACAATGCAAATAATTTAACCATTATCCATGTGCACCTAATCACTGTTTGTTCATCACTTCTATGGTGGGTTATATCATACTAATGCCCCCCTGGCACCGAAGCTTGTGCATGTTCACAACCAGTTACTGTGTGACAACATGTCGCGAACATGTAAAGCTTCGTTTACACTTCTGCAGGGTGAAAAAATTGAGGTTTGTTTGCTTGTAACACAGAAAAACCTTGCAGACCTGACTGTGGTTTATTAAACAAAAGTATATTTTTTGCTTATTCTCCAATAAAGCTCAGTCTATGTAATAGTTAGCTACCTATTGGTATTCATCATATTAGCAAACAGCATATTGGGGCTGCAGTCAACTGTGATGTGTGGCACACACCTTTCTTCATGCCGGTTTTATTATGAACAGTATTAAAGTTTGGACTGATAATGAGGACGTAGTGTAGCGATTGCACGGGACCTTAGGGTCAAGCAATGTATTTAGTTCGACACAGTCGAACACAGTTCCACACTGTATTCTACATTTATCTAAAAGCAGGATACGTGACGTTATCCTGTATTCCATGCAGTCAGGCATGTCCCCCTCCTACACCTACACATTCTGATGGTGAAGCAGACAGTGCTGAGTAAAAAAACATAATAAATCTAGATGGATTGTACAATGTCTTTATGGAACAATTATCTCTCAGTACAAACGCAAATAACACTACTTGATTTAATCTTCATGATAATGATTACTTTCGGCAGAATTACCTGTATAAACTAGTACTTGTTCATGAAAGCCAAACATCGCCACCCGCAGATACACATACTTGACACAGTAGGGGGGGTTAGTCCCCATGACTTAATCACCTATAAATACTAGTCATTGGGGCATCGGAAGAGAACTAATCCTGCAAGGGTTAGCTGTAAAAGACAGAGACAGAAAGAGGGACAATGAAACACAACATTTGTGTTGTAGTTTGTTGCCCTACTATTTTTTTCTTCCCATTCTCCTACATTAGAGATGTGCGGAGTGCAGCCGCTAGCCATTTCGGTAGCCTACACGCACCCCCCCCCCCCCCCCCCTACATATTACACTCTCAAAGTTGTATTTTTTGTTACAACCCCTAAGGCCTGTACTATACGTTTCACACAGGAGGGGCAGGCAATAACCTTACAAACCTATCAGGGAATAAATAATACAGCACATCAAATCCTTGTGTCATTTTCAACTGAGCTGTAAGTAATCAGACTGTGTTTCATCCATTGTGTCTGGCTAAAACAGCAGAACTTCAGGAGATGGATAGAACTTTGCATGCATTCCTTGAGAGGTCTACCTGACAATGTCAGTTGGGTGTGACCTTCTCTAACACATATGGGGATCGACAAGGATTGCCAGGTCAGTTGAATCAACATGAAACTCTTCTGACGCATCCTGGAAGAGTTACCGAGCTACAGTTTCAGAAGATACAGCCTACTGGGGTGAAAAGAGGAAGCAGATTGAAGTGATCTCTTGACACTTCACTTATAGTTTAGTAAAGTTTCTGCTGTGACAACTCAGAAAGTTGACCGCATCATTTATAGAAATGTAATGTAATGGATATATGACCTGCCAGGATACTTTGGCTGTTACAAACTTTGTTACAAACCTGCTTGTTGGCTAAATTTGGTATTCCCTTTAAACAGTTAAGGTTTACTAAACAATCTTTTTCCCTTTATTAATCCCCCCACCCCCATTTTGTTCTGTAAATCTGTTGCTTCCTGTTGGATATGTCCTGACTAGTTCAAACTCATCATTAACGTTAAACTCACCCTCAAATGGTTATGCAAAACCACATCTAAAACTATCTTCTACACATGGCTCTTCATAGAACACTCAAAGATGCTAAACTGGTACTTGAAATGGCATGAATGAAACTAAAATGGCATGAAAAGGAGAAGCTAGTCCAGTGTTTACACATCTTGAACATAATCTTAGTTTCATTATAAAAACTTCTGCCTCTCTTAACTATCAACTCTTACAATTCTATTTTGTAATTCTTAAGTTAGAGCTAATGCGTCACCGCTGCTGCCGTGTACATTTTACACCAATGTTTTGGAACAATCCTGTCAGACTCCATTATTTGAGAAGTGGATTGAATGCTGCTCATACAGACACATAAAGGTGGGTATGAAAAAAAAGCAACATTCTTACCTTCTTTCATTCACAAAACACAGTTTTGCCCCTTCTCAATGTGCTGGTTCACAGTCATACAGTTGGCCTGGTTGCAGGCCTGTCCCAAAGGCGCTAGAGAAGTTCCTTCTTTCTCAGTTCATATTCTCTACTGTGTCCCTCGGCACCAGAAAGGTGGTGGAGCTGATGTATCTTTCCTTCCCTCTACTCCTCTTGAACTGCGCTGCTTTCCCTCTGTTTCTCTGACTTCTCTCTCTGTCTTTCTCTCTCCTTGTGCCACAGCTAAAAGCAGCTCACAGGCCATTTAGATGCAAATTGACCAAGGAGCTTCCACTAATCCTAAAAGAAGGCTTCACCTCCTCCTCCCCCCATGCTCTTTATCTCCACCCCTCCCAAGACTCATTTACACACCAGTGAATGTGTTGTCACTGCTCCCAACTCAAGATGGAGGTCTAACTGAACTTAGTGGGAACTGAACTATCCCACTAACTGAACCTGAATGCAACAAAATATCCAGCAACCAAGAGGGACGCAATGAAACGAAGAGTAGAACTACGCGGAATGATGTTATACATATTTGTGGAAAATATATATGAAGATTAATGTATAGTTTATTATCATATTATATATTATAATATAATATTCTGATGTTTAGGCCAACAGAGAAGGCCCTGCTGGCCCACCACTGGAGGAAGAAATAGTGAAAAAGAGGGAGAAACAGATTAATGGAGAGAGTTAATGTCTCCAGGAGCCGTCCACTGAGTTTCTATGGAGATGCACGTCATTGTTATAGGGCTAAAGAGAACCTTTTGCTTCTTATACTTCCCTATATTCAGAGTTTTAGCCCTGACTGCCACTGGACTGCCACACACACACATGCACACTTTTCAAATCAGTCTACCCCTCTCAGACTACAAACAATAGTCCAGCAAAAGTTAACCTTGAAGTATAAGTATATACCATAACACAACAGCAAATAGTGCTAGACACAATACTACCAATATTGACGTACAACAATAAGGAAACAATTGTTAAAAGAAGTTTGTTAGGTTATCTACTAAATGAGTTTTTTACCTCTAGTTGTGACTGGAGATGCCAGAAGACTTCATCTACTGGTGTTCAACTGATTCTGTGTTCAAGATGTCAGGAAGCAGACAGACGTGTGTGAATGGGCGTGACATGCTGTGTGTCAGAGGACGAGGCACTTCCTGGCCCATGGTGCATGAACTTCCTGGTTTTTAACTAACCGCAGTACAACCCAATCTTTCACTTTCCACCTTCCTCTTGCTACTTCCCTAGCTTCACTTCCACACACACACACTTGTTCTGTCTCTACACACGTCTCTGTGTCCATCAGATCCTCACAGGAGGGCAGGAGGGCTTGACAGGATTCTGGTTGCCAAACATGTATGTGAATCTTTGCATGCATGTTTGCATGTTTTCTGCCAAACAAGTGTTCTGGACAACTACCTGGACACACTTGTTATTAAAGCAACATGCAGAGGCAGGTGATAGAGTAGAGGTTACATTACTAAAGGAATCTGACATATCCAGACCTTAAAGAATTCCCATCCTTGTCCATGTTATTGGTATCATTTGGATTATGTGTATAATTTGTATTATGTGTATCATTTGTATTATTTGTTATTTGTATCATATTTGTAGTGTATTTTACATTGTATTAATTTTACTTAATTTTTTTATTAGTATGCCACATATATGTTCTATGTTTGCTCATTTCTGCCACAGTGAATTCTATGTTTGTTAATCTTGCATAGCGAATAAACCCCCATTCTGATTCTGATTCTGCAGCCTGCACAATGGAAATAGGGTCTGGGGCCAGTTATTCAGAACTGATTTGATTGGATTACGGCTTTTTGATTGGATAAAATGTTGAAAATGTGTAGAATATGTATATATTTGTATCATGTAGTACTTTTTTGGGAAAATATATAAATAAATCCACATAACTGAATCTCCAAAATATGTGACAACAAAAATAACATCTGTATTTTGAACTGAAATTCATCACTCCATATTAGTAAATGCACACAAGTATCAGAGATGAACAAGTCAAAAGGGATCTGAAAATGATTTGAACAATTCAATCCTGTAATGCATGTGGAGTCAGTGCGTCATTCTGAGCGACCGCCAGAGATGGGATTTGGTTTTCACAAGGACCAGGTGTGATGTCATCACTGAAAGGAATATTGCACCTGGTAGCTGGATGCAGGACAATGTTCCACCCTGTGGTTCCACTCGTGAGCACTTCTTCAGAACTCCATTAAACAGCTCAATGGGCGCAGCTAGTTCTGGCAACGACACTCGGGCTGCTGCATCATCACTCAGTCATCAAGTCATATCATCATTCATTCACATAACTCATCTCACACTCAGCATACACCTCACTCATCCAGTACACGATTACGCACACAACGCAGTTCACATGCAGTTACAGCTCAAGCACACAGGTAGCGCAAGCAATCATTCATGAAACACACCTGACCCAGGTAGGCAAGCCCATTGGGGCTTCGCCCGGTAAGACCGCCTTAAAAGGCGCACGGATAGACAAACACTCACACAGACAGGTTAAGATCATACTGCGCGTCCCACCACCATCCCCTTCTCCCCCGGGTGTCTGTCGTCATGTATATCTGTCTGTCTTCTGTGTATCATCTGCCTGTCTGTCCTTCTGTCTGGATTCGTGTGTATTGTCTGCTGTCCGGATTTCTGTATTTCTGTCTGCTGTCTGATCATCTGTGTTTATGTCTCCCTGTCTGGGTTCGTTGTATCTGCCGATCTATCGGGGGGATTATTATATATATCTTGCTCCTAGCCTCATGTCATATATGTAGGCACGTATGTATCGCTCGTGGCGATTGGGAGCACCCCCCTTAGATATTCACTCCGCCAAAATCAAAACATATTCCATGTCATGGGTATCAATAAATATCTTTGTATCAATAATCACGTGAGTGTCTTGACTGAAATGTGTTTTACAATGAGCAGTGTTAAAGCAAGCCTGCTCAGGTGAATTTGATGAAAAGATGTGTCATCAGCCATGGTAAGAGTGGACAGGCACCATCTCCTAATATAACAGCATCTGATTGGCTTGTTTGGAGCTTCCTATACAGAGCATCCTCCTTTAGGATACGCTCATCATGGACAGACACAGGCCACTCTGCTGCAGAGTTTGTGATGATGAGATCAACATCTAACTTGTGAGCGACATACTCCCTCTCATGAGGCGCTTGTACAGTGGGTACGGAAAGTATTCAGACCCCTAAAAATGTTTCACTCTGTTTCATTGCAGTCATTTGCGAAAATATTTATTTTATTTTATTTCTCCTTAATGTACACTCAACACCCATCTTCATACTTCATCTCAATGCACAAGCGCGCACATGAATAACCTCTGAAATATATCATATTTGATCCTATATGAAATGCTTTGGTCATATACTTTCCTTGGTTTATCCATAGCTTAGTTACACATGAAATACAGTAAAAAAAAAAAAAAAAAAAAAAAGCCTCAGATTATCTTGCCTTTTTAGTATCAGTGAGAATGGGATCCACATGAACCCTTTAATGCATTTAATCCACTTCAGTTCACCTCCGGCTAGAGTTAATGAGACGCATGCTTGGTTGGAATGTATTACTGGTGTGTATATGTGTGTGCGCACGCAAGTTTTCCTGTGCAAGTAGATGTTACAGATGTACATGTCATTGAACTGTCATTGCAATTGTTCATCAGTCAGTCCTAGTATGTGTCTGTGTTGACTTTCTTGAACAAACACTGTTTAAAATGAAGATATACAAAAAACAGACTGGATTAGAGTAGCTAGCTGTCAGTGGCTAACATACTATACCAGATACACTCTGTATCAGTGCAATGAGCCCTCTCACCCTCTCCTTTTCTGTCTACACCTGTGCTGTCTGCATGTCCTCCCTGTGTTACTGTGGGTTCTCTCTGGGTGGAGTCTGCATGTCCTCCCTGTGTTACTGTGGGTTCTCTCTGGGTGGAGTCTGCATGTCCTCCCTGTGTTACTGTGGGTTCTCTCTGGGTGGAGTCTGCATGTCCTCCCTGTGTTACTGTGGGTTCTCTCTGGGTGGAGTCTGCATGTCCTCCCTGTGTTACTGTGGGTTCTCTCTGGGTGGAGTCTGCATGTCCTCCCTGTGTTACTGTGGGTTCTCTCTGGGTGGAGTCTGCATGTCCTCCCTGTGTTACTGTGGGTTCTCTCTGGGTGGAGTCTGCATGTCCTCCCTGTGTTACTGTGGGTTCTCTCTGGGTGGAGTCTGCATGTCCTCCCTGTGTTACTGTGGGTTCTCTCTGGGTGGAGTCTGCATGTCCTCCCTGTGTTACTGTGGGTTCTCTCTGGGTGGAGTCTGCATGTCCTCCCTGTGTTACTGTGGGTTCTCTCTGGGTGGAGTCTGCATGTCCTCCCTTTGTTACTGTGGGTTCTCTCTGGGTGGAGTCTGCATGTCCTCCCTGTGTTACTGTGGGTTCTCTCTGGGTGGAGTCTGCATGTCCTCTCTGTGTTACCGTGGGTTCTCTCCGGGTGGAGTCTGCATGTCCTCCCTGTGTTACTGTGGGTTCTCTCTGGGTGGAGTCTGCATGTCCTCCCTGTGTTACCGTGGGTTCTCTCTGGGTGGAGTCTGCATGTCCTCCCTGTGTTACCGTGGGTTCTCTCCGGGCACTCCGGCTTCCTCCCACCGTCCAAAGACATGCATGTGGTAGGGTAATTGGACATTGTGGAAAAGATTGTCCCTAGTGTATGACTGTGAGAGTGAATGGTTGTCTCTATGTTGTCTGTCACTGTCTGTGTGATAGCCCTGCGACTAGCTGGCCCCAGTCCAGGGTGTACCCTGCCTCGGGCCCGGAAGTAACTGTGATAGGCTCCAGTCACCCGTGACCCCTAACGGGAATAAGCGGAAGAAAATGAATGAATGAATGAATGCATGTGCTACAGAGCTTTCAATGCAAGCGACTCAAAATAAATAGAAACAGGGCGTCCGACAAAAGGTTCAGCCAAATGTTGAGCTGCGTCGCATTGCATTGTGTTGCTCGCTTCCAGTCAAGACATTCATACAGAAAACAAAGCAGTCTAACTACTTTTAGGTGCGTCACTCACATCCAGTAAGGACACGGTGTAAGAAACAACAATTCCAGATCACAAACATGTACTTATAAAAGTACTGTAGTAATAAAAAGTACTTATTGCTTTCGTATAAAGTAAATCAATGACTGGTTTAAAAAATATATCTTATGTATTTTTGTGAAGGTTTAAAAGTATGCAAAAAAAAGTACACTTAATGTATTTTCATAGCCTTATTGTAGTCCAGCCTATTGGTTTGACCGGCAAGGAGGGTCCCAATTTCTCATTTGGCCATTCAGGAAAGATTTATTGTTCACCCCTGAAATAGAGGTGTAATACCTCCCCCTAGTGTACATGAAGTAAAACTACACTAAGCCTTTCAAGCTGAACACACGCACACAGTTCATTCAGAGCCACCTGGCACATTTCTGTCAACACACACTCAACACACTGGAATTTGACAGTAATGTAGGGATTTGTGTATGAAGCACAAATAAACAAAAGAATCCTTGACACAAACATTAACAAGAGACAAATGTGTGCAAGTGGTTCAGAGGCCCAAAAATCATGAGTTGAAGAGAAACTAGATACATGTTTACCCCTGCTTTTCAAGGCTGCACTTCACCTTTCTATCTACCTAGATGATACTAGGAATGTAGTTGAAATCTGTGAAGTGCATTCGCTTCATTCGTTTGGACGTATCATTGAGTGCTGCATCTTTATGGGCTTCACTATGTCTTTTATTCCAATCAGCCAACAACACAGGGCCCCTCCGGCCTGTGCCACTTGACGTTGCTTCCATTTAACTTAAATGTAATTTCTGAGTATATATTGTTAGTATGATAGATGAGGATTTTCATCATAGATACATTTGCAAAGGGTTCGTGGCGCTTGTGTGACACTCATAGCTATCTATTCCTCTGAGGCTGTATTCACAAAACTGTGTCTTACCACTGAGTTCTCTTAAATAGCAGTTCAAGTTCTTAGTTAAGGTTCGGAGGTGATTGTAGAAAAACAATTTCCCAGCTAAAACCGACGCCTGGGATACTTTGTCCACACCTCCTTCAAAACTCCCACTTTTTGAATTCCTGCTTTATATTTTAACAGCGCACTCAAAGAAAATAGCTTACAATCTGAAATATAGAGGTATAAACGAGCATTTTATAACTTTGTACATCTGGCTGCATTGAATGCCCATATTCTGTACAAAGTATCCAAACAACAATAAGCTAGGCAAAATTAAATGTATGCTTGAGCTGTAAGTAGGCTTAACCGAATGGAACGCTTGGAATGATGGGTAGCTAGATTTGACCTTTACCAGTGGTTCTTAACCTTGTTGGAGGTACTGAACCCCACCAGTTTCAGATGCGCATTCACCGAACCCTTCTTAATTGGTCGTGTCATCATGAATCATATGAGTCGGATGTGTGTCTTGACCTCCGCCGAACTCCTGAGAATAACTCACCCCTGGGGTTCGATGGAACCCAAGTTAAGAACCACTGACATATACAGAGTGGAAAAGGAGCTGCTGAAACCAATCCATTTACTGGATATCATGTCTTTCAAATGGCCTAAAAGACGCTTATCTTTCTTATATTTTAAATACATAAAGTGTTAGGATAACATAGGATGTCTTCAGGATATAAAAAAGCAAGAGCCTAACTTGTGCATAACAGACCCACACATACCTTCTCTATCACACATGATAGCATAAGTGAAAAGAGCCTGACAGGCCACGTTCTTCCAACCCAAAGTCTGGTACATTCTCCAAGATGTCAAAAAGACCGCTGTAACATGTACAAACCAGCTCATCTGGCAAAGCAATAAGAGCACAGCGAATATGGGTGACACATGACTCAAAAGCCCTCAAACAGTTTTCCATGAAGAGCAGAACTGGTGAATTCTGACAGAACTGTGAGACAGAACTAATTCTTGTCTGATCGATCCTAAAGATATTTTTCAGGATTTTCTGTTGGAATGCATGGTGCTAGCAAGTCAACCAAGTTATTTCATTTGTTATTACAAACTGTAATAAGATGTTTACAAGTATTACACTGCAAACATTTGAACATCTAAGATATAAGGTTAGGCAGTCAGGAGGCTGAGTGGTTAGGCCGTTTTGATCAGAAAGTTGTCGGTTCAATTCCCAGCTAAGGCAACATGACGTTGTGTCTTTGGGCAAGGCACTTCACCCTACTTGGCTCGGGGGAATTTTGCTGTATGTCACTCTGGCTAAGAGCGACTGCTCAATGACAACAACCAATAACCTTCCGTAGGCTTACACTATTTTCTTGCTCGCTGTGCGGTGTACAGCAGCATTTGATACGGTCAACCATCAACTTCTGCTTCAGGGAGCAGGTAGTGAAACGTTACTAAAAACGCATCCGTCTTGCCTGACTGATCCGCGCAAGCTTCATTAGTGGTAAGGTAATACCATCTTTTGTGTTTGCCTTGTCAGAGAAGGCCTATCATCCATCATGTCTGAGGAAGAGGAATGCTTGGGGAAGATCCACCAGGAATTACTATCATTCCTACACACACAAATACAAATTCACAGAGGGACAGTGGCCTGATACGATAACAAACTCAAGGACCACAGTCAACACACACATGACACTGATGCACTTCTGCAAGCACATAAGCAGCTTGCACATTCCTCCCTTTATGCTCACTGGCTGATGGTCTACTCTCTCTTATCTTTTTTTCTTATCTTTATCCTTTTCTTGGACATTTTCAAGATGGCGGCGCGCACAGTCGCAGCGGCTCGGGGCTCCCCACTACCCCGCAATTTATTATGTACATGTACATACTATTTTAAATGCTGCTGCTTTTGGGAGTACCCACAACATTTTGTTGCATTAGTGTAATGACAACAAAGGACTTATCTATCTTTTCTCTACCTCTTCATTTCTGTCTCCTTCTCACTGTCAATCTTTTTTCAATATATACACTGTCCTCTTACCGTGCTCTCTTTTTGGTCCCTGTATCTGCAATGGTACCAAAGTGGGCATAGGGATGGGCACGCATTCCTGGTACATCAACATGGGTGATGTTGTCCCCTTCCTTTTTACCCCGTTGCTCAGGATTCTGGGCTGCGGCAACTCGGTGACGGGAGCAGCATCGGAACTGGAAAAGGAAGCGATTCTCTGTAGGATGGAGCCCACGCTCTCTCTAACCTCTTGACTGGTCTGGTTCACATCCATCTCCCCTGGGATGGGTCTAGGTCTAGCAGTAGCACTGGGTGCCATGTGGACTACCTGCGGCCAGGAGAGCTGGTCGAGGGTCCGAGGAGTTTGGGCTTGGAAGAAGGACACTGGGGAGCGGCTCACATCTGGAACAGGAAACGAACCAGTGGGAGAGGATGAAGGGGGTGGGCTGTGTGGGGAATAGCAGAGAGGGGCAGTGTTAGCACTGTCTAGGCTGTTGAGGGAGGCAGAGGGACTTGTAAGAGCAGAGGGAGGGCCATCGGGGCATTGGAGGGGAGAAGGGAGGCTCCGAGGAGATGGTACAGGGGCGTTAGCAGGGGTTGGATCCATGGAGCTGCCGCTGGTGCCCACCAGGTTGTCCAGGTCCAGGGGGAACTTGTTCAGGCGCTGGGTCTCCTTGGGCTTGGCTAAGGCCTGGGCTTGGAACTGGGTGTGGCCAGCCGGAGGAGAGTAACAGCCATCTTTCCCAAAGACGCTGGGGCTGTGCTGGCGCATATGGGAAAAGCCTGTCTCACTCCAATTCCAGCCAGGGTTGGCGTATTTTTGCCCAGGTGACATCCTTTCTCCACCCCCAACAGTGCTGCTTCCAACTCTGCGCACCCCCGCCACCCTGCCGCCTGCGTCCACCATCTGGAGATCCAGGCTTGGCATTGATCCGTGGCTGACCCCATGGGGCTCTGGAGCCCTCAGCACCAAAGGCCCGTCAAGGTCGGAGTGGAACACATTCCCGTGGGAGGAAAACTTCTTCAGGGCTGAACTTCCTACAGCCACCTCTCCTCCTCGTCCACCCAGACGCCGGGATTGCTGCGGGTACTGAGGCCTGCCATACTCTGCAAGTGGCAGGGGGCTGGAATTATGGCTGCTACCACCACCCTCAAGCTTGTGAAGAGGGGAGAGAGGGGCTACACCACCCCCTCCCTGAACGGAGTAGTCCAAGCTGGACGAGGAGCTGTGAAGGCTGTCATTGTCGCTTCCAGGCCCTGAAATGAAGGAGGATGAGAACCCATTTGGGTTGAAGCGACTCTGGAAGGAAGCTGCACGGGTGATGCCGCCGTTCCCACACCCTCTTCCATCAATGTTATTGTTGACAGCATTGGCAGGCCGGTTGGCCGTGCCGCGGTTGAACGAGAAGCTGGACACCATGCGGCTCCTCAGGACAGGGCTCTGGGCAAGGCTGGGGGAGGAGCCACGGCTGATGCCTTGTCCGTAGGACGGTAATGAGACGTTAATGTGGTGGGAGGGGGGAAGGAGGCCCCGCCCCTCGTTGCTCTTATTGAGGAGATGGGTGGATGGAGAGATGGGGGAGGCGATGGGGGAGGTGGGAGAGAAGGCGGGGTTGTCGTCCACATCCTCAATGTCGAAGGATCTCTTCAAAGCTGTAGGGAGAGGGAGAGAAGGATCAGTGAAACAGGAAGGATGTCGATAAACATAACATCATAAAGCTCTCTCTTGTAAGTTGCTTTGGATAAAAGCGTCTGCTAAATGAATACATGTAAATGTAAACAACATATATGATAAAATCGAAAACTCTGGGGTGCCTCATTGAGTTTAGCTCAGGAGTATGATCTTAGTAGTAAATCCACAATAAATGAATGGCCTGTAATTACTTGCTTAATGAGATGTACTTTATTTTTTCTGCACTGCAAGGGAATATTATATATCTCTAGGCCCATGTCCAAAAGCAACTATTGTATGTCTGCATTGGCTCATCTCTTGAGGCAACCAGAGATTAATCTATGGGTCTACAGCAGTAATCCCCAACCCTGGTCCTCAGGGCCCACTGTCCTGCATGTTTTAGATGTTTCCCCCTCCCCACACACCTGATTCAAATAAAGGGTCATTATCAGGCTTCTGCTAAGCTTCATAATGACCTATTCATTGTAATCAGGTGTGTTGGAGCAGGAAAACAACTAAAACATGCAGGACAGTGGGCCTTGAAGACCAGGGTTGGTGACCACTGGATCTAGAGTAGTGGTGTCAAACCATGTGTCGTCGAAGGCCAAGAGCTTACATAGAATTAGCTTTCTATCTTGAATTATTTTCAACATGTCTAGAGGTCTCTCATTGCGGGCCTTGTTGCTCTTTTTGCCCAGTTCTAACCCCATTTGGAATTTTTGTACTCGCAGTGAGGTGTATTGTTATTGTTGCTTGCTTTGCTAGAGGTACACTATTGCCCATTCGAGATGCATGACATGCTATTGTAACTTGTTTGGCTGAATGCCCTTATGTCTCTTCCCTTTGGCACTTATTTAGTTTCACACGATGTATATTTCAAAATCTGTCCCACAATTTACAGTCCCTTCCAGCTGAGAGATGCATGCCATATAATCGTAACTTGTTTGGCTGAATGCTTTTATGGCTCTTCCCTTTTGCACTTGTTTGGTTTCTCACGATTTATGTTTCATAATCTATATACCTGCAATGTTGGACTCTCACGTTGTTATGATCAGTAACTGATTAACTTTTTTTGTAAAGTTCTCTCTTGGAAGCTTTGGATAAAAGCACCTGCTAAATGAATAAATGTAAATCTACAGGTCTAAAGGCAGATCGAATGGTCCAGAGGCAGTTCTGTGGATAATCATGGCCTATTCTAGATGTTTCCAGCCTAGGTCAGCCTGTGCAACAGTGTGAACAGCTTAATGAGTCAGACAGAGGGTCGTTAGGGGGACACTGGCAGGGGTAATTACAGGCCTTGCTGTTTGATCTTCCTTTGAGGCTGAGATGACCATCCAGACCCTCATTCCTACTGCCACTCTTGTGTTAGTGTGTGTGTGTGTGTGTGTGTGTGTGTGGTATCACCAAAAGACTCCTTAACTACAGTGTTTTGTTTTCCACTATGGGAAAGTGTTTGTGAGTGTGTAAGAGAGAGAAAGAGAGAGTGTAATTCATATATTTTGGATCTCAATGTTGTTAATTCAGTGCGGTGTGCGTCTCTGTGTTCCCCCTGGATATGTGTGCACACTGTATTATGCTTTATTTCTAAGCAGTAGAGCTCGGTGTTGAAAAGCAGAAGTAAAATCTCAACAGGTTTACTCTGCTGTCCGGTCAAAATGACACCCAAGTAAAACGACTAAGCAAACAACCCATTCCAGATATTGACCGTTGCAGAATTCACAATGATGCAATAACACACTGACTTTCGGTTCCACTGTCCACTTTTCAGACATCCAAGGTGTGTTTTGCGAACACACAGGGCTAAGGACCATTTTCAATTTGCAGTACAAGTGCACAGTGTCCATGAGACTGTCAGTAATTAAGATGTCAGACAAACAAATACAGATTCCTTCAAATATAGACAATGCATAGTGCCGTGATTGAAGAAATTAGAGGCACGCGCAGATTCTGGGAATTATAGATGGATAGTGCAGTGCCTGTGATGTATCTGGTGATTACATTCTCCTCAGTGGTATTTTTCTGATCACAATTTAAAGGGGTCATAGAATGATCTTTTTGGGGGGTATTTTAACAGTTATTCTGCTGAAAGACTCAAAATAGGGTATTCATGCCTTTTGACTGCCATGGTAATATCAAGAAAACTGGGAGGGTAGATAATGAACCCTGACCCCAGTGAACTGGCATGGTTTCATGCATCATTGCACTCTCTTTTTCATTCTTTCAATACCAGCACCACAGGCACAATCTCTACCTCAACCTACCTTTGCCTTGTGTGTGGGTGCCAACTCCACTGGCCAAAACCAAACAGACACACAGCCCGCACACCCACCCACCCGCACACACACACACACACACACACACACACATAAACACACATACACACACACACATACACACTCAAACATACAGCGTCCCTTCCTACTGGAGACACAGAGTGGATTGAAGGCCAGCGTCAGAGCCCACAGGTTTTGGGTTACAAAAAACCTTGATGCGACCCAGATTTCCTTTCACTGGAAACAATGGGATTAGGGGAAGGCAGGGACATGTCTGATGGGACCTGCCCCCAACAGGAAACCAGAGGGGTGACAGGAACAACCCCACCCCTACACTCCGACACACACAGACATACACAAGGATCATTTCAGAGCCAGCTGCACAAAGTCAAACACTGCCCACTTCTACATATTACCTCGACAATTTAAGCACTCAATGTGGAACTAAGTGTAAACTATGACATTTTCACACACCTACCAAACCAAAAGTACATGTTTTTATAAATCAAATGTACAACATAAACCTGTGGGGTGTTTGTGATGGCTGGTGTTTTTCCGTGGCTTGGGGTGGTCCTGTGGAGCTCTCCCAAGCTCTCTGTGTAAACAACTGTGTTATCAGCATGGCACTATCACAGCACGGCATGGCACTATCACAGCATCGCCTACAGCACTTCTGATCGTATCCACTTAAATCACCAGTTACCTATGGTGTGTGTTTGGAGGAGTGTCATTGTTCCTGCATGTTTTTATGGTGGGGATATTCTGTGTTTTTGAGAAGGGGGGCGAGAGTAATTGAGATCAGTTGGTATAAACATAATCTTATGTCCAGCCAGCCAGCCAGTGGGGCTGCAACAAGGAGGCCATAATACAATTTTAACACACAGAGCTAAAGTTCAACAATCACATGAAACATACAGTATTTGTATATGAATAAACAACAATCCCCATGCAAATGACCTTAAATGTCCTGAGTTTTCATTTACCAGGCTGGTTATTGGTTGGCTTCTTTTAACAGTACAGAATCATGCATAAAGGTGAACTGAAACCATTGTCAATCCTTGTTATTTGTGTTTGTTAAATCACACTTTTTGTCTGTATGTTTACATCATCTAGCACTCTGAGTACAAGAAAGGCGTAATACAAATCAAATGTATGTATCTTATGTATCTCTATATCTAATAACTTTGCTCTGTACATGTTCTGTCTTGTGGCAATTACTGTAATTAGGTTGAATAGGATATCCCTACAACAGACTACAACAAGTTATATATTCAGGCACAAACTGAGTTCCTGTCTGTCTCTTGAAGGCCACACACAAACACACACACACACACACACCAGGGGAATAAATAAGAAAAACAACATATTACATGTTTTATCTAGCCATGATCCAACAAGCAACGTAATGCAAATTTACTGTGTAACTGGGGTAATGTTACACATTTGAAGATTGTCCCCATTTTACATACCTCTATGTTAAAACATGATATATGATCATACTGTATAGCCTATTCATTGCATTACATAACAGAAGAGAAAAGTGCTTGCTCTCATGTCCACTGCCAACTATTCGAACAGTCGAACAGTCTTTGCCCCCAAATAATGCTCTCTGGATACGTTTTATGAAACGCATACTTAACACTCTAAATGACTATGATTGGATGAACATCATTCTGTAAAAGCTTTCATTGGGCACATATAAGAAGTGGTAAGGAATAATGTGCATGTCCATGGACAGGGGTTCGGCCCACCAACCTCTAGATATTGTATTGAAGTCAATGTCGCGAGGGGAGGATGGAGGCTAGCTGTGCATGATTGTGACTTCTCATGTCATTATAATCCCAACACAGTATGTCTGTGACCAGATCAGGTCAACACACCATAAACTGGCTATCCAATTCAGTGTGTGTGTGTGTGTGTGTGTGTGTGTGGGGTACTTATTTTCTGAACATATTGTTTTCCATTCATTTCCTCATGACTACAAACTACTCAGTACAATCCAATAGTGATTTTTTTTCTCCATCAAAACTTTAAGGTCGTAATAATTCGACTATGTCTTATTTATGGTTATTTCTGAGATGGCTTAGATTTCATTGTAGATGAAGATCCACAGCTATGACAATCAAAACTGACTAGCTAGCTGACTACACAGCTGTGAGCATAAGCGCAGAATAGTTTATCCTTTGTGCCATTATCACTATCATAAACTAACATAAGTCATTAAGACAAAGCCACTGGTTAAGGGTTGTAGCTGCCTCCAGGAGCCAGGCAGATAGGGAGGGCAGGACTTGGCCAGGCTGGGCTGCGAGTGTGAACCTGCCCCAGACTAGAGGGAGGTAAGGAGGAGCTGGTATCAGGTAATTGCTGGCACCCTGTCAAACACAAGGGAAATAATTATGGTGGGAGTTGAGCACCATTTGGTTCTCTGTTAGTGTGTGTGTGTGTGTGTGTGTGTAATCTGGCTCCACTACCTCAAGGTTTCACAGTGGTATAGACCCTAATCCCCTTTTCTGTGCAGCTGGATCTGATAAAAACAGGAGACTGAGAAACTACACAGTACTGACATACAGTACATGCACACACACACAGTATTCATCGATTTGGGGAGGAATAAGTATGTAAAATTAGTGCATGTTCTGGTCAGACCATGTGTGTGTGTGTGTGTGTGTGTGTGTGCAGTTTTGGTGGAACTTGAAGAATGTAAGCAGCTTTTTTGTCTCTATCCTAATTTGTTTGTTAGTATATGGGAAACAGGCCATCCCCCTTTTGGTGATGATATCACTTTTTCTAAGTTCAGCCTGTTGACATACTCCTCTTTAGGGGGTCACATCTCCTCCCCTTTCAAGTTCCTCTAATGGGAAAACAACATCAAAGTCATTAAACTGTGTTTTTCTTGCCTTCATTATCCGTGAGAGATTATCTCGGTGTTATAAACCTATAACAACACAATCCCTGTTCCCTTTTAACTGGAAAGAAGTTTTGAAGCTAGTTTGTGTGTGTGTTAAAAATACAGTGAGTACATTAACAGGGAATATAGTTAGTTAGTGAGATACTGCAGGTTTGGCAGCCATTCTGAAAGGCACAGAGGAAAAGGTTGCAAGGAGAGCACTGGTTCTGGACTGTAAGAAACCCCTTGTTGGTTGGTACAGTTGGTGGTGGTCGGGATGAAATTTCTGCTTAAAGACATGTAATCTTCTCCAGTGTAGTACATGTGCTATGTACGTAGTGCGTATGTGTTTCAATGAGTAGGTGTTTGTGTGAGTACGTTTGTGTATGTGTGTCTTTCAATGTGTTGGTGTGTGTATGTGTTTTTAATGTTTGTCCTTCTTTCAGTGTAATATTTATTAATACTGATGTGCGTCTTTTACATGATGTATTCCAACCAAAGAGTAGGTGTGAGCGTGCGTGTGTACATCTGTGTTTCTTTCCAGACAGGATTCTGTTCAGTGTGTTGGCAGCACACATTTACTACCTGATAGAAACACACAAGGATTAGACCATCATGACAAGACTTAGTCAAGGTGCTACAATGAAAGACAGAAAATCAAGAGGAATTTTTGGCACACAAGGAACTACCGCCCTGGACAGAGTTAAACAGACACACCCTAACATGCCCCACTACACACACACACACACACACACACACACACTGTTCTGTAGGTCATGAGGGTAACAAATAGTTAAGATGTGGGGTCTGTGTGTGTGTCAGTCACTGAGCTCCAAACTCAGCTTGCCCCCAAGGCAGTCAAGGAGGGCTTTTGAAGAAGTCAAAGTGAGAGTGGAGCCCCAGAGAATCCAGCTTGTGCACGCTCTCCACAAACCCCCATTCAACACGCCTCACACACAAGCACATAGAGAAACACTCACTAATCCACCTCTAATTGCCAATCCAGAGTCTAGAGATAAATGCATCTTTGTATTTAACCTTAAAGATGTTGATAAACGAGATCTCTGTGTATATAAAGGGCTTTAGAGTTGGCTATTTAGGGAGGAAGTTGTCCCAAACCATGTTGTCCTTGAAAATACAGTCATGGCCAAAATTGTTGCCACCCCTGATGTGTTTCTAGAAAATAAAGTATTTCTCACAGAAAATTATTCCAATCACACATGTTTTGCTATAAACATGTTTACTTCTTTTGAGTGTCCTGGAACAACAACAAAAAACTTCAACTCAAAATTCAAAAACATTCACTCAGTATGTCACTGCAGTTACCATAGATCTCATTGGTCAAAAATGTTGGTTAAATAACTTGTGATGCTCCTTTAAACTCACATGGGGCAATAAATAGGTGTGGGCAATATAGAAATCACACCAGAAAGCAAATACTAAAGAGAAGTTGAGTCAGTCTTTGCATGGCATGTTTATGTGTGGCACCAAGCATGGAGAACAGAAAGAGAACTGTCTGAGGACAGAGATCTCCAGAGATATAGAGGTTCCTTTGTCCACAGCGCTCAACATGATCAAGAAGTTCGCAACCCATGGCACTGTAGCTAATCTTCATGGACGATGATGGAAGAGAAAAACTGATGCAAGGTTGCAATGCAGGATAGTCTGGATGGTGGATAAGCAGCCCCCAAACAAGTTCCAAAGTAATTCAAGCTGTATTGCAGGCTCAGGGTGCATCAGTAGAAGTGCAAACTATTCATCGACATTTGAATGAAATGAAACACTATGACAGGGAACATAGGAGGATCCCACTGCTGACAGAGGCATAAAAAAGCAAGACATTACTTTGACCAATATGTCCGTGAGTAAACCATAATCGTTGTGGGAATATATCATGTGGACAGGTAAGAGCAAGATAGAGCTTTTTGGTTAAGCATATCATTCTACTGTTTACCAAAAACAAAACGAAGCCTTCAAAGAAAATATCACAATACCTACAGTCAAATATGGTGGAAGTTCAAAGATGTTTTGGGGTTTATTTTGCTGCCTCTGGCACTGCCTTCCTTGACTGTGTGTGAGGCATCATGAAATCTGAGGATTACGGGGATTTGGGGTCGCAATGTAGGGCCCAGTGTGAGAAAGCTGGGTTTGCATCAAAGATAATTGACCCCAAACATGTTTCAAAAAGCATCCAGAAATGGATTGCAACAAAACGCTGGAGAGTTCTTAAAGTCCAGATCAAAATCCCATTGAACACCTGTGGATAAATATTCTAAATGCTGTTGGGAAGAGGCACCCTTCCAATATCAGAGACCTGGAGCAGTTTGCAAAGGAAGAGTGGTCCAAAATTCTGGTTGAGAGGCTTAAAAGGTGAAATATCAATTTCCTAGACAATTTGAAAATGAAAATTTGTAGGACATTGATTTGAAGGGCTATAAATCATGTTTGGTGACATTTGAATATGAGAGTTAGGAGTATATGTGGAAATATGGTTACTGGTTATGCCGGAGGACCAGATCTTCCAAACGCAGCATTGGCCTGTGGACCACTATACAAGGAGAGACACGTCCGGGCCTGTCAGGTACCTGCTCCCTTCTCTTCCTCCACATTCCACACAGAAGTCTCTGACCATTCCAATAAAGGCAAGTACCCACGTGCATTTTCAAAACCATTTGTCCGATACAGCCAATCAAAATAGGCAGTAACACCACCAAACAGGAAGTTGGGTCATAGCTCAGCAAATCTTTGAGATATCAACACCAAAGTATCTTGACTTCTTCTAAGGATGTCCTAAAATTTCAAACAGGAAGTTGGCTCATAGGGCCTCCCACTTTCAATTGAATTAATTGTTAGAATGGTCAGAAGACTTCAGGCTAAAAACAGAAAGTGGATGAACTTTGGCCTACAGTTCATACATGCACTGCACTCTGCACAAGGCACTTTGATACTTGATCATCTAAATATTATCCTATATGGCACATCTCCCACCTCTAGTGTCTTAAAATGGTTTGATCCCGCTCGCTGCGTACACCTGCAAACCGCAGCCGCACAAAAACATTTTTTATGTTTGACTGCAGCCGGCTGACTTGAAGCAGTATCATGAGATCGATTAGAGACCAGATGGCTGTGTGGCCGAGCACGATTTCAACTGCACAGGTTCTGATGACGACCCAGCTGTTTCACGATTGGCCAGATTCATGCGTGACAACTTTGACGCGTGGTGTATTTACTCTGGTCACACTCAGATTCTCCAATACTCAAACACAGACCAAATTGTACAATCCAATTCAATAGGCACCTCTATTGACAGACTGCAATAGCCTAGTGTTGTTGGAGAAAGTTTTTTAGTACGCATCTTACATGTGAAGCCTTCTTGCCCCGAGCAAGTCTGTCAACTGGCCTGTTCCTATTCTATCCTTATATATAGCTATTGCCTACTCTATTTTTTATCTTAATTTAAGTCCCTTATATGTTCTTTGTTTGCTCCATCTTGCCAGAGTAAATTCTGTGTTTGTGCAATTTACAGGCTTAAAAAAAATCTGATTCTGATTCTACATGCTGAATAGGCCATAGATCAAGCAAGATCTGCATCTCTAACCATCCATTCCAAATCAATCCACCCACACAACCATTTGATTATTCAACTAGTTATTCTGTAATATTTCAATACATATTCTGAATTGCAGTTTGAATGGGTCGATTGTGACAGCTGTATCACTATGAAATAAGCACTGTTGTTATCCTAGTGTTGGGACAAAAGTAGATAGGAATCAACGGTAAATCACAGTTCCTTCCTACCTATACACACAAAACTGTTAGGTTGTGTCTGCACTTTGAGTCTAGCTTCTATCTTCACAGCAACTGTGGAATGCCTTAACACCACCTGGAATGTGAGGGGTGTGTATGTGTGTGGTGGTGGTGGTGGTGGTGGTGGGGGGGGGGGGGGGGGGGGGCACTCATCAGCATGACCAGAGGCAAGGACTATTGGCTGAGAGCTTTTGTATGTGAGTGTGTGTGACTGGAACTGAGTCATAAGACTCTTTCTTTGATCAAATTGAGTCTCCGTTTTGACGGCAGCCCTTGGACGTGACAGGCAGACTGTCTGAGAAATTAAGGATGTTACCTTTTATTCTGTATATAATGATACTGTGTTCAGCATTCCAGGCCTGCAGAGGGAACATCCCCCAAGGGAACTCTATGTGACACTAGGATTGAGTAAACAGGCTGATTTTTATCTTGCTAAAATGCAATAAACCTACTGACTTTCTAGTTTGCCTAACCATGGTCAAGACTTCTACTCAGTGACACACACACGCATACAAGCATGCACACACATACAAGCGCGCACACACATGCACAAATGCATGGTCTGTGCAGAGGGAGTTAGCCAATGAAGGAACAAACATCAGACAACTGCATGTCTGTATCTAGATTGTGGCTTGACTAATGACTATTAAAAAGTGTGTTTTATAAATGGTTTTGCATGGAGAGAAGTTCAGACAACTTTGTACCACCATGGTGGCTTGTGTTTTTGCTTCATACACAAGTTACAAACTTCCTTGAGATTTTTCAACTGTACATGCTTAATTATACAGAGGTTTCTCACACAGACCCTCACTCACCCCTCAACCTCTGCCCATGCTCTTGTCTGTCAAACTGGGACATCAATTCATTCATGCCCCAACCCCTGACAAGTCAAATTCAAATAACCACAACTTGTCTCACTATTTTTTCACTTGTTTATCTGTGTGTATACCGATTTAATTCAAGGACAATATACAGACCAAGTAGAAACTTAGATTCATCATGTCAGTCTAAGATAATCATGTCAGTCTAAAATAATTTCATTAGATTCGTCGCTGCCGATAGGCGATTTAGTTTCTGATGCTTTCATTTCTCATGCTCATACTTCACTAATCACATCACATGAGCCCATCAAAACACATGAACACACATCAACCCAAAGACCGTATAACATACTATCCAATTCTCCATCTGCAACTGTAACCCCTGCTGCTGTTTTTTATTCAAAGAGTCCTGTTGTGGCCCTACTATACCATAGCCCAAGTCACATGACCTGCAAGCCCTGAGTTTCTATAAATCAGATTTCCCAGAACTTTCCCCCCTTCATGTACTGTATTTGTCAGTGCCAGTTCAAATTGTAATGGTTCAACACAGGTACCTGTTCTCCTCAAACTAAGCACATAGCCTTTTCTTTGATTTCACTAAACTGATTAGATACTTTTTCAACAAGTCCATGTCTCAAACATTCTGAATCGACATCTACAGTCACTGTCATTCGTCTATGACGTTAGCTAAACATAATTACCTCCGCAAATAAGAGTTTGATCATTGATGTGGATGATTCACGTCAAAATGTCAAAACCCAAACGGGAAAAGCAATCAAATGTTTAATCCGCAGCAATTTAATGAAGTCTGTCCAACTTGAGGGTGTCGAAACAACGATCAAGGAAGCAGGCGTTACCTGTCCCCTTGCAAGTTTCACCACACTGGTCTTCCTCCCAACAGGGGCATTACAGAGAGAGTTGGGTGACCGGTAGGGCATTTCCCAACCATCCCTGAGCCGTACCATACCAGCTGTGTGGAACCCTCTCATCTGTATGTGTCACCCAGGGATACAACATTTCCCTTCACTGCTATAAAACACTTCCACTCTATTAAACTGCAAGTGGCCTGTGCACCTGTAGCTGCCATGCTGTTATGATGCGCTACCACTCGATTCTCCAAACCCACAGTATTTACGGCCTTCGTGACAGTTAGCCACTCCGCCAACTTTCTTTTGTTACCAACACCTGATTACAGCCCGCCACACAGGAAACATTTCCTTGCATCCACCTCTATTATTAGGAACTATAAGGATATATAGTGTCAAAACTTTAGCTATAGACTGCTGGAGGATGCAAGTTTGTTCAACTGGTAGTTGTGGGGTACTTGGAGCCAGAAGAGTTGGAGGAAAATGAGCCAGTCTAGAATTTTAGGTGACTAAAAAGATGTGACATTGAATTTTAGACCTTGTTAGACCTTTAGACCTTGTTAATAAAAAGTTTATATTCTCTTGCAGTGTAGAGAAGTAGAGTGGTGAGCAGGACTAGTAGAGGGGGGAAGAGAAGGGAAGAGAGGAAAGGAAGGGGGGATGGAGTGGGTATGTAGGGAGAAGGGGAGCAAGGGAGGAGGTATGGAAGGAGAAGGAGAGGGGAATGGAGGGAGCAAGGGAGGAGGTATGGAAGGAGAAGGAGAGGGGTAGGGAGGGAGGGAGGAGGTTTGGAAGGAGAAGAAGAAGGGAAGGAGGAGGTATGGAAGGAGAAGAAGAGGGGAAGGGAGGGAGAGTAGGTATGTAGAGAGAAGGGGAGGAAGGAGGTCTGGAAGGAGAAGGGGAGGGAGGAGATATGGAGGGAGGATGTATGGAGGGAGAAGGGGAGGGAGGAGATATGGAGGGAGAAGGGGAGGGAGGAGATATGGAGGGAGGATGTATGGAGGGAGGATGTATGGAGGGAGAAGGGGAGGGAGGAGATATGGAGGGAGAAGGGGAGGGAGGAGATATGGAGGGAGGATGTATGGAGGGAGAAGGGGAGGGAGGAGATATGGAGGGAGATAGTGAAAGAGGAGGTATGGAAGGAGAGGGGCCAATCTAATTTACATCCCTAGTCTGCACTTCATGCCCAGTTTTTATTTTCATTTTTGTCAAATAACTATTTTCAAACGAAATGTTTCTATTGTTTTACATTTCATACAGGCCCTGTCAAAGACACTATTCAGTTAAGTGTCACTAAGTTATTTTATATTGATTGTGTCTTGATTTGGTAAAGCATTTGTAATAATGTTCAGTTTTTACTTTAACATAACCATATTCCCATGTGGCTCAATCTTCCCTTTCCCTGGCTCAATTTACCCTTCATCAGGGGTAAATTAAGCCAAAGGGCCACTTTTGGGAGAAGAGCTATATATTTCAACAACAAAAAATATCAGGGATGCACATCTTTAACTAAATGTACATAGTTTAGTTCGATACATTACTGTTATGCTCTTTCCTTAAATACGCCTCAAGTACAAACTCGCTCAAATTACCCCTTCCTCCCCTACTATTTAGTACATGCTGGAGCATCTAATTGATACTAATGTGGCACATTTCCTTACTATGACGTTATTCAAGATATGTTTCTTTTCATTCAACTTACCTACTACAAACAATTTCAAAGATTGTCAGTTTACGTACCTTCAAAATCTGATAATATCCCCTCCAGGTGGTCATTCACCGAAATTTCAGACATCATGACCGTACAAACGCCTGCTGGATGCTGGAACACACTGAGAAAAAAAGTTGCCGTTCAAAACCAATCTGTAGTCCTAATCAATGAAAATCCTCTACGAAATACGGTTTTGTCTGAAAGGTGTCTTCTGCAACAATGGAGTTGCGTTTGACTTGTTTTCTACTCGCATCCGAGTGTTAGGCTGTATTAAAGTATGCCTCGCCGTCTGTAGTGAGTTAGAGCAGTTGTGAGCCAGAGCGCCGCCCTCTCCACTCCCCCGCAAGCAGCCCTGCCCCTTACAGATGATGTGTGAAGAAAAAAACTACATGCAGCCACAAGCAACACTTTAACGGAGAAAAGATCTCCCTTTGCTTTCTGTCCTCAAAGTAACGCACCATGCTCAGACAAACTCTGGAAAACAAGCTGAATAAAGAGATGACAAACATGCACAGGAAAGTTTAATTGGCTGAGTCGTGTCGGCCGCGTGTGACTTTTCTGGCAGACGACGACTAGAATCTTCGCCTCATCCGTGGGGGGCATGAAGAGGGGGGGGAATGAATGTGGAGAAGACACCTCGATACACTCGATACACTACTTGTGTATCGATATCACCACCGAACAAGTATCGATCAATACTGATATTGAAACCATCGGTACTTTAGATCGAAGCTAGTGCTTTTTTTTATTGAGTTCTCGGACTGCAAAGGAGCGACAGTGATGACTTGTCACATTTGTGAGAAAATCGCCTGCTGTGACCGTGTATTTTACACTCTATGTCACTGCAGTTACCATAGATCTCATTGGAAGACCCCAAACTCTATTGGATAAACTGTTTAAACAAAAAGAAAACATATTATCAGCTGATAAAAAGTACTTGCACAATTATGAATCACTAATGCAACCCTGTGAAACTTGTTCACACAGGTAGGGGAGACCAGGGAGTGTTGATGTGTTACTTTTACCCCCGGTCTCCCCTACACAATTCTTCAATCAACAATCAGTCAGCATCCATCTTTAAAAGATGCCACCTATCTGTTGCTACTTGCAAGCATTAATCAATAAGGCCGAGGGTGAGTAAGGAGAGTAAGAGGTCATAGCAGAGGGGCTCCAGGAGAAGGAGTTCACATATGTGGGAAAGGAGGAGCATTTGATGCTCTGAATGAGGCCTTTTCATGAACAGTAACACGGTTTTAGATGTTTCCCTGCTCCAGCACACCTGATTCTAATGAAGCGTCGTAGCGCTGGGAAACATCTAAAATCTTCAGGACAGCAGCCCTCGAGGACCAGGATTGGAGACCCCTGCTCTTGGCCCTCAATGGCACAAGTTTGAGACCACTGGTCTAAATAGTAAGGGTTAGGGTAGGGTGGGAGGGGTGGGGGTAGGCTTGGGTGGGGAAAATTATCTGTTCCATTAATATATGTCGGTGGAGAAAGTGGATTCACTGATTGCAGCAGCCTGCATTCTGCATAACTTTTTCACACGACCTAGTGAAGGAGACTACAGGCCACCATGGGAGGTTGAGAACCTGCAGTCAATAAACGACCATCCAAATCGTGGTGGTCAAGAGGCATTTGCTGTGTTTTCTTTGTTCAGTTTTGATCGAATGTGTAGATATTTCAGTTGTAGCCACAGAAGTTTTCGCATTAAATGTAAAAAGTCTAAATTGGACATTAAAAGTTATTGCATGTTAAAAGCAGAATAGAAGATCTTGGGCGCTATCTTGCAACCAGTGCAATTGACCAACGCATGTATTATTCCTGTTTTGCACCTGACACACAACGTTATTTTTGTTTGTCCTCAGACGTCGTTAAATTAGGGAATTAATTTGCACTCCAGGGGGCAATACAACACTGTGAGGCAGTACGCAACAATATTCTCAATGGTGGAGCGGTAAAAAGTCACCGTAAGATTTCCCTGCAGATTGTTTTAGCGTAATACTTTCAGAAAGTGCAACCTCTGCTGGGACTTCTCCACTAAGGTCATTGTATTTCCAGTCCAGGAGACGTCCACAGAGATGAAGATGGAGACCCGCTCTACCTCATCGCTGTGCAGCGAGACTGAAACAGTCCCTTTTTCCTCAAATCAATGACCATCTCCTTGGTTTTCTTTGTATTCAGCTCCAGGTTGTTGTTGTTGTTACACCACTTGGACAGTGCCTGGACCTCCTCCCTGTACGCTGACTCATCTCCTGTTATTAGGCCCACAACTGTTGTGTCATCGGCAAATGTAATGATGGGGTTGGAGGTTTGGATGGGAGCGCAGTCGTAGGTACACAGAAAAGCATGTGCCAACTGCTGTTGACCTGTTTGCGCTGTACTCAAACTGACGGGGGTCAAAGTTGTGAGGGAGGCTGGCCTTGATGTTCTGAGCGATCCGTTTTTCGAAGCATTTCATGACCACTGAAGTGACGGCTACAGGCATGTTGTCATTAAGACTACCGACTACAGGTTTTTGGGGAACAGGGACAATTGTGGCAGACATTAGGCAGGTGGGGATGGATGCTTGTGTTAGAGAGGTGATACAAATCTTTGTAAAGACCCAAGAGAGTTGGTCTGCATAAGCCTTCAGTACTTTGCGGAGTCCTCCATCTGGTCCAGCGATCTTGTTTGGGTTCAGCAGAGTGTCTGTTTATTGCTCCAGGTCCAGTGACTCAAAAATACTCCACTCTGTGTGTGTAAAACAGTCCTGAAGCTGAGTGAGTGCAGCTGCTGGCCAGGTTCTTATTGTCCTCTTTTCTGGCTTAGTTTGTCTATATATTATACTGTGTAACATATACAATGTCATTGTATTTGGTTAGCTTATATACAACCCATTGAATTATATTGAAATATACATATTTGCAGCCAGTAAATTATTTATATATACCTCCACTTTAAATCAGTCGATACTCTCCATGTTCATCCTGGCTCTTGACAAATGCAAGCTTAGTAAGATGCATGATGAATAAAAACAAATTCTGATTCTGATGCAAACATATCCAAGCTTTCTGGAAAAGGTGGGCTAGCAATGCATTTCTGGTTTGTATGCAATGGTGAAAGATTTTCCTCATTCTGAAACATTCAAAATACAGACCATGAGTAACTACCACACTCCAAGTGGCCCACCATTGACCATAGATGGCACTGTAGGCCGTGCCCTGATGCACACACATACAAGTCTTTCTGGAAAGGGGACGCTGAGCAAGCCCCCACCCTTCACTCTTCAGCTTCAAGCCAAAGCCCTGGTGTATTTAGCTGGTATTACATGTCAGATTTGGTATTCGATTGTCCACATTTTGGCACACTGAAACTATAGGCCACAAGTAACACCACAAATGAATGACAGACCATTGCCAATATACTGCCTTACAAGCCACCCACACCTTGTACATTTTACAAGTGATGTCATTTTCACCCAATAAGTTCAAATTGTTTGCACAGGGGTAAGCATGCCTTGAAAAATGGCTGAAAGGGGGGTATTTATGTAAAGATCCACATTGCCACGATATCTTTGTGTCAATAAATAAATATGAATTTAACTGATGGTTTTTAAAACCATATTGGCTTCAAGATCAATCTGAATTACCATGCACAGTTTTACATGTCTAAAGATCACTGAATTAGTTATTTAAACTTTGGCCCCCCAAAAAAATGGATGCCACAGGAGAAATGTCTTCTTTGGGTGCTGAAGTGGGTGCTGGATGTCTTTCCTGAGGTGTTGACTTTCCAGGCAGAATCATGCTGCCCAACAGAAGAGGCAAGCCCTCCATCTGACATAGTCTAATAGAAACAATTGAAATACAATATAAAAAATGATATCTGATATCTGGATGTGTGTCCAAATCTCACTTATCTGAGACCCGTTCTTCTTACATCTCTAACTCAGTTAGCTGGATTTGATTGTTGATGATTTGTCATCATCTTGGATTGTTTGATCCTTTGAAGCTCATCCAGAGGCCTGTACTATGAATCAAGATTTGGCGTTGGCGAAGTAATTTCAGGTTTAACCCAGGCTTTTCTGTATCAAGACAGTGGATCAATTGTTATCGGGTTCAATCACCATGGTAACTCAAGAGATCCACCAGTAGAAAAGCACCGCCCATTCCCATTCATTCTTGAATGGGAGTCCCCTTTCTTAGAAGATCCAGTGGAGCTTGGTGGGCCTATAGTGACGTGCGCTCCTGAGAGCCAGAAGATTTAGAAACTGACAAAACCCTTTGGCATTCCTTGATGAGTATCTTTATGAAAGATATACCAAAAGGGATACGGATCCTAACTTCTTGAGCCGCATGTTGCTAATGCTACATATCCAATGTGTGTGCTCACAGTCCCACAGACTAGTATGCATAGTGTTTATTTCACTAAGGGTACTTTTATGTGTAATGTGGGTGATGCAGAAAACCTGAGCAATGTCATTGTTCCATAGGCCTTTTGTATATATGCTCCATATGTATATGCATATGCTCCATCCTGCCAAGGTAAATTCTGTGTTTGTGTAACTTGCATGGCAAATGAAAACCAATTATGATTCTGAACTCGCTCGAGAGCAGTTTCATTTTATGTAAACAAGATTAGATTGTGGCTTCATTTGCACTCTATATTCTTGACAGTATATATATAGTGGTAAATACATTTAAATACTGACTAAGTGGACCAAGGTTTAAATCACACCTCCATATAACGTACTTTGAAATAAATGTGATGATTACGGTATTTTTTTTAAATTTATAATTAAAATGTAAAATACTTGTTTTATGGAAACAGTTTACACTGGAAATATTTGGATGACACAATGGCAATGAATACCACTAAGGTAGATTTTTACATGAACAGCGATCATGAGTGAGTCCATAACAATTTTGTTAAATTTTTGTAGATAGAATATTGACATCTAACCGATATAACCTAACTGTGTATTTTTTCATATGAAATAACATATTTTCGTTCTGAGTATACTTGACTTTGAGCTACAGAAATTTTGAGTTCAACTGTTGGACACTAAGTAGTCATATAATGGAAAGACAGATAGATTCAAGGACCTGAAATAACTTAACTTGGTTAAGAATGAGATGAGGAAGGGTTATTTATTATCACCAGCTTACTGTCTACAAATATCAGGGTCATGCTGTAATACTAGTTTGTCCAAACAAACACAACCAAACAGATCACTGACACCTGCCATCCTTTTCTCCCTGTGTCAGAAGGCTGAAAAGAGTGAGAAAAGTACTATTTAACCAACATTGCATTATGATTTATTATTTTAGAATACACAGTGGATTCTTCATAGACAATAGCAATTTAAAATAATGACATCAATAATATTTGAACTCACAGAACACTGTAAACCAAAGTAGTCATATTTTTTTATATATTGTTAATGATTAACAAGTAATCAATAAAACACAGCTCTCTATGCAATACTGACTTGGCCAAAAAAGACAGGCACCTTCATCACCATTATGAAGGCTTAATGACAATTCAGCAGAAGCCTCAACCTAGAGCTCTCCACATTTCAACTGGCCCACAATAGTTAAAAACATAGAGGCATTCAAGACTATGGAAAAACCTTGTACTGTACATCAACTATGGGTTCAGTTGTTTTAAAAAGGATAATGAAAGAACATACTAAGATGCCCTGCCCCTTTACATAGATATTGCCCAAAATATACATTTGTTTCTATTGCTACTAGTTAAGGAGGGGTAATTATATCTCGTATAAGTACATGTATATGTTATATAATACCAATGTTGTACATTTTGATTGACTGTTAGTGACGATATTGTTAATGGGTATTCTTCAATAGATTCTACTTTTATAGTATGAAACCTGCAACAATTCTAAAAAGTTGGGAAATTACACAACATGCAGGCACAATAATAATATTTTAATTATTATCCCATTGTCCTTCACAAAATCACATTGGTTAGGGTTAAAACATTTCATGCAAAACTGAAAAAAACTGTTCTGTAAAAACACAAATATTTAAGGACAGAAGCTTAATTTCAAAACAAATGTCAAGCTTTCTCTTAATGAAATACCCATGGATGGAACTGATTAGGAAACGTGGTATTTGAAAAGCTTGAATCAAAATCAGAGCCCTTCTCCATTTCCCATTTTCAATATGAAAGGAACAAGTCGTAAAATGACTAAATAAAATGTAATTATACTCTGTTATCTAAACGCAGCAATGTAATTGGGAAAAAGCTGATGGAGAAAAAGGGTCCATTTTGGAAAACGGTGAGGGTATAAAAGTAGTTGTGCGCATATTGTGTATGTGACAGATTCTAGGCTGTGTAATTTCAAGTGGGCTAAGACTGAGGTGGTCACATGCAGTTTTATAAACATTATCCATGGGTATATGATGTGTGTGCTATTCACCTTCACCATAATCATACACATCAACTAAAGAGAGCTGAACAACCACAGTGTAAAGCAGTGTTTCCCAACACTGGTCCTCATGGAACACCTGTCCTGGATGTTTGAGATGTTTCCCTGCTCCAACACACCTGATTCAAATTAATGGCCTTAAACCTCGGCTGCCGAGCTGGATAACGGCCCATTCATTTGAATCAGGTGTGTTGGAGCAGGGAAACATCTAAAAAATGCAGGACAGTTGTTCCCTGAGGACCAGGGTTGAGAAACACTGGCGTAAAACAGCAGCATAGCCATCCATACATCCATCTGAAATGTGTTGATGTTTGTTTGTGTGTGTGTGTGTGTGTGTGTGGGGGGGGGGGGGGGGGGGGGTCTTAAGACACTATGGATGAACTGCCATGAGAGGAAAGAATAGGGTCCCATGTATAAATATGTGTGCTTCATGAACCTCCGTATTGTGCTCTCCTAGTTGAGCGGACCAGATGGGTTGGGAGCGGTTTGTGACTTCTAGTTGTGTTCTGCCAGAACATCATTGAAGATGTTGAGGAAGAGGTGAACGTGGTACTCCTTAAAGACCAGAGATGGACGGAACCGAATCGAGCATTCGCCACAACCCCCTAGAAGAACACCTGTGTTGAAAAAGAGAAACATACAGTAGAAAATCTCTGAATTTGTAAGAGGAGAGATACAAATTATTATACCCATTATATGGTGTATCTCAGGAGTACCTCCTTAGACCAGTCTCTTATTGTTCACCATCATCTTTCCTATGGTATCCAATAACCTACTTCTTATGAGATTTAAACATACTTTAACAGTATACATACAAGTTATAAACCCCCCCAAAACGGGTGATAATCGTTTTACCTTTGTCCCTGGCCTTAAGCAGAATACTGTTACGCGTGGCATCATTGCAAATGTCGATGGCACAGAATGTCCCCTGTCCTCGAGCACGGCTCAACAGGTTAGGATACTGTGCCTGGGAGGGAAAACACAAGGCAGTCGTGATGTAGTGATACACACAGAGATCCACAGAGGGACTGCAGATGCATCTTTTTCAAATATACATCTTTTTTTTGTTTACAAGCTCACCTGTAGTGCATAAAGCCCCTGCAGCAAGGCTTTCCCAGAGCGTGTGACCTCTTCTAGAAGATTCTCTCTACGGATTACATTCAGGACTTCTGCCAGGAACAAGTTCTTAGAGGGATCTCCCATCCACGTATTAAAGATGCGGTACCCCTGGAATAAAAAGTTGTAAATAAACGTATATATTCTACATTCAAGAATATTGCTACTTGTTCTACAACTATGTACCACAAAGTGCTCCAATTTAATATAAATAAAAGAAATCTGAGGTTTAACAATCCTAAACACATTTGAAAAAGATTATGTAACGTTTCCCTGCTCCAGCACACCTGATTCAAATGAACAGGTTGTTATCAAGCTCTGTGGAAGCCTGATAATGACCATTAATTTGAATCCGGTGTTAATTTAGCAGATGCTTTTATCCATGTGTGTGAGTGTGTCTCACCTTGTCAGCCTGAAGCTCATCTTTGTGGTAGTAGCCACCAGTGAGTAACTTCTTGCTGAAGGAGACGATGTCCGCTGGGTCATCCGTGCCCCAATGTTCGTGGGCCCAGAACTTCCCTGTTGCTCCACCCCCTGTCTGCACTTCATCTACATGGAAGGCACTGCCGTGCTGGGATGGCCAGGGAAGATGGCGGAGGTACATTATAGAGGATATTGCAAGTTATTTTATTTTTAAATCCTTTACTTAAGTCTAGTAGCCCCCATGGCTCATGAAACACTACCTACCTTCCGTGCGATGTTCCGTAGCTTTTTGAAAAAGTCTGGGGAGGCGTGGTTATCCCCTCCCTCTGCTTGGATTGGCTCTACCACAATACCTGCCACAGGCTTTCCCTTTTGTCTCCATTTGACAATCAGGTCCTCAACCTGAGAGACACAAACTTGGTCAATACAAAGTTTTAGGCACACACACACACAAACACACATCAATGCCAACAAACACACCTCCTCCAGGCATCGGGCTTCCTCTTGGGCATTTTCCCTGACAAATTCCTCCAAGGGGTACTTGAGTTTGGGGAAGGGAGCGATGGGCCAATCAAATGAGGGAATGTCCAGCTTGTGAATGGCTTTGGAATGTGTTGTTGCCAGGCAACCTAAGAATCAACATGTCATATTCCATAGATCAATGTTCAAAAGCATGTAGAACACAGTTCAAATTGAGGGAGAGGTAGACATGTCCCATGTCATGCCATCTCCTTTCAGACAACCAGCGTGATGTTTCCAATCCAATCACTATAGCACTGTCACAATATATTGAATATTTCATGTATTAATGAGAAATCTATCTCCCAACAATACATATTCAGATTTCCAAACTTGTAATCCTTCTGGCTGTCCCTTCTGGAAGTAATCCACTTTTCACCTCCCTCACTATCTTCAAATATGTGCTTTGAGGCTTCCAGGTGCAGAGCGCTCTGCAAACCTGAATTTGCATGCCTTTGTGTTGACACAGCCTTTTGTGAAGTGGCCATTTGGCCTCCCTAATGTAACATTCACTGCAACTTTCCTCACTGCATTGGATTGAATCAACAACATTGCTCTGTTTTTGTGGGCATCTTATCCTTTGGGTGAACAAGTTTCTGTCTAAAAGTGTTGCCTGGTTTGAAGTTTATAGGTGGGGAGTTGATTCCACTGTTGAGGGGCCAGACAGGGGAAGAGCTTGTGTTGGCTTGAGAGGTGGAACCACTTAACAACAACATAAGTGGATTTCTTACCCATGGTCCTCCCATGAAATCCACCCATGAAGGATAAGATGCTGAGGTCTGGACAGCCAGGGGACTACAAAAAAACAAAGTCAAAGCAAAGTAGAACAATTAGACAATTAAATCATCAAACGATCTTAAATAAAATCTTTCAGACTAATTATCTCAAGAACTGGACACTGCCAGGTGTTGGTTTCAGAACCAAAGGTTCAGCACAACGTTAGATGTTGTTCGGAAAAGTGCTTTAAGATCCCCAAAGAATTGCCACTAGCAATTGATCCATTTCAACCATGTTGAGCTGCCACTATCCACTGTGTTGAGCTGTAATATAGGCTACACCAGAAGTCTGCAACTTTCTGTATCAAAAGAGCCATTTTAGCCCATCTCTTTTTAAAATAATAAATAATTTTATGATGTGCATAAGTACCTAGATGTGGAGGTGAAGCAAGTACTTCAATTGTGATATGAGAAATGTACGTAGGTACTAAAGCCACTGAGGAGAACTGGCATCACCAGCTGCATTAAGGGCACTGCATGATCTATTTTCCAGAAATCTCATTTCTTGTTACTAATTGACTGTATCTTGGGCAGTGTTCTATAATTCCAGGAAATTGTGTGTCACCTACTTCATCACAGGAACTCTAGTGCTTGGCAGTCTGTTAACATGTGGGGGGGAAAGGTCAAACCAGATGGATGACACACCTGGTTTATCATGCAGGAACTGACATCTTCATCAGATGGATTATTGTGTCCCCTCTCCTTGTTCTGGAACCCATGGACACAAAGACAGGCACATCAGTAACGAAAATTCCGCTTTGTTCACCATTAATATTTAAACCAGTGGTTCTCAACCCTGGTCCTCAGGGCCCACTGTCCTGCATGTTTTCGATGTTTCCCTGCTCCAACACCTGATTCAAACGAATGAGTCACTATGAAGCTCAGCAGAAGCCTGATAATGACAATTCATTTGAATCAGGTGTGTTGGAAGGGGGAAACATCTAAAACATGCAGGACAGTGGGCCCTGAGGACCAGGGTTGAGAACCACTGATTTAAACCACATTCACAAAATTAACTGGCTGAGGATAACAACTGCAACATCATCAAATGTTTTTATACTCAAACCACCAAAGCGGTCAATCAGACCATTTTGTTCTCAGACCGTTCAAGGTCTAGAACGTACAAGAAAAAAGGTTTGTAAAATTGTACAAGCCATTATACTTTCCACCAAGCGGCTAATAGTGAACGATACCATATCAAGTATAGCTAACCCTAGCAATTTACTGGTGCAGGTGGCATGTTTCATACGTTCAACCGATCAACACAGGCTTCAATCACCCGTATAAACTGACTTTACACACCACAGGAACAGCAGCTGGTCAGCTGCAGCTAACCTCATGATCAGGGTCATGGCACCAATGTAACAGATGTGGCCGTACCCTCATTAGAGGTACACTCCGCCAAAGTTCACCCATCACTGGGATCAAACCAGCCACCTCTGACACCACGGCCGCTACCCCAACTAAAAGGTAATATTTCACTAGTGCAGATTATGCTTATTATGCACCGCAGAAATTACTTTCACCAATCTACACCTGATACAATTGTATTTCATTTGTTTTGGAAAGATGGTCGGAACTAGAACTTACCCTGTACCAGATGAACATGGCTTTGTAAGCGTTCTCATTGGAGCAGGAGCCACAAGCCATAGTCTGCACACGAGTCATTCCACTAGGGGAAACCTACACACACACACACACATATCATGTTAGCCTTGGACTATGATCTTCTACATAATACATAACTCGACTACAGTGATAACATTATCATAGTGGATCAACGACAGCCCAAGCAAACACTGGCACTAGCTGCAGAACGTTCGGTCATTTGTCTTTGTATACTAAATACAGTCATGGGCTAAAGTTTTGCCACTCCTGGAAGTATTTCTCACAGAAATGTATTGCAATTACACGTTTTGCTATACGCATGTTTATTTCCTTCGTATGTACTGGAAGAACACCCCCCAAAAAATGAATGAAAATGTGTGAATTTGATAATAGTTTTTTTATGGGCCAGAGAAAATGATTGGCACCCATAACTTAAAGGGAACTTTAAACTTTTAACTTAAACATAGTTGTTTGCACACCCTTTCCTATAACCATCAATAAGCTTCTTACCTCTCAACCAGAATTTTGAACCGCTCTTCCTTTGAAACTCCTGGTCTCTCATATTGTAAGGGTGTTTTTCTCAACAGCAATTTTAAGATCTCTCCATGGGTGTTCAATAGGATTTCGATGTGGACTCCAGCGGTTTGTTGACATTTTTTTCCCCAGAAGGATTTTGGCTCACGTACTGTAGTATACTTTTTTTGGGGGTCCTCTTGGGTCTCCTGTCATACCTTTAAGCTCCGGTCGATAATGAAATGCGGATAATTCAACGAATTCACCCTATGGTTCACCTATAGTTCACCCTTCCAATGATGCATCCTGAGCCCGCAGAACAGCTTGAATTTCTTTGGAAAAAAATTTGGGATGCAAAGACAACTTGCAGTGTCAACTTCTCTCCTTTTTATCAGGTTTCAGGTGCGATTTGTATATTTCTCACCCTTATTACTTGACACAGATGATCTTAAACAGGTATCACGTTTGAATTTTTTTTATTTATCCACAATTTTGAAAGGGCGCCTAATTTTGTCCGGATAATTCTTGTGTGAAATAATGTCAAATTTGCTTAGTTTCGCTGTTTGTTTTTGTGCTGTTCCAGTAAACACAAACGAAAATACATGTTCATTGCAAAACGTGTTCCAATGCAATAGTTTTCTGTGAGAAATACGTAATTTTCTGGAGAAAAAAAAATTCAGGGGTGCCAACTCTTTTGGCCATGACTGTACATAGGAAATTTCAAAAATGTTTATAAGAAGATTCAGCGAGATGTCCGCCTTTCATACCTGAGCTTTATTACCTATATTTGATTGTGATATAATATGTGTGTGCCTAAGTTTGTACTCACTGAGAGGAGACTCTCTGTCAGCTTCTCTGGAAAGTTCTCCGGTGGCAGTATCCCAAGTGCTGGCCGGTTCACAAATGCACTCTAACATGGAGGGTAATCAAAGTTGGGAAGTTTTGTTGTTAATCATCATTTAATGTTCATCAGTTTCAGTAACAATGCCAACAGCTTAGTGTGTATAGGGTCAAAGGATGCACACAAACACACAGTTTTCCAGAGATCAATACCATGTGCCATCTAGAAATAATCCCAGTGATTGCTAGTGTATCTCACCAGATTGTGTGGGTTGGTCATCACTTTCAGGAGCGAAGGATGGTTGTATCCTGAGATGAGAAGGTAGAAATACACTATGTATTTTATTCATAATCATATTTTCGGCTCAGAAGACTTATGCTTGTATCTTTACAATACTTCATGAGTCATCCAACGACAGCTGTTGATTGGTGTCTGTATGTCGGCAACACTGTTGTAACCTTGGTGGCCCTGGTTGCAACTACCAGAAAGCATAATAATAAAATTTAACTTATCTGTGTTAAAAGTTTATTCTTGTGCCTCTATGTTCTGTCATCTCCTTTCCTCCCCACCACCCCAGTTTCAGTTGGTTGTTTTGAAAAAATGAAACAAATATTCATCCTCATCATCATCCTCCTGAATATAGTGGGACCACCTTTTTATACAAACAATATGACAAAACATATCCAATTGTCCCCTAGGTAGTATAGTAGAGCAAGTCTGCCATGCAGAACATGAATAAATGAATGCATCCTGCTCTGACACAGATTTCATATTTTTTTCGCCAGACCTCTTAAGGCTCGATCCATCGAGTAGCACTGTTGCTTCAAAGGCTACAGAAATACTGTACAATATACCATATGCCACCCAGACATTTTTAGCAGTATAGGAGCGAAATGGATCATGCATCATAAACATTACATAATCTTGGTAAATGGTCTGTACAATGTAGCTCAAATCCACCGATTTTAAAAACAGACAGTACTAAATACTTTGGCATGCTAAGTGAACAACCCTTTTAACTATGTGATATTATGATTTGCAAAGTGTGATGGAGCCTTTTCAATGTCAAATGTAGTTGACTTAAATCATATTATACCAAATAAATCGGACAAATTACGTGGCCAGTAGCATAGCACGAGATCTAAGCATTCACCAAAGGAAGCGAAGGGCTTTTTGGGTGCTCACCAATAGGAATGGAGGAGATCTGGGTGTAAACGTCCAGCATGCGATTTCCATCCACATCCACGAGATAGTTCCCTCTGCTCTCCTCATAGTTGCAGAAGAAGTTAATTGCTCCCACATTCTAGGGGACAAGAAAGATGTAGATGTGAAGAAAAGGAAAATGAAACGTTGAACGTGAAGGTATGAACCTCAAAGGTAATTCTGATGTGTCCATAAATGCTTTTTAATATTCGTTCAAAACAGTTTATTGAATTTGAAGATAAGATTATGAAATTAGATTAATGCAGACAAAGATCTGATAAATAATCCCGTAAAAGGAGACTGACTGGTTCCTTTCAACACCAATCAGTAAATCTCCAATAACGCAAGGGGGCCCTGTTTTCTAGTATGACCCACTATGACCAAACAGCAAATCAACCCCCCCCCCCCCCCCCCCAGGTCAAGGGAAACGGACTCTTTAGTATCCACTGTCCCAGAAAGATAACTTATTCTATATGGACCACACACACACACACACATAATTATCTATGTCTGTAAGAGAGGACAGTGTGTGGGGGTGGGGTATGTACATTATGCTCAGTACAAAGACCTTCTCCTTATGTAACCTTACTGTGCAGCCAATTGCAGAACAAATAACCTAGCTTGGTGTGGTGGTCTACAGTGTCTGAGTTAATAGTCTCTCAGTATGCAGGTCTGCACATGTACAGGAATAAAGTACAGAGCACATGCAACCTCACGTATACTGTAAAGAGAAACAAAATAATTGAATGCTTACCTGGATATTTCCAAGCTGTTTAGTGAGTTCCTGTAGGAAAGAGAAAAGTATGAGTTTTAAACAACCCAACCTTAAAGTGACTTTAAAGTTACACTTCGCATCAAACTTTGCTGAGTTCCAGTGCTGTTTTTGGACTTCTCACCTCACTGGACTTTTCTCAACTTAAAAGAACATTTTAGGATATTTTCCACCGAGGGACTTACAATTTTCTTCAGAACATCTGGGACCATAAATATATATATGTATATATTGAAAAAATGGGTTGGTTTTAGTGAGCACCAGAAGGCTGAGTTCTTTCATCTCAATGAATGCATGGCCACGGAGTGATGTGTCATGTATCACTGAGAGAATATCTGAGTAAACACAGACAAACTGGATAGTGTATGTGTGTGTGTGTGTGTGTGTGTGTGTGTGTGTGTGTGTATGTGTGTGTGTCTCCTGACCTTTGATCGTGGCCCAGGTACTTGTGTCTTCATGGAGGGCCCATCATACTCAAACTCCACCTGAGCTTGTGGGGCAGCTTTGCTGACATACCTGCAACCTAAAAGATGAGATGCATTAAAACACGCACAATTAGAGGGAAAGGTTGACACCCAGCCTAACACAAATAACTTAGTCATTGTAGTATTGAATATTAGAATGACTGGATTTCATGGCTGCTTTGTGCGAATAAGGTGGTCTTCCTGTCATCATCAGTCCGTGACCTGCAGCACTCTGTGGATCTTTCCAAAGTTCTCTGTGAAGCAGCTGGGATAAGAATCAGCACCTCTGAATCTGATCTAGTTCTCAGCAGGAAACCAGTTTGGCCGGAGATTCAGGGCAGTCAGGGCGATACTGCATTCACTGTACTGCATTTGTTGTCATGAAAACTGAACAAATCCAGAAGACAAAGCTTTCAATCTACCAGTCAAATGTTGTTCCTACCCTCACCTATGATCATGAAAGTTGGTAAGGAAGCCCCCTGGTTGTCTCTCTATGGAGGTGTTCCAGGCACAAGAATGCCTCTGGGAAGACCCAGGACTAGGTGGAGAGATCATATCTCCACACTGGCATTTCCCATGCCTCAGAGTCCCCCAGTCAGGGCTGGTAAATGTGAGACAACAGCATTGTAAGAAAATAAATCATCCCAGTCATTGTAATAAAGGTACACTTCAGTGAAGTGAAATGCGAACTTTGACCCTTTTTGCTGTGATTTCACCCATAGAGTCAAACAACTGTAATTATATTGGTATTGTCATCATTTGGTTCATGTTAATACACTTCAAATTCCCATCTTTCTTCAAACATAGGGGAATTCATTTTTGTTGTTTAGCCAATATTTAACCCCCTTCATTTGAACATGTACCACTTATTAGTGTGTGTGGAACCAGAACTTGATTGTTTATTCCCCAAAAAATAGCCAACTGTCACAATATATAAACCACATCTATCTAAACAAGTCACCATGTTCAGACATGAGTTAAGAAAAAGAACCCATCCAGATGGAACTAGATTGACGTAGATCATTGACAGATGTGAACCGCTGGTTGATAACCTTTGAACTAAACAAGTCACATTGTTCAGTCATGAGTCAAAGAACACAGTCATGCGAACCTTAATTGCTTACCTGCAAAAAATAGACTTTGCTTTACAATGACTGTTTGTAAATCATGCCTTCACAGTTTTAGGGTTATTTTGATGGGAGGAAACCTATTGTTTTTATTGGTACTCCTATTATTATCAGGGTTTTCCGGTTAGAGGAAACCTATTGTTTTTGTTGGTATTTATATCCTACACTTCCGTGGTACTGCATTACTGATTGGTAAAAAGTTGTCTAAATTCATTCAACATTGAAAGCATAGGCCTTAAGTAATTACCACGCCTCAAATAGCAAACCATTGACCACAGGTGGCACTACAGGATGATCCCCATTTTACCATTTTAAAAGTAATGGTATTTTAGCCCATAAATGCCTGTATGTTGGTATAAAGTATACAGAACCCATCATGTCTGCAGTATGGCTTTTATATACATTCGACATCGCCTGCATGAAACGACCAACGAGTTACCGCTTGCAGTCAGGAAGGAGTTCTAATCGTCTCTGTTATGTCAGACATCCCTGTCGGAGATTCCTGCAATTCCAGGCACAGCCTTTGAGCACGTCATGATACTGATTATCTATTTAGTGAAACAGGTATCCAGGTACAGAAAAGTAGCAACACAACTGTTGTGAAACACTGTTCCATTCTTGGGTGATTTACTGCACAATACGAGCCAGAAGTAGGTCAGGTTCTTTCTTTGTAAATAAGATCCTGCTTCATTGATGAGACATCGATGTGACACATTGATGAGTTGTGTTGGATACATTTTACAAAGCAACGTTTGGCAAAAATGAATACAAGACAATATAGCTGAAGTCAATGTCCACATTAACTGTGTCATTGTCACTTTATAGGCTTCCAGCTGGCATCACTGAAGTAAAAAAGAAATACTGAATGACAGCTGCTTAAACTGTCCAAAGTGAATATTCTGCCCTTTACATGTACAAATACTCAACAGTTAATGTGTAGCAGAGAGGATAGTGAGGCTGACTTGAAACCACATGCTTTGAATCACCATCGAGCATGTTGTTTGTGAAACATTCATTTATTTTTCTCTCTTGTTTTCCATCTCTTGACTGTCTATAATGTAAATGTTTCATATTTTTGAAGCGGAACCCACAAAACTGCTTGCAGCTATATTTTAATTTAACTCTGTGTAGTGATGAGGTTTCTTACATCCGTTTTGGAGCACCAGAGGGCAAATATAAAAAATTAAACAGTTCAGGTATTAAAGTGCTACCGAAACGAGGCACAGAATTTGCTGTGACTCATTTGGGAAATATTTGTCTTCTGGTGTTCCAAAACAGATGTAAGAAACATCATTATCCCATATACCGTATTTAAATTACACTGCATTCATGTGACAGTAACTGGAAGTCAAGTGGCTGAGCGGTTAAGGCGTCAGGCAAGTGACCGGAAGGTACGCAAGTTCGATTCCCGGCTGTGGCAACATGATGTCGCGTTCTTGGGAAAGACACTTCACCCTACTTGCCTCAGGGGGCAATGTCCCTGTACTTGCTGTAAGTCGCTCTGGATAAGAACGTCTGATAAATGACTTAATGTAAATGTAGCAGTTCCGCATTAGTCAGATCCCAAGGGTTCTATCCTGTTCTGGTTACACGATATGGATCCAGAAAGCTGTCAGTGGTTCTGGAGAGGGCTTTACCTGGTGTGGCAAGCCTCAGGTTCTGCTGGAGCGAGAGTGCCAGCTGCCGACTGAGCAGAGATGATGCCATGGCTCGGAACAACAAAGCGAAGTAAAGACGAGGGCAGAGTGATAGAAGGGAGGATGGACAGACCTTGACACCTGCCTTCCCGTCACCTAAAGAGAGACTGTGAGAGAAAGGAGGAGAGAAAGAGAGGAAATGGATGTGAAGGGAGGAAAAAGGCAATCCATCAGTGATCAGTAAACAGCATTAGTAAGACTGCTCTTGGAAGTCGCTTTGGATAAAAGCGTCTGTTAAATAAACTAGAGATGGTACAATTCCTGGGGAATTGTGGGGTATGCTTGCCTCACTTGCAGATGGATGTGTTTTTTTAACATAAATTGTTTCTGTATATTTTATTTAAAAAAAATACAGAAATGATCATAGAAATAACTGGCCACTCATAATGTGAGTACAGTGCTACAGTTCATGTTGTTTGGATAAGAATTTCCACATAAAATAATTAAAATGTATGAACAAATATTCGCTCTTTGCATCACAGCCCCTACAATCTGTTTGGTCTTCTTGTTTCATACTCAATACCTCGACTCAACAAAACAAGCTGCCACGATTTAACTAATGCAATTAATAAAAGGCTCTAACAATTAAATGAAACTAAGCGTCAAAATCCTGTTTCGTTATTTAGAAGCAAATTCACTTTTACAATCATTTACCTTCAAAGAGGTTGGATAGAGAACAAAATTATCTATACTTTCAGTATAGATCAGTGAATTTTGTTGTTATTAAAGTGACAAGCTCAAGAGGGAGAGACATGTATGACTCCAAACAAGAAAGAGTCAGTCAGGTGGTTACATCTCACTTCTGCTCTGAATCTGGGGTTCTTCTCATCACCTCACGTTACCCCCTTATGTAATATGGCCACCGGAACAGGAAAAATCCAGACAGCAGCCACTGTCTTGAATAAAGCAGCTCCCATCCTTATCAAACCCTTCCCCTCCAGAAACACACATGCACACATTCCCAGACAGCGCTTACTCCCCAACTGGATGGAACTGGTTCTGAGAGTGTTACACAAGACTGCGTCTTGGCAGAGAGAAGGGGGGAGAGAGAGAGAGTGAAACTGGGTTAAACTGGGTGTATAGTAAGATGGGGAAAATTATCATTCTAATGCTGAATGGACCTGAATGGAAGCCTTCGAACACCAATGCTGATAAACAATGTGATGCAGTGTCTAAAGCCAAATGGGCAAGTTGAGAGAAAAATCTAGTTAAAATGTCCAGCCTATGTTATTGTTCATTTTAAAATAAATCATTAATATAATAACACTTTTTGAAGACTTGAACGTTAATGTAACATGATCAAGGCAAAGCTCAAAAAACCCAAAGGGGTTGTGGGATGCATATGTTGTGATTACTAATGTCAGCTCTCTAGCCATTACTCTGGACACACACACACACACACACACACTACTCTGCACACGCATATTCAGATGGCTCGTAAAAAACGTAATCTTGCAATGACAGATTTCAGGAGAATATTCTTACATGCCATCACTACAAACAGTTACTAAAGAATATATTTCATCACTTGAGTTGTGTTATTTGTCATAGTACAGAAAACTATGAAATGCTAATTATCTTTATGCAACACATGCAACACTTATGCAACACATCCTTTGGAGGGATGTCAGAGGAACATGGAACAGAGTCCTGGGATCTCTTCACCAGAGCGCAGCAGAGCCTGTCAATGGTCCTTCAGATCAATTTAACCTTTACATTTAGAATAGTGGGAGGGACTAGGCATGAGAGGATGCTAATAAGTGAAGTACTACCCCAGACCCAGACACCAGTGCTGTGTGTGTGTGCTAGATTATTGACTTCTTGGAGAACAATGCAGTAGAACATTAATGGCAATGAGAAATCCACTGTAGTGACCACAACAGCACACTCTCCACAGCACTAGCACACAGTGCACAGACATACATTAACCAACAACACCATCCCACAAGCTCATATTATTGCTAGGGTGGGTCAATTTTCTAGGGAATTTGTGGTGTGTGCTCGCCTCTCTTGCAGATGAACGCATTTTAAATAGAAATTCAAAGAGTAAAGAGAAGAATGAAAGCTTGCTTCTCATTACCCTTGCAAGAGGGAATGGTGTTGTGCAAATCAGCCTCAGTTGAATAGGAAAATCAAAACTAATCAATTGGACAATCGGGTGTAAAAACGGTCCTAACCTCTATGAGTTATATAAGTGCCTTTAGTCTTTAATGAAACAGTAGTAAGAACCGTAAAAAAAACTGAACTTGAAACAATTACATTTAAACAATACTTAACCCTAGTCTGGGCTGATCTCTAATAATGACAGGATATGATGATGCTCCATATTCACTTTACTATCCAAGATGTGCCCTTTCCTTGTTCATGTTGGTTTCCTTCTGTGTTGTTAATGATAAGAACTTGTAGCCACAAAATAAGGACCCGGACCAAGTACCAGAAGGTACACCAAGATATCCCTGATAGCGTAGACAATGAAACATGTATACAGTGGCACAGTAAGGACTCACTGGCTATGTACAAAGTTAGGGATACCCATTCAAAGGCCGTTTAAAACTACAACCCCCATAACAGACATGCATAAGGACACCCTCTCATCGCAACACCCAGCTCTGTAATCTGTCACTGTGGCAACTGGACAGGCACAGCGAGGGAGCATTTGAAGTTCAGAGGAGATGAATGAGGGGCTGTGAGAGAATGGTTGAGAACTGACAGATTGCAGCAGAAAGAGGACAAATGCATGGCTATGGCATAATGTATGGACTGGAGAGCGATAACAAATGAAGACTTGAAGGAATGAGTGGGGAAATGAGTAAAAAGTAAGCACCAAACACATTCAAATGGGGGGTGAATAAGAGTTAGGCCTTTGAAGCGACCTAAATATCTGCCTCCTGTTGCCAAGGTGACGAAGTGGAAGGAAAACCACAGCAGCATTGCAAACACATTTGCTGGGGCTGAAAGCAGGGTTTTGTGACTGCAGAGTTTGTTGTGGTGTTGTATCAATGTACATAATAGCCCATAGATAAAAAAAAATCATAATGTTGCTGCCAGGCACTAACATCCTGGCTATTGGGAATGGAATCAAACTGGAATACTAAATCAGAGCTTTAAATTAATCCAGCTACAGATAAATCAATGCTCTTACAGCAAGGGAAAAAAAGATTTGATCCCCATTTAATTTAGTTTGTTTGCCCACTGGCAAATAAATGATCAATCTATCATTGTATTGGTAGGTTTATTTGAACAGAGGGAAGCATAATAACAACAAAATCCAGAAAAAACACATCAAGTTACAAGTCCATCTCCAGAGTTCTAGATGTTCTTTGGCCCAGTGCGCAATATGATCAAGAAGTTTACAACCCATGGCACTGTAGCTAATCTCCATGGATGTGGACCTTATTAATAGATCCATGACGTGGACGGAAGAGAAAACCTGATGCAAGGTTGCAATGCAGGATCGTCTGTATGGTGGATAAGCAGCCCCCAAACAAGTTCCAAAGAAATTCAAGTCATCGCAGTTATCCTAAACAACTCAATCCAGCAAAAATAATCAAACAGCAACAGTGTTCGAAGAACCGAATTAGACAATATTAGCAAGATGTCATCTTAGATGTGTCATTTGACGTTGGATGTTTGTTAAAGGATGTAAAAAGAACGGGCCCCAGATGTGTGGTGATGGGAGATGTTGGGGTTTGAAACTGAAGACCCTATGTGTGGTACCTGTGACTGATAAACTCATATTAGGCTCATTAGTCACACAGACAAATTGGTAAAATGATGGGCCGCCATTCTTGCATGCTCTTCATCTTTCCCCCCAGCATTTTGCAAAGTCCTTTTAGTTCTTTGCTGTACGCTATTCAAGAGCGAATGGTTGGTTTGAACTTTGTACTCTGCTGTGAGCAATTGTTTTAATGGCTAGTAGGTAATAAGCATGGGGTTTTATTATGTTTTTGAAGGGATATTTTGCTCATAATCTACTTACACTGGTCAGGCAAGGAATTTGAAGCCATTGAAGCGATGTACAGTGCTTAGGCATCGTGCTTATATATATTCACTTAGCATCGTCCTTAGGTCAAACCATTGTTCCTCAGGATATTCATTTACATCATAAAAAGGCCTGCCATTCTAGTGGAAATAAAACAGCCCTGATGGTTGCTATATTGCCATTTTTGTTTTTGTTTAACCCCGAGCCACAAAGATAATATTTGGAAATACTGAACAAGATGTTTTTCACTCTGCTCAAAATATCTAGCATCTCTCGAAACATAGAAAAGGTCAACACACAACAAGACAAGATCTGAGGAGACTGGATATCAAAAACTGCCTGTGGCCATTGACTGTTCGACTTTTTATCAAGATGCAAAATGGAGCATTTCGTGTGTACAGGGAGAATGTCCCTGTTCTTGCTGTAAGTCACTTTGCATAAAAGCGTCTGCTAAATGAATAAATGTAAATGTGGTCACTGATTAGATTATCTGAAGATACCAAGGAAATTCTGATTAGATTTTACCTGAAGAACAATTACTTTTGGGCATTTAACAGTTTGAGAAGACAACCAGTAAGAAGTCTTTTGATGAGTAATCATTGTTTATCTGAGCAACAGGCCTAGTTTGTAGACTGCAGACATTAAAAACTACTTTTTTGTTGCTGTTTGAACCTTGGGGCTTACCATGAGTATCACTTTTTTTTGTTTGTGTTGTCTCTTTGTGTCAACACTTTGCCTAACAAATATTCAGTGCTGTGAAATGAGAAACCCTGTTCCTCAACCTCCCCACCCTTTCTTTCTATGTGCCTTCAACTATAACACAAAACTGTCGATAAACATTTACAATTACGAACAGAGCTTTCATAAACTTTCATTTCCACACACTTTATAATAACCTCACACTGCAGACAATTTAAACTTTTCAGAAAAAAAAACTACAATATTTAATTACAATTACATAAATTGTTCAAGTAGTTGCTTGTAATTTTATTTTTTAAATAAAATTCATTTGAATGGATATGTAGTATCCATCCAGCGGTGAGTAAATCTTCTCACACAAATATAGATAAACCTTTATTTGTCCTCCAGGGGGTGAAATTGCAGTTCACAACAGCAGCAGGGTAAAGTACAGCACACAGAGTTGCAGGTAAATATTTAAAATATAAGTATATTAAATTACATTTAGCCAGATTAAGGAACTTCTATCAGATTTAAAACCATTGCATTGGGTCATTTGTAAAATAACAATAAAAGTATCATGACAGTTCGATCTGTCAGATATAGCAAGACCATTGCATTACCCAAATCAGATTAAGGAAGGACACGCCTCATGAATTAGAACACCTTGCATCTTAAACCAGTTTGCACCCCTTTCATGGCTTTTGTGACAAGACTCACAACAGCTTCCCCCAAGTGCATAACCCCTTAACTTGCATGACTGAATACATGTGACGATTTCCGAATCTTGAACGTGTCAAAAAAACAGCTAAGCAGGAGAGAAAATCCAATTTGCAGTGCAGAGCATGAGGAACATCAATAACTCTCACTTGGTTCTATGGTGGACCTCACACTGAGACCTATTCTCCCACAGTAGCAAGGCCAGCCTTGTGTAATCAGGCCTATAGAGGGGGATGGGGTGGGAGCATTGAACACTAACACACAGCCTCTGGAGCCATTTCACAACAGCGCATTGGTGAGGCTGAGAGGGGAAGAAAAAAAAAACATGAGACAGCCACAGAAGAGACTAAATGCAAAAATAGTGTAGAGAAAATGAGAATCAGCAAGACCAGGCATAATCAGCAACCTTACTTGTTGCTAAATTTACACTCATTAATTTACAATGCATGATAGGATGAACCAAGCACAAACAGCCACGCTGAGGATAGAGAGAGAACATTTGTGTTCAGATACACTTGTCTATCTTTCACTTGGTTAATCCAGATTGGCTGTGAGATCAACCAACTACTGAATATGATCCCAATCAAACTAACTCAAAATGTCAGAGATTGAGGATTCAGTTAAGTGACCTGCATACATTTGAGTTGAGGGTCTTAAGAAGGTTCTTGGTTCCAACACAAACACAGTGAGAAGCCCTTGTGTTTGTGCATCAACCAAACCACATTGTTTGAACGTACATTTTTAATAGTGTTTTATATATGGTCGCCCATCCATCTCTAACAGGTTATGAACTTCACTTGAACTCAATGTTTAGGCTACTTTCTCCACAGTATCCAGGTCAGGGATCACCAATCCTGGTCCTCGAGGTCCCCTGTCCTGACAGTTTTTGATGTTTCCCTGTTCCAGCACACCTGATTCTAACGAATGGGTCGTTATCAAGCTCTGTGGAAGCCTCATAATGACCCTTTATTTGAATCAGGTGTGCTGGAGCAGGGAAACATGAAAACTTTCAGGACAGGGGACCTCGAGGACCAGGATTGGTGATCCCTGATCTAGGTAATAAGACGCATGGCAGTTTTCGCTTCTTCCGCCAGTCCTATACGAGTGTCATCGACCAATATATTTAAAGTAAACATTTACGGCTGGTGTATAAATGGCATGAAGCGACAACATTTATTGGAAAAGGGTAGAGAAGTTAACTCGACTGGCAGATCGAATACTAAAATGCACAAAGATATCTTCCACTATTGACTGCACCGAATATCTTGGGTAAGAATTCCAGTTCCAACTAGATCTGCCTTGTCACACGTATCACCAAATGCATAAAGTCATGCCCGAGAATCGTGTTCTTATAATAAGATGTGCATTAATCCACCACTCGCCATATTGCAGAAGTGACAACACTGACTACAATGTGGTGCATCGTCGTTGAAGCAGACACTGAAAGGTTATGGACAATTTCACACAAAAAAATGTTTGAAGTTGCAGGTTAAAGACATGGAAGACGGCCTCAGGTTAATTGTTCATATAGCAAATAAGGTTGATGTGAGGTTGGCTGTGTAGTGAATCATAGATGGCTATAATTTGAATGCCAGACTTACCGAGGTGTCCACCGGTTCACAATCACTGGAGTATCGTGTCAGCTGCGGTACAAACGGTGTCTGAAAGATAAAGTTTAATCGCTGTATGAGTCCTGATGTTTTAAATCTTAGCTCGGTATTTGAACTACGATATAAGGTGGGTTATGGATGAGTCTCCCTCTAGTCCAATGAGGGAAGGAGAAGTAATGAGGGGCTCCTGCTTGCGCTGCTTATGAGTTCAGCACAACTCCGTTGAAAAGAGGATTCAAGACAGAAATAGGCCTCCATGTTCAGGTATCGGAACTATGACTTTATTAAATGTAGGCAGAAGCAACAGCTCCGTGTAGAAAAGGCACAATGCTATTCCTCTGATATGAAAAGGCCAACACATATTTCATGATTTTAGCCAGCAGGCAAAACGGAAGAATGTAAACAAAGAAATGGACATGGTAAAAATGGGGGAAATAAATACAAGATTTTTAGATTAATATTTAGTGTATGCAATACATATGTATAAAACTAAACGGTAAATGTAGACAATGTTGTTGGATCCAGTGCTCATGCATATTAAACCCCCTGAAGTCGCCTATCGATGGGACATTGTTTCACACCGACAATAGGTGACTCAAATCTTCTGGATTAAAACATAATCATTGGATAAAAGCGTCTAATTTACAAATAAATTGATATAATTAGCTCCTGCTATCAGTATTGCGGTCTATATGGCACTATGTACTCGTATTACATCACAAGCTGAACTCTGGGCTGCACATTCTTACTGATGTTCTCTACCACCATTTAGGAAGTAATCAATGCAACGGGGGGGTTGATATGCCCATGCATGACATTGTACGAATTAGATACATTTAATATGAATTAACAATAAGTAAACAATAAATAATTTCCGCTATCCAATTTACCTTGTGCTTGTTTGAAAAAGATTCAATCGCCAACAATACAGATTCCGGTGGACTGCAGCACAGTTTAGTGCCTGCAGAGCTGCAGAGCCAGACACTATCTGAGATGATTTTGTAACTCTGCAGCGTAAACAGACCCCTCAAAAAGACCCCCACCCTCCAGTTTGAGGCCCCAGTGGATTTACATGGTATTGCATTTAAGCAGCCGGTCGTTTTTATTTTATTAACTCCAGTCAACATTTCCAAAACTATCTCCCCCCCCCCCCCCCCCCCCATTTATTTTATTTTATTCGATTCCCGAACCTGGCTCATACTACTAGCTTTTCCATACAATAATACTTCATCTGTAAGCCTCAAGCCAAGGAGTGGGGGGTGGGGGGTGGGGTGCTTGGTACGAACAGCGCATGAGCACAGAAGGGAACATTAGCTGACCGTGATCATGTGTCGCGCCGTAGACCGTTTTATAAATGGTGGACAATTGTTTATGAGTTTCAGTCTGTTATTTTATAGCAGAGTTAATTACATTTTTGTAATTCATGTTTTTATGTTCACGGCATGGACAACGTAATTAGCTCAAAATCATGCAATATATGAAAGATGTTATCATGTATGATAACCACAATATTGTTATAATAGTATATGTAATATTGTTATATCATTATAAAGTCTCGAGAGTAACGAGTCTTGTCAAAGAGTGATTCGCTCATTTTTCTCGTGGCCGCGCATCGGGACTGTTACCCGCGTACGCTGAGTACTACTAGGAGGATCTAGGAATCCACTGGGTCTTCAGCTAATGAGTCTTTGGATCATCATCAGTCTGTCCAGACCCCTAAAATAGGCTTCACGACGCCCCTTCCAACGTTGTTAGAAGGTCGCGGTGACCAAATGAGAACTGCTAATGTTGTGTGTTAGTCTTTCAGAAAGTCATAACCAATTTCCATAAGAGTAAACGATCATTTGCTTAATGTCATGAGGTGTAATTCAATGTGTAAACCCTGATAATTGTAACTGATTTGCTCGTATTAAATATTCAGCATGGTTCATATCCACCTGATAATTAAAATTTCCACCGTAGCTTTGTAAAAAATTTTTTAATAGTAACTGGTTCCGGGATGTGTTTCTGTTTGTTGGCAGGATTTATTATTATGTTGCACTCAACCCTGGACTTCGACGGAAGTGGTTGGTGACATTGGAAGTACGCACATCTATTTACATTTATTCATTTAGCAGACGCTTTTATTTAAAGCGATTTACAAGAGAGAGCATTACAACAAGAGAGTATTACAACAAGCAAAAGCATTAAATTATTTAAGCTATTTATTGTACGTCAAGGTAGTATTTCTTGTAGTTGAAGTATGAATTTCCCCGCTTAGTTGTAACACGAAGTCTAATATGGTTAGTCTACTCTAACCCTAACTACTAGTAGTAAGGTACAATAGCTACCTGCCCCCGACTCTTCATTCATTAGAAATCTGCCCTGATGGCGTCTTGTCTGCTTGTGAATTTGATAGCGTCTAGTTAGAATATGACATAAAGAATGTGCGCGTGTGTTCAGTTTAAAGGCAAGTCCCTGCGCGTGTGTTCAGTTTAAAGGCAAGTCCCTGCGTGTGTTCAGTTTAAAGGCAAGTCCCTGCGCGTGTGTTCAGTTTAAAGGCAAATCCCTGCGCGTGTGTTCAGTTTAAAGGCAAATCCGTCCAGTCTCAGAAGAGAAGTCTAGACTTGGCGAGTCTCTCCCAGACTAGCCCCCTATGGACCACATGCAAACCTGCTCCCTTGCTACACTGTACTGAACTTCCCTTCTTTAACTGACTATTCCTACACAATAAGGCCATTCATTTCATGTTCTCACATCTCCAAACGAACCAGACTTTCATGGAAAATGAACCATGGTCTAATTGAAATTTACCTTTATTCATTTAGCAGACGCTTTTATCCAAAGCGAGTTACAAGCGAGAGGTTGAGCAGCTTCAGCGATAGGCTGATTCAACCTTGGTGTGTGAAGGAGAGGTTTTGCAGGTCCTTTCTGCTGCCAGCAGGTTGTTCAACCATCACTGTTAACTCCGCTGCTGTAGCCCCTTCCATAACCGTACTATGTGCAATATCATTTATGCATTTACGTGCAGTATTACTTGCAATATTCTTTACGTGCAACAACTTGGCTCAATGTCACTCATTAGTTACTAATGACAGCAGCCATCACATTTAACTCTCACTTTATGTATGATGTTACTATTTTATACTCTTAGATCCTTATTCATATTTGATAGGGTTCCCTGTATCGTTTTTATATTACATGTTTTAATCTGTCACCCTGAGTGCTGTACCATGCTGCTGTTGCAAACTGCAAATTCCCCACTGCGGGACAAATAAAGGATTATTTGATTATTATTGATCACGTTTGCACAGCACAGCACAAGGCACTTCATTCAGCTGCTCATTGAGCCCCATTCACAAATTATTCTTTTTATTATGTTTTTTGTTGTTACTGAGACTAGCTTGCTTTGTTGATAGGTCCATATGTTCCTTCTCTGCACGGTCACAGCTGAGTAGTGCTTATTAAAAATCTAATTAATCTCCAGTGCTTCAGATCCAATTATTTATTCGGAAGCAGAATCTAGAAGGCAAATATTCCAATGTGGGTTTATTCTTGCAACGCAATGATGCACAAAGGTCACCATACCGCACACACTGTTAGCCAGACCTCCAATCTGTTATGTAAAAAAACTTCCTGTGTTTGTGTTTTGTATGTGTGTCATCTGATAATTTAGGAGCAGTATTCTGGAGTATCATGCTAAGGCAGCAATGGACCAGATCACATATCGCCATGACACAGTGCTGTCAGATGTACACTTGCTTCTTCCAAACGCACGCCATCTTATGACACGCCTCAACCGTGGGGGACAGCCAGGTAAACCCTCTTCACAGTGGTTTAAAGTTACACTGAATGACGACAACAGGCATGTTATAGTCCGAACAATGTTTAAAGACTAGATGAAACCTTCATCAGCTCATGGCTCTATACTGAATTGGAGCATCTTTGATCAGCTGTGTCCTCCCCTATATTTGCAGTTGGCCCATGTAACAGGTAGTGGCTGTAAGAGTAAACATCATTCCTCTGATCTCAAAGGATGCTCTAGCGACTGATGTCAGTGGTTGCAGCCTTTAGCCTCCATGTCAGAACATCTGTCTTCCATGCTGGAAAACCTGGTTGAAGACTCAACCCAGTCCTATGGCCTGTTCATAAAATAACCTGTTTTTTTCAAGCATGATAGCCTGGGACACAGGGGAGATCAGGGTCTGTAATCAGATAACGTCTTATCTAGCACCAGGGTTAAGATGTTATCTGATTACAGACCCTGATCTCCCCTGTGTCCCAGGCTATCATGCTTGAAAAAAGATGGTCACTGTGACCCACTGTTGTGGTACAAAAGGTGAATTACAATGACTCAGCACACTTGGTTAAGGCCCCAAGTATCTCCTAACTTGACGATTTAGGTCTAACTAAATTAATGGTTGTGTAAATCCAAATGTTAGTATTCCTCATGGATTATTATTCCACTGTGGAAAGTAAACATTTTAGAAACATTTTGTGAAAAATAAGGTATTGTCCTGTGTTATGATTGTAGTAGAGTTATCAATGATGCAGTTACTTATAGACACTTATAGAAACAACCCAGTAACACCGGAGAACAAGATTAACAATGCTACACTACTTGGTCACAGGGAAAATGCAGCTCTGCGGCGCAGCCATTAGATAAGATAAGAAAATAAGTTATTTTTCCCGCAGTGGGGAATTTGCAGCAGCAAGGTACAATGCTTTGTAGCCACCCCTTAGTTGCCAAAAATAGAGCAAACCAAAAGTTTTTCAAACTTGATATCAGGTTTCTACCATAAATTTTGAACTCTGATATTAGGAGAAATTTTGTTAGCTTCTACTTGTGTTTCTTTTCTTTTTGTTTCATCTCTGCATCCAGTCTTCATTTCTTGGTTCAAAATCCTCTGGGAGGATGGAAAGAAACAGAAAGAAGGCAAAACTGCATTCAGCTGTGAATATCTTGAAAAGGACACACAGGAGAGCGATGAGAGCAATGGAAATACAAAGGGGCCTGACGGAGATGGAAATGAGGCAGAAGATGAGGGAGGGGGACCTGGGGAGCCACGACTGGATGATGACGGGGACCTGGAGGTGGCCCGCAGGTGGTGATCCTTGCCTCAACTGTTAATCTAATCTTCCACCTGATTATTCTTTACTAGTGTTACTGTTAGTGTATTTTTTATCAGTATCAGTAAATGAGTTACTCCTATTTTACTGGCACTGCCTTAACATTCACACAGTTAACATTGTGAATGGTTTTGAATAACACGAACCTCTAACCCCCAACAACCTGTAGGTAGAATACAGTAGGACTTTGTGTGTTTGACAAGTTAGACCTCAACCCAGTGGCTACTAGCTAATGATGGCCTCTGATCCTTCTTAAGGCCCAGAGAGAGTGAACCTGTGGAGGGCAAAGAGGGCAGAGTGTTTCCAATCATCCTCAGCCAGTCTTCAGCTGAGTATGAAGAGGAGGATGAAGATCAGTGCCCCAGAGATGTAATCAGGATAGGTGATATGTTGGACTTCACTGATATGAGCACCTGAACTCTGACACTACACTTTCTACCATAGCACTAGTGTGTGTGTGTGTGTGTGTGTGTGTGTGTGTGTGTATTTAATTAATGTCACAGTGTGTCATTTGACCAAGCGTCAACCCTCCATGTGTACTCTTCTGAGTAGAACTGTGTGTGTGAGCACTTTTTGGAAATTGTGTTTAAACTGTGTGTCCCATTTGCCCTCAGAACACACCATGGCCACACCACTGGAAGATGTTGGAAAACAGGTCAGTTCCGTCACTTTCAAAATGACTTTTCTTGTCATTATTTGTATGGGGAGTGAGGTGGCTGAGTGGTTAGGTCTTCGGCTGGTGATCAGATTCACTTGCCTGTGGGGAATGTCCCTGTATGTGCTTTAAGTTGCTCTGGATAAGAGCGTCTGCTAAATTACTAAATGTAAATGTCATTTTGGATAAAAGACTCTACTAAATTAATACAATTTCATAGAGGAATTGTGTTTGTCATTCCACACAACTGCTATACCCCCCAAAAATAACATTCTGAAATTGATTGCACCCCCAATAGTGATGATAAAGTACTCTAATTTATTCCAGCTGCATATTTCTAAAATTGAACTAATTTATGGCTATATCATTAATAAATACAATTAAATAAAATAAAAAATACAATTAACTTAATCACCATTAAATGGCATGCAGTAATTTAAAATATCTGGTATATTATTTGAATCATCACCTTACCATGAAGAATGGGTCTCCTCCATCTCCTTTTCTGCCAGGTTTGGAGAGCAGCATTCCTGTTGGCTGACCTCATTCTGTCTGAGCCTGCCACCTTCCAGGGAGCCACTGTCCTGGAGCTGGGGTCAGGGACCGGACTGACGAGCATTGTTATGGCAATAAAGGCTAAAAGAGTTTACTGCACAGGTTGGGCATTTTAGCATTCATGGGCACCCTAACTTTGTCTTGTATGTTGTATACATGTTGTCAGGACTTTCAGAGGCCTGTCAATTGCCTTTTTGAGACAAATTGTATGTGTCTCCCTAACAAAATACTTTCTCATAGACAGCTGTTACACTTAACTCTGTTCCCACACTAGTCAAAGGGAATTTAAAGGGTTTTGCGAAAGATGATTTTGTTGGAGAGGAGTTGGCCCACTGTTGCCAAAAATGTGCAGAAATAGAGCTCACCCAATCACCACTCAGCCTGTGGCCATCTTCTAACAGACAATGAACACAATCTTATCAGTTTATGACATAAACCGCTCAAAAACTAGCACTGCTTGTGAGAGGGTGAGATGGTGGCACAACCCAAAAGAAGCACGTGTTGGCTGAGCTTTTAAACAGTTAAAAACCGAACTTCAGGCAATGTAACCCAGAAGTGGTTATTCCAACCTCTTGTTACTTTTAAGTACATTTCACAAAACCTTACCAATATTTATATTTATACGATATTGACCAAGAATAAACCCAGTAAACATTACTGTCAACAGTTATGATCAGTGACCGATGCTCTTTTGTAAAACTCTCTCTGGGAAATTGCTTTGGATAAAAGCGTCTGCTAAATGAATACATTTTAAAGTAAACAACTGACTGCAGTGATTTAGTTGTATAGCCTTTGTCTGGCCAATTGTCTCACAGATATTGGGGATGACCTGCTGAGCATGTGTCAGAGGAATATGACATTGAATCAACACCTTTTAAAGGCAGCAGGTAAGGAAATGTCAAAGGACGGTTCATGCAACGTTCACCAGTTATTAGAAATATTGGAGATTTTTTGCGAGCTTTTTGTACTGCACATATCAGGTAGAGGTAATAGTTATGCGAAGAAGTATAATCGATAAACTGTACATCATACACAGTTTATAGCATATTTATTGGACTGTAGGTTTTAAACTGAAATAATGATTATAGTTGCTGACAAATTGATGTTTTTCCCATGAAACATACCTTTTTCTTGCCTCGGGGACAGGTGGAGATATGAGAGTGAGAGAGCTGGACTGGCTCCGGCACAGTCTGTGCACAGGTGGGCAGGAGTCTTCTTACACACACACACACAACGACATGTTTTCTCTCACACACTCCTTTTCTCTTTTACTTAATTTCTCCTTTAGTCTGAAAGCATCTGCTAAAATGAATAAATGTGAAACACGTCTTTACATCCCTGTTTTCATAGATGATGACACAGAGTTTGGATGGACAGAGGAGGAAGTAGCTGATCTCTATGACAATACAAGCTTCATCATTGCTGCCGATGGTAAAATGGAGTCTGGGCCCAACAGAATTTGATGGAGGAATAAATAAAACTAAATAAATAAATAAGTGGGTAAATAAATAATTTAATGGCTAAATACTTGAATAAATAAATAAATCCATATCACAAAGGCTAAATAAAGGACCAATTATATAATGTAATAATCTTTAGCCCCTTTATCCCTCCATATACACGGAAAACCTTAATGTGTTTTTGTTTTCGCTAGATGAGCATGAATTAGTGGTCTCACGGACACTGGATGTCCATATTGCCTTTGCTGAAAGCATGGATGCAATGGCGTTGTTTTGTGGGATTGTTTAATGCTTGATATGTTCTTCTTCTCTGTTTTTTTTTTGCCTGTCCAGTGTGCTACGACGATGACCTGACCGATGGGTTTTTCAAGACTATTTACAGACTATGTGAAAACTTTCACAAAGGCTGCACAGTCTACATTGCTATAGAGAAAAGGTCAGTATGACTGTAAAAACATAATTGACTTCACCATTCCTTGTCTTTTGTTGACTACTCTTTCATATAGATATATACCAAATGGACAGTACTTATCTAAACTCTTCAGATACTTCAGACGATAGTAGACAGCAAAATACTGGACAGCATTTGCTTGAAATACTTCAAATCGTAGTATGAGTATGACAGCCTAACCAACTCTAGTATTTAGCAGTGGGAAGACAGTCTTGTACAGTTACTGCAGCCACTGTACTAGTTTTCAGTCTATAGAGGATGGAAAGCAACTGATATTTCAATTCACAGATTTCAGATCATTCTTTATTTATAGAAAATATGGAATTATGTTTTTGTGCATGCATGTCTGTGTGTGTTTTCCCAGGCTGAATTTCACACTGAGGCGCATGGATGTGTCATGCGAGGCCTACGACCACTTCCGTCACTGTCTGTCAGAGATGCAGGAAATGGGTGGTGGACGGACGAGTTTCAGAGTGCAGCAGGTTGATCCTGCCTTTCCACAGCACCTGCAGTATGAACGCATAGAGCAGCTGGTGAGGGAAAGACAACACACACACACATCTATCACATACTTAAACACTACAGCTAGACCTAAACCATACATTAATGCAGTGGGTCCCAAACTTTTTCTGCAGGGCCCCCCTTTCTGAAGATTAGAATATTTTCGAGCCCCCCCCACACTGACACCAGGGACGTTGCTAGGATTGAAAGAGAAGGGGGGCTTAGCCCCTGGCATTTTCTGTCGACGGGGGGGGGGGGGGGGGGGGGGGGGCGAGTGAGCTAGCCAGCGATTCCCAAAGACGTCAGTTTTTTACTCGTTTTTCGAACTTGTGGGTTACATGTTTGACGCTCAAGTTATCGACATTTAACCGAGAGCATCCGGTAATTTTTCGAAATAAAATATTGTTATTAATTATCGTATTTCTTCGGCGGCCCGATAATAATAATCCCGATAATTAGCTTCAGCCCCCCTAAAACAGGGCTAACGACGCCCATGACTGACACAAACATACAAATCCCTTGTTTCTAAACCTTGCCGCGCCCCCCCTGCAATACGCGCCCCCCAGTTTGGGAACCACTGCATTAATGCATGGACACACCCACCTCAACACCTCATTCATTACATAAAAACAGAGGGCTGTTTTTTTCTGTATTACGTTCCTCAACCTAATTGATAGTGGGCTCATTTCATACTTTTGAAATGCATGTTTTCCTTGAAAGTGTAAAGTATTAAATAAAGACACTAGGTTTTAGGACAACCCAATTTTTCCAGTTTTGTATTGAAATGTAAACCATCCAAGTCTAGTGAATAACCTGAAATTGTAGAAAGGTACACAGTAACGATGGTGTTCCATGTCCTCAGCGCTAAAAACTGTGTGATCGCAAAGTAATATAAGTTATCGAAATCTTGAAAAAATAAGTACCGGTATAAGTATTCTCTGTTCTGAAACACCTGGGGAAATTTGTACCTCTCATCTGTAAAATACCGCTACAGTAACAATGGATGAAGGTTTGTAATTACTAGCTGTAAAATGTTCACTGCAGAGTGGTGACTGTGAGCTGGTGTTGAAGCATTTCTAACATTTATATGTTTTGAACCAAATTTAGGAATATGCTTGACACAAAATCTTTCAAATTCATATTCTTCATTCTTTAGTACTTCTGTGATCTCATATCTCTGTTTCCATAAGCCGTATTAGTAAAGTGAATCTGTTGTGAGATTCCCCCTATGTATCTCACCAAAGCTTGTAAGACATATAACCTTCCAATTAATAACTACGTCTGCTGTTTTTTGCAGGAATTGTGGAAAGTTATTGCCACACCCGTTGGATCCATCTCAACAGGTTCTGGATCGTTTGTTTCTACTGATTCAGAACCAGCTGGAATGGGATCCAATCCTCTTGGTACACCATAAGAGGGGTAATTGAGATGTTTTCCTGATTCATTTTATCACAGTCATTTTGTTCCTGATACATATTATCAGTCTAATGCTGCGTTCACATCAACCACAAATGGCTCGTCAACTTTGCATCATTTGTGTCTAGTTGGACGCTTCAGACCTGCATCAAATCCCAAAGTTCAGATTTCCAAAGTTCAGACACGTGAACTCTCATACGCCGCACTAGACGCTTGATTCCTGCAGGATGTACACCTGCATTTACATCGACTTAACATGTAAATTATTCGTAGTAGGTGTGAACGTAGCATAATGGCTTTTGTTTGAACCTGGTAAAATCTTTTATAATTTTTTTTATTTTTATTATTACCCCAAAATACTAATTGACCATTCTTCTTTTTTTCCCTTTCTCTGCCTAACAGTACTTTGTGACAAACACCATGGTTCAGATTGTGTACATGTTGGGGAAACTGTATATAATTGGGAAGAGTTTTACAGTGTTAAATTAATGTTGCCAGTTGAATCTTGTAATTAAGACTGTGGTTGTGAACCTGTAGCAAAACAAAGGCACTGTTTCCCACACATTCATTTCTGCTGGCCTAAACTTCCTCAGTAAATTACATTAGAAGTGCACTATCGTAAATATGTAAATACAATTATTTAAAATTGTGGATATTTATTTACTCAGAATTTTCACCCCTACTGTCATTCAATAAATATCCACTGACAATAAAAGAAACGAAAGGTATTTCACCCTATTTGGCTCAGGGGGAATGTCCTTGTATTTGCTGAAGTCGGTCTGACATAACCTGACACAACAAAAAAGTTGCAAAACTGGGAAAGTTGGACATCTTGTTGGACACACAAAGTTGGTTTTCTAGAATGCCATTTACCCTGAATAAGGAATGGAATGCCCTAGTTCCATGACGGCTTCCCCAAGTGACTGGGGTAGGGCCAAAGCCTCAATTTCCTCCTGACGCTTGTACAGGATACCCTTTTTGAGGAAGTAGCTAACATCCTACAAACAGCCTACACCAGGGGTAGGCAACGCTGGTCCTAGGGAGCCACTGTCCTGAAGGTTTTGGATGTTTCCCTGCTTTTGACACACCTGATTGTAATGAAGGGGCCTCAACAGAGCTTGATAACAACCCATTCATTTGAATCAGGTGTCCTAGAGCAAAGGAGGCTTCCAAATCCTTCAGGGTTGCCTACCCCTGGCTTACACAGACCTGTTGGAGCCCATCAATCTCTGACACATTCTCAAACCGCTGAGTGTAGAATCCTGTCGCTGCAGTTCACCTACATAAGAGGGGGATTTCATTGTCTAAGGGAGGGTTTGGGAAGTTTTCGTAGCTTACCCAGCTTCCCTAGGGGCAACCAAAAACGTGTTCCTGCGCTTACAGGCCTTTGACCTCCGTGACCTTTCTGGACCTTTTTCTAGTTCTATCTCATAAAAGGAGAGTTCCCTCAGGGTCTGTTCAGCACACCCTAACCCCATGACCTTAACTACGTCTCTGAGCCATTCCTTAACCTCAAAAGCAATTCCTCGACCTCCAGGAATCCCGATTCCTTGTGCCCTTCCACTACACACTGTGATTTAGCAAGAATGGCAGACTCGTGACCTGCCATATAATCATGTTCACCCTGCTCACTATGATCACTCATGAGTTCAAATCCCACTTTTCATCGCCTTTAAAATGACAATTGGAGCATGGCCTGTAGTGCCACCTATGGGTAGGGGTAGGCCATGGCATGGTAGTTACTCATTCAATAATTATTAGAGATATGTAGCTGGCATATGTGTGGAAGAGATATAATCCCTAAATCCATGTGGCACTTATTTATGGACACAAGAAATATGTGCAACAGGTGTAAACTTATATTACATTGACAAAGAATTGTGTTAATCGGAGTTACCCAAAAATCATTTTGTAGTTTTGGACACATTTCTATTGTACAGAACAATTATGTAAGGTGGCCATTATAGGTTTTTGACAGTTTTATTTTCCTCATGAGAAGTAATGAATTTCAGAATTTTGGGACAAATGTAATGCAATCACTTTGAAATTAGGATATAGCCTGTTGTGCCACCATGGCCCATGTTTGGTGTGGTAGTTACTAACACTCTGCAGTTTCAATAGGCCAGATTTCACACATTTTACAGTACTGGGCTAGGGGCAGTCAGACTCCCATTGGACTAGAATAATACCACCAATAACAATAGAGTCCGCCTACCAGAAAAACCCTGATAATAATACAGGAAATTCCAACAGGAATCCATATGTACAAAAATAATGATGCAATCCATACTAATATTAATTAAACAATACACTTAAGTAGATGATGTTAACACTTTTATTGTGAAAAACACTTGCTATACTGTAGCCTAGAAACTGTACAATCAATAATTTAAAAACAAATGTTCAGCTTATTTATTGTTACATGCTTACTCCTCAATTAAGTTACTCGGCAGCATCAACCAAAGGAAAAATAGTGTATACATTTGTGTTCATCACCATCACATCTTATCACACACATCCTTTAAACACACTCTCAACGGAAATGTTCTGTGGCCACTCCCCTAAGGCGCCGCAACAAAACATTGAGGTCACACAGCACATCGTTCAATCTGCATTAAATAACTAATAAAATCCATAATAGACCGTTCAGGAAACAAAGCAATGTCAGACTGTATATTGAGATCAACATCAAAGAAGGTGCTTTGAAAAAAAATAGAATACAAAAGTTTTAAATTAAAGGGAAAAAAAACTGTTGATCCAGAAGGCATGTGCAACAACAAAAACAGCACCCTCACCACAACCTCCACTTCACAGACTGAAATATCTGACTGCTGGGCCTCCATCCAGGCACACAACCTTTCCTATTACCACAGAAAAATAGGCCTCTGAAAAAACAAAAGCTTATTTTAAAATTTTACAAAAAAGTGTCAGGCATTGTGAAAGTTATTTTCTTTTTCTTCAAACTTCATTCATACATTACAATACTGGAGGCAGGCAAGAAACCAAATGACCACAAGCAGGCTAGCTGGCTATATAGCATAGCCTCTTAAGACCAGTGAGAGCGTTAACTAAAACAGTTAAGTTACAACTAGTTCATAATCACACACATACAGTATAGTGGAAAAGGGGTACACTTGCAGCCCTTGTTAGATAAAACACAATGCCCTTTGTGTCAGAATCACCACTTGGCCTTATGACCCAGATTATACAGGTTAAGATCCTTACCAATGTAAGATTCAAAGTCACAAAGTGTAATCAGACATTGAAATCAATGGCTGGTAAATCGAAACATGTTTTTTCCTGGAGCCTGCAGGCTTTACTGGGTGATCCTGGGAGTTTGAGGCAAGGGCCACTCCCTGAGATAACAGAGTGGGGCTTAACCTGGCAGAAGACCAGGGTTCAAACACTCTGGACAATCTGTTGTGTACTGAACTGGGTATGACATCACAGCGGACGGGCTGTGGTGAGAGGGAGGTAGGAACCAAGGGAAGGAAGACAGGAGTAAACAACAAAGTACTAAAGAAAAAAAACACACACAAATATATCATAAAAGAACTGGCAATTCCACTGATTGATGGAGAGGGAAACAAACAGTTTGAGTGATCTAGTAGACAAATGTAGGATCTAGAGAAAATAGCTGAAGGCTAGTTAGCTGATGCTGGAACTCAGGAGGAGGCAACAGTGATGACAATAAGGGTGGGGGTGGGGTCTGACTGACAATAAGATATATACAAAGATCTGAGAGGAACCAAACATGTATTCATGAGCAATTAATAATGGGACAGTAAGGGAGTCAGTGCACAGATCTGAGGCAGAGGAAGAAAGCAAAAGAGTGCACAAGGAGGAGAAAGTGACTAAGATGGAAAGGAGGAGGGGAAAGGGTGAGGAAACTATTGGCGAAGAAGGAAAGAGCAAGATGGATGGAGCAGAAAGAAATGTCAATGTTATTGAGTAACATTATCAACACTGAGTAAGGAAAAAAAAGAATTCAAGAGGGGGAAAGAAAGCCTTTCTCCCTTTAATTAGCAGATGACTTCTAAAGACTAGGCAGGATACTTTGTGCTTTTGTTTATGCTAAATAATACCTTAACATCCCCTTTACTTGAGCACTCATTTCATATCACCGAAACGGAGCCTGTGTCACACTTTGATCGAAGTTGACAAAGCAGCCTTAAATATGACTATAAAAAAGACTCTTCCTCCACATGCTGCATTTCAAACACTGGGTCCATGTTTGGCCAGATAGGAAGACACATTTGGAAATCTCATTCATGGGGGAGAATTGGGGATATAGCCAGCAGTGATGTGGATATAGCTCACTCTGGTCTTGTGAAAGTGTGTGTGTAAATGTCTCTGGGGGGTAGTCTTAAGACATCCAGCAGAAAAAGCCCTTCTTAAGGAGGAGAACTCAACAACACAGGGCAGAGTGTAACATGCAGGAACTGTGAGACATGACATTTCCCCAGATTGACAACCAGATAAATGAGGAGTAGGAAGGATTGAGAAAGAGAGGGAAGGAAGAGGGGTAGAAAAACTGAGTCAAATTAATCTGTCTGTCCAAATTCTTCCTTTGAGTGGCTGTGGGGAATATGATGCGAAGGGAAATCTGTCTTGAATTTGTGTCTTACTACATCTCCCAGAAGCCTTCAGTCCAACACACAACCAACAGAACCTATTACCTGGTGGTAGGTCTAAGAAGGTGTGAGAGAGCTAAAGCATTGTACAATTACAAGCCAGTATGGATTCATACAGATTTGGAGTGAAAGGTGCTTGCTACCGAATCTACCGGTCGGTCAAGTCAGAAAACAGAGAGACAGCCAATAAGACTGGAGGTTACACCAAAGGGTCCTTATTTTTGAAAAGTGCAAAGTCTGGTGGGCACCAGATAGTGATAATGGAAGTCTTCACAAGGTTTGTTATGGCATTAGTTCTATCACTGATATAAAACGTAATGATTTGTTGAATAATCAACAGTGTTACACAGGAGTTACACAATGCAACCAGCCACACAGGAAGGGAAGACTTAGGAACCTGAACACATGCCAGAGAGATGGAGCAGAAAAAGAAAAACCTCTATTAGCATCCTGACAACAGATTCTGTTTCCAAACTTACATAAAAAATACAGGGAGATACAGTCCCCCAAAAGGACTCACATGTACACTGTGATGTACAGAGTGTCTGGCAAAGTTACATTCAAATTGAACTAAGAACGACACAGTGTTTGGATGTATTGGTTACATTTGTTAACCAGCAGGCAGCATGTGTCTATTATATTTGTCAGGTTTCACAAGAAGATCCACCTTTCAAAAAGTCTCCACACTTTCTAATGTTCCCTAATGGTTGAGGGCAGTGTGGTGGGTTGGATCAGAGTAGATGGGGGGGGGGGGGGGATCTTCAGGGAGGGTGGGGTCCCATTCTACTGGGAAGACTGGCAGGGTGGTCAGCTGTTTCCAAAAAGTCCCTTTAATCTCTGACTTAACGTGACACGCATCCCCACACACCCCCTCCTCCCCAGGGCGAAGACTATGAGATCTTACAGTTGCTGCGTGTGCAGTTCTGGGGGGGGCTCTGGGGCGGCCGGATGGACTTGGACCGCTTCAGACTGTTTCCCTTGGAGCCACCAGCTGCGTTGGCCAGGGAGTAGGAGCGTCCGTGCATCATGACGGCGTTCATGCCGTTGGCCATGGAGAAGGACTTCAGGTGGGACTTGATGGCCACGGGCAATGGCAGCTTGTCGATGAGGTGGACAGGCGTGCAGGACACGATCGCTCGGCAACACAGGTCCTGCAAGCTGAACACTGTGGAAGGGGAGAGAGGAGTGGGAGAGCCATGAAAAAGCTGTAACAAATTTGTACGTGTACATTTAGCAGACGCTCTTATCTAGAGCGACTTACAGCACATAGGGGGACATTATCCGCAAGGCAAGTAGGGTGACGTGCCTTGCCCAAAGACAATGCGGTCTGACGTTCTAGACGCCCAGATTTGGCAAATCTGACGTGCAATCTGATTTCAAAATGTCAAGCGTCCGACGCCAATTTAACCGCAGATTCTCTTTTGGCGTGAACGCAGTATTAGACCCCAACGCTTGATCAGGCCCTGGGAGTCTAGAATTATTTTAAATGTTGGTACTCTTTCGTCTAATAAATCACTAATTCCACAGGAGACATAGCAGATTTCTTTTACTATACCTTTACAATCATAGTATAGTGGAACAGGAAAGAATGCAAAGAGTATGATGAATGGGACTCCAACAAGACTTCCTCCTGACCAGTCAACAATCACAGCTTTGAACAAGCATCAAGCAACAGCTTCCACTAACTGCAATAAATGTTGGTTAAACGCATGACCTTTCACCTCATACCAGAGGGGAACGTTCCAGACACGTTTTTGGCCAGAACTCAGAGAGTCTGGAATTAATTTGTCCAGGGCAATGCACTTCAGACTCTGTTCAAAAACCCTCAAAACAGGGCAATCCATTTGGGTTTGGAGAAGGGGTCTCAGGATGGGGGGACCAGAGGGCAAAGAAGGAAAGAGAGGAAAAAGAGTTGGATGTATGAAAAAGAGGGAGGGAGGAAGGAAGGGAGGAGGAGAGGGCCAGAGGAAAGTAGGATGGAGAAGGTATCACAAAGAGCAGCAGTGAGGATAATGTCTTTAGCATAGACCACTTTGCTTCCATGCACACATACAAACAGGCAGAGACACAAACACAGATAATTTAGCAGCCATCCGCACCTCGGTTGGGCTTCCAGAACTTCTCCATGCCGTGCCTCATGAGCACGATGCGTGACAGCTCTGTGAAGGACTCGATGACGTTGAAGTTGCACAGGGGGCTGACTTCAAAGAAGGTCATGCCGTTCTTTTCGGCGTACGCCCTTGCCTGCTCCGTGGGCACCTGCCGTTTGAACGCCAGGTGGAGACGGTTGCCCACTAGGATCCTGGGTACGCCTGGTGCATGCTGGGAAAAGATGGGGAGATTCAGTCCAGAGCTCATATCTAATTTGCCAATAGAGTTATGTAGATTTTATTCATTTAGCAGACGCTTTTATCCAAAGCGACTTACAAGAGAGAGCTTTTACAAAGAGCATCAGTCATTGAGCATAGCAACGTGATAGACCCCAAACACAGTGTTTTTTTTAGATCGTGAATCATACATCATGAGAACCAATAAGTGCCAAGGGAAGAACTATCACAACGATTGTGAACATAAAGCAAGAGATACAACAACAACAACACTGGCAAGTCACCATTTGGGGACCATACGTAGAGATATTAGAGCCATTTATAAGAGAGACATACTATATCAGAGGGATTAAAAACAAGTTGTTGGGCACCATGTTATTTATTCAACAGGGGTCCATTGCTCCCATTTCTTGTCAGATCAATGCATGTCTTCTAAAAAACACTGTTAACATATCGGTCTAATATGCTCCTTCTCTTTATCCCTCCTCCTCCATTTTCCACATCTCCATCTATCGCACCCTTCTGATTTCTCCAGTCTGTCTCTCATCCAGCTATGCATAAGAATATTTATTTGGACTTTCCTCTCCTTTTCTCATGTAATACTTTTTTGTGGCCTCTTGTCCGTCTCTTTCTCTACCCTTCTGTCTGTCTGTGTTTGGTTATCTCACACTCCAGCCAGACTGCTGTAGGGGTGGAGCAGGAAAGAAAAGTCTCCACCATATATAGTTTAGCCCAAAATACTACCCCAACTCATTGAAGCACTCCATGCTTCACATGGCACACACACAAGAGGACATCCTCTCTGCTTCTACTGAGCCAGCAGGAAGGACATGATGTAAGCAGACAGTAATAAAGTACCCATTAAGTGCCTCTAGGCACTCTAGCCTGCAAATCAAGTCCTCCAGTCCCGTCCCCCCCGCCCCCCAAACTCACCTCGTCAATCTCCCGGATCCAGCGGTCAATACCGTCAAAGGACCACCGGTTGGTGATGTCATAGACCAACAGGATGCCCTAAAGGACAGAAAGTGCAAAGACACATTAAACACTGTAGTGAAGCAGGTCCACATACAGGTAAGCACACACACAGTATTATGCAAATAACCACACACATACAAATATCACACACAATCTTTTTTTCTTTCACTACGTGTTAAGAGATGCAGAACAGCAACAGAACAGGTGTAGGTGTGTATTTATGCATTTGTATACATCTTCCGTCAAGTGTTCATCACCTGAGCACCTCTGGAGTAGGACCTGAAGATGGTGCAGAAGCGGCCCTGCCCCGACGTGTCCCTGAGGGAGAGCGAGGGAGAGCGAGGGAGAGAAAGAGAGAGCGAGGGAGAGAGGGAGAGAGAGAGAGAGAGAGGGAGAGGGAATGCATTTGCAATGCATTGACCCCTGTGTGTGAGAGGCTAAATTGATCCATCTGTCACTAGTAGTCAGGTCTTGTCCAGCTGTACTTAGACCATTTATAATAGCAGAGTAGTGAGAGATTCTTTTGAAACAAATCATTTGCCGCAAAACATGTTTCTTAAAAATGGATCAAAATACAAATTATATATCTCTATTTAATACTCGTCATCAAATGTACAGAATTTTTTTTCTGACACTACTCACCACAGCTCAAGCTTAACTCTCCTCCCATCTAGTAGAATGGTGGTGGTTTTGTAGTCAATTCCTAGATGGTAACAAACAATGAGAAAGGGGAAACACTCAGTTCAAGGATCATGTTGATGCATGTTGCCATCTATTCCTCAAGGGTTTAGCCACAGAAAAAGACCACAGAAAACTGCAACCTATTATTGGTGTTCAACTCAGACTTCCTCAACCACACGTCTACAAACAGGCCTCTTGTGTATGTGAGTGTGGTGAGTGTGTCCCAGCTTTACTGATGACTCAGCTATGACAGAGGAAGTTTCATGATCAAGAGTTCTGGCTTCAGGCACACCATCTATTCTTCACCAGTGTTTTTATAACAACTGACATATCTATTTCACCTGCTCTGTGGCTATAGGACTTGCCATGACAGGTCTTTACATGGCCTTTTAACAGTCTGTGGTTTTCATTCACACTGAACATGATATACGACACTTCACTAATAAAGGTGGACCAACCTTCTCCAAGACCTTTGGATACAGGCCTACTCATTGTATTTATCCATATCATTTTGTCCAGTGTATTTGTGTATTTATCTGTGTCTTTTTTTCTCCCTGCTTTTTTGTGTTATTCCAGTACACACAAAGAGAATAAATAGGTGTACACCAAAACATGTGTAATTGCAATACTTTCTGTGAGAAATACTTACATTTAATTTCAGGGACGCCAAACATTTTGGCCATGACTGTATATTCATATGATGTGTGTGTGTGTGTGTGTATAAAAAAATCATATCATCCAGGTAAATATAATCTTGAAATCTGATACAAGCAGAAAGTCTGTTGCTAAAGGGGTGGCAGACCCCAGCTATTTGTGTATCATCTCTACTCATCCTATCAATGCTACAGCAGTAGGGACTATATACAGCTCAGAGGGAAGGCTAGGTTTTTAAGGCTAGGTGTAAGAGACAAAATCATGATTTTGATATTCTTTGACATAGCTTGTACAGAGTTATTACTAATAACTTTATGATTTTATACAACCTTTGTCAAGTAAACAAAATCTTAAATCATCGTGTTTTCATTGTAATTTGTCTCAGCAATTTAAGAAATTACCCACTTAATTTCTATTTGTTGAAAAGCTCATTCTCTCAAGCATATGGCTAGCTAAGTAATATACTGACATTTACTTTGCCATGCAAAGCCATGCAATTTTACACACTGCTTCATACTTGGAATAGCTTAACATGTTCAATATTTTGTTATTTTAATTTTATGTGGTATTCTATTCAAATACATAGGCCAAATCAAATAAGGATACTAAAACTGGCCTGCTAATCTATAGACAGGGACATTCTTACTGACACATAATGGTCCTTAGATGGAGCTTCTTGCACAGTGCTGAAGAGTTGTAAGTCTGAGTATTTAATTTGAACCTTGGTTGTCCAACCCTTCAATCATTCAGCAAAAGGAAATTCATTATAAAGCAGGGGTCCCCAACCCTGGTCCTCAGGGCTCACTGTCCTGCATGTTTTAGATGTTCCCCCCTTCCCACACACCTGATTCAAATAAAGGGTCATTATCAGGCTTCTGCTGCGCTTCTTAATGACCTATTCATTTGAATCAGGTGTGTTAGAGCAGGAAAACAGCTAAAACATAGACCAGGGTTTGGGACCACTGTTATAAAGGTGTATTTATCTCTATTCTTGTATGTTGATATTGGTGTTCGTTGTTGATGTGTTCTTTTGCCTCATTTTGTACGGTGTCCTTGAGTGTCTAGAAAGGCTCCATCCAAATAAAATGTATTATTATTATTATCATTATTATTATTATAAAGGATGTTGACTGTCTTGACAATGATCACTTCGCTGTCCCCAGTCAGAAGTGTAGCCAACCAGAAAAGCAAATGTCTGGTCTTCATCAATAGCACAAAAACTACTCCTGTAGTTGTTCAGTTTGTGTTTGAAAAAAGTATGAGTGGAGGAACAAGATTATGCCACTGTCTCCATCTACAGAGTCAGTGGGACTGAGCCACTGTCCCAGTCAAGAAAGATAATCAGAACGTAAGAATGTAAAAGCGCACGCTTAGATTTTGTTGCAATTCTTTAGTAATGTGTTTGTATTAAAACATCCTTCTAGAAAGGAGTATCACAAACTGTCAACATGCAGCCTATATCTGTAAATTGCCAGAGAGCAAAAAAACATGCATCCAAGTAGGGATGTGATTAGCTACTTAGCGTATAGGCCTGACTATGACAATATCGTAATGTAATATCAAAATAAAGAGTTGGTCTTACCACTACTGTAGGCATAGGGGGACTCAGCAGAGCCATCCTGCAGGCTGTCCAGTATCTCTCCTTTCCCAACATCACTGTCTCCCACCAGCAGAAACTTCAGAAGGTAGTCATAGCTCTTCACCGGGCTGCCCTGGGTGCCCATCTTCCCTCACCTCTGTTCCCCCACAAAGTGGGAGGAGGAGAGGGCAGAGAGGGTACGTACAGATGGGCCCCTGTGAGGACAGTGAGAATATGGGGGTCCTTACAAGTACATATCAAAGATAGCTATATGTTTCAGAAGGAAGTTATGTTATAAACCTGATGGGCGATGGTGTTTACTAGCAGGCAGGAGTGTGTGGTGAACTTATTGTCCTCTGTGTACTTCCAGTACAGTTGAATGTTGATCAGGGTGAAGTTATTTCAGCTCACAACAGGGTCATGTAAACATAGCTAATGGGTCAAATGTTCTTCCACGTAGAACAAGCTGGCCTTCCAGAATGGGGTGGAGGGGTTGAATAGCAAAAATCCTTCCCATAGGTCCAGGGGTAAAAGCCAAAAGGTGAGTTTTCACTGAGTAGTTTTCCAACATTTAGTGAAACAATAAAGATAGATGGCTGACTGTTGGCTAACGAAACTTGCTAGTAGAACAGGTCCTGTGGTCCTGTTAGATCTCATTGTTTGAATGGTGTGAACCTTCGTTAGCCACATTCCTACCTAGCTGTGCTTGTATCCACAAAACAGTCTAGCTAATATAGACAGATAAAGTCGATTCCGGAAAGAAAACACTATGATTCATAATTGTGAACATTTCCAGCAACCAATAGCTGAAACACCTGGTAAGAAGCTAGTGTACCTGTCAGGACCAGAGATCTAGTTCATGACATTATAGCCAGTTAGCAATGCTAGTATCCTAGCAACAGTTCAGTACTCCAACTGACAAGTATCAAGCCACTCAATTTAGATGGACTGCTAACCCACGATACCATTTTATTTTATGGGCCAAGTTAAAAGTTAAAATACATTACTCAATGAATATGTTGACTCAAAAAACTTCTGTTAAAAAACGTGATGATATGGTTACATTTCATCCTAATAAGCTGTGGATAACCTGTGTCCAGATAGCTGCTAGGCTAGTTAGCTTAAGCCAGGAGGCTGAGATATGAAATCAGGCCCGTTTCCTTCGTCCCGACAAATCTGCAACTGAAAGAAATATCTGTCTGCACCCAAAACTTGTTTTCTTTAGTCTGCTGACATATCTTGATACGGGTATCTTCAAGTCCTGACCGTACAAAATAGGTCATTGCAACAGTATTTTATAATCCGTGTCCGTGTTATCTTCCAATTTCTCTCAATGCTAAATCATATTCATGATAACGATGCACCAGCGCGCTCAAGCCCTGACATTCGTCCACAGCACTCACTGCGCACGAGCCCTGAAATTCATCCACAGCACGCACTGCGCACGCACTTCCCGCCCCCTAATCAAAGTCCCGCCCATTCGCCTAGCAGCTCATTGGATATTCACATGACTGATGCGGACTGATGTATTCCAGGGGTGTCCAACCCTGGTCACCGGGCCCAGTTTCCCACATCTTCCCACATGCTTCCCACACACCTGTTTCAAATAAAGGGTCATTATCAGGCTTCTGCTGCGCTTCATAATAACCTATGCTTGAATCAGGTGTGTTGAAGCAGGGAAACATCTAACACAAGCAAAAAGTAATACCGAGTGAGCTAGCCAGCGATTCCCAAAGACGTCCGTTTTTTACTCGTTTTTCGAACTTGTGGGTTACATGTTTGACGCTCAAGTTACCGACATTTAACCGAGAGCATCCGGTAATTTTTCGAAATAAAATATTGTTATCAATTATCGTATTTCTTCGGCGGCCCGATAATAATAATCCCGATAATTATTTAGGGGGGGCTGAAGAACATTTTAGGGGGGCTTTAGCCCCCCTAAAACAGGGCTAACGACGCCCATGAGGTAGCGTACCAAATTAGATTATTTTCAATCATCACAAATTGTTCTATTCATTTTTGTTTTGTAAGTCAAAGTGTTTTATATATTGTGCTCCTGAGTTAATGTTGCTGAACTGAATTTGAAGTTGTTAATATTTATTGGTTTTATTTATTTATTTATTAGAGGGGAACGCTCTTCTCTGTCGCGGGTCCAAAACTACGGAACGCGCTACCCCTGCACCTGCAGGCAGAGTCCATATCCGTCTTTAAGTCGTTTTACCTTAGCTTTTCAGTGATGTGTTGACTTTACAGTGTACAGTTTTTCTCTATTTGTTGAGTTTTGTTACCAATTGTGTTGTTTTTACTGTGTATAAACACAGTATAAAAGCGATTCTTATTAGCAGTTACATGCAGGATGCTCTATGAGGTCTTTTACCCTGGTTAGTAATGATCTAAAAGAAAAATTCACAACCAAAAACCAAATTATGTCTGTAATTTTATTGATTACAGATTATTATTTTTTTATGCTGTAAAGAAACAGCAAAATGCTAAAAAGGTGTGTGTGTCGTTGTTTTGTGTGTGTGTGTGTGTGTGTTGTTGTTTTGTGTGTGTGTGTGTTGTTGTTTTGTGTGTGTTGTTGTTTTTAATCAGCGACATAACAGCCACATCGAAGTTTCTGCTTCAGCCACTGGAGAAACCTGCCAATCACAAGAACAAACATCAAACGCAATTAACAACTCATTTGAGATCCAGGTCCGCATTCTTACATTGTTACACTGAGGGTCTTGCTGTCTGTATCCACATTCTACTCCCCCTTTCATTTTGTCTTTCTGCAACCTGTCCTCACCTCTTTCCCACTTTCTTCTTTGGCTTCTCTGTGCAAATCACCAGTCTTTCCTCCTTGGCTTTCTGCACCATCACCACTCTAGGCAGAGTCTCTAGAGGAGGAGTCGGAGGGGGAAAGTCCCAGTCGTCCTCGAGGGAGGAGTCTGAAGAGAAGGATGACAAGGACGACCAGGAGGAGGTTCTAGAGAGAGCCTGGGGAGACACAGTCACAAGATAAGACGTAACCTGGCCACATATGATGAGGTAAAAGAGGATTCAGCACTAACAGAAAAACAGGACAATTAGCTGATCTTTTTCACCAACACATACCAGGGGTTTGTCCAGGACTTGTCCAGGGGTTTTGTGGTCATGAAACTCACACTGTGGGTCAGATGGTAGCATATTGTTATGACACTCTATTTCAGAACTGGAATATATTTGGATGGTTTTGATGCATGAACTAACCGCAAAGTCATCAAAGCCAAAAAACAGGAGAGACAGATCATCCCTGTTTTTCATCTCCTGAAGTCCATCCCCCTACAACAGAGACACAGTCACTCAGAGGTACTTGACCATGTCTGCTGTTTAAACAGTGAAGATGAAGGTGACATCAGGCTCTTACCATTCCTGCTTCATCCATTTCTAGATTCAGAAATGCTGTTCTTGACAGGAGATCAAGAAATCAGGATCAACACATTATGGCCATGTAGACACATGAGCAGATATTTCTATAAACACACATCCACTGCCCTCTGTTTCATAAACGATTGCGTACTCACAGAATCCTTTCAAATATCATTTCATCCACAAAGCCAAATCGTGGAAAAATATATTTGTTTAATCAGATACCAGGCTATGTGTGGAGAAGGCCTATGTGTCAGGTTGTTAGTCATCAATAGAGTCTCTGAAAACCACTGCATGAGGCTATGGGCCAATAACACTGATGAGGGGACAGTGCTGATAGTGAGGAGCTCACCTGACAGGAAGAAGCTGGTTTAGGGAAAGTTGACTTTGGCTCACGATGATTTACTGATATTCTATTGAGAGACAGAATTATCAACTTCATTATGAACTGCAGGGCTGTTGAAGTTTGATTTACAGGCCATTTTGGCCAGTGTTGGGTCTCTTTTGACCGATCTGGCCTGATCATTACGATGTACACAGCAAGACAATAGTGTATCAAAACTTGCTTATTGAGTTTTGAATGTGAAGGACATTTACTGCGCTGCCGTGACATTGACGGTAACTGTATAACGGTTATACTGCGTTATCATAGGTGTAAGATGATCAAGTATTTTGATCATGAGAATTACTCACCGAAAAGCACGAAATTAGCTCACTAGTCTTGTAAAAGTTTTTCTTGTACTGTTTACTTGCTTTGCTCAGACGAAATGAGATGTTAATGTCTGTAATGTTCGATTTGAGTAGGAATGAACTCCAAAAGAACGTTCTCATTGCTGCGTCAGAATGTGTTTTTTTTTACAGATCTGTGTGCAGTACATCGTTTCAAATGAATACACTTCAATATTTAGCATTCTATTGTGTCTTTATTAATCTTTAGTAACGGCTTTACCATGTCCTAAATGCAAGGCTGGCACCGTTTATCGCCCTAGTCTAGGTTAGGCCTATAATATGGACCGGTATAGTGTATACAGAATGCTTGATTTGTTAAGGCCAATCCCAATTATCAGTTTTACCCCTTCACCTCAGTCTTACATTTATTCATTTAGCAGAATTTTACCCAAAGATTTACAAAAGAGCATCGGTCATTGATCATATCAACGTGATTAGATTAGATTCATCATTACATAGGTACAAGTACAGGGTAACGAAATACATTTAGCATCCAACCAGAAGTGCAAAACAGTTATTACAACAGAATATAAATGTAATTGTATACTCAGAATATACAGAGTATGTACAGTATAATCAGAATATACACAGTATGTACAGTATAATCAGAATATACACAATATGTACAAATTAAACTGATTTGGTAGGGGCAAATGTACAGCTGTATTGTACAAGATGATACAGTATTTTTACAGAATAGACCCCAAACATAGCGGGTTTATAGATACATCGTGAGAAACCAATAAGTGCCAAGGAAAGAGCTATAAGAGCTTTTAGCCGCACAAATGACAAATTGAATGTGAGTCTCCGACGGACAGTAGATTAACAAGTCATTCTTAAAAACAACAATAGATGATAGTTGTAAGTGCCTTAGTATTTCTTAGTGCCATTAAATTAATCCACTTCAATAGGCCAGCAGCTCCATTAATTTGCCAGGTGTTCCAGTATAGAGAATGGGATGTGAGATGAGCAGTTGTGGGAAACTGACACAGTCAATTCAGAAAAGTTACATTTTAGATTAGATTAGATTCAACTCGTATGTATTTCCTAGCGAAGTTGTAAGTTTCATATAGGCTAAGTGTGTCAGTCGGTTTTGTTGGATATTGGTAAACAAACGGCCTATAAAACAATTCCTTGGCCTAGTGACATCACTTGCAACCAACAGGAAAAAACGGAGGCAAAGAAAAGTGGAGGGTGCCCTCCTCCACAGAGCTTCACACCTGCAGGGCAGCTGGCCCGCTCCAGCAGGCAGGGTCGGCAGGGTCGGCCTATTGAAGGAGTGGAAGGGGGCATTTATTCAGACCCTGGTGGCAGCAGCTTGGAAACCCAGCAATATGTTCAGGGTATGTTTCAGGTAGTCTGTGGTGCGACCATGTTACATTTAGTTTGCTTACATATTTTGATATGATGATATATGCACAGTATTTAAGAAATATATTTTGTTATACACTGTGTTCTGCAGCCATCTGAAGGTATATGCAATGCGATCCTGTCTCCCACTCCCACACTCCGGCAGTGGACAATCTGATTGTGAGACAGACAGCGCAGAATTTTGTTTAGTTGGGTTGTTGGCTAATATCATATACCAACATTAACAGCACAGTATTCTGTTCATCATCCATGTTTTCAGATTATATAACAGCATAAGAAAAATAAACAGTTTTGAAAACAATCCATAGTTTATTCAAATGGCAGTAGAACACAAACACTGGAAAATACAAAATCAAGTGAAATCAAAAATGCTAAACAAATATCAATAAATGATGGATTTTGATCATTTAGGCGATCAAATTGTTCAGCTAAATGATCTAAAATCTGATTTAAAAGTAAGTTCACATATTTTGGCACAGTAGAAAATAACATTTTAATGGGTTAGGACAAATTAGATGTTTAATACATAGCATACAAGTTAACAAGATAATTTAAGACTAGTTATTATTACCATTGGAATCCAGGGCAATTTGAGACAAACTTGAGGTCAGGACAAAGTGAGCAGCTACCTGATTGGACCAACCTGTACAATCTTCCCTGCCCATGCCAAGTCTCATGATCTATTGATTTATAACACAGAAGTGACTCACAACCATAAATCATTGCAACAGTTTTCCTAGGGATTGCTAGCTGCCAATTGGAGTGTTGGTGAAAGTATTATACATATAGAACACCTAGGTGAGGAATGGTCCAGGAGGGCTTACCCCTCGAAAGTTAGGAGAGATAGAATGAGCATCATCTTCTATGTATTTAACATGGAACAACTGGAAGGTTGATCCCTACTGATGAACACAACAGGAAGTCATGACAACGGGCAATTGCATAGGAAAACACCAAAAAATTAATGCACAAATACGTGTGTATTCAATAAACTCTTCTGTTGAATAAGTCTCTAATATTAAACTCTTTCTCTACACACACACGTTTAGAATAGAATAACATTAATCTGGTTTTGTCTAATCATGAAATGTAAGAAAAATAAATAGAAAAGGGTTGAATAAGAATACTACATCTGTGCAGTGAAAGCTTTACCTGATTGTTAGTCAAGGATTACCGTCCCCCTCATATGTAACATTGACACATTTTTTTCAAACCTGCCCCCCCCCCCCCCCCCCCCCCCCCACACACACAAATACACACAACACAAACACACACACACACACACACACACACACACCCACACCCACCCCTCTGCTCTCGCACTCCTTCACTCTGAGACCTTCTTTCCTACTCACGAGTCTTCACCTTACATTATTACTAGTATTACTTCTTTAGTCCATTTATCTCCCACATCATATTCATCCCCTCATTACTGTTCTTCAGTCAATCTTGGTTCCCTTGTGTCTCCACGGGTAGACAAGCTCTCCTAGAAACAGCTTCTTCACCAGTGCTCCCCAGGAGTCTTTGGGGTAACAGCTGTAAGTGGGCATCCGGTAGGTCTGCACCACAGTGCTGCAACTGATGGGGTTTATCTGGATGAGAAAGTGAGAGATCAAGAAACAGGAAAATGAAGAGGACAAGGAGTGAGAGAGACACAGAAAGAGAGAAAGTTAGAGAAAACAAAGAAAGCAACATAAAAAGAGGAGAGAGAAACAAAGCGTTAAATAAATACTGTGGATACTGTCGTTGACAGTGTGTGTGTGTGTGTGTGTGTGTGTGTGTGTGTGAGAAAGAGACAGATAGGAAAAAAGGGGGATGAGAGAGGGGAAAAGGGGGGAAAAGAGACAAGTTGTACCTCCATCATCAGATGAAGTGGTGTGCCTGGTTCTTCACAGAGCACCCGGAACTTTACCCCCGCTGCAAGAAATAGTCAGAGTCCGTCATGCACACACGCGCACAAACACAGAGAGACACACACACACACACACAAACTGTGTGTATATTTCACTTGATATTGTCATCCAAACATATTGCTAGGTGTTCCTCCATCTTTTTACATTTCATTCTGCTGTTCCATTAAATATTTCCCTCCCAGGTCCTCACCTGCTAAGCGGTAGGGTCTGGCTACCTTCAGGCCCAGGGCAAACAAAGGGAAGGAGTTGATGAAATCCACACTGAGGTGGAGGATACCCTGGAACAGCACCACCAGCAGGCGGAGCTGGTGTTGGGTAGAGAGTTCATGTTAGCAGAAAGAGCAGGAATTGAGAGAGGAGGAGGGGGCATGCAGGAAGAAAAGGGAAAAGAACCAATTCTATTTTTTTAGGGCAAAAAAAAAAAAAAGATGCCTAATTTTGGGGGACTCGAAGAAAGCCTTAGCCAAAGTAAAACAGAAGCCGTTCCAGCCATCACATTAGCATGTTATATTGAATGCATGGCTGTGGGAAGTCTGGATGGTAAATGTACTTATAGGAGGAGTAACCAGTGTTAGGATTGGGATGTCGGCTGAGACTCACCAGAGTGAAGACTAGGTAGTAGAGAGCGGTTGTGGGTAGGAGGAACAGTAGGATGGTGAAAAGTAGCGTCCCAATGAACAGCTGGAACACAAGAATGGTTGTGTGCATGACGGGCGTTATTTATGCCAGTGAACTATATGAAAGTGCCTTCCTACGATCTCACGATCCTAACAGTGATCTGAATGCATACCAGCAATTTACATATACTCAACAAATAATTATTAATTAATTACAACCTATACGCACACTAATTATCGAACCGTAAAGCAAGGCTCTTGCACATAGCCCCAAACAAACGGCAAACAACTCCAATGGCAACAGTAGGATCAGTGTGCGCTGGGTGTAGTGTTCATATGGCTTTTTCTAAAACTAGGCCATGTACACATCCTTCCCCCGTAGCAGAACTGTATCATACCTGGTCCAGGTCGTAGGAGCAGGAGTCGACTCTCTGTCGGAGCACGTTCCACTTCTTGCCTCTGAACAGTCTCCAGAGAGAAGACAAGCCGTAGACCTTCATACAGTACAACCTGACAAAGAAACACATCATCATCCATTACAACCTCACAGATACACACCAGTACGTCCTGATAGAGATGCACGCCTTCAACCAGTACAACTTGACACAGAGATACACACCTTTATAGAGTATATTTTCTCACAGGTACACAAACACTCTGTTATTAGGGTTATTAGTTCTGCTAAAAGTCATTTTATTCATTTAGCACATGCGTGTACCCAAAGCATCAGAGTACAAGCCTGAGAAGTCTATTATCTACACAGGCTGGGTACAGTAAAAAGATAAAATAATAATTGATAATTTGAAAAAAGGTTCATTTAAAATGTCATTATTATGTCCTAATGGTTATTTTCCATTATTTACTTCCATCTAATGATAGTACACCAAATTGCCTTTGGCAACTGCCTGACAAGAAGTAGGAGTGGGATAAAGAGAGAACAGAGATATGGAAAATAGAGAGGAAGAAAGTGGATTAAACTTAGTAACACACTAAGGATAACAAAGAACCACGCCCCCTCTCACCTTGCCCCGTAGACGTAAAAGCAGTAGATATGGAAGGTGAGCAGAGCCACCATGTCAGACAGCAGGGAGATGGCGAAGGTCAAGCCCAGGCAGGCGGACAGGCCCACATACCAGAGAATCATCTCAATGAACGGAGACATCAGGTGGATATAGCCTGGGGGGGGTGTGTGTAGTATAAGTACAAAAAGGAAACATTGTGTGGGTGTGCATTTGCCACTACATAAAGTCTATAACCAGTGTGTGCATACAGTAGTGTGTTTTCCACATTATTCCAAGGTTAATACTGTATGGCGAAGGGGTGTTTGTGAATGGTGTGTGTATGAATCCCACTCACCGATCCACAGGTGGATGTGGTAGAGGAAGAAACGCCCCAGGACCTGGTCCAAAGCCCGGTTCATCTTCAGCCCCGCCGGAGCTCCCATCAGCCACTGCAGCAGTTGTTCCAGTTTCTCAGCTACGAGCTGGAGTGTGGGAACGGAACATCATGTCAGTCACTGATCAGTTTAACACGAGGTGTGTCTCATAATCTGTGTCTGACTACCCGCAATGTTTGGGACTATCATGTTGTTATGATCAGTGACCGATGGTCTTTTGTAAAGCGCTCTGTTGGAAGTCGCTTCGGATTAAAAGTGCTAAATGAATAAATGTAACGTAAATTTAATAAGATATGATGAGCATATCACCGCATCACAGCACCGCATGACTGTTAGATCACAAAATGTACACAATATTCAAGATAAACCAGAGAGGTTTCCAAGTTTGAATTTAAGCCTTTTTTGGTTTTAGGTTGGAGAATATTTAAGTTGTAAATACATGGAGATTTTGTTGGACAGTTTGAGATATATTTAACCATACTCACATCTGCAGCTGGCACCAGTGCGTTGGCCAGATAGCCGATACGGTTCTCTCTGTAGAGCCAGTACACGAGCAGCAGGCCCAGGGCCATGTCCACCAGGAAGGACACAAACGTGTTGGCTTTCCTACAGAAGGGGAGTGAGTTAGAAGTGTGTGTGTGTGTGTGAGAGTAGATAGGAATATAGTAAGTGTGGGTTTGTTAGCATGAGAAAGCAAGAGTGTCCACGCAGGTGAGATGAAGAGACAGAACATAACATGTCATGTATGGTAACACATTTTCCATGCCCTGGCCCTCTACACAAACACACACACACACACACCTCATGAAGTGTGTGTGTGTCCCGGCTCTCTTGGTGGAGCTGAGCATCTGCAGGTGTTCGGCCCTGTAACTCAGCTGGACGCAGGTAGACAGCTTACTGGAGATGAAGCTCACTGGACGCGTGTTCAGAAGCCTGCAGAAACGTTGGGTTAGAGATCATGTGTTTTCATGGGGTAATTCATGGAATAATTTTAGCCTGTGACACATTAAGAGTTCTGTATATGTAAATTTAGAAAACAGTACTTTCGCAGTTTTATACACACTGTTTTATACAGCAATCCGTAAAAATGGCAGTCACAACATTTGGAAACTTACAATAGAGCATTAACAAAGTTGAGAAATGGCAGGTTCTTGCCTTAACATCTTTGTTCTAAAATGTATAGTGGACTCCAAAATGATCTGCCTTCCTCAACGTTAAACTGTCATTTCTCTATTGCAACTGAACGGCATTGTGACGTCAGGTAGGACATTTTTGGCCCTTGCACAGTTTTTGGCCTGAACCAGTAATTTTGGACCCCACTGTAACTTCATTTGCATAGTAGTGCGTATTGAGAGGAGTATTGTTGGTGTGTACTGTATGTTGTTGTGCAGGTATGCATGTGTCTGTCACCTGGTAATGTGTGTGCATGCTGGTGGACATGTATTTGTGTGTTTGTGTGTGTGCGCCTCACCTCAGGCTGCAGAGGCAGGTCCAGAGGGCCAGCAGCTTGGTGAGAAGCACGCACACAGGCACCGAGGCTTGTTTCATCAGCTCCACAATGATGCTGGCTTCACGGCCCTCTGACTGCCAGTGAGTCAGCTTTAGTGGCCCGTCATCGTACTTGTCCTGGGAGAACAGCAGCTCGCCCTGGGCGACCGTCTGGAACACCTGCCACGGGAGTTGCACAGAACCATGCTTTAGGTCCATACTCACTCGTTGTCATTCATATATTGTGAAGCCAGACAGTAACACATATATCTACTTGCAATAAATTCATAATAATTTACAATCGTCCACAGAGGCAGAGCTTAAAATCATATGGAGCCATATGGAGCTATATTTTGTTGGGCTAGACACCAGAATCTAAATGTATTATACTTGACTGATTGTGTATATTCTACATTGCATACTATAATTCAGAAACACAATAAATACAATAATTAAGGATTAAATAAACATAAATGAAAATCTATTTAAATCATTTAAAAGGTTGCTAACCTTAACTACTAAATGTTGCATTTTTGAAGTAGAGGTAGCGTAGAATAACAGATCAAATGGCCTGAAGTTAGTTTATTACCAGATTGATTTCTGAGGTGCGGTTGGTCTTTGGGTCACAATGGCCATTCTCTACAGGGTGCAGCTGAGACAGCATGACCTTCCTCTGCTCATAGTGGACGAAGATGACCCTGCTCTTGTCTCCGTCCTCTTCCTCACCATCACCCTCCTCTGTCACTTCCACCTGCTCCTCACCATCTGTTGAGACAGTCATTTTAGTGAAATCCTTTCTCAAGAACAGATCTATTAAGACTGGTGTACAGCATGTAGAAAGGGGCTATGATGATTTTACAATTGCATTTGGAGACTACAGAACTTTTCCACATTCACAAGTAGTTAGATTTTATTCAATCCTAAGATATTTTTCATAGACATCTTACACTTTCATTACATTTACTCATTTAGACACTAGACACTTTTATCCGAAACAACTTCCTAGAGAGAGCTTTACAAAAAGAGCATCGGTCACTGATAATTGCCTTATTTATTGCCTTAACTGCAAGATTATAATGATTGTCACTTACAGAAACAACCCAAAATCATTAGAGATTAAGGTTTTTAAAATTCGACACTATTTAGCCACAGGGAAAATACAGCTATGCAGTTCAGACAAACTAGGTATAACTCTCTTTCCATCAAACAACAAATGCCCTTTCCAGACACACATCAACAATTCACAAGGCTGCGTTTGTACATATTCACAATTTGTTTAACATTTTCTGACATTCTTGTTTGATTTGGTGAAATAGCCTACAATTGAGAATGTGTATTTTAATATGGCAATGTTATAACTCGTTCTACAATATTTCTATGACGAAATAACTTAAGAGACCCATCCCGTTAAACCAGTCACTGTGGATACAGTTAGTGAACTTGTTGACACCATCCACAGCAACAAACAAATCCCACCCTTTCTCTTAGCTTAAGATTTAACTCATAGTCTTAGTAAAAGTTGATCTCCGATGCTTTTTTGAATATGTTTTAGGAGGAATGTTTTAGCTTGGAACTGTCACTGCTATTTAAAATAACTCCTAATGGTAAGGTGCATTGCTCTGTGAATACAGCCCATTCTCTTCAAAATATTTACTGTCAAAGATTCTCTATAATTCTTAGAAAAATGGCTTTGGCTTCAATACCAGTTGGAGAAGGCATATGATTAAACAGGGCATTACAATTCAATCACATTTAAGTTCAAACATTAAAAAAAAGGAGTGTCAGACATACTCTGGTCTCGGTGGAGCACCTGACACCTGAATCCTATCTCTCCTATCTGCCGGCTGAGCTGGAGCCAGTGTTGCTGAGGGAAGATGGTGCTCAGGTCCCTGAGGAAGCTTTCCATGCCCTCCTGGCCCTCCTTGGGCATACTCCAGGAACCCAAAACCACCAGCTTCACTTGGCTCTGGTCCTGTATCTGGAGCCGAAAGAGAAGGTAGACCAGGGTAAACAATAAGGGCTTTCATGAAGAGGAGAGCTCTACTTATGATCACTCTCTGCCCTAAGAATGCTCATGGGTTTGGAGCTGTGAATGTCTTTCTCTGTGACTCTTATAACACCATGACTGACTGACAGTTACTGTTAACATTATTTTTCCCTATAAAAGATTGTCCTCCAGCCTTCCTCTCAAGACAGACCTGACTGAGACCTAAGCCTGGTGTTGTAAATTACAGTCAGAGGTCTGGTTTTCTCTGCCAATCTGCAGATTGATAACACAAAATTGATAACACAAAATCCAGGACTCAAATTAACATAGACACTCTGTTATTGAAGAGACAGACAACACTTTTTTAATCAAGTACCCACAAAGGGGTTTTAACGGAGTACTCCAACCTCATGTTCACAACAAACACCTTTCATTAAAAACACTTTAGTCAGCTATGCCACAGAAAAACTAGCTTTTTCATTGGTTACACTTGGATCAACTGACCTCATTGATGTACTGCTTAACCTGCCAGGGGATGAAGGGGTAGTGGATGACTGCTAGGACCACAGCTGCATTGTGATGTGGGATCCACTGCCCCACCAACAGCCCACTGTCTGCCCGGTTACAGCACTGAGGGAAGAATATTTTCAGAACCATGGCCACAGGTCAGTGGGCAGTTTCAGACCAATACTCCCAGGGACTGGACTCTCGCCGGTGGAATGGCTTGGAGGTCTGATTCTGTGGTGGGATACAGAATGGAGATATAATTGGTAAATGGTACAGATTTTTGTAAAACCAAAAGAGAGAATCAGACACTATTTGTTGCACAAGAAAATGTGTTGTCTAACAATTAATTGCTGGATTAAAAGCATTTTAGTCCCGAAAAGTATTTCACTTAAATTCGTATTGACTGCTACAGTACACTGCCCTCTGTTGTCCTTGAAATATTGAGTCTTATGCGGGTTACTATGGCAACCAAGCCCGGGGCATAACTGTCATTGATTTGACTGGGGGTTACAACAATACAGAACGCTAGTGACATTACCTACTTTAACACGTAATAAAAACAGCCTTGTCGTACACTAATCTGTTATTTATATATGTCATAAAATCAAAGCGCATTCATAAGAAAAGTTGGAGCCGAAAGTTTACTTCCAGGTCCACCGTTCATCTCCTGTAGACTAGCGACTAGACTGGACAATACGGCGAATAAAATCATTATTCGAAAAAAGAATAACCTGAACATATTACCGTTACGTTTACTTTCACACAGCATTGACTACACATCGGAACAGTTCAACAGTGAAGGATCATCCAGGCTGTATGGTAGCAGGTTCCACTTCTCCAGTTAGTGTAAGAAAGCTGACATCTTTGACAGTCCGTTACCTATTAACATCCGGGTAAATACAAACTAAAGGGTTCCGGGGGGTTCGACTCCGTGCTGCGCTGCAGGTTGACTTGAAGCAGTGAATGATATCTACTGGATGATATCTATTGTATGATATCTACTGTATGATATCTACTGTATGATATCTATTGTATGATATATACTGTATAATATCTACTGGATGATATCTACTGGATGATATCTACTGGATGTAGCCAAGTGCAAATCCTCAAAAACAGCGGCACGTGTTCTGCTGACTACACAGCAGTTTAATGATTGTCAAGACTCACACATGACAACTTTGACACGTGCTGCTGTCTTTCCTGTCACCTCCAGTTGAGTCAATACCGAAGCTGTTCTTATTGACAGACTGCCTTAGCCTAGTATTGACTATTGTTAGAAAAAGTGTTTTAATGCGCATCTTCACTAACGGAACCAAAGCTAACTAAAATGTAGGTTAGTTCTGATTATCTTATCAAACTTAAGAGTTTAACTTCTTTACATTTAAATGTATTCATTTAGCAGACGCTTACATCCAAGAGAGAGCTTTTCAATAGAGCATCGGTCACTGATAATAACGAGATAAACCCCAACATGGCAGCTTCTCAGATTATTACTTTGCCCGAAAGAGAGCAAGAGTTCAATTTAGCCCAACACATAAAATTCAATTTCAGTGAACTAGTTCGTGCAAGTTCTAATGCGAAAACAATTCGCATCCATGCAGTTCGTCACCGATTGAATAAGTAAACAGCGAAGCACGAAAAGCAGGAATGTACGACTTTACTGAGCGGTTTCTAACTCCTCCCCTCTAAGTGGCAACCCTCGCTGGTCGTTTCAAGCACCTGCAGCCGATATCGAATGGACTTAATGTGTATATCCTGACTGTCAGTTATTAAACAATATTTACGTGATATAATTATAGAACATTGTTTCTATAACGAAAATTATATAATTGTCAAGGTACAATTGAATTAGTCAATTAGCTCAATATGTTAGAATTGTTACCAAATCCAAGTTGTATTTGTTATTTGTGCTCTACTCCTCAAATGCACCTCTAGGCCAATGGAAATCACTTTAAATGTATGCTATATTAATAAAAAAAGTGTATAATCTAAATTATGTAAGGCTACATACCATCGTTGTTTTTTTTGTTTTTTTTTTACATAATAGCCATGGAATACAATTCAACACTCACCTAAAACGTTAACAGCAACGTACTGTTGCTGTTAGGAGTTTCTGTAGGAGAACAAAATGAACTTAAAACTAACGGTTATTTGGGTTATCTTCATGCAATGACACAGCAAGAAATGAGCGGGCCAATGTATAGGTCTCCTCTGTAGATCTATAGCCTATTCACATTTTATGGTAATCTAGTCCTAAACTGCCTATACTTATCAAATATTAATAATACTACGTCATATCCAATACAAACAAATGTCAGCTATTAATTTAAAGCAACGGTTTTGAATTTGTAATTGTTAAATTATTTTAGGCAGAAAGTTGTGGGACATCGCCACATGATTGCTTAAAGCTGAGATAGTGAATCTTTTAAATGGATACCTCAATATGGATTTTTTTCTCTCCAGAACTACATTGACCATCAGTAGCCTACTAGACTTGTCCAGACTCGTACATTTCATCATCCCTAGTTTGATATCAGAAATGTAAAATATAAATGTATTCAATTGTGTATGTGTAAAAGTTGTACATTTAAATGTGTATGTTTACTCCTTGTATGCCTAACACTTGATGGGGGAGGCATGATAGTAGGAGGGGGGGAGGCATGGTAGTAGGAGGGGGGGAGGCATGGTGGTAGGAGGGGGGGGGAGGCATGGTAGTAGGAGGGGGGAGGCATGGTAGTAGGAGGGGGGGAGGCATGGTAGTAGGAGGGAGGAGGCATGGTAGTAGGAGGGAGGAGGCATGGTAGTAGGAGGGGGGGGGGCATGGTAGTAGGAGGGGGGGGGGGGCATGGTAGTAGGAGGGAGGAGGCATGGTAGTAGGAGGGGGGGGCATGGTAGAAGGAGCGGGGAGGCATGGTAGTAGGAGGGAGGAGGCATGGTAGTAGGAGGGAGGAGGCATGGTAGTAGGAGGGGGGGGGGCATGGTAGTAGGAGGGAGGAGGCATGGTAGTAGGAGGGAGGAGGCATGGTAGTAGGAGGGAGGAGGCATGGTAGTAGGAGGGGGGGGCATGGTAGTAGGAGGGAGGAGGCATGGTAGTAGGAGGGGGGGGGGGCATGGTAGTAGGAGGGGGGAGGCATGGTAGTAGGAGGGGGAGGCATGGTATTAGGAGGGAGGAGGCATGGTAGTAGGAGGGAGGAGGCATGGTAGTAGGAGGGAGGAGGCATGGTAGTAGGAGGGGGGGGGGAGGCATGGTAGTAGGAGGGGGGAGGCATGGTAGTAGGAGGGAGGAGGCATGGTAGTAGGAGGGAGGAGGCATGGTAGTAGGAGGGAGGAGGCATGGTAGTAGGAGGGGGGGGGGAGGCATGGTTGTAGGAGGGGGGAGGCATGGTAGCAGCCTACGTCACACACGCAGACACGGAAGTAAAATCCAGTGTGCGTCGCGAAAGGTCTGACAATTTGTAGTTGTAACCATATGGTTGTAACGCTTCGGGCGTACTGCTCTTTATTTGATTTGAAATGAATAATGTACACCACGTAAAAGATGACCTTGATAATTACTGTGAAGGCTCTGTACGGAACAAGACAGACCTTTTACAAGCCTTTAAATTATCGTTTTTTGCCATGAACCCTTTTCCTACTTTCCCTTGGAATGTGAGTAACAGTAACACGAAATCGCTCTCGCGGGAATTCTTCTTCCAATTTTGGCTAATTGTCATAAATTATTATTTTTCATTAACAGCTCCTTCAAATGGAACTTGAGAAGGACAGGTCATCCGAGTTGATTTCAGATATTTTAAAGCAGGTAGCCTACCCGTAAGAACGATTTAATTGTAATATCTGAATATGTGACTTGTAACACTGGACTCCTGTCATAAATCTGTCTCATACAGACATGCCTTCATTCGCTGTGCACCAAACACCCACCATCAGTCAAATACAGAAGACTGTTTCTTACTGAACTGATCAAAATGGTAGGTATCCACACTGTTCAAACCTGTCGTAACTGTCAAGTTTGCTCAAGTTGTGTTCCGTCATGTTCAGTGTTATTGGTATATTATTTGGCATATTTATATGGCGTACATAATGCTTTACAAAATGTGATTTGAGGAGGTAGTATTTTCGAATTAATAATAGTGTTTTAAGTTGCTCTACTGTTGATACTGAACCACCTTCCACTGTTCTAAAGCATGAAGCTACTGAGTCAGAATCTTTGGATGAGCTGTACGATGCTTTGGGTGAAGTCCTTGGTGCTGAGGAGGGACCTATGTGCTTCAAAAGCTATTTACTGGTACAGTTAACCTCAGACATTCCAGTCATTCAAATAAATGGACCCCCCCCCCCCCATCATGAGAATACAAGCAAGACTCGCTTATCTTTATCTTTCCAGCCATGTGGTGATGCTGTGAGCCTATCAGAGAGTGTGGCAGTGATCTCAGAAGGCACCACTGGGCTGGTCACATGGGAGGCTGCTCTCTACCTGGCAGAGTGGGCACTGGACAACCCCCACATCTTCATGGGCAGGTAATAGTGTGAATGTGTGAATGTGCATGTTCCTTGTGTTAACATGGCAGCGGGAAGATGTGTATTCATGGCCTATACCAGGGATCACCAATCCTGGTCCTCGAGGGCGCTGTCCTGACAGTTTTTAATGTTTCCCTGCTCCAGCACACCTGATTCTAATGAAGGGTCATTATGAGGCTTCCACAGAGCTTGATAACGACCCATTCATTAGAATCAGGTGTGCTGGAGCAGGGAAACATCGAAAACTGTCAGGACAGTTGACCTCGAGGACCAGGATTGGTGATCCCTGGCCTATAGATTTGTTGACTTGTCATCCATTAATTCCCTCTATCTAGGACTGTCCTGGAACTTGGCAGTGGAGTGGGGCTGACAGGAATTGCAGTGTGTCGCTCCTGTAGGCCTTCCAGATATGTGTTTAGCGACTGTCACAGCAGTGTACTGCAAACACTGCAGGAAAATGTTCAGCTAAATGGACTGTCCAAGCAAAATCCTCCCAGAGTTTCGGTGGAAGAATTAGACTGGGAGACAGTGACAGGGGAGCAGCTGAGGGAGATAGGTGCCAATACTGTCATTGCTACAGGTAATTAAAACATGAGTACTAACATAATGTGGGTTGAGAACTTGTGACAATTTCACTCAAAGTTTTATCCTGTAAACAAAATGGCATTTCATACAATTAAAGTGGCCTAATCTGGAAATCATAGCTCTATTCTGTAGTACATTATTAAAATTGATGAGTCATAGACCATAATACTGTACAATTTCATATTATATTTTACATTTATGAACCATTTTGTTTTCTTCCTCTATATCTACCATGTACTGTGGTACAGATGTGGTTTACGACCCTGATATCATTTCTTGCCTGGTGAAGCTCCTTACCAAGGTGTTGAGTGGCCTGTCCCCTGGTAACCCTCCAGAGGTCATCATATCCTCAACCATCAGAAACCCGGACACATACAAAGGCTTCAAGGATAAACTTGGTAAGCTGTTCAAATCTAATTATTATTTTTTTCAACTGACACTATGCTGGCCTATCTGAGTTTCACTGTGAAGTTGAAATTCTTTGTATTCCTCTGAGGTTTGTGAAAATGAAATATTCCTTCTAAGTGCACTGCGGCTGAGGCTCTGCGTGGATTTGAGCAGGTTATCAGTGCTGACTGCTGATATAACACTGAACAAAGACTCTAGTGTTTCCTTTATGGATGAAACATTTGTCTAGCAAAATCACAGACAATATGTTTTAATATATTTCAGTATAGCTGGAAGTTAGTAATTACAACAGGGCTTGAAACTGACCAGTTTACTTCCAAACCTTTTATCCTTCATTTAGAAACTGCTGGAATCAAACATGAGATCATCACAGGACCTGTGACCCCTGTTTTTGAATATAACAGACTCTCCACCATTGAGCTGATTAAGCTGTACACGTGACAAATCCACTGCCAACTGTATTGTAAAGTTTTATTTACATAAAATATACATCGTGAAAAGTCATTTCTGTGTCATTTTCAGGAGATATTTGTTGCAAAGACCCAAACTAGATGCTAGTGTGGGTTCATTTGTAAGCTGATACCATGACATCTTATGACATATATATCCATCCTGTGAAGTGATCCTGAACATTTGTCTTGGTCACTGTGGGAAGACAAGGCGTGTACATTTCCAACAACTAACCCATATGACACCTACAACCAAAACATCTAGAAATGTGCTTGCTCAAACACTTTTGGTCCTTCTAAAATCCCTCCACAGTGCTATCGGGGTGCTCTAAGCAAGGGGAGGACATTTTGGTCCCAGTTTTCATCCCAACGAATCCCTTCACTGGCCCGCAGGTTCCTCCTGAACAAGCCCAGCCTGCTGTCTGTACTGGGGAAGTCTGACAGCAGAGACTAACAAGAACACACAGATGTATGTTGGTGAGGTTTTTACAAGAAAAACAACGACACACGTTGTATTAATGGGGTTTACGGAAAAGGACAACATCACAGGTTTATTTGGTGAAGTTTACAGATTTTCTAGTGCCTATAGTGAGGTTAGGTGAAGTATACTCTTAAGTCAGGGGTCACCAATCCTGGTCCTTGAGAGCCCCTGTCCTGACTGACTTTAGATGTTTGCTCTAGCATACCTGATTCTAATGAATGGGTGGTTATCCATCGTTATAATGACCATTCATTAGAATCAGGTATGCTAGAGCAGGGAACTGTCAGGACAGGGACTCTCGAGGACCAGGGTTGGTGACCCCTGCTCTAAGTACAGTTCACTGTTCTACCCTCCGTTAGTTCTATGACAATGTAGCTTATTTGAATATCTTACTTTGAGCTGTTGAGCCAGTTCCCAGGAATTTTGGAAGATAAGGCCGTTCTCTTCATGCTTTACCAGCTCATGTAAACTGAAGATCGGAGATGAAAAAAGATTGGCACAGCTATTACACAACATTCATTTTCTTAAGATTTTCTGGTGTGTATGTAACCTCACTAACAGGGTTCTTGGAATACTATTCAGATTCAGAATATTTAAGGGTGGTACACTAATACTATGTGGTATTTCGAATGCTAAATGAGACCATTTCCACACCCAGTCACTATTGGGAAACTGCAAGGGAACACACAATTAAGGGGATAATTAGGTAATACAACACATACCAGTTGAAGTGGATGGCACAGACAGGCAGGCAGCAGCCAAACATGTCCACCACCTTCATGGGCAGATCCAGACCGCTGGAGGACTTGTGGAGACACACACCGAGGTCAGCGGAGCCTGAGGAGGGAGGTTGACCCTATCACTGCTATGTAACCATGGGGAGGAACTAATACACACTGCATGGCTCAAGGAATTTCTAGAATTAATGTTGGAAAGTAATAATAGATCAATAATAAAGTAATAAGTCATTCAATTATGACTACATGTTGCAAATTATTAATTTATATCTTTCTTAATCCTATAGATATGAATACAGTATTTTTATAGGTGTCCTTTTAATGTAAAATTGTATGTACAAGGTTCTGTTATGGTATTTCATGATGTTACTAGAGTGGGAACCTTATTACTGATGCACACATACACACGCAGCAGCACTTGAATGGATGAACACCACCATTTACTGAAGTACATAGCTCTCAATCAAGAAACTTTCAAGGAAAATGTCAACATGCGTACCGAGCAACACAGGGTAGTCCTCTGCATCAAGCCAAGGGGTGCAGATCTTCACGTGTTCAAAGTGCAAAGTATCTATTATCTTACTGTAGTGATCCTTCTGGGGACCCTTACCTGGAACCAGAGAATAGGAAACATATTTAATACTGTAAGTGTCAGGTTATATATATTCAGTTGATTTCAAGAGTACACTTATGTAACATTTGTTCTATGTTCTGTATGATGTGTTAAGTCGTTTATTTATGCATTTATCCATTGCATGGAGCATAAAAGTTAAAAAGTCAAGTTTGGCGCATCTGGAAACTCACTGCTAGCGTAACGTCACCGCACCTTAGCAACGATGGATATGGGATGTTCTAAGCCACACAACTAATCTATGTCAGCTAGCCTTCAGCATTACCAACTTAGCTGAAGAGGAAATGAGAAGAACACTTTCATTCTACTCCTCACTGTTTGTATTTTGAGTTGCAAATGAGCAGCAACAAATGCATGCGTTTACAAACATGTTATTAATAATAAGCGTGCATTTGTATAAAATATAAAGAGATATCAGTTGTACAATTTACGTTTACAAAAACATATCCATCTGAAAGTGAGGCAAGCACATTTGCAATTATAGTGCCGTTTTGCATTCTTGCAGTGTAAATGATCCAGTTACCTGTGATGACACAGACCAAAGTTGGCAAAGACTCTCCTCCTTTTATAAATCCTTCATATTCTATAATACCAAGAGAAAGTACAGAAGTTAAACATCGGCGTGATCCAGACATTGTCCGTATTTCAACTGTTTAGGCGAACAGGAAGTACAGACTCAGTGGGGAGCTGGTTAAATGGTCTTATTGCAATCAAATTAAAGGTACAATGAAGTACAAAATATTTGTGCCTCACCTTCAAGCGCCTTCAAAAGAATGGAGAAATCTTCATCCTCTGTAAAAACAGATTGGAAATTTCAATTAACAGCCCTTAAGCCAACATACAGTGCAGATCATGAGCCAATAAAACAAGATGACACCAAAATTACAGCGGTTTTGTCTCCCAAACGTAGCTGCTCTTAAAAAAGCATTAAATCCTTGTACATTCTTGCAGGTCTGAGCCACCCTCAGAAGTATACTGTATCTAAAGTATGAACTTCTGCTATTTGTCACTCCAGAAATAAAGACCACCGGCAATGCAGCCATCAAAAAAAATGCATATGGGAACTAATAGGTCAGAACCAAAAGGTGGTACACAAAAAGTAAAGGCTACTGAGTGTCTGTGTCATAAGACCACAGTGTCTTGATGGGCTTTAAAGGTTCTACCCATCTATGGATGTACTGACCAGTCCAGCTGGTACTGCTTAGTAGCAGGACCGGTCGCCCTGGTGTCTGGGTCACGGTGCCATCTGAGGGGTTGTGATCTGTGAAGGCCGTCCTCTCCATCTCACACCGGACATTCTCATCTCTTCCAGGACACAAACATCCAGTGAGTGTCATCACTGACCCTTATAGATTAAATGTGATCGTACGTGCATTTGTTCATTATAATCAGGTGATCAGTTGTTGTCTTTCATCAGTTCCTATTTTCTTATCCATTCATGCATGTGTGTTCCTGCAGTAGCCTATAGTGTCCTGAGATAGCAATCTACAAATGGTGACATTCAACTGATTAATTTTCTTCCATCCTTGAAGACATGTTGTTGCTAAAGTGACTAAGCACATTCTTGGTCTCAGACATGATGCTTTGTTCCACAGTGTGAATGGGAGAGCCCCCTCACCCTGTCTGGAACTGAGGGTACATCTTGGCCAGCTTCATAAACAGCTCATGCTGAAGCTTCACTGGTGTCTCTTTGAATATTAAAGGAGGCTTGTCATACAATGTGGTTACCCTGCATATTAGAGAGGATGATGACAATTCAGTGATGCGCTGTAGCATGCTTTCTATTTTACTATCTCACTTTAATTATCTGAAATTCTTAGAAACTGCGAATCTGGTGGAATTCACTGTGTGAAGAGTTTGTTTAAAATAGCAAGATCTAAACACTGACATACAATACTGCAATGAGGCTACTTATCAATTGAAAGTTCCAGATTCAACTACAAACAGAAGGTATCTAATGAGACATTACTTGATGCCCCAGTTCTTCTCCAGGTCCTCCTTCATAGCCTTGGTGACACACAGGTTGTGACAGGCGAAGCGTCCAAAGAACTGCTCATACCTGAGGTGCAGAGAGCAGCAGAGTTTGAAATCAAACAAAGAAAATGTAAGTTGTGTCTCGCTATGACATGGTAGATTTGTTTCCACTGACCACTTTGCCACCCTGACAATAGGGTGCCCCTGGCCATGGGTGAGGGCCATGATGGTGTAGCCATAGTTGTGCCAGTCAATGATGAACTTCGTGTTTCGCAGACTGCATACTAGACTGGTCACTGCTATGCTGGGTAGGCCAGGGGGGTTCTGATTTCACATGGAAATTAAGCAGATGAAAAACAATGCTCGAATGTCAGCCGTATGTTCTCTCATTCTCTAACATAGACACATTCAAACAGATGCAGAAGTGTGTTATCCATACCTGCATGAGAACATAAGACTGGACCTCCATCTTCAGAAGAACAAACAGCAGTTGCAGTGACTGCCTAATCACTTTGGTTGCATATGTCAGGATCCTAGGACCGACTGACAAAAGACGACCAGAGAGATAAACATTACACTGACAAGCACAGCCCATTGGACCTATAGGTAGGACCAATGTTTATTTTAAATACCTTTGAGACCTTTTACTTCGTCAATGGCGATAATTTGAATGTTGTCATCTCTAAGAATGTCCTGGTGTGGCTTGGTACCTAGAAATTATAGATGGATCTTTTGGTGAAACCATGGCCGTCTGCTAGTAAATATCTTAATCATAATTAACTGCAATGAAGTGTATTAAATATATATTATGGTTATACCAAGGAATCCAACAAATGTAACCCTGTAGCCGTGTTTACTGAGTGAAATAGCATGATACTGCATCCGAGGGCTGCGTCCAATATCTCCCAGTACCAAAACACAGACGCGCCGATCAGACAGTCCGCTGCCCTTCCGTAACGTCTGTATCAGCCAGAATATGAGGACCACAGACAGACTAACCAAAAGCAGGAACAATACTGGACTCGATCTATTAAAATAATACCCTGTCACCAATCCTGCAACTATCAATGAACCTGTTCGTAAAGGCATGGATACATTTACATCCGCCATGTTTGTTGTTCGTGACGTGGCAACACTGGGAGACTTTTTCCTAATTAAAGGGACAGATCATAGAGCTGATAGTAACATATGGTTGAGCTCAGATATAGTCAGTCTATGTCTAAAGGCTGGTGGTGTTATGCTTAACTAGAAATTGTACGTTCAGAGATAGTTTCCAAAACGTTCTTAACCTTTAATGCTTTATTCGCTCCGCATCCTGTTACCTGAATCAATATTGGAACATCTTATAGAACATTTGCAGAACCTTGCATATAGTTAATTTATTAGAGAACCATTGAGGCATTCAAACATTGCTATCTTGAAACATCTTCAAAATATGTTTAAACCATATAATGTTTAATGTTAGACATTCTCATTTTTATTTTTCTGTTGATACTGTGGGAGAGCACAGTAGTAATAAGCATTTGCAACACCTGGAATGAAGAATCTTGAATTGAAGTTAATCTATGTTATTAAAAAAAATATGGAAATTATAGGAGAGTGTGACAATGTTAGGAGGCTCAATTGCTGTTTTCCTCTTCTGGCGCTTCATATTTTCCCTCTGGTGCTCCAGATTCTTCTGGTGCCTTAAAAACTTCTACTCATCACTCACAGGAATCCCTGCACCTTAATCTCCTTTACGGTCACCCTGTGGAACGGCTCAACACAAGCTCCTATTTACAAAGCATTACATGTCAAATATTCTAATAGTTGTACACAATATAAAGAACATAATTTATGAAATAAAATTTCTTACGTAAAACAATTGGGTAAATGGTAGACCACTTGAGAGGCAGTTTTCCCTTTGAGACTGTAGTTGGATCATGTCCCATTTGTTTCTACTTTTCAGTTTCAAAAACTTGATCTATACATGTAAAGAAAATATTTGAAAGCAAGTGTTAGTGTTGCAAATAAACAAATCATAAGCACAGCAGTAGATATGTAAGATAGATAGTACATCTGCATACCATGGCTTTTTGTTGTTGTTTGCCCTCTAATTAAAGCTAGAGATCTGCCAGTCCTGTTCTGCAGGGCCTCATGTGGCTGGATGGTCTTGCATGCCCCTGGACCAGGATGGGTATTTTGAATAGCCTGGACCAGGAGTTCCATGGAATGTTCCTTAGAATGTTGACATTTTTTTTTACAGAGATCTGACAAATTAAGATAGAAGAAAAAGAGATATTTCAACTTTCAAGTATCTGCTCAATGTACAGTAAGCATGCATGGTATTCAAGAAATAAAGTAGGCGTAGGAAAACAACTATGTGATTACCTGCATTTACTGTAGTCTGTGCCTGCCTGTCAATGTGTGTGTTGGCTGTCATTGGCACAAATGTAGTTGGTTACTTACAACTTGGAGCCTGAGGGAAGGTGGGTGGATTTGGAGGAAAATTAGTTTTAGTTTTTTTGAGGGGTAGTATCTCATCCTCACCTATTCTTTTGAAAAAGTTCAGTAACTGTAACTCTTTGTCGAGAAGAGTCGATAGTATATAGATAGATAGATAGATAATCTTTATTACAGACTCTAAGTCCAGATACAAAAGAACATAAAATAATACAAACAGCGACGACGACAACAACAACAACAACAACAACAACAACAACTACATACAAGGTTGTCTAGCAACCCCCTATTAAAAGACACTTATACCAGTGTTTCCAGAGCAGTGATGTGTAACGTGTGGCACTAAATGCAATGTTCGTCAGTTCCAAAAGATAGGAACTATCTTTTATATATAGAAAAAAGAACATGAACAATTATATATTTTTTTACAGTACATTTATGTAAAGTGAAATCTTGCTTGTCCAATTACTGAACAGTTCATATGTCCTATGTTACCACAAATGGTTGATTCCAATTGTGTTGCAATTAGAGGTAATTTGCCAATTTAGCAGACTTTCCAACCAATGAAAATGTCAGTTATTTATGGAATAGACATGTGTGTATAAATTGTTTTTATTATTTACTGAATTGTTCTTAATGTGATGACTCACACGATTAATAATTATTGAGAGGTTGTGAAGAATTTGACAGTGAATTGACTCACTTGTGAATTGTGAATCAGTTTTGATCAACAAGCCTTGTGCAATTAGCTGTTTCGCAAACTGCAGACAATTGTACAAACTCTTTGCACAGTGCCAAATCATTTGCAATGTGCTCAAATCAATCTGGAGCTCCAGTCTGATGTGAACAAGTGCCCAGTCGTTTGGAGGTTTGCCCATGTTGTTGTGAGAATGTAATTCATGTTTCGTGGAACGAGCCTGAGCTCGAGCTGAGAAACACTGTAATGCAGAAGTGAACCACACCGTTTCCAAGCTGTAGCATAGTAATATACCTCCAACACCACACGATGGCCCTTCACGTCCTTCGAGCTTCTGACGCCTCTCCTCATTTCCAGCTTTAGCCAAAAGCGCTCCACCCCTTCCCCCTTCCCCCTCCACCCCTTCCCCCTCCTTCATACACCGCTGGTCTGCCATCAGCAGGCAGGAGCAGCTCCCAGCCTGAGCAGGGGGAATGATGGTGGGTAACCTGTGCTCTCCGAAGATGGCCTGGCGCTCTAAGTCTGCCCTGATAGCAGTTCTCACCATGTTGCTCGTTCAGACTCTCATCGTGTGGAACTTAAGTAACCTGGACTCGAGCGAGAACCCAGGCGATGAAGAGAACAGGAGGGAGAAGAGGGACAGAGGGGTCATCAACAAAGCTCACAGCCAAAACCCTCGACTGTCAAAAAGGCATCATCAACTTCCACTGGGAAAGGTAGGAGCAAAGTTAATAATGGCTCCTCTGGCGCGAGACATTATTTGCAGTATTTGAAGTAACGATCTCCCTTTTCTATTTGGACACAAATCAAGCCTTTTCCATCATTAACGATCAGTCGTTTTCCTCACAGTATTGGTAAGACTGGTAGATTTACTTGTAGGCGTAGTTCCACATTAATAACCACCTGCACATCCTATACGGAGGGGGATTTACTGTAAAAATGAATGACCTCACACTGTAAGATCTAGTAGCCTGCATTATTAGTAGCACGTTTGCTTTAAAGTGCAATTTGCATTCAAGTCTAGCAGACGCAGTTATACAGAGCGATTTACGTCTCACACATAACCAGAAGGCAAGTCGGGTGAAGTGCTCTACCCAAGAACACAACGTCATGTTGGCTTAGCCGGGAATCGAACCTTTTAATCACCAGTCCGGCACCATAGCCACTCAGCCACCTGACTTACAGTATACTGATGTAAGGTAAAAAATAAATGAATGCAGGTATAAATAAATCAGTACAGATATAAATAAATGTGACTCAATTTTGTAAATTATAATCAGTAAATTATACAATTGGTCATTTATTTAGTCTTTATGATATACATCTACGTATTCAAGCATCTAACCATTATTTGTTTATCCAATTATTTAGTTCGTTTTGGCACCTTTATTCCTCTGTACGAATGTGTGTGACACTGGCAATGCCCCCAAAAAATGCATCTTGAATCTGAATCAGAATGAGTTTCTGTGTGTGTACATGAACATGCCTTGATAATTTAATTTGAACTACAGAACTACTGGCCTATACTTAGATGTGTGAGACAGCAAGAGAAATACAAAGAATGTAATTACTATTTTATTCAGCAGCAGATGTGGGCTGTTCCGAGTCCATAAATTTAACATAGTCAGACATAGCTATTGTATGCTAGTTCAAAGAACTCAAGTTCATTGTTAGACATTACTAACATCTGCTTCAGCTGGGGGGGGGGGGGGGGGGGGGGGGGGGGGGGATTATGAATGATACAATATCATATAAAGTTTCCATTGTTTTGTTCTGCAAACCTGGCCAAGATACACATTTGTGCATTATTTTAAAATAGTGAGCATGTGCGCAAGTACACCTTCAGAATCAGAATCCCCCCCTTTGAATTTAGTCAAGATGGCAGCGTTAGTCCTTGTGCAGATCTAGAGTTTTGAGAGAAGTGTGTAGGAGTGTGCACAGGTACAGATATATGATTAGCATTCCAGGTGTCCCAGCTGTTCTGCTAGAGATGCATAGGTGTAACGTGTGCTCAGTATTTGTTTTTGGTGGAGCAGAGGTGGATCATTTTATCCACTTCTAGATAAGGTTACTTAACAGGCCTTGTAATGTTCAGAGAGAGAAGCAATAATGAGCCTTTCTGTTTTTTGTTAATTGTTTTGTCTGTGTGTCTGAGCCTTTCAGTCTAGATCATGTGGATATCTAGATATCTAGATGGTTTATCAGAACACAGATACTGACTCGGCACATTCTATTGCATTTAGATTAACTCAATAAAGTAACTGAATGTTTATTGTTGTGGGGAGCAGGAGAAATGGGGTTAGAGCAAGAAGGGGCAATTGTCAGTCCAGCCACTCTGAATGGTAATAGACTACATTTCCCAGCACTCCTTCTGTTTCTAGAAACTGCCAGAGAATCATTCCAGAATTCCACCAGTTGAGACCAGCCTTTACCAGCCTCACCTGTATGCTAGCTACTAGCATTGCAATGATTTGTATTCCCCTCAGTTCTCTACTTCTCCCTCTTGTTTCCTTTTCTCCATGTCTCTTTGTCCGAATCAATATAACCTAGCAAGGTTATCGTAAATAAACAACATCCCCTTCCTGTCCTGCCCTTCACTCTCTTTTTCACTCCTTCTACCAGCATCTTTTGATACCTATTTCTTGACAGTAGGCTCTGTCTCATCATCTTTTGTGTTGTACTTTTTCTATGAGCACTGGGGCTCTGTGTAATGGAAGGGGAATGGAAGACATCAATAAGAGGAAAGGGGAAAGGGTGGATTGGAATCAGACATTGTCAGACCAATGCACAACAGGAATGAAGTGAGAGACACTGTGGAGAGGACAAGGGAGGATTACATAGTGCCTGTAGCTGAACTTTATGATGTGCACACGTACGCACACACAGTGGTAGTACTGTACTATACAGAAATAGTACGCCAGACTCTAGTGATATGGCAGCGATGGACAGTGGGGGGGGTTACAGTGCAAGAGAATGAGAATGCTCAGAGAGAAATGTGAAACGGACTAAAGGAGGGAAGGGCAGAGAGATAGAGAGAGAGTAAATTGAGAATAAGCAAGGAAGAGCAAGGATTTAGTGACATAGTGTAAGGATAGAGGAAATGTGATAGCGCATAATACTGCTTTTGTGTATGCATGTAGGATTCTACCAGGTGCAGTAGCATAAATATAGCCTGGCTTTTTGACCTCCTATTTGCGTCATGCTCATGCACAGGTGTGCTTGTACACGCAGAGGGAGGTTTGATTTCTCCAGTGTTTAAATGTGTATACTCACATGGGTATGTTATTGTATGTGTGTGTTTATATACATACAGAGTGTGCATGCTTGTGTTTATGCAGTGTTTTTTTGTGTAAGCCACCCAGATTTATTTTCAAAGTTGTACAAGCAAGAACAAAAACACTATGAGTCTAGTCATGCTACTATGGTGACACATAAAGACGTTAACCCAGATTTTACTGTAGGCGAAAGACTTTCTCCACAATCGAGCTATCACAAGACTTATAAGCAATCTTTGAATGGAAATTAAACATTCAGTTTTATGTTGCTCAGCCTCAGTCCTGAACCTTACTTCTCAACCCTAACAACCCTCCCTTTTCTCTCCTGTTTTCCCTCCCTCCCCCCTTTCTTTCTCCCTTTTCCTTGTTCTATCCTAGGACAGGTCAGAATCTGAGGGATCTAGTGACTGTCAGTTCCTGCTCTTATTACACTGGCAGTAGGAACACCTCAGTGTTGTAGTCAAGACCACCAAAACCGAGACCATATCATAATCTAAACCAGAGTGTATAGAGACTGAGACAAGATCGAGCCCAAGTCAGGGCAATACCAAGTCAGGGCAATACCAAGTCAGGGCAATACCAAGTCCAGACCAAGTTAGGGTGACACTGGGTCTGAAAAGTCGACACTTAGCTGCAAACCTAGTGGTATGAACAGCCGACACCATCTCAAAGGGATAAACTACAACCACTCTGGCTACAGTACAAACTAGGCTATCGGTTAAGTTATTGGTTGTATTTTAAGCGTGACATTTTACATTCCATAACAGTAATAAAAAAAGTGGTGTCAAGAACAACACTGACACTAAAAACTGTAAAGATTCATAGAATAATACTAGGCAGGATGTGTTTGCAGAGAGATAATGTGTGTGTGAAATAACCAACTGTGTGTCTGAGATGCAGGAGAGGGCACAGTACATCAAGTAACCATTTTTATAAGCTAGCATTATAGATGGGATGATTGTAGGTTGTCGTAGCACAGGTGGGAAACCCCAATATAAGTTCCCAAAACCAACAGTTTTGCAGTACAGCCAGTCTAAGGCATATACTTGCTTTCTGAATATCTGAGCTGCAGACAGCCGACGACTTAGTAATAACCTTAGACAGGGAAGGGTTGTGTCTGTCGTAGTGTGCCTAAAATACTCTGGCCAGGTTTAGTACTATAGCATTGACATACTCAAACACCATCTACATGTCAGATCCCAGACAGCTCAGATGACCCACACACATTCCCCATGAATGAGAGAGACCGGGTCAGACCCCTGGGGTGGATCTAGAGATTTTTATTTAGGGTGGCAATGCATTGGCAGAAGGACGTTGTTGGGGTGGCCTCCTGGAGGTGAATCAAACCCCAACTCCCTAAGGTTAATGATGAGGCTATTGTAGTTTGAACCAGAGAGGGTACAGTGCGGGGGGTAAATTGTGGGGTGTGCTTGTGTCAGTTGCAGATGGGGACGTTTAAAATAAATGAACAGTACCACAGATATTTATGTAAAGTTTATAACAAAATAATAAATTCCACACCATTCTAATTCATGGAGCATTAGACGGGGGAAGGGTTGGTTGGAAAAAGAGGTTGGGGTTAATGTATGGACGATCCCTGCTGTCAGTGATAGATGATGTAACCGCAGCTTTGCATTGCCGTGGGCCATCCGGGTGCTGACATGTCACTTCTAATCATATGGATGATGACACGTTCTGAGCAGGCAATCAATAGTCCTCTCTGTGTTTCTCTCGTCTGTCTTGTCATTTCTAGCCCAGGTACAGGCGAACGTCAGCCAAGTATTTCTCTGATTTCTCTGGGCTTTCCCACGTCTGTTACACAAGGCCAACACATTTTACTATGTTGTGGCGCATATTATAACTGCTACATGTTGTAGGTCAACCATTTCAATAACAAGGACATGTTACTTAATTAGGACTGTTCGTTTTGTCTTCTGACAGGACAGCTACCATTCCCACCATCCCAAGGAGAAAGTTGGCCTGGACAGCAATATCAATGAGAATTCGGTCCCCAAAGACTTTGACACCATCGACAGCAACAGCAACCTGGGGGCACGTTCCAAATCACAACGCCAGAGAGTGGCAGGCAATGCCAAAAGCAAACAGGACAAGGCCCAGGCACCAGGTATTCTGGGAAAACCCCCCAATGAGTTCATCCAGCACCCTCATTCCCAAGACAATGGGATTGCGCACAGTCACAACTGGACCCACAGACACAGGCCCCGCCCCCAGGTTCCCACACACCCAACACCAGCACAGAAAGCTTCCAATCAAGAAAATCATCGGAACCCTTCCCGTTTGGAACCAAGGAAGGACCATTCCACGTGTGAGATAAGTGGGAAGGAGGTGATTTCAGCGCTGTCCAGGGCCAAGACCAGAGAGTGTCGGCAGCAAATCGTAGATGTCTACTGCAGGCACAAGGATAGGATGCTGATGCCTGAGAAGATCCCCCGCTACTGTCCCCTAGAGGGTGGGTGTTGAAGTTTAATGACCTTTTTGAGAAAATGACCTTGACTGTGAAATTGCTGGTGAAAATGGTAGAGCATCTTAACTAAAGTATTGGAATTGTTTAAAATGTGTGTCCATGAGGAAAAAAGCTGAGGAGGGGGTAAAGTGGAAGAAACGAGGAGAGGAGAGATACTCCAAAGTTGTGGAGGAATGATTACGGGCAAATGGAGTAAAGTGTAGCAGAACTATCTACAGCAGTTAACTGTTCTAGAAGTTTCCAGATTCACACTCACAAAGAATCATCTGAACTGAGCAACAGTGAAGGGATTGAGGAAGACCCCATTTAGGTGGCCACATCAGTGCCAGTTCTAATTAGGTAATGGTTAAGGCCTTTTAACATGAATGAATATAGATCATTGTGTTACTAAAAGGATTTAACAACCAACACATTAAACAGTAATCAATGATTCTGGACTAAGGGCAGTACTTTAGAGAAGCTAAACACCAAATAATTACACCGCTATATGTAGGTTTTAATTAGTTTGAACCAAACTATTTCTGGAATATTTCAACGAATAGTCAAGTGAATGCATAGTGGTTTAAAGCTCAGAAAGGTCTGTCTTGTCTGTTTTTAATATGTGTGTGTGTGTGTGTGGGCGCTTGTATGTGTGTGTGTGTGCGCTTGTATGTGTGTGTGTGTGTGGGCGCTTGTATGTGTGTGTGTGTGTGTGTGTGGGCGCTTGTATTTAATATGTGTGTGTGTGTCTGTGGGCGCTTGTCTCTGCATGTGTGGGTGCACAAGTTGCCAAACGATCATGGACTCTAACCCTAACCCTCTACCTCCGTAGACGTGGTAACACGCCTCCCTTTGGAAGTCTGATCACAGCATTACCCACAGTACCTATGCTCACTAATTAAAAGCGTCCGCCCAAGGCTCCACCCTGTTTCCTAACATTCCCTCCTCTGTTCGTGGCTGTGCAGGAATATCACTGCATGGAAGGATGAGGAGGGTGAAGGGATATTTATAGGGACGGACAGATTTAGTAACACCGACCGCAAATGAAGGACTGAGTGATGAGAAAGGGAGATGAGAGGTTGCTCTGGTCAGACTTCTCCGGGTGGCTTGTGATCAGTGGGGTGAAGCTAGGAATGACTCAGAGGGAAAGTGAAGGGGTGGAGTAGAGTGGAGGGGCCAGAACTGTGTCCCTACACAAACCGAGACATAGAAGTCACAGTGCTATAATTCAGTGTGCAATGTCAGAGGAGCACAAGGGAGTTAAATGAAGTTTTCAATTCTATATCTATTGGTGAGTCTATTTATGAGTCCCATATTGACCGTTCTTATTCATCTCTGTCTCTGTGCGTCAGGTAAAGCCAATTTGAATGCGGAGTGGGATGAGGACCCCTCTCAGGTAGCCTCGGCTGTGCCTGTCCGAATTGCCTTTGTCCTGGTTGTCCATGGTCGTGCCTCACGCCAGGTTCAACGTCTTTTCAAGGCCATCTACCACACTTCTCACTACTACTACATCCATGTGGACCAAGTAAGACCGCTAAATACCAATGTAGACCATTTTAAACCACAGTGTAAACATTTGGTGATTCGTAGGCTATAGTACACCTCACAGAACAGGTCATAAAATACCTCCATCATAAAGTCTGCTTATAATATTTGGTGACCAAAAATGACCAATACATACGCCATATGGAAAAAAGTATTGGAACACCTGATCATCACACCTGTATGAGTTTCTTGTGAGTCTCGTTTCAAAAGTCCATTCCAATGAAATGTTGTCTGAGTTGAGTGTGTCTATGGGATTTAGTCCCATTCAACCACGAGAGCGTTATATTAGTTTGGGCTTGCAGGTGTTAGAATCGATCCAGAAAGTTTTACAATTTTCATACCGAAAATCTTCAAAACGTTTCTGGACCTCATAGGCTAAGTCTTTACTGCAGGGGAAGGGTCAATTCCAGCCTGGGATGTTTCCTGCATGTCCTCCTCTACACTTCCTGTCCCTCTACTATTGCAATGAAACAGAAATACTAAAAATGTACCTCTTCTCGTGTCCATCTTGGTTCTCCCCCTCCTTCCTCGTAGCGCTCCAACTACCTCCACAGACAGGTGCTGGTGCTAGCAAGCAAGTACCCCAATGTTCGTGTGACCCCCTGGCGAATGGCAACCATCTGGGGCGGGGCCAGCCTCCTGGGCATGTACCTGCACTGCATGGAGGACCTTCTCGAAATGACTGACTGGAAATGGGACTTCTTCATCAACCTCAGTGCTGCTGATTACCCTATCAGGTAAGGGGGCATGGGGAGGTTAGCGATTAGTGGTTAGTGATTGTGATACTGTGCCAATCAGGTAGAATGCAGGGTGTTAACAAGGTGAGAGTTTATCAATCTGAGGCAATAGTTAGATCAATCAAAGGTAAGAACAGGAAATCCATTCAGAAGTGGTGTACAACAAACTTAACAGATCAAATTACTATTTTATTGTCATCCATTTCTAACATTGTTCTGAAAATGGTTTGGTGTGTTGATAGTCAAACGGTCGTCTTGGCGATTAGCCTCATCATAAGCCTCATCTACTTAAGGTCTTGGATCTGATTGCATGGCAACCAGACACAATCCCATTGAGAAATAATTGATTTGTTTCTACAAGGCTTAAGTATGGTGGGGAGCTGCTCTGGGACTTGGTGTTGGTGGATTGTAATGGGTAGCTAGGGATAGTGGTATCAGAGCTTATATTGACCCTGAATGACTGACTGGATATAGGAGCATCCAACAAGTGTCTCATGAAAAACATGTCATGTCATACTTTGCAACATCTGGTTGCAAGCGTGTGCGCTAAGTCATTGCAGTTGAGTTAGAAACCTGCAGAATGGGGCGAAAAGAATAAGATACATGATGCCAACTTTCCTTTCCCTCGGCCGGAAGGACGCACAACAATTGAAAAGGGTTTACTTCATTTATTAAAATGAGCTTGGATCATGTGAAAACTCAGTTCTTTCTATGCAAGCTTATAATGCATAGAATGAGTCACATATAGTGTACACAGAACGATTCCTTTCATGGTCAGCATAGTCAACTAGAAAGACAAGTAGGTGAGTGAGTCGTAATTTACTGAAGAATGCACGTACTGGTAATTTACTGTCTCTTGGATTTGACCTCTTTATATTCGTATGTCGCCAGTATCACTCTGTTGACCTTTTGACTTTACCTAGACAGCAGTCTCACTTGTGCAAGAACTCTGCAAATCACTGCTTTGAACCTTTGAAAGCTAATCTAAATTAGCTATACCCATTACTGTTATAAGGATGATGAGTGATGCTTTGCTCCAGAAGAATATGTCAACAATCTTTAATGATGCTTTAACATGCCACGATATCACTAATTATATGGGGCTATAATTACATTTCTCATTCCATGAACAAAATAACATTCATTACAAAGTTAAATCTGCTTTAAAGTGGTCATTCACTGGGTTTTAGGTTATTTCAGTGTTTCTTAAGGTCTCTGAATAGGGAAAATGAAATGACCAGGTGCTGTTTTATGTGCCCTAATGCAACCTTGGAAATGGCCCTGGAATGAAACGAGTTTTTTTCTCCCATATATGGTATGCTTATTAATATGTAGAAAAGCTGCACGCTGATTGGTTGGTGTACAATGAGCAAAGCTGCAGAGCAAATACAGCCAAACATCCATCGTTTATTGTAGATTTAAATAAATCTGGCTAGCTTCAACAGCCTTATATCTACAAAAATTCTTCAGACGTTTTTGGTGTAGAATCGAGTGAAATTCAACATTTTGAAGGTCCTGAGTTTGACTCAAAACAGTATGGCGAGGATGCAGAATTTGTCCACTAATGGCTTGACCACCAATAATAATAAGAACAAAAGTTTGAAACACTTCGCTGATTATCTGCCAATAATAAAATTAACAATAACAATAGGTTTCCTTCTGATGGAGGAATTATAATAAATCCTCAGCACCCCAGTCTCTCTATAACCATACCCTCCCTGTTCCAGTGAAGAAAGTGAGCAACATGGTGATGCTAGTTAGCTGTAGATTTGGCTATTTTTCCATAACAATAAACTATTTATTAATGAAAAAAAAACTTCTGTCAGTACTGGATACTGGACAGCTGGAAACAGTCAGTATCTTAGCTCAGTCTGCATGTAAATTACAGACAATATTTAAATAATCCAGTTTCATACATGAGTTTACATTATTATGCTAGTACTAGCATTAAACTACAAGAAGCTATGTTGGGGTCTATCAAGTTGCTATGATCAGTGACCTATGCTCTTTTGTAAAGCTCTCTTGTAAGTCGCTTTGGATAAAAGAGTCTGCTAAATGAATAAATGTAAATGTAAGAAGTAAGACAGTTGCAAGCCTTTAATTAGAGTTATGTTAAGCTTCTGATGGGACACTTATGTCCTAGAGATGTGGTCATAGCAGCTGCACAGAGGAGGCCCAACTGTTCTGTTTTGTCATGGGGCCCTAAATCACTGGTGGCACCCCGGCTTAACATTTCCCTGATTGCATTTTTTGTTATTTAGTTTGAGCTAAACTCATTGGCTATAATCATGGCTGTTCTTGATGAAAGAAGTTAGTTACTTGTCAGAGGGATAGAGCTATTGCAGAAGCTTCCCCAAAATCCTAGTCCCAGTTGAATATATCATTAAGTGTGATGATAGGCTATTGGATTGTAATTTGAAGGAGCGGAGGAAAACATACAAACCAGAACGCACTTATTTATATGCAGAATGTTATAAATATCTTGTCCATGTGAGAAACAAAAGTTTAATTTAATGACGACCTCAAAATAACAATTTAAAACGCCCCTGCTATTACGCTGGACATTTACACAAATCTTTGTTATGCCCAAACTCCTTGTACTCCTTTCATTGGGATTGATGAACCAGCATTCAATTTCATATAATTTTGGTGTCGATACGCTTCTACAGCTTCAACAAAAGTGTCCATTAACATCATAGGAAAACAATCATGATAAACATCAATAATCTTACCCTGTTTCAATAGATTAAATATTTTTTCTTAATTCAGCTTGCAGACTTTTCCTTAGTATATCTGTTCCTTCTGGATTTGTACCATGTTTCCTTATTGTTTTGCTTTTGACAGTTACAGAGCCATGTGTCAGTAGATTGATCACACCACCTATCCAGAAGTTGTCCTTTAGCTATAGGAAATGCATGGTGCCCGCTTGTCTTTAACTTAATGTCTAAAAATAACCACTCATAAATCTCATCCTCATTCTCCTATGTGGGGGTAAAAATGGTCTGCAGTCTTTTAAAATTCTGTCATTTGTTATCAGTATCCCAATTTCTGAATTACTAACTGCAAGATTATGGTTTACAAGAAATCTGCAACTGGTGTCTATCAAACATGCCTTCTATCTGTATTTGTTCTTCCATCCATTCATATAAATTAGTCAAATAAGGTTCTACATTAAAACAATGTGATCTTTGTCATCATCCATGCCCTTGTGAGTCATTTTTTCTAGACTCCTACAAGTTGGAACCTGTTTCAAATGGGGTTAAAAAAAAGTTTACATGGCCTTTCTTTAGAAGGGAAATCTTCTTGATTTTTTAATTGAATTACTGTTGTTATTTGATTTACTAGATTGGCACCCCATTTTCGCATGCTCTTTTAATGTTTGTAAACTAATATCTGAGTGAAATCTGTAAATGTTCACAGTTTATTTTGCTGTTATGAGGAAAGTAGGGTGAAAGGTCTTGCCCCATGGACACAATATCATGTTGGCACAGCTAGGGTTTGGACCAACGACATTCTGATCTCTTTTTCTGGACATTCTCCTGAAGGTTGACTCACCTGTTGGTCTGTCTTGCTAGGGCAATGCTTTAGGAAAATGATGGATCTTGATGCTAAAGGATGGATCTGATTTTGTTTACTAGAACGAGCTCTGATGTAACCATGTAATCTCCACAACAGATTGGTTAGATGAGAGTGTTACATGGATCACAAATGTCTTTCTACATTGAATAGATCAGAAAAAATCGAGCTTTCACAGAACAAGAGACAAATGCGAGTTAGCAAGTCAGCAAGTTTGTACACTTGAAAGATGACATGTGACAACATCATAATTTATAGAAGCCTATTTCTGCATATTTCTGCATATTTCCAGACTCTGTGTTCTGTACATCTGGACAAATGAGGCCTCTTATCTACGTATATGTTTACTGGAACTACAATAGACCTCAGCAGGAGAATAAGTCTCTCTCATTCAAAAACTCGTATTACAGTTCATGTACTTTGGAATTTAAACATCAACTGAACTTTTGCTAAAATATAGTAATGGTAACATAGAAAATCTTACCTATTGTACCTGTTAAATTTGATTGGTTAACTGATAGTCTGATTGACAATTGTCTCCCTCCTTCAGGAGTAACAAGCAACTGGTTGGCTTCTTGACCAAGTACCGGAACATGAACTTCATGAAGTCACACGGTCGAGATAATGCGCGGTAAACTACAGAACTCTTTGGACAAAATAATTCGATGATTGTGTTTTTTATATAACACTGTCTATGTTTATAAGAAAAGATTTAGGTAGTCATCTGAACACTGTGTTCAAAAATCCTGACGTATTGCACTGTGTTTTTTGGGGCTATTAATTGTGTGTTCTTTCTAGATTCATCCGTAAGCAGGGTCTGGACCGGCTGTTCTACGAGTGCGACACTCACATGTGGCGCCTGGGTGAACGTAAGATCCCAGAAGGCATTGCAGTGGACGGAGGCTCAGATTGGTTCTTACTGAACCGCATGTTTGTTGATTACGTCATCAACTCTCAAGATGACCTGGTCACCAACATGAAGCGCTTTTATGCATACACGCTGCTGCCCGCCGAGGTAATACACACAGTATGCAGGAACAGTAAAATACATGTAACTGACGAACTGTCAAGTGGCTGAGTGGTTAAACCATTGGGCTCATGATCGGAAGGTTATGAGTTTGATTCCTGGCTGTGTTAACATGAAGTTGTGTCCTTGGGCAAGACACTTCACCCTACTTGCCTCAGGGGGAATGTCCGTATACTAGCTGTAAGTTGCTCTGGATAAGAATGTCTGAAAAATGATTACATGTAAACTATCCTGTAGACAAGCTCATGATTCATACTCACCAAATCCTTTTTTTTTTGTCTTCACTCCACCCACAACTCACCCAGTCTTTCTTCCACACGGTGTTGGAAAACAGCTTCCTCTGTGAGACCATGGTGGATAATAACCTGCGCCTCACTAACTGGAACAGGAAACTGGGCTGTAAGTGTCAGTACAAACACATTGTGGACTGGTGTGGCTGCTCCCCCAACAACTTCAAACCATCCGACCTGCCACGCTTTCAGGTACGATCTGAAAGCTGAACTGCTGACAGGAAAATGTCTGCCTCTGTTTGTGTTCATCCTCTTTAGGTCCTCAGTCTTCTCTTTAAGGTCTTCATTTTGCTGTCATTCTATCTTTCACTAACCCTATCTCCAATGTGGGTCTGGAATTGAAATATAGGTGAGACCAGCCCATGACCCATGCACATTACAAATTCACACACCATCCATTATATGATGCTAAATTATAATGCAGTGCTGTCGATGGTGGTAAATAATAAAGATAATCATTTGTACTTTAGACAATCTGCAGGTGGGCCAAGTTTTTGCTACAACTAGGTCAATAATCAGTTGAGGGCCTCAGGTACTGCATATATACAGACCCCCCCACACCAAACTGACAGCTGTTCTTTGGCGTAACTGGTAGTGGTCACGCTTGAGATGTTGGAGGTGGCAGATTGGACATCTATTAAATAACTATTAAACGTATATATTTTTTTATTTACTGCACAGTGACACAGACGCTGTTTGGGATATCTCCCTATTCTCCCAATGGCCAGTTTGATCCAATCTAGTCTCCAGTCTATCTCTCTCTTTTGATACCGAATACAGGTTATCTCTTGGTATCCCTCGCTTTGAAATCAGAATGTTTCAAAAACGCTCTCTGATACAACCTTAACATGTACAGTAGCCACAGAACTAGTTGGCAAACTCCTTCTAAAATGACTTTGTGCTGGCTATAGCTAGACCAAAACTGCTTAGTGCTAGCTTGACTTACTCCTTTTTTGTGCAATGGAAGAGACAAGATGGCATCCGCAAATCTCCACTGCTGTTATCATTTAGTATAAGACTACCTTATGACCATACTGCCACAGCAGAGAATACTGACTGGGGGAAACTGACCTAAAACTACTTTTTACTGAGAAATAGCTAATCATTGGTATTGTTATAGCTGGTAGCATGTGAGACCAAGGTAGTTATTATGATAATACCAGGCTTGTCTGTCAGTGAGGCCTTATTGAACCTCCTGTGAAAGGTCACACACTCGGGCACCAGGATACACACAGAGTTTGAAAAGGTTGTCATTAAGTTGGGTTTTCCCTGGTAGTACCAGTGAGACTGTAACATCTGAAACAGATCCCAGTGCAGCTATGCAAACATAATCAAACATCTCTACCCACAATTGATAACTGGTCCTTGAAATCAAGCACCTATTTGGGCTTAAACATAAAGCTTTGTGTTTGGGCAGGGTGGGTTGTTTTAAGTCTGAAAGTAAATCAGAAGGTATCTTAGTAATCAGCGGTGATTCACATGATCCTACAGGACCTGGTATGCTTGAGTGTGACTTTCAAATGTGGACCAATAAAGATTTCTAACCTTTCTATATCCCATATGGGGTTTGTAAATTAGTAAAATTGTGCTGTAACTGTTTGCATTCTAAAGTGAATATTTCTGATTGTTTCTTATTCAGCGTGTAGGGATTTATTCACTATGCCTGTTCTCCCTTCACCCCCCTCTCTGACTTACCATTGTGCCATCCTTATCTCTGTTTCTCTCTCTCTGCCACTCGTCTCTTGCTCTGCTCTGCTTCTTGCTCTGCACCACCCTCACTTCCATATTCTCTCCCCCCACCAGCAAACAATGCGACCCACCTTCTTCGCCAGAAAGTTTGAGGCTGCCGTCAGCCAGGATGTGGTTACTCAGCTGGACTCTTCTCTGTTTGGGCCTCTCCCTCCGGACACCCCAGGCCTCCAGGCCTACTGGGAGAATGTGTACGAGGAGCCTGATGGGGCTGCCAGCCTGTCAGATGCCAGGCTCACCCATTACCACGCTTTTGCCAGAATGGGTTTATCACGGGCGGCCAACTCACTGCAGGGCCACCCAGATGACAACAGCTGCAAGTGAGGGTTGATTTATTTTAAATTGATAATGAATGTATTGATTAAATGTAAATGATAAGATCATCTTGGTTTTCATATGATCAGATCAGCTTTTAGTCTTGCCATTTAGGCCTTGTAGTTTCCTAATGAAAGTAAAAGATTTTTGGACACTACAGGATATACAGTATTTCTAGAGTGACAGTCTGTTGGTCTCCACCAGTGGTCTCCTACCCTGGTCCTCAGGGCCCACTGTCATGCATGTTTTAGATGTTTCTCCCTTCCAACACACCTGATTCAAAGAAAGGGTCATTATCAGGCTTCTGTTGAGCTTCATAATGACCTATTCATTTGAATCAGGTGTGTTGGAGCAGGGAAACATCTAAAACATGCAGGACAGTGGGCCCTGAGGACCAGGGTTAGGGACCACTGCGTCAGACAACATAGTAGCACAAAGCGAAACATTTAAATTGTTGTTTAATATATTAAGTGGCTTCTTCAGCCCTTAATCACTTAGTTTGTATTTGGATGTGTCTTTCAAAGTATTATGTGTTTGTTAATGAGAGATTTTGTGTGTGTCTCAGGTACATATCATTGGGTCACCCCGTGTCCGTCCACCTCTACTTCCTGTCAGACCAGTTTCAGGGCTACCTGGTCCGTCATCATGCCAGTAACCTAGCAACAAGCCAGCTGGAAACCCTGGAGACATGGATCATGCCCCGAGACCACTTCTCCCTTGCCCAGCCCCCCAACTCACTCAACAGACTTAAATATGCACAGGTAAACGCGTAAATATTTCCACAGTTAAACAACTTAACAGTCTGCAGTACAAATGGATTCCCTACCCTCTCCTCAACACACATACAATATTTCTGTTTAACACTTACCTACAACACAATCAAATGTGTAAATAAGCACAGACATGCACACCTGTACATCAATGGTTGCATCAGATATTACACACATACTCAATTCTGTCTTCTTCTCTCTCTTCTGGCCTTCCATCTTCTCCCTCTCCACCTCTCTTCCACCTTCCACTCTTTGCCCTTGTTTTCTCTCCCTCCACCTGTCTCTCCTGTTCTACCTCCACTTCACTCTCCCCCTTTCTTTCTCCCCCTCCACCATCCTCTTAATCCGTCCACCTCTCTGTCCCCCTTCTAATCCAGATTGGCACTGACTGGGACGCCAAGGAGCGGATCTTCCGAAACTTCGGCACCCTGATCGGGCCGAACGACGAACCGGTCGCCATGCAGCACTGGGAAAAGGGCCAAAACGTCACAGTCACGGTGGTGTGGGTGGACCCCATCAACGTCATCGCCATTACCTATGACATACTGGTGGACGGTGGTGCGGAGCACACCCACTACCGCCCCCCGCTGGCGCTGCCCCTGAGGCCGGGCATGTGGAGCGTGCGTGTCCTACACAACTGGAACCTCTTGGGTCAGACCAGCTTTGTTGTGGCGCCGTTGGAGTTTTACAAGCAGGAGTTCATCAGGAAGGGTAAGGAGGATGAGCACACACACACATGCAGATATACACCCATGACTACTTGGTGGTCCACTATGACCATATTGTGTAGGTCCCCCCTGGCTCGTCAAGGCAATTGACTCCACTAACCTTCTGATGGTGTGCTGTGGTGTCAGGCCCCACAATGTTATCAACGGATCCTTTATGCCCTGTAAGTTGTAAGATGTGGTTTCCATGGATCTGATTTGTTTGCCCAGCACATCCCACAGATGCTCGATTTCGATTGAGATCTGGGGAACGTCACCTTGAACTCGTTGTGTTCCTAAAACCATTCTAGACCCATTTTGTTTTGTGGCAGGGTGAAAAGATGTCACTGCCAACAGGGAATATCATAGAAAGGATTGACATGCTCTGGAACAATGCTTAGGTAGGTGGTACGTTTCAAAGTATCACACTGCATCCGCTTGCTTGTCTCCTCACAGTGCATCCTGGTGCCATGTGTTCCCCAGGGGATGCACACACACCCAGGCATGATTCATCAGACCAGGCCCCCTTCTTCCATTGCTCCGTGGTCCGGTCTGACGTGGTCCAGTCTGAGGCTCACATGCCCATTGTTGGTGCTTTTTATCAGAACCAACATTATCTTTTATCTTTATTTGAGCTCCAGTACCTTGTCTGTTTGATCAGAACTCAGCAACCTCACAGCCATCAACCTATTGCTGGTACAACGCTTTTCCTTTCTTGGACTCTATGATAGGTATTGACAACTGCATACCTGGAATATCCCACAAGAGTTTTGGAGATTCTCTGACCCAGTTTGTATAGCCATCACAATTTGGCCCTTGTTAAACTTCCTCAAATCCATATGTTTGCCCATTTTTACTTCTTCTAACACTAATTTTGTGGACAGAATTTTTACTTTTAGACCTAAACAACCCACCCTCTGATTGGATGTACAGTATTAGTGTCATGATAGCGAGATAATCGGGTATTCGGTTATTGACTTTTTATGTCTGCAGTCATGTTATGGCAGATGGTGCCTTGCAAGGTGTTATTCTATGTGTAGCATCATTGCACCGAGGTTACACACTGTGCATACACATACTCACACAAACACAAGCACACACATACACATTCTACATCAGCTGACAACTCCAGTGGTGTATTCGATCAACGTAGCTATTACACTAACATTACATTACACCAACAAGCAACGCTCATTCAACTACTAGACCTTAGTAAGCTTAGATGCACAATATAAATGAATAAATAAATAGTCATTTAGCAGACGCTTTTATCCAAAGCGACTTACAGCAAGTACAGGAACATTCTCTCTGAGGCAAGTAGGGTGAACTGCCTTGCCCAAGGACACAACGTCACAGCAGGGATTTGAACTCACAACTTTCCAATCATGAGCCCAACGCCTTAACCCGCTGAGCCACCTGACTCCCTGCAATAAAAGAGTTGTCACAAAAAGCAGAGTGTAAACCAGCAGAGAGGTGTTCTTTTCAGCATCAGTAATTGATTTTATTTGAATTGTCCCCAAAAAGGGTAATATCGCTGCAATTAACAGGGCGAAGGAGACAACTTGAAAGAATGTTTATTCGAATAAATTCCCCTCCTTCCAGCTAATGATTGGTTAAAGCCATGGTGGAGCGCATCATAGACAGCCAATCACTGAGCAGAAAAGCCTGTCAGTCAGTACTGTATTTGGTTTATTGCCAGTGGTCTTCATGTTATATCCAAACAGGATAGCAGTCATGATGTGTATCCAGTATGTATGTGCATATCACTGTGTGTATGTGCAGGTGTGTGAGTCGGTTGCGTGTGTGTGTGTGCCCGCCTCTCAAAAGCAGAGCCTCTTACACAAGCAGACAGTAAAAGTTGATGGACTGGCTTTATGCAGTGCTGTACTTCTTAGCTCAGAGTTTGAGGAGTCAAGCCACTCACAGTTGGTGTTTCCCTGGAGCTGGCAGCAACCCTGACCACAGAGAATGGTAGAGATAGTGGAGAGGAAAATAAAGTGACAGATCAGAGAGAAGAGAAGGACAGGGATGGGTCCAGAGCAAGGGTAGGGAACCCTGGTCCTCGAGAGCCATAGTCCTGAGGGTTTTAGATGTTTCCCTGCTCCAGCACACCTGAATCTAATGAAGGGTCTTTATCAAGCTCTGTGGAAGCCTCATAATTAGAATCAGGTGTGCTGGAACAGGGAATCATCTAAAACCTTCAGGACTATGGCTCTCGAGGACCAGGGTTCCCTACCCCTGGTCCAGAGGAAGGAGAAGGTACAGAAAATTGTGTGGAAGCCAGTGTATGTACAGTATGGGTATACAGTAGCGCGCAGCTACAGTGATTTAAGTATGTTTTGTATGTACCTATGCATGTCTGTGCCCGCATGCATGTGTATGCATGTACTGGCTATACACTGGCATGTATTACACGTAGATACCTGTGGTTGAGGCTGCCATTAGCAAAATTGTAAGATGGTATAAGTGAGAACCCATTGCATTTAAGAGTTTTACCTGGACGACTATCACCAACATAATCAGTATTATTACCAGCACATCCCCAGAACAAGACAGGAATACGCTGAAACACAACTAGAGTCGTAATGTCCTGATACCAGCATTTTCATCAATCTTTCTCCTCCTACAAGTCAGAGGATTATGAACAGAGAGTTTGTTTGCAAACTTTATTTATCTTCGTTTCAGAGATGGTTTCTTTGCCCCTGACTCTGTCTCGTCTCCCTTTTCAGAGGACACCCAGCGGCTCCACAATGGGCCAGCGATGAACGCCTACACAGACCAGAGCTTCCATGGTCTCAACCCCATCCTTCACATCTCCATCAGCCTGCACAAGTTGGAGGAGGCCGAGGCCAACGCCGCCCTCACCGGTGCCCCTCTCCGCCGCTGGCTGGACGGCCTCCTGGAGGGGTCTTGGTCTGCAGCCGATGTGTGTGCCCAGGGTCCCAGTGCCTGCCCTGTTATGCAGACATGCCGGGAGACAGCCTGGAGCGCGCTCAGTCCCGACCCCAAGTCGGAGTTAGGAGGGCCCCAAGAGAATGGCCTTATTAGGTAGCACCACCTGGTGGCATGGAGGATGACGGATGAATGACAAAGAATGCATGGACATTTTTCATTTGGGGGGGCCAAGATTGCTGGCACATTTATAATGACATGGTTTTGTGTGCACAGAGAGATTCAGGTAGATGGAGGAAGGATGGAAAAGGAGAATAAATTAGGACGTTCTTAGAGAAAGTTTTCAAACTCTGAGAGTGTATGTATGTACACTCTGAAAGTGTATGTTTCTCTTTGGCAACTCTGTAGCACAGGGGTGTCTCCTGCCATCAAGCTCGTCAAGCAACTCTACAACAGCTGATTTCACTAATGAGTTTCTCTACTTAGTGAAATCAGCTGGAGTAGTGCTTGGTTGAAGTGAAACCCTGCACCCTCTTGGCCCTCGATGGCACAAGTTTGACACCAATGCCTTCGAGTATTTGACATTCACTCCATACCTCTCTCCATGTATTTGTCATAAGTGAGGGTGTTTTTTTCTTTCTTTGCATGAGAGTTGAAGAATGTGAGACATCAGCAGTGTCTAGAACCCTTTTTTAGGTTTATTAAAGTAATTTAGGTAAATTAAGTGAGCAGAGAGTAAGTTATCTATTTATTTAAATGTTTATATAAATTATTTTATCCATTGTAATATTAATATTATCTGTGATTAATATTGAAACGCTGTTTTGGTGCATCTAGTCGTGAATAGGCCTTTTATTTCCAAAGGCCCTAAGACCGCAACTCTCTATTTCCACATATTTTACCTTCCAATCAGCAGCAAGCAATGCAATTCGATATTCAATGCAATACCTTTACTACACAATAAAATGCAGTGTTCATGACCACATAACAGCTCATCCACCACTCCAACAAAATCAAATGACACGCCATGATTGACATGAATAATAGAGTTAGTTTGATATCACAAACTAAAGTAGGCTATGTATGTTTGTATCATTCTGGAATCATTGTACATCGTTGTTTAATGCACAATATTTTTTATTATTTAAGTCGTTTATAAGCATGTGGTGGGTTAATTGGACTCTCGCCTCTAGTGAATGAATGTGAGAGTGAATGGTTTTCCCAGTTCAGTATGAGTCTTCGTCACACTGCTCAAAATGACTAGTTGTTTTTTAACAGTCAGCCATGGAAATCTGATATTTGTTGAGAAGAGTCAATAGTACATGAACATTTCTATTTATACAGTACATTTATTTTGTATGAATGTATTGAATGTAAAGTCAACTCTTGCTTGTCCAATTACTGAACATTTCATATTTCTTATGTTACGACACATGGTTGATTCCAATTGTTTTGCGATTAGAGGTAATTTGCCAATTTAACAGGCTTTACAATGTAAATGTCAGATATTTATGAAATACACAAGTTTTTCATAACTGAATGGATTGTTCTGAATGTGATGGATTACACAATGAAATGTTTTGGTGAAGTTGTGAAGAGTTTGACAGTGAAAGTAAGAATCAACTCATCAGTTTTAATCAACAAGCCATATGCAATTGTACAAACTCTTTGCACAGTGCCAAATCATTTGCAATGTGCTCTAAATCAATCAGAAACTCCAATCTGATGTGAACAAATGCCCAGTGGTTTGGAGGTTTGCACATGTTGTTGTGAGAATGTAATTTAAGTTTCTTGAAATGAGCCAAAGCAATTGAGAAAAACTGTAAATGTTTTGGCTGAGAAGTTGAACTTCTGAAGTTCCAGCAAACAGAACATTTGCACTTCCCAGTTTAGAGAATGTTATGACTGTTTTTAAAAATGTGCCAAAGTAATTGATAAAAACTGTAATTGTTTTGTTTGTCTGTTGTTTCAATGTGTTTTTGTTTGCCTCATATAACAACTTTTCACAGCACTTTGGGTGGCATTTGCTGTTTTTAAATGTGCTTTATAAACTGACTTGACTTGATTAATTGGTTAATTTAACAAAAGTATTTGAGTCACTCAGTTTTTGTATTTGTTTTGTATTTAAGTCATACAGCAGCATGAATACTGCTAAATACATTATTGGTAAAAAAAAATTTTTTAGATGAAAAGTAACATTTGTATATGTATTTTGTATTGTAAGTAAATGTGTTTTCTTAAGTGAAGCTTTATAAAGTAAATCTAAGTTGTCTGGAGGTTTGAATAATATGCACTCTAAATAAATTACATACATAAAAACTTTCATCAATCGATACATGTAAGTCATACTTGAAGCGATGTGAGTTTCTCAACAACAGAAAAGAACAGCAACTCAGTGTGTTTACACCCTGGAAAAGATGGTCAATTTGCCAGGCCAATAATTAAATCTCCATTCAGCATGGAGCACTATAGTTAAAGTCAGGAAGTGAGGGTCTTCTCTTCCACACCCCTTGGCTCTGATCTACAGTACCAGTAGTAATTTCACAAGATGAAATAATCATTCAAGACCTTTATATTTGACCCTTCTGCAGTGGCTTTAAACGGTACACCTCAATATTGGAGGTGGATGTGATATTGTGACTAACATTATTTTAAAAAAAGCGTTATAATATGCTGTCAACCAAATAACGCGTCCCATCATGCAAAGTGTATTGCTATCTTTATTATCGGTGGAGATGTTGCGTTCGACGGGTAGCAAACCATGGATAAATCCCGCCAAAAGAAAGTTTTCAGAAGAAGATAGTTGACGATGCTGACTTGCTGGGCTACATATGCTTGATATATGACAATAAATGATGAAAATAACATAAAGTATGAATGAATGAAAAAGAGCGGCTTCAGAACTTCAGCGGAATGCTGATGAGAGCAAATACTTTCACAAAGTACAATAACTACTGCTGTTAGTTTTGTGGCTAGTTTATTGTTGCTCTTTACAGGCATAACCAACAACAAAATATGACCCTTTTTGTAGCTATCTAATTAGCTAAAATGGCTCTTTATACAGAAGGTTGTCAACCGTGGGCTAGTTTCAGTGTGCATTAGTGAGCAGGCTACTACTGTAGCTAGCTTGTCTCTTTTATTCTATATACGTATTAAAGCTGACAAAGCTTTCACGTGATTTCATACGCCGTCAGCCGTATATAGTTTATATAGTTTATTATATTATATTATTGAATTAACTTCAAAGGGAGCTGCTTCACTCTGACTTAGAATACAGCTTTCACACTATGACATCATAATCGCCGCAAGTTATATATATATATGAAAGTTCCTGCAGGTAAATCATTTACGAAGAGACCTTTGAAGAGGACACACCAAACCACAACAACTTGAATTAACAGTCAAACGAAAGATACAGTAGGGTTTTAATGATGGATGAAGAACAGAATGAAGTTTCAGACCTGTAAGATTTTACTCAAAAACACCTACCAGACACACGGCATGTTCTTCAAAGTCTATTCATGCAACACATTGCAACAGTGTATGTAGGCCAAATACATAAATCAAATTGGAATTGGTGCACACAAGTGTTAACCAGTTACAGGCTTGGGTGAGATTTACATAAGAGGTGTGGTCTCTATGACCTGTGAAGTTGATGTGTGTTGGGATCTGTTGATTTCTGTAGGAATCCTGAGGACCAGCAGGATGAGAGTAGTAGTGGATCGGATGATGATCGCTTCTATTTCTTGAGGCTGAAAAGAATGCCAAACTTAAAGCGGCATAGGTCTGCTCTCCACAGAGAGGAATTGGCCCTCAGCTGCCAGATAAAGATGTACGAACCGTAACACACACACGCGCACTCAGGCATGAACCTCATTTCACAAGACAGGGTGTAGATAGTTTTGTGTTTGGACTTTTTCAGTCTCAGGCAGACATTGAATGGCTCAAGCACGTTGGTGGATGAGCTGGAAGATTTATATCAAGCCAGCTCAGAGAAGGAAGACACCATCAGCAGCCAGGAGAACTGCCTCCTAAAGCTGGTGGGTGTGTGGAAAGTTCAGGAGCACATAAGACGTGCTTTTGCCTCCACCGACGACAATCTACAACAAAACCCTCACAGATTTTTAACTCCAATCTTCTTTTTCTGTTCTTACAGAACCAAGAGAACCAGGCCCTGAAAGCCTATTGTGAAAATATCGACAGTGAGGTAATGGACAGAGAGCTCATCAGCTAGCTTGTAGAAAGAGTTGAACTCTTACAATGTTTCAAAAGTCATCAACTTTTCACACACACACATACACACATTTATTTTACAATGTTTGAAAGTGAAAAATATGAATGATTGACTGCTTGGTGTTTGACTCTCAGCCACAACTGAAGAAGGAATACCGACCCTTCTTTGATAAGAACCGTCAGAACATGCATGAGGTAGGATCTGTCTCCTTATGTAACATCAGACAGAGTTTCTGGAAGAACTTTCCTGCTCTGGCAGGGGTCCTGTTGGTGGTTATTACAAAAAACGGTTTGATGTCTGTTTCTGTTTTATTTGTAGAAATTGATTATCATTGACTATTTGCAAAGTTCGACTGAAGCGCACCTCACCACTATCCAGGTATAGTAAAATGTTTTTAGTTTTTGTTTTCATTGACATTATGACGACAGTGTTGGCCCTTTAATTCTTGACCTTGAGTGTGTGTTCAGGAGCTGAGGACCAAAAAGAAAGATCTGGAGGTCCAGCTGGAGAAGGCTATGGTGTAAGTGTGCACCACACCACATCTGACTCACATCAGCTGCCCACTTTCCTACTACATCTCCATGCCGCTGCTAAATGAATCTGAATCTGATGGACAGGTTTGGTGGACCCCCTGTGGACCAGCACATGTCCAAATCAGGAGAACTGGGACAGTCGCCTGACTTATATGTAAGTGAAACCCTCTGTGATGGTCCTCTGCCTCTCTCCACCTTCCTCTGGCAGTGAGCAGTACTGCAAAGAGGTCTTTGTTTAGCCAATAGATCACATGTCCTTGCCCTCATACCACCATGGTGTGCAAACCCTAAAAGTTTAGATTGTTCCCTACCTTAAAGATTAGCTTAGTGTCTTCCTTATCTCAGCATCTGTTGGTCCGGAAAACTTTTCTGACAAGTCTGGTTATCCTGTAGGTTGAGGTTTCTGATGTGGAGGAAGCAGAGGACAGAAAGCAGGATGTCCAGACCAAAAGGTGCATTACCACTTCAGTGTAAAGTGAAAGGGTGGGAGTTTATACGGTCCACAACTCCAGCAAGAGATGGAGTCCAAACTCCTGGATCACTTCCCCTGTTATCCTGTCCGTCTTCAGAGGACACACCCACGTTACAACCATCTAAACCACATTCTCAGTTGTTTTCCACTGTATCTCTTCTCTTCCTGCTCCCGCTCTCCCTCACTTCCTTTGTCTCTGTCTCCAGCTGGTGGCGTCGGCAGGCCGACAAGGTGGCCAAGCGCATGGGCACCTTCCGCCTGCACATCAAATGCTGCCTGGGGGTGAGGACCCGCAAGAGGCGTGTGGTCCAGCCTGGGAACAGCAGCATGCACATTGGCATGCCCTCTGTGTCTGTGGGCATGCCGCCTGTGTCTGTGTGAATGCCACTTGTGTCTGTGGGCATAGTGCTTGTGTCTGTGGGCATGCCGCCTGTGTCTGTTTAACACTTCACTTCCCCTCTCCCAGCCCCCCCAGCCCCCTACCACCACCCCCCCCCCCTTTACATCCCAGAAATAAACTTTCTTGAATAAAATTTCAAGGGGAGCAATGTCTTTTCACATTTGGTTGAGAGTGCAAAAATGCATATGAAAAACCAAACCAGTAGAAACAGAAACAGTTCTCCATATTCTCAAAACTAAATCTTTTAACTCAATTTCCAAAACTTCTGACTCTTCTGGCAAAATCAAACATGGACACGTTGCCTCTCGCTTCTGGATTCACCATCATCTCTGCCTCTTCCTCACGAAAACAGGTATCGACCCTTCATTTTACTGTAACTTCTTTACACTGAAGGGCAGCCCTCTATACTCAACAATACTGAAGATGCGAATAATGCTATCAGAACTTAAAAACAAGTGTTGAATGTTTGTAATGACTGGTTTATAATAAGACTATAAGAATAATTTATATATACAAGATCTACGACAACATATGTTGTCATAACTTACACTTAACACTTCGAGACATGTGTCAAGTAACCTTTACTTATCAAACTGATGAATAAAGGTTTGTGAGACTAACCTCTCAAAAACTTGACGCCATTCGACTTCATCAATCTCTCGATACAGTGGCTGTACCATGAATTGACCAGCAGATGTCCCTTTGGAAAAGATGCAGCAAATGCTTCTTATAAGTGAGACTTTTTTGACAAAATGTCTTCAAATAGTTTGTTGTTTCCCCCTTCACTAGCTCTAACACATACACACGTATGTATATGTACTCGGTTATGCACCTTTTTTTTAAAGAGAGTGATACAAATGTGTAAATAAAGACGTTTTATTGTATGTATGTTTGAGTCTGCTTGACCGACAAATGTCCAACAGACGTAAAAACAGTCTTAATACATGCTGCCAGAACATTCACCGGTGCATGGGCTCACCATGCATGGGCATGGGTGCATGGGCTCACCATGCATGGGCATGGGTGCATGGCCACTATTGACAGCCAGGATCAATAGTGGAGAAATCAATGTGGCGTCAACCAAACAATAGATACATAAGCTGCTCACACAAGCACAGGCCAGTTCAAGTTAAATTATTCTTTTGTCAGATGCACAGAACAACAACAGAGTGTTGACTGGGTACTGACATTCTTAGGCAACAGCACAAAGTAACCTAGGTTACATTTACTTTTATTCAGAGCAATTTACAGCAAGTATAGGGTTATTTCCCCAAGGCAAGTAGGGTGAGGTGCCTTGCCCAAGGACACAACATTGTGTTGGCCCAGCTAGGTAAAGAACCAGGTACCCTCTGATTACTAGGCCAACTCCCTAACCGCTCAGCCACCTGACTTTCCTGTTTGTTCATGGGGAAGGTTTGTGATATATATTTTAACATATAATAAAATAAATATACAAATATACCTAAATAAAAATGCTAAGCAATACAGTATACTAACCTAAAAACAAGTAGGGTACAATTAGTGCAATAAGCCTAACTGTGCAACCAGGGTCTGAAAATCTCTGTGTGCTAGACTGAAGGCTTATCAAACATAAATGTGTCCTGTATTGTGGTGAAGTTAGTATTGAATGCTAACTGTATTTCGTTACCCCGTACTACTTGTACCTGTGTAATGACATTAAAGTTGAATCTAATCTAATCTTATCTAATCACTTTGAGTTTAGCCTGTGTTAAATCAACAATGACATCTACTGGCAGCTACAGCTATGGCATAAAACACTAGTCTTATTGCTAATGCCACTACGATACTATAAGGGTCTTTGTGGTGGAAAGGATTTAAACGTTGTAACGTTGATGGATTGGCCTCGAAAACAATCTGATGACATTGTTTAACAATAATACCATCAGGTCAACTCATGATTTTCAAGATATACATATAAAGGCCTTTATGGTCACAAGAACCCAGCCTTCCTTTCGCGGAACTGTATTTTGCCATTTCGTTTCCGCCGGTTGTAAAATATTTGCAACACAGCTGAATTCCTCTCGGCAGCCTTCCACGGTTTCATCAGTAGAAGTTACCTTGGCTAACGAATTAAACCAATAAACCACTGCAATGAAAGGGAAATTGCTTACATTTGCCAGATTTTTTCAAATACTGTTTTTTCCTTAATCCATTTTGAAACGATACCCGACAGGTACTCAGACCGACAAGGGAGCGTATTGAGGCTCTATCACAACAACTCACTTAGAATTGTTGTTTAGCTCCACGTTAGTTTATGTATCTGCTGTTTGCAGCTGACAAGGTGTGAAAATGACAAAACTACAACTTTTGAATTCCTACCTCACTGAGCGTTTAATGGTGGCAATCGGAGAGATTCTGGAGGCTGTCGAGGGGACCGTTCTGAAATATGAGGAGGAGACGACCAGAACTCGGAAAGAAAACCAGGTGTTGAAACGACGGCTGCAGGAAATTGGACTTGGAGTGGAGTGGACAGGTGAGACTGATGCACAACATCTTAATACCACGTTACACTTGGTATTAACTTTAGTTTGGAGAACATTATGGTCTTTAACGTGCTAAAATAGACATATTACCAAACTTTCTGGCCAAATAAACACAGAAAATGTGTATGTGCACATATAGTTCTATTCATTTCTATACATTCTGTGTCTAGGTTCCATAAGATCCCCGCCTCAGTCATCTTCTGAGACAGTTTCTCCTGCTGCTCAACACCAGTGGAGCTCCAACCAGGGACAAGACATAGAATCCTCATTTAACGGACCGGACAATGCAGTCTCTGACCAGAATGAAGGCCCAACCACACCTAACCAGGGAACCACAGACTGCATCCAGTGGAAGCATCTCTACAAATCAAGTTCAGCGTCCACACATAGTCCTGCTGAAGAGACAGGAACATCTGTATTGACAAAAATGAAAACGGATTTAGACAGTAATTCTTCTTTGCTATATAGTCCCTTGGACAAATGTATTGTGGATAGAATAGATGTACACTGTGGTCTTGAAGGCATCAAAGTTGAACCCCTTGACCAGAGTATTGACTCTTGTTCCGGTTCTATTTCTGACAGAGGGTTTGCTGACCTGGAGACAGCCTCAGCATTGACAACACACGCTGCCTCAGCCACTAGATCTGACCTGGAGTCAGGAAGGATAGAGGTCAGATATAGGGACTGTTATCTCGGCGCTGACCCTGCATCAGCTAATATCTCAGACAAAGAAGACATAGATAATGCTGGTCAGCTGATGAGGACAAAGCTAGACTGTGTGGTCACCTCTCAAATCAAGCCACAGTCACTGAGCAACGCAAATCTCAGGACACATCCTTGTCCACACTGTGGCAAAACCTTCAGCCATGTCTCACGCCTGAAAATACACTTGCGCATTCACACTGGCGAGAAACCGTATGTATGCGCCTTGTGCGGAAAACGTTTCAACAATGACGGCACACTGCGCAACCATCGCCGTGTCCACACAGACGTGCGACTCTACGATTGCCCTATATGTGGAATGAGTTTTAAAGATGCTTACACATGTAGAAAGCATCAACGGACTCATAATGGCATGCATCCTCATTCATGTAGTGTTTGTGGGAAAACCTTTACTACATCTGCAATTTTGTCCAAGCACCTCAAAACTCACAATTTTAACATTGGATGAGTTCAATGACATTTATATGTATTCCTGTAGCAGACGCTTTTATCCAAAGCAACTTCCAAGAGAGAGCTTTACAATAGAGCAGTGGTCAATTCATTTTCTCAACTGAGTTACAATGGCCTTTTTTGTAGAAGCATCTTTGTGTGTGGTATTTGTATGTGCAGTGGGTCTGTATAATTATCTTGGATCTTGTTTAGCCATCTATCTACATACAATCTTTGTTGGTGCTGGATATCTTAATTTAAAACAAACTGCTTCATCCTTTGAAATCAACAATTTGCTCTTTATATATTCCTTGTCAACATCCAACCAAATCATAACTGCAGTGATGAGCTACAACTGAAACTAACTGCCAGGATTTTGAAACAGGATTTAGTTTATATTTATTATAGGGACACTTGTTGGTTCAATACTGGATGATGGACAGGGATATAATCTAACAGTGTATTTAGACATGAGTGTTTATTCAGTGTTTCATTCCCCCACTTATTACACATTTAGTGGAAATTCTCTCCGGTTTACACATTCAAAAAAGTTGAGTTCTCTGACAAATATAAAAAATAATAATTTGTCCAACAGGACTGCGCTCATTTAAAGTATTTGATTCTCCAATGGTTTGGGAAGAGTCACTTGTAAACATGGTGTTCTCCTTCACTTTGAACTTTCCCTGCAATTCCCAATGGTTGTGAGTGGATCCATGTGGTCACTGGCCTGATACAGTATATAAGCCAGGTATGGAGTCCCTAAAGGGACATGATGAAAAAATTAAAATCTGCTGCGCAGGAGAAACTTTCTGTTGCTCACCAAAAGTGTTTCATTTCCATGCTGAAGTTAGAAGCACACAAAATCAAGACAGGATAAGATCAAATGTAGAGGCCTTTGCATTTCATATAAGCCACTTATGATTCCAAATGATCAATTAGAAGTCAAGTTATTATTTGATATTCCTACAACTTGGATAGGCGACAAGATCTTGGTCAAGTATTTACATGTTGTTACATGAGTTGAACGATGTAGAATATGGGGGCTCTACAGGGGTAAGGTGTATAAATATGTTTGCCTTTTTTGGGGGGGTGACATTGGTTGCCCTGTGTCCCTTCGAGCTAGACAAGCCAAGAGCACCACACTTACAGAACGGTAAAAGTAAAGTATTGCAAATAACTACAGATTTTTTTTTTTGCTTAAACATGCTGTTTATTAGCAGACATAATTTTGAGCTACTTTTGTCCTACGTTGTATTTTCTTGTGTAAACTCTTGATAAATTTACAGTATATGATGTACAGATTTGAACATAATTGTTGGTAAGAAGAAAACCTCACAGAAAAAACTTTAATCTGTCAAAAGTAATAATAAATAAGAATTCTATGAATGTTAACCAATGAAAGTCAGACATTGCTTTTCAGCTATGCTTCAACGGAATTACATAAATAAATAAAAACTCATGGAATAGGCCTGGACACTCATATTCAGTGCCCTAAGAGCATTTCCTCATTCTGCAACAAAATCATTGCTAGAAAATTTGAAGAAAAAAAATGCATTTTAAAACATTGTGCTCAATGGAGACAACAAACGACCAGGTGATACTGCTTCATGTCGTGGACAGGCTCTGGAGTTAAATATCCACTTATTCAGCTCTCAACAATGTGCATTTTGCGGGTCAAGCTATTTCGCTGACACAAAGAATGGTCGGTTAAGTGGTAGATGCGAAATACCAAATGTGGTCTAACTCATCAGCCAATTCATGCTGGATTCTATGTAAAAGGTTGTGTTGTCCAGGAGTGTAGCTTGCTGGCCATAATATTTCAGTAGATCATGTCTAAGTAAACCATGGGAAGTAAACCCGCTATTACAGCGTAATTAAATGTCGACTGCCTTTCCTATGTGTTTTTCTTAAGAACCTGGCTGACCAATCGAATACCACAAAAAGAAAACGTGGTGAGCATTTTGACCAATAAATGAGCAGGTACTGAGTTGCCAAGTTACACTGTATGATTGACAGACACACAAGCCAATAGAAAATACAATGTATTTGATTGACAACCAAAACAGCCAATCACCTCACCCAGCAGAGGTCAGGAGGTAGGATCATCTGTGTTTTTGTTGTTGTTATTCAAGCCTTTTGCTTTGGTGTAGAATCGTGTCTTCGGCCTGTCAAAACGCATGAATTTTCACCGAATCATCAAGATTGCGTAATAACAGGCATGCACATGACTAAAAAGTATGGAATATAGTCAAACATAAGGTTTTGTATTTATCTGTACATAGTCTAAGATACCTATTTTGTCTTTTGACCAGTAGAATTGCCACGGTTGTCCTGCGAACCTGGCCGCGGTTGTTGTTAGCTTAGCGTCACTAGCTGACGAGCTGCTAACTCAGCCCTTTGTGTCACTGCGTTAGAGTTTAATATCGTGTCCTAGTAATATAGGTTGTTCGGTAGATTCACCATTAGCTCTAAATATGATTTAGACACTTGTCTAAGTAATGTGACTAACCTCACGGTGACAGTTGGCTAAAACAAGCTAGTCAGCTACGTCGTCGCAGTAAACCTGCTAACTGGTGTCATTCGGTTTATTTTTATTTACAGCGCTGGAAATGTGTGTGTGTGTGTAGTTTTATAAACTCATACTAATGTATGTACGTATGTTACATCACAGGACAAGACACACAATGAAGCCGCCATCTCAAACCCAGTCTTCTTCTGTAAGTCACATGATGGTACTTTGTTTCATCAGTATCTACCTTAAGCTACCCAGACTACTTGTTTTAGATCATATCAGGTTTAACACATGAAGATCTGTACCTTTCTGTCCCCAGCTGTTCGAAGGTGTTTACAACAATGCCAGAATGCTTCATTTTCTCACAGCAGTAGTGGTAAGTCCTCTACCTTTCAACATCAGTGATATGATGTAACTTCATTATTGGAGTCAGTCAGTAAGTGTGCTTTACATGTTAATTGAGCCACACCATTGCATTTTCCAGATTGCCATCATCAGGACTACTGTCCTTCTTATCTTTTCACAATTCTGATTTATTATTCCGTAGGGATCGACCTGTGATGTGAAAGTCAAGAATGGCTCTGAATATGAAGGGATCTTCAAAACTCTAAGCTCTCAGGTACATTACAAATCATCCTCAACTATTGGGAGACCCCAAAAATTATATATATGTATAAATGTTTTTATCAGCCATTACATTTTCATGAGACTTCAATCAATGTACACAACTTCAGTCTGAATTCTTCAAATGTGTAAAGTATTTCAGCTTGACCCACTGGCCAAGCCTGCTTGCCAGATTTAGGACCACAAGACATTGCTGTGAAAAGCAAACAAACAAGCATTTGAAGCAGTATGAATCAAAATAATTGGGTCACAACCGTTACTCTGTGGTTGATAGATGTATTATCTTCCCCCCCACAGTGTGAGCTGGCCGTGGATGCTGTCCACAAGCGAAACGAGGAGGGAGATGGAGGAGGTGGAGAGGGAGGAGGTGGAAGCTCAACATCCACGCCCAGGATTGAGGAGATCACAGACATTATGATCTTCAGTCCTACCGACCTTGTTACTATGACATGTCGAGACGTGGATCTCAATTTTGCCATCAGAGGTTTGTGTGAAGGCACACATGGTCAAAGGAGAATATAGAATGGGAGGAAGAAACTTATTGGAAGATGTGACTGAGGTCTTACGATAAACACAAGCCTGTATCTATATAAAAGGAGACTTTGAATAGGAGTCTTGACAGTGCTGGTGTCTGAAATGGGTTGAATTTTAAAAATTTTCTAATACTCTGTAGCCCCCTATGGAATTATTTTATTTATCTGACATTCTTGTAGAAATTCCATTTAGTTTTGCTTCATCATATTTATTAACAGCACCTATTTATAGTTTACAGCAGGTTTACATTTGGACAATAATGGTCCACTCCAATGTGTAAATAATGGACTGCTAAACATGATGAAATATAAAATGTGTATGTGTGTAGATGCATTTACAGACACTGCCATCAGCTCCACACGGCTTAATGGGGAGCACAAGGAGAAGGTGTTGCAGAGATGGGATGGAGGAGACAGCAACGGAGAGAGTTACGACCTGGAGAACGACGCAGTAGGACACCTGCCCACAGTTTCATTTACACTCAATATCAGGCACATTTACACTCAATAACAGGCACATTTACACTCAATATCAGGCATATTTACACTCAATATCAGGCATATTTACACTCAATATCAGGCATATTTATACTCAATATCAGGCACATTTATACTCAATATCAGGCACATTTATACTCAATATGAGGCACATTTATACTCAATATCAGGCACATTTACACTCAATATCAGGCACATTTACACTCAATATCAGGCACATTTACACTCAATATCAGGCACATTTATACTCAATATCAGGCACATTTACACTCAATATCAATATCAGGCACATTTGCACTCAATATCAGGCACATGTATACTCAATATCAGGCACATTTATACTCAATATCAGGCACATTTGCACTCAATATCAGGCACATTTGCACTCAATATCAGGCACATTTACACTCAATATCAGGCACATTTACACTCAATATCAGGCACATTTATACTCAATATCAGGCACATTTACACTCAATATCAGGCACATTTATACTCAATATCAGGCACATTTATACTCAATATCAGGCACATTTGCACTCAATATCAGGCACATTTGCACTCAATATCAGGCACATTTACACTCAATATCAGGCACATTTACACTCAATATCAGGCACATTTGCACTCAATATCAGGCACATTTACACTCAATATCAGGCACATTTATACTCAATATCAGGCACATTTACACTCAATATCAGGCACCTTTATACTCAATATCAGGCACATTTACACTCAATATCAGACACACTATGACTGCTGTTGATTCCTCAAGGGGTTTTATCTCATCATTGATTATCTGGGCTTCTGTTTCTCCCTCAGTCTAATGGCTGGGATGCCAGCGAGATGTTCAAATTTAATGAGGAGACATACGGCGTGAAATCCACCTATGACTCCAGCCTTTCTATGTACACGTGAGTGATCTATCAAATGGGAATGTGTAACTAAAGTTCAATCGGCAACAAAACTGAGTTTCTCGTAGAACCAGCAGGCAAAAGCTGCCAATAGACTTGCTTAATTTCCCGCAACTGTGAACTGAATACAACTCTTTGTATCTTATTTGTATCAATGTTATTTGTAGGTCCTAAAAATCTATTTATGTTCCTATCTTTTCAAAGAGACACTACATTTAAATGTAGTCATTTAGAAGACGCTCTTATCCAGAGCGACTTACAGCAATTACAGGGACATTTCACAGAGGAAAGTGTAAATGTACTTGTACTAGTAATAATAATAACACTACTTGTTCTCCTTCCTCCTTGATTTCCTTTCCTCCCTTTTTTCCCAGGGTGCCCCTGGAGAAGGGGACCTCTGAAGGCTTTCGTCAGCGGGAGGCCAGGGCAGCGAGGCTGGCCAACGAGATAGAGGGCAGTACCCAGTATCGCCGGCGAGTCTCACTGGAGAACGACGAGGGAAAGAGTGAGGAGGAGAAGTACAGCGCTGTGGTCCGAGAGGAGAGGGAGAGGGGCAGCCCTGGCTACAGCAGCTCTGTCAGCAGGTGGATGGATACACACACCCAGGCACAGTCACACCTCAAATGAACATAGACACACACAAATGTATAAGAAAAAATGAGCAAGACGTTCACATTTGATTGCAATTACTTTTAGTAAGTGAGACAGGTGTGCGCAACTTACTTTACTGAACTTCATTCTCAATGTCTCGCTCTCTTCCTCACAGGGATGGCAAATACATTCCGTTGCCTCAGAGAGCCAGAGAAATGGGTGTGCCTCCTGGCAGCTTGAGGGGTGGAGCCTCTGGTCCCTTACCAAACCGAACAGGACTTCCCAACTCCTCGCCCAGGTCCTCCTCTGATAAAAGCTGCCTGTCTGTCAGAGGAGCCTACCCTCCCCACCATTCCCAGAGCAGCCCAACTGCAAGTGGCCCACCCGTTTCCAGTAATCAGTCGCAGCCTCACTCCCTGTCTCACCCACAGGCTCTGTCTGATGTATCACGCTCATCACTCAATGGAGGTAAGTGTTGTCTATGGGGGCATGTGTGTCCATGACTACGGAAGAGCTATCTTAGACGCTAAGAGGCTAATACCCACAGTTTTGAGCCTTTGGCACAATTTTTATATTGATCTAGATCCCAGGTGTCAGACTCGTGCCCTCACGGGCATAGAGGGTGCAGGTTTTCGTGTCAGCTGATTTCACTAACGAGTTTGATTGAGTGGAGAAACTCGTTAGTGAAATCAGCTGGTGTAGTGGATTGGTTGACACGCACCCCCCTCTTGGCCCGCGATGGCACGAGTTTGACACCCCTGATCTAGATAGTTATCGATTTCTATTTAAGATACAGATCAAATATTAAAAAAAATGGACGCTCGGAAAGACTAGTACAGTGTGCAACTAGCTTAAGGACATTCACAGAACTGCATTACCTTTACATTTATTAATTTAGCAGACTTATTTATAGGTCACTGATCATAACAAGATAGCCTTAAACATCGCAGGTAACCAGAACATGAAGCATACATTGTGAGAAACCAAAGTGCCAAAGGGAAGAGCCATAATACAAAACAACTTTTTAATACCTTGTCAACCAAACTATACGTCACATCCTGCAAAGTCTATTGCTGTCTTTCTCCACTGAGGATGGCTAATATTTAGTTTTTGACAGGTTGCTAACCATTATCGGAAGAAAACCGAATTAATTTTGCGCGGCAGAATACATTTGCCTTCACTGTCGACCATGCTGACTTACAAGTACATTACTTCATTTGAATGAGTTGTGTTGGAGCAGGGAAACGTCTAAAACATGCAGGACGTTTTTCTCTTGAGGACCAGGGTTTAGAACCTATGTACCAGCTGGTTGAACCTCAGCCTGGCTCCGCCCTCCTACCTACTTCTGGCCAATTTTCATTTTGCTTCTGTACTCCGTCTGGGTGTGCGGTATAGTTGTCGGTTTTGTACCGGTTTTCAGCAAACAGGAATTTGCTGAGAACAGTGACGTTGATGTTGTGCACTAGTTTGAGTTGTAGATCAGTAATGGCGGTGGATAAAGATCAAAGACATTCGGCCCCTTGTGGCAACGCTGCTGAAGATCCAGAAGTTCAAATTTAGCGGAGTTTAGTTGGTCATGATGTTGTGGCCTTCCTTCCCAGGGGGTTTGGGACAAGTTAGATTTGAACTTTTTTGAAAAGTTAAAGTTGAACGCTAGCGATTGGTCATGGCAGATCCACACCTCAACAGAGTACCAGCCTTCAAGAAAGTTAACGCTTTTCAATGGAGAGCCCAGACTCTGTACAAATGAAATGAGTCTGGTAGGACCAGGCTAGTTTAACCCCTGTGGTAAAGCTTAAACGTTATACATTATGAGAATCGTAAAGAAATAATTAATAAAACAACTTTTCCAGGTGTGAGTAAATCCTTGTGCGTAGGCAAACTATTCAGTCATTCATTTTTTACCTTGGTAGGGAGGCTAGGGCGAGCATCTCTATTCAATTATTCGCCTATTGTAGCATTAAGAGCCTAGTCAAAAAACACAAATGTTCGTTCAGTCTTGTTTACTATCGGTATTTCTTTGCGTCATCATAACCTTGTTCTGACAGTATTTTTCATTTGATAAGCCCAACACCAAAAGTATTTTTGGGGGTGCTATTTTCGGCCAAATAATTTTAGTTACAGAACATTCAGCGCTTTCCTAAAATTAAGAGTGATTTCCAAATTGACCCTATACTTGTTCTACCTTACCTAATTGAGTCTTAGACACTTTAAAGGGTGTTCCCCTTCTTAATGTGTTTTTTTTTGTTTGCTAGGAAGACTGTGAGTGAGCCATATTTGAGTACCCTCGTATTTTAGAGATGGATGACAAGGCTTTCTGTGTCTCAGTGTTCTCAAGAATATCGCCCAAATCCCAGAGGCCTGTTCAGACCAACAGAGCTCTACGCACTGCAAACGCCCAGTCTTCATCTGTGGGTGTGTAACGCTCACTAATGCATAGCTGCACTGTCTCTCTGTCACGTCTACACACTCACTTACACTGTCAACACTGTTTAAAATGTGCCCTAATTCCTAATTTACCTTTTATTCTCTTATGTGGTATTGATTTAAAATAATATATATTAATGATCATCCAACATGACCAAGTCCTCCATTCTTTCTTCCACTAAGTGTCATGCTCTCCAAAGCCAGACTCCCCTCCCCAGGACCCTTCTCTCACTGCTCCTGACTACCTGGACACCTCCCCATCCTCCTTGGTAACTGGGGCACCTCCCAAGCCCTCCTGCCCCACCCCCCTCCTATCTGTCGATGGTGAGAAGACTAACATGTCCTACACCATCTACACTCATTAAAAACAAGTACATATTTTGAGTAATGATGTACAATTCAGGGAGTTTTCAACGTTGGAGACTTTTCATGGGAATTAACAGGAAGATTTTCAGGTTAGGTTTTAATTGAAAAGGTCAAAATTTGTTGAATTTTTACCCTGCACATTCCTCAATCGTAATCACACAACACTACTTACTGCAGGGGTATTGAGGCCTCACCCCCTGTATGCACAGTGCATTCTTTCATGACATTGCACAGTAGGGATGTTAAGATTCACCGATTCGCATTGGTGCTTTGGCATAAGCTACCAGTGCAATAGCCTGGATCAAAGAAGTGTGCACCGGATACAATGTGGGCTGGAATTATCATGCATCATGTCTAACATGTTTGTTGTATTCATATAAAATGTGTGTATTGATATCAAATGATGTGTTGGCGAACACCTTTTAGTATTTAGAAATGTAATCAGTGATTTGTGACCAATACTTTTATATTTAGATAGATTCCTGATCTCTATTTCTTAAGTATGTTTTCATCTCTGATGCTGTGAGAGGCTGAATCTCGCCAAGTCTCTCAGCCAAGTCTTACACAAGTTGGAGTTGTGTTTGTGCGAGTGTTATCATGGTGGAAGAGGAGTTACATGTTCCTACAAGTTTTCTAAGGGAGATGGGTAAATCGAGCTGTTCAATTGGCAACATTTGTTTTTGATACTGTTGTTATAATGGAGTCAGGTTGTCGAGCGTTTAGGTAAATCGGGCTAGTAAAAAAAAATTTGCCGGTTCGATTCCTGGCCGTGAAAAAAATGACGTTGTGTCCTTAGGCAAGGCACTTCACCCTACTTGTCTCTGGGGAATGTCCCTGTACTTGCTGTAAGTCGCTCTGGATAAGAGAGTCTACGAAATGACTACTATGAAATACACAGACATTATGACTAATTTAGGTACTCTATGACTGCAGTGGCTAGCTCAACTGTTACCACTAGAAAGAAATGGTGGAATAAATATTGCAACCTTTCCCGCTGGCTAATAGCTCTGCTCGTTCTAAGGCAGTAACCAAAGCTATCATGTTCTTTATTTGTAAAGACATCCAGACCTACAGTGTTACAGGTAACAAGAGCTTCAAATAGCCCTGCAACATATTGGAGCCAAGGAACCAAATGGAATGCTAGGAAATTAAACAAGTAAACATATGAGTTAGTGAGGTTATAAAAGTGTTTACAGCAGCTTGTGAGTGCCAGTAATAGTTTACTTTTAACATTGAGAGAACACATACAACAGGAAAGAAGGACTTGTTTAGGACCTGATTTGATTTAATCATCTGTTTAATATGTAACGTAGAACTTTAGTTTGGCTGGCATCATTGCATAGCATCATTCTTTTGCATTGCTTCTCGTTGAATTTAATTTTGTCGGATCGAACTGCATTTCAACAGGGGTGAATCATAATTGGATTGTTGGCAGTGCGTTGAGTGTGTATCGCATCATCCTCGGTGATGGAGAGGCACATCCCCAAATGCACAGAGCTAGAAGTTCTGGACTATTGAAGCCATACTGCATTGAGCTGAAGGACACTGAACACCTCTATTGCCCGGAGATACAAGCTGTTACCATGGAAGGTCACTGGCATGCTTTTCCTTTTGTTCTTTCATCTCTTTCAGTGAATGAGATTCTCAGCACAGCAGCTAAAGAGAAGCCAGAGGGTCTCACCAGTCCACAGGAGGGAAAGACCTGTAAAGGTGTTTGTCTTTCTTCTGATATGCAGCCTGTGTACGGAAGTTAATGGAACAATCGTAATGATGTCTGTGCGTCATCGTGGCGTTCAGTTTTCTTAAGATTCAACATGTCTGTCTGTTCTCCCAGTGCCCTCGCTTCAACAACGCTCACAGTTGGAGGAGTTGAGGAAGTTTGGCAAGGAGTTCAGGGTAAGTTGCTGCGATTGCTGTTCAACCCATATTACGGTTTAACTAACATTTACAATAGCTTTTTTTGACGCTGCATCTCATCTTAGACATTTATTGTGTATCTGTGTATCTTGTTCTCTTACATTTTGCTTCTTACCCCCATTTCAACTTCAGTGTAGTTTTTTGATGCAGTCTCTGTCTCTCCAACTGTCCCAGTTGCAGCCCAGTTCTGCCCCCTCCACCAACCCAGATGCTGCCCAGACAAGCCCCGCCCCCGCCTCAGCAGCAGACTCCGCCTCCACAACGGAACCCAAACCCTCCTCACCCCAAGATCCCCAGAATGCAGAGGGGCCGGCTACCAACCCCACCACTGTTGCCATCCAGTCTGCAGGACCAGACAGGCAATCACCAGGGACACCCCAGCCAGCCAGGACCCCAGGCAGCGAGGACGGTGGCGAGAAAACCGAGGGGGTGACTGAGTAAGCATGCATACCTGGGTTGTGGTAAATACTCAGATATGAATTGAATCTGGATTCCTTGTTCCTTGTTATCCACACACTATGATTAAATGAAAACATGGTTTCCTTCCATGGTGTAGTCAGGTGAAAAAGTCAACATTGAACCCCAACGCCAAAGAGTTCAACCCCATCAAAGGACCCATGGTCATGGTCAGTCTTCTGCACATCCCCACACTTCACACCCAAACACGAGGCCACTTCTGTAAACCATGATATAACGTTTTGAGGAGACTTTACACATTTCAACATACTGTATAAAATCAAACTTTGATTTCTGTCTCGTCAACAAGTGTTTACCCCCCCCCCCCCTGTGTGCAGCAGAAGCCCTCTACAGCCCCTACCCCCCCACGGCCCACGCCCCCCAGCCCCTCAGTGGTGCTCCAGGCCCCCCCAGGACAGGCTGCCATCTATAGCAGCCCCCCTTACCTGTCCTACGTCTCTCCAATCCAGATCCAGGGACACTCTGTACAGGTGTGTGTGTGTGTGTGTGTGTGTGTGTAACTTGGCCTATTATTGAAGTAATTGCAGTAACGAACCAAATGAACAAACCAAAAATGCCGTAAATGCAGTGACGTTTACCACTTGTGTGGTGAGTTGAGTCTGCCCTTTCAAACACTGGATACTGAGCTACGAGCACAGCTTGTCTGGTGCCACCAAAGCTCCTCAGTTCAGTCATTACAATACCTTTCAAGTAAACATGTTGTATTCCTTCTTTTCAGGCTCCCCAGATGTATCAGTACATCAGCCAGGGGAAATATCCCAGAGCAAAAGGTATAGACACACACCTGGGTGGAATGCATGTTGCAATTTCTAGTTTCGGTTTGTGAATTCCACAACAAATCTCTTGTTGCCTCTTTTATGTATGTAAAGAATCATCTGTCATTGCCCACAGTCTGATGAACAAAGATGGAGACTAACACTAACATGGTGTGTGTAAGGTCATCTCTCCCTCTTTCCCCCAGGCTCTGTGGTGGGCCCGCGGCCTGATCACCACGGCTCCATGATGCAGGCCGCAGCCTCGGCTGCAGGCCCTCCCCTAGTGGCCTCTCCGTACCCTCAGTCTTACCTGCAGTATGGCCAAGTCATCCAGGCCATGCCCCACTACCACGGACCAGTAGGGCACTAAATAATATTAGAGAAGGCTTAAAATAATCACATTATTATTTTATTAGGCATATTATATTTTGGGATTATCATCACTAAGTCTCTGTTCTCTGTCTCTTCCCTGCACACTAGCCCATGTACTCAATGCTGCAGGGCGGAACACGGATACTGACGTCTGGGGCCCCACCGCAGGCTTTGGGCCCCCCAGGGCCCCAGTACGCAGGCCAAGCTGAAGGCCCCCAAGGGCCACAGCAGGGAATGTATGGTAAGCATGGCTCTTCATTCTGGGATCTCCCTTCAAAAACATTTTGAACATTTGTGGACTTAACTCATTGAGGAATGACTCCTCTTACGCATGCGCATTGCCAAAACACTTCATAGTTTGATGTGAAAAATTATGAGAGAGAGAGAGAGAGAGAGAGAGAGGGGGGGGAGGGAGAGAGAGGGGGAGAGAGGGGGGGAGGGAGAGAGAGGGGGAGAGAGAGAGAGAGAGAGAGGGAGAGGGAGAGGGAGAGAGAGAGAGAGAGAGAGAGCAGTGTAAACTTGGTGAAGTGGGTCAGCCATCTCCACCTATAACTGTCCATCAACTGTTTCCATCTGTAATAAAGGATGAATACATAACTTTTTCTACTCTCCCCCCACTCTCTTCAGCTCCTCAGTCGTTCTCCCACCACTCTGGCCAGTTGCATCATCCTCAACCCTCCAGCACCCCCACAGGCAGCCAGCCTCCCCCCCAGCACGCGGCCCCCAGCCCCAGTCATGGACAGGTACATGGAAACCTCTACCTGATGTAGATGGTCTCCCTCTACTGGTAGAAAGCCTTGTTTTCAGTTTATACATGTCATTTGTAATGTGTTAGCATAATACGAATTGTATGTCTCTGTCTACCCCAGAACTCTGCCCTCCAGTCGAACCAAGGGGGTCCTCAGCCCCAGTCCATGTACCACACAGGGCAACTGTCTGCGCCCACCCCATCTAACATGCCCCCCGGGCACAGCTCACCGCAGGCCTCCTTCCAGATGCAGGGCTTCAGCCTTCCCAGCCACCAGTCCATGCAGCATGCCTACTCCTCTCTAGCCCAGCTAACCCAGGTATGTCCCCCCACAGCCCAGCAGGACACCTGGCCTAGCAGGCCTGTGTTCGATTGCAGTCGTCTTTTCCTCCAGAACCACCTTTTCAAAACAGCATTTAAAGTGAGCATGAGGCTTTCACATTAACGTAGGTTCCCTTAGCCTGCCTACGGTCCCCAAGTCGCTAGAATATCTGATGTGTGTAAACCAAGTCCTGGGTAAACTCCACCGCTGAGAAAAAGAAATCTCATGATTTTCTCCCATGTTGTCATAATGGGAAAGGTTACCTTCCCCTTTTCTGCTTTGCCTTAAGAACGGCCATGCGATAGAGACCATGGCTTGCAAACAACCGAAGAATGGCAGTTGTCCCTGCCTCTCTCCTCATAGCATTTAAAGCTACAGATACAGAATGGCACATCCTAAGAAAACCTCATTGTGGGCCTGCTTGTAGTGGCTGGAATTCTGCACCAAGGCTGAGGAAAGAGACTTCAGATACAGTATTAGGGCACCACTAAGGCCTATATAAAAGCATCCAAAAACAGCATGTTATGGGACCTATAAGAAGACATCAGCCTGTGTTTGAAACATTGTGTGACTGCTATGTGTAATCTTCTGATGATCTCTCTCTCTCAGGCTCATGTGGCTGCAGGTATGTCCAGCCATCACTCTGCTGGCCACGGCCCGCCCCCTGTGATGCTGCATTATGCAGCCCCACCCACCCAGCAGGGGCCTGGCTCCGGCCCTCAGCATGGCCCGCCTCCACAGCAAGGGACCCCCCAACACTACTACATAGGACACCCCCAGGGTAAGAACTAACAAACACATAGAACCACAAAGATATTTATCTCCATGTGGAAGGTCAGAATGAGGACTTATTTGTTGTTCCTTATGTCCTGACAGCTGTACAGGTGCAGGCTCACCCCAGCCAGCAGCTCTCCTTCCACCCCTCTGGAAACTGAGCCCACACTCACCTCCCCCTGGCCAATACCAAATGAGGAAACTGGCGATGGAAGGGGCAGTGTCCAGCACATACGTCCTCCTTGCCCAAGTCTTTGATTGGATATAAGGCTCTTTTACAATTTCTTAACGTCATTTCAACATGCCAAGTCAACTTATTCGTTTTTTACCCTCATTTGCACCCAGTTATTTTGGATAAAAGAGAGGTTAGTGGTGTCCAGAAGTCCAATTGGATGGGGTGAAAGCTTTTTATTTAACACTAAAATCAAGAAAGACTGAAGACTGAGACTTTTGCTCATTCCATTTTAATCTGTGAAGAACCCCCTCCCCAGGAAATGGTACAACGCATATGGGATGTGATGAAATGGGACTTTCATTACTTTAATGAATGTGCTACATGTAATATTTTCATTTTTCTTCATGTAGTGATTCTTTTCCCTTGGCAAAATCTCGGTAAATACACGTTGACGTATCATGATTGTTGATGAATTGCTTGTTGGCAATATTAAGAGAAAAACCTAAATATTACATGTAGGACCATTGCTACTTCATCTCTAACACATATCCTTAGCCCTTGCATTCCCTCTTTTTCAGAGTCCATTAATAAATAATGAACCTATTAAGATAATGGGAAAAGAACGGAAAAAATAAAGTTTTTAACTCAACCACAAAAAATGTCTACAGCAATCTTTTTTTTAAAGGGATCGAAGAACAGTAAAAATGTCACTCAGTAATATATTGCTATTATATTTTAATTCCTTAATGGCAATTTTTTCATAAGAAGTACGTAATTTGATTATGTTCTATCACATATTTTGTGATACCAGCAGATTGCAGACAGCCTCCACTGACCCTCTTTCTCATTCCTGGGGATTTCAACCATGCACCCCAAAACGAAAGATCAAGGATGGCAAGGTCAACTACAGGAGGAAGATGGAGAACCAGCTGAAGTAGAACAACATCAGTGATGTGGCGAAGCCTTAAAACCTTCAGGCTTCAAAGCACCCCTCCCCCAGGCTGAGAAGGACCTGCACTAACCAACGACCTGAACCATTACTTTAACAGGTTACTGTAGCAGGAAAAAACAACTACTAAGAATAAATAACTCAAACGTTAGGGAATCGGAGAGGACAATTGATTAAAAAATGCATTGATTTTGGGAATCATTATTTTGATTTTTTAGTTCTTTTCATTTAAGCATTTGCCAGTTGTTGTTTATTTTATGTCATTTTTTTCCCTTGAGAAGTAAAAGAAAACCAAAAAAAAGAGGTCATATAGAAACAAAATATCCTAAATAATAACAACAACCACTGCAACAACCATTCTTTTACCTATGAAGCCAAAGTCAATGTGTTTCATCCTATTGTGCAAACCGAACCATCTTTCCAAAGACCCTAATCTTCTAATCATTTCTCTATTCAGTAGGCTATAGTCTTATTGTCCTATAGTCTTATTGTGCAGCAGTGTTTACTGAAACACTCGTTACTAAATACCATTCCTTATCTGGTATTTGGGGTATTTGGTAATTAGGGGCAGCTGACCGAGCGGTTAGGAAATCAGGCTGTTAATTACAAGGTTGCCAAGATTCTCAGCCAAGTCAAAGGATGTTGTGTCCGTGGAAAAAGGCAATTAACCTCATTCACCGGTTCCGTTATTTATTTTAAGCGGCTCTGGATAAGCATGTCTACTGAAACTATATAAAAGTAGTGAATCTCAATTTTCACTTACATCTGTTTCACAGTTCAATGTCCAACCACACATTTTCAATATAAATGCACAAACACCATGCCTGTGGCACACAAACATAAAAAATACATTAAGTGAATAAAAGCATTTCTCAGAATTCGTCAGCATTTGTTTCCATTAAAACGACTATTCAGAAGTCCTTCCCACATCTAGTTTCTGTACTATACTGAACATGGCCTAAATTGTTGCCCAAGTGTGGGCATTGGGGTCAATTGGATCTATGAATTAGTACTTGGTAGAGGAGATAGGGTTAAGTTGAGCCAGTGGGTAAGTTGAGCCACCCTTGACCCACCCCCAAAGATGCCTCAAGTAAAAAATTGATCAACTTACCCCGTCCTCCTCTGAGTACCAAAAAGGTGGAATATGGACCAGAAGTGTACACCTTAATCCTGCTGTTAATGCTGTAGCAATAACCTGTTTCCTTACTTAACAAAAACATAGCAGGGTTCAAGGCAGTAAGAGATTTACACAAAGTTGGCAAAAAGCATCACATCAGCCTGATTTGATGCTGTACTATGGATGTTTGCTATAGATACATATGCTATGTGTTCCATATTTCCATGAACATAAAGTATGCTACAGGTGACTCCTTCTTTTGTGAATGATCCATATCCTCCTCTGTATCCACACTGATTTACTCATATGGAGGTCTCAGTTAAACACATCTGAAAAAGACATGGACATCAAGATGTCAGCTTCTGTTGCTATAATACTTAACTTGGTAACTGTATATCAAAATTACCTCCCGCTGAAGAACATACCATATCTTGATTGACATAGTTGCCAGTTTCTTCATCGCTGTCTTCTTCACTGTCTTCAAGACCAGACAATCTGGAGGCCACACCTGGAGAACTTCGGAGAACACCTGGAGAACTTCGGAGAACACCTGGAGAACTTCGGAGAACACCTGGAGATGATTTGAAATAACACATGATGTGTAATAGGACACGTGATTGCTACAACATGGATTTTTAAGATACCGTTTTAAAACCCTTGATCAATCCTGTAGTGGAACCATTTGTGTCCTGCCTCCAGAACGTCATTTAATAAATACATATTGAAAATCCTTTTCATTGCTTTAAGCCAATTATGATTTCTACCAAAAATCTAAAGGTGGAGAAATGTAGATGTTGAAGCATTGGAGAGACAGGCAAACATACAGATATCACAAATGAATAATGCTAAATAATAAATGGGATGATAATTTGAATAAATATGACGAATTGCTGAAGAGAAATACTAGTTAATATCCTGTTTGCTTTTCCAGAGAACCTGAGAACCAGACCATAATGTGACAATGATGCAATACTACATTACCAAGGTGAGGATCCACATTCTGATAGTTTTCTGAGAAGTGAAATTATATATAATCATATTTAAGTAATAAGAAATGTAAATGACAAGTAGCAATGTTAAGGATTTAAATAATGTAATCATATGATTTATTTTCATCTTTAAAAGGGTCATTGACTAAATGTATAGGATATTTCACACTGTTATTTAAGGTCTCCGAATAGGATATGTAACATTGGTTGGACAAAAAATTAACTGGGTTCTGTACTCTACATATAATGTTTGTGGTATTTATGTGGTATGCTCATGAATATTTAGATAATCAGGTGCGTGCTGATTGGTTAGTTTACAATAAGACAAGCTGCAGAGCAAAGGTACTCTCTCTTTTCCTGTCAATGACCCCTTTAATATTAACTTATCAACTGGAGTAAATCAAAGATACAATTTAGATTCAATAATGCAGTTTATACATTGTTAGACAAGTGTTCATTACAATGTTTCACTCACCTTTCTCTTTCTCAATATTCACATATGGAGGCTCTGTATGTTGACATACAGTTTGATTAGCATACAAGTATCAATGTTCAAAAACTGTTTACTACTTCACCAATTCAATTAAAGATATTAAATGTTGAGTCAAAACACGACTCAAAATTATCCAAAATGTATGGTTCATTTACCTGAGCTCTGGGTTGAGGCTAGACTCTGATTGGACTGGTGAGTTTCAATCATTGGGGGGTCTGGTAATACATCTCTGAAAGAGATTATGAGTGAGTGGATGGGGAAGGGAAAGAAAATGGAGTTGAAGATTACCTCCCATGCAAAGGTAAATAAAGATTACATCTTGAAGTAATCCTGCTATGTCATAATTCTTCTATTTCTCAAACAGGAAACCTACATATTAAACACATTTGAGCCATGCAACATCTGAGAAACTTTTATTAGTTTTATACAGAAACAACAAAAGGCTCATATGTCTATATAAATTCAATTTGTGTTCAAATACCTTATTTGAAGATTGTTAAAGCCTAGAATTATTGAATTTCTGAATAAACAGTTACATTTATCTTTCATTAAATGTTCAGTTTTCTTTTGTTATAGCCTTACTCTAGCTAGGCCTAACAGAGTATCCGCCTTCAAGGAAGTTAACACTTGTCAATGGAGGGAGCCCAGACTCTCTGTACAAATGAAATGTACGAGAGTCTAGTAGGAGCAGGTTAGTTGCATTATATTTCTCATACCAAATTTGTGAAATTAATTAGGTCAATTTTTTCCAACATTTTCTTTACTGCCTCACCTTATGATGTTTTAAATTCTGTCACATAATCATAAAGGCAGGTTCTTTTACACCAGTTAAATATTACTGGAAAAAAGACAAATATGGCTTAAATATGTGTGTATCTCATGTATCCATCAACAACATATTTAAAATATATAAAAACATTATCTATACTAGTCAAGGCTTATATTTTGATCAAAAACAAACCATTTTAATTGATACAATTAATTTGAAATCTACTAGAATCATTCTAAGGTACATTAAGAGGACTTACATGTAGGGTGCATCAGTTGCCAAGTCGTACTCCTCGTCCTCATCCTCAGTGTTCTGGTAATGAGCTGCACAATCGAAACGGACAAGATAATCCTTCAATATCAAGGATACAGAGCGTCCACAAGTCAAGATGACAAATATGTCGACTTGCTTTGTCAGTGCAGACAACGACTCCATATATTCCACACAACAAATCCACAATAAATTATAGATGGACAAACTATACAAGAGGGATGAGCACAGCAAAGGAAAGATTAAGCGCCAGGAGAAAAGGTTCAGATGTGTCTTGTACCTTCTGTAGGATTTTCATAACTGGGATTGCTTTCTGCAAAACAGTTTTAGGGTGTTATCATGGGATGCAGTATTAGTTTAAGATTAATCGCAAATGGTACGCAACACTGTAATTCCCCACTTGATGTATTGAATCTTAATTAAAAAATGCTTGATTGGTGGGATGTAAAACACAAATATAGAGTTACACAATTAAAATGTGAAATAAGAAATTCCTCACCGTTTTCAGTAGGGGTGAAAGAGTTATGCCGCACAATTTGTTCCGAACTGTAACATCCATAAAACAGAAATATGCAAAGATGACACTTCCCTTCTCACAATGTTTGTTTGAAGCAGTTTACTTAGTTGTATCTGTGTGTTATCTCATGTTGTGTCAGGTGGCAGAGACACTTACACAGGTGAAAGAGTTGAAGACTGTGTGGCCCAGTTTGAACCAATGGTGCCTTGATCTGATGACAAGTGTTTATCATCAATATTACTAGAATTAGTCTGAAAAGCGTACATTATGAATATGGCACAATCCCAATAAGAGTCTGTGAATATTAACAGTAACAAGTCTATAAATCAAGCCTGGACTAAGACTAAAATATAGATTTGACCTTGAAATGGCTTCACAAAAAATACATATGGCTCTCCTTTGCCACATAAAATGCTTTATACTCACATGAACGAATGACTCGCATTGGTTGAGTTCTAGATGAGGAAAGATACAAGTACAATGTAAAATACAAATCTACAGTAAACTGATAATACAATAAACTGTAATCCAGCAATTATTAAATAAACACATTTCTTTCTGCCATATCAATGCATCTTTCAAATATAATGCTTACTGCTGTGTGTAGTCGTCTGAACTGTAATTGGGCTGGATAATGACTAGTAGGAGAGAATAAATCAGTATTAGTGACAAATGTCATTTTTTTCTCATCCTGTCACTGGTGAGAATGTCTAGGACACTAGTTACTAGCCTTTCTTAATATGCCGAAATAAGGTTAAAGGTTAGTTACTTATGGGGCATATTTGCACCTCTCAGGCCTTCCCTCTCAAGACAATAATAGTTGTGGTAGTATTTTGGTTTAATAAATCTTTAAATATGAGACTTCAGAGCTCCTGAATAGCCCCTTGGTTATCCTTAACAGTTCTTGTAAAGATTAAATTGTATACAGAATCTAAGAAGTTCTGGTGAGACCAGTGTCCGGTAATCTTACAAGGTGCTGAGTGTCTTCTGCAGTTAAGACACAAGCCAGTGAGTAGGACTATGGACATCAACAGAGCTCCACTTAATGCCAGTGTAGATATTTCCATTCCTGAAAGAGGACACAGCACCATGTGAAAACCCATCACTGTCTTTGCATTCATTTCCAGTTACTAGGTGGTTCTCAGCACAATCTGATACATCCATATAAAACAAGTGCTAGTACCCTAGAAAACAGTTCTAGAAACTTGGCACCCTTTCTGAAACGAGAGCTACTATCCATTAAGAAGTCAGATTATTGAAGAGTATGGTGGCAAATGCATTTACAAAACTAGGAAATGTCTGAGAACCAACTTCCAAGTTACTGGTGACATCATTGACCATATTTCAACTTCATTGCTGGTAAAAGAGGGACAATGTATGACACAATTGAATGTAGTGTGTAGTTTTTTTTTGAATATTATATAAAATGTGTCTGTGTGGTTGGTAATATTGTGTAATTGAGGTTGACTTGAGCTCTTCATGGCCTGGAAACGTATTTCCTGTATGTTTTGTCACAGACTAAACTTCAACCTTCTTCTTACAGTATAGTCATGGCTACATAATCTGTCATGTTTATAATGTCTCACAGTACCCAAGTAATTCAGTATTCTACAGAACGTAACTTTTTTTAAGAAATTATTTAGTAACTACAAAATGTATGGTAACTATACAAAATGTATGGTAACTATACAAAATGTATGGCAACTATACAAAATGTATAACTATGTTATATGTTATACCTCATTTAATATACAACCTGAACTAACAAAGCATGTTAATGCCTAAATTATAAGTTTTTCCTCAAAAATACATGTATTTTCAATGTTTTTGTTTTGGGGGAGTTCAGCAGTTCAATCGAATCAATCTGACTTAAAAGATTTAGAGGGCGAAAAGATCATGAGAATCACAAATATCATAGATGAGAATGGAAGCTGAGGTGTGCAGGAAGCCACATTCAGTCTAGTCATTTGGAGAGACAAAAAGAAACACACATGCTCAAAATCACATACTAACACGCTTAACTTTGTAAGAGAACTGGCTTAACAGAAAGTAGTGTACTTACCCACTGCACCTGTGTGGATCCCAATCTGGACAATATGTTGTGGTTCCTTTTTAAATACCAGTTAACAGATTTTACCTATTCTAAACCTAGACCAAGATTGCATATACTCCACCTATGACATCCGTTTAGTGTTAGAGATCCACCCTGTGTATCGTTTGTGTGTATATGTATGTTCGTTTGAACAAGTTGTGCTCTCAGCTACTAAACTTAAGTCTCTTCCCCTCAACTTCTCAGTACCTCAGCTTTAGGTGGGTGTCCCTCTTTGAAGTAGCTTTTTCTCATGTCTAACCTACTTGATGTGCCCTGACTTCCCGTGCTCTCCACCAACCACCAACAGTGCACCGCTGTCTGTCACTCTTGCAATTTCATTTCACTTCCCCCATCCTACTTTGACAGTTATATTGATATCTTTGAAGAAAAAAAAAAAAGTTTTGAAGAAAGCATATATTCTGAAAACTGCCATAAAAAATACAGGCAAGTACTTTAATCAGAATTCATCTTAAAAAAAGACCACTGATTTATATAGTTTCAGCAGTGGTAATGGAAGCTTAAACACCTCTGTGAATGTTTGTCATGCATCTCAAAATACAGAGTGAGTTTTAGGGCCAGACACTCCTGCTATATGGAATAAAGAGCACCTGGTCCAATAAAGGAACATTTGTCTTCTAATCCTGTCTCAATAAATTGTCAACCATAGACACCGCTGACTTTAAATTGACATAAGAAGTAACCTAACATATATGAACCAGTTAAGATAGGCTGAAAAGCTAAAACACGCATAATTCAATTAGTCTGCACGTTTAACTTTGTTGACGTGCTGTTATTCACGTTATTCCTGCTGTTCCATTTCTGTGTCACCAACCTAACTGTGTGCCTGGTCTGTGTGGGTTTCAGCATCAGAAAGGTCACACAAACTGAATTGCAAATCCAGTCATACCCACGGCTCTCGATGTTTATGCTGTGAGCTTTACTGCAGCAACCTGCCTCATCTCTGACATTCTGCCACCTACAAACAGGAAACCACACCAAAGGAAGCAAGCCATGCACCCCTCTTTCCCCATTAAAGACGAACGACGAAAAACAGACTATGTATACAAGTGAAGGAGAGGGAAAAAAGGAATTCCTTTGAAAGGAGAATAGAAGGAGCGGACCTGTAGAATGGGGGTTAGTGGTGGAAAAAACTACTCTTAAGTGGGGGGGACAAAATGAGTGAGGGGGTCCATTAAATAATGTTCTACCCTTCAAAAGTAACACCAGAGGAACTGTGGAACAAAACCCATGCTTCAAAGATGCAGGTTTCTCGACTTTGCAAGTGCAAAGCTGCTACAACCACAGAGACACACTGCATCTATCCACATTCAAATGAGTGTCTGTATAGATTGTATTGATACTGCTTCTTTAATGGTTAAACAAATAACAGCTACTGCAAACTTTCTGTGGGGGAAATGTAATCTTCCAAAATACATTTCATCCAAAGAAAACATCTGAATTACTGTCATAAAAAGAGACAATGTTTCCTCAGACATACTCTTAAAGGGCTGACTAGGATATTAGTGCCTCTTAGAAGAATATAACCACATATTTTTAAAAGATCATTTTCAAAAACGTTAAGCCAAATGAAAGAACACAAAAAATAATACAGATCCCTCTTATGTATTGCTGATAATGTAGCGACTCATCAAATCCATTTCCATTCTGGCCATATTCTCAGGACACCTTCCAATTGTGCCATTTTTCCAAACGTGATTGGTCTCCATGATTTGATGGGTAGCCATATGATATGGACCATTGCTAGTAATACATCTTATTCAAACTACATATGAAATGCATCTTTCGGAAAATCTAAATGGCAAATTTAAGTTTGATTCAACCTCATTTCAATGATGAATTGAGTGTTGGGGTTTTATGGATGCACTACGGGCCATTCCTTACCCTGGTGTGGTACTTTATGTAGACCTTTCTAGATTAACAGGCCAAATATCTGTAAAACCTGCCAAGGCAGGAATATTTTGTATTAGGAATAGCCAAATACAGAACCGAGCGAATTCAGTGGTTACAACTCGCTGAGAAAATTGACATTAAAATGTCCCACCAAATTCCACAGAGGTTTACGGTCAACACAACATTTTACAGAAGAGTAAGTGTTGAACGTTTACATCCCCTGAGTTATCTGGAGAACACAAAAACAACCAACATGGAACATTTGGGATGAACTTCTTCTTATCTGTTCTTATATTTTTTATGCAATACAAATCTGAGGTACTGACCTGTTTACTTCCATAAACACATCTGTCCAACAACATTGCCATGTTTAGTTACCTTCAGTGGAACAGCTGGTATACAACACCAACAAGAATGTTGAAGGCCCAGATTCTCCTTTCACTGGTGTTAATTGGCATGTTGCAGAGTTTTTTGGCTACAAACAATAAATAGTCATGAAACTCCTCAATAACCATTGTTGTGGGGACCATTGCTGAGGAAGCCTTCTCCTGCAGTACTTCCCAAGGTCCCCCCCAAAACACTCCTTAGATCAGAACGCTGGACACTGGTACCCTTGTTGACCTGCCGCTTTTGGGCACAATGATTGGTTCATCATCTGCCAATGAGAAAAGTTAGCATGAGACAAAATGTGTACTGACAAATAAGAGACTAAATACAGTCCTGGTCAAAATCATTGCTATCCCTGAATTTTATGTGCAGCGTTTAGCATTTTAGAGTTAGTTAGACTTGTACACTATATGTTGAATGTATGCACCTTCCTGTCAAAGAAAATCTCGTTGGCGCAAACTTTCAGGGCGAATAAAACCCATTCTGATTTATTTCTTAAAATATTCTGACTTTTGTAAAAAAAATTGTATGTATATTTCCCGCAACACAGCAGTTAAACCAGAGGTTTATCTTACTTGAAGTGACATCGTTTTCTGCTCGTTTACGGTCTTGCTCAATAAAGAGGGCGGTGGCCAGGAAGAAAGCCCCGCCCACCACAGCCACAAAGGAGCAGAGCAGGAGGGAGAGCTGGAGGGAGCGGAACTGCCACAGGTAGGAGTCTGACTGCCTCAGGGAATCAGACACCTGATGGAGGAAGAGGAGGACAACTGGCAGTGAAAGGCAAGCTGACATAGAAGAGTGTTTTACGTTGCATCTGTGTGTGTGTGTGTGTGAGTGTGTCTGCATGTGCTTGCGTGTATGATGCCCTACAAAGGCAAAAAAAAAAAACGTAACACGCCAGAGTGTAGAACTGGATTATGGAAAATGATCTTTTAAGTTATTCTGTTCATAAAATAAATCATTTTGCATGGCAGGACATGTGTGCATCGTACCACTCCAATGAGATACGGACTCCCTGCGTCTCCAAGTAGGTGAGAGAGAACTATCTGGAAGGCCTCAGCTGTAGCGCGCCGAGTGGGGACAACCACATACTAAAGCGGAATAGGGATGGATGTAGAAAGCCACAGGACCACGTTTAAATGAGAACAGTGAATACTACCACATTGTATGGTACATAGAAAAATCATATTCACATTTATGCTCCTAACCCACACTCAGAATGTATCAACTCACCAGCAGGATGTCAGCCACTATGGCCCAGTTCATGGACAGGAAAGTCTCACCCAAGAAGATGAACACCTTTGTCAACAGAAGCAATATTTCACCAGTTATGCCACCACATCATCATATTAATATGGGGGGGGGGGCTTGGCAATTTGAAATGTTTCCCTGCTTTAGCACACCTGATTCTAATGAATAGGTCGTTATTAAGCTCTGTGGAAGCCTGATAATGAGCATTCAATAAAATTGTGTGTGTAAGAGTCTGAAATAGAGAGTTACAAAGACTCACGTAGGTGGCAATGGTGCTGGCCTGAGCGAACACAATGGCCAGGTAGAGGAATGGTGCTGAGAGGAGGAGGCCTGCTGCGCAGACCAGGGGGTCAGCTCGCGGCGTCCTCTTCCGGAGCCTCCGGCTGATCTCTGCACCGCTGCCGACCCCCAGCACACCCGTCACACACGTAATGATGCCAAAGATCAGGCTGGGGGAAGAAAAGAAGAAAGAAATCAGACGAAGAAGGCAGAGGGGGGAGGAAAGAAGCAGTATGATGATGGTGAGAGAGGGAAAATGAGGCACACGGACAGAGAGACAGAAGGGAGGGAGTGAGGGATGAGAAGATAACTGATGGATAACTCGCATAACACAGAGATAACACATTGATTACCATCACAATGGGTAATTATGTTAAATAGTCCTGTATTACTGTTGTACTAATCATGCTGGTGAACCGAGATATGTATATGGTGCCTCAAAAGATGATCAAGGAGTTCAAAGTTTCGAACCTAACAGCAAGATTCAATCAGGAGAGTGTTGATGCTGTAAGGTACAGTAGGTTAATGTTGAAGATTGTCAATTGAGGTGAAAATGCTCAGTAAAAGGAAAAAGTTGTCCACAATCAACAGGGTGACCTGGTTGCTATAAAGAATAGCTTACTCATAGTGCTTTAAAAAAGTTTTGGGGGGGTTTTCTTTCCATTAATTATGGAAGATGATTTTAAGTGTGTCTAACATCACTGCTGATGTGTCCTTGCTTAGGTTACTGAAATTAATTTACACAATATGCAAGGGATCAGACTAAACAATCAATATACTCTAGTATAGCTAACTCGGTTGTGAATCTGACACTACCATGCATAGACTGCAAGTAGCTAGCTGCAGTGGTGAACCTGTCTTGCTTTGCAGTGTTCAATCTGCTAAACAGACGATCAGTGTTGTGATGGACTCAAATAAAAGACGATTCTCCACAGCGTACCTGTCTGAGGTGTCACAGGGCCCCTGGATGCAGGGAGACTTCTCCCCGGTGAAGACCGCCGCTCTGAAGAGGAAGGCTGGGGCCCAGAGGGCCAGGGATCCCGTCACAAAGGCCACCGCCGTGAAGCCAAACGTAGACAGCACAAAGCTGGGGCTGCGGGAGTACAAGCAGATTGGTTCCATTGCACCATGTGTACAGGAGGCCCCATCTCACACCACAAAGACACTCGACAAAAAACAGTAATAAGGTGGACAATAGATTGCAACATTTTTGGCCAAGGCTAACCAACTGGCAAATAATTCTAGGTTTTGTGGAACGCTGGTAGCAAAGGAATTGAATCGAACGCTCAGAAAGCCATTGAGAATGTCACCCATGTCACCCTGCTCCTCATCGCCCTCTACTGGCTTCCGATCACAGCCTGTATCAGATTCAATTTGCCCATTTCTAACCGATTTGAAATTTGTGAATTCGCAGGTTTTGCTGGTTGCTTTCCTACATGTACACTATTGCACGTTTGACATGCATGCCATGTAATTGTTTAACTGAATGCTCTTGTGGCTCCTCCCTTTTGCACTTGCTTGGTTTCCCACAATATACGTTTCATAGTCTGACTACCCTGCAATGTCTGGGGCTCCCGTTGTTATGATCAGTGACCGATGCTCTTTTGTAAAGCTTTCTCTTGGAATTTGCTTTAGATTAAATGAATAAACGTGAATGTTTTTAAATGTGTCACTTTTTCAGTTCGTCGTCAACACACTTGACAGGTGAACAGATATCTGTGAAATAAAGTCTGTGGTTATGCAGTTGGACTTACTTCCTGCAGAGGGCCTTCATGTCTGTCAGCCAGCTGGTTCTGTGCAGGGTGTGCTCCGGCCGTGCCTCAATGGCTCCTCTCTTTGGTTCCTTGATCACGAACAGTAGCAGCACCACTGCTACCAACCCCAGGGCTGGAGTTACCTAGTAACAAAGAACAAAAACACTGTTGGACTTATGCAGGGGTCGGGAACCCACATGTGACTCTGTAACCCTTCTGCAGTGGCTGCCTAATGCTGGCTCCAACCTCTTATACTGGAGGTTGATGTGATGCTGTGACAATATCATGTGACAACATTACTCTGTTGTCAACCAAACTATACAAATAGTAGCTACTAATTACTGTCACTGGTTTTGTGGCAGCTAGTTGTTGTTGCCCTTCATAATAACAGGTATAACCAACAACAAAATGGAAATGTGTTTTCTTTTTGTAGTTATCTAATTGAATAAATGCAACAAACTATGGGTATATATATATATATATATATATATATATATATATATATTTATATATATATATATATATGTGTGTGTGTGTGTGTTTATTTAGTGTGATCACTATACTGGAATTTCCCCCCCTGGGGGACAAATAAAGGTTTTTCTTATCTCTCTTTTTCTTATCACAGTTGATTGTAAGGGAGACACAAAATTCCAGAAGATTTTTAGGATCCGAAAGGCCATTTGGTACATTTCCTAATATAACAATACTTCTGTTATGAGTGACTTACTCGAAGTGCCCAGTGCCAATCCTTGGCTATGTCATCCACCTTTGACCCCACGATGTACCCAAGACCACTGTGAAAGCACAAACAAACACTTATTAATTAGAAAACAAGTACTTTTTGATAATTGTGCAGGACTATCAAGTTTAAAAAAGGTTTGGCATAAATTACAGTAGAGGGTACAATTTATGTGGAAATTGCACTAGGCTGGGAATTTTTTTCACCAACAAACCTATTGTTTAAACTACATCAATAATTGCAATATCTGGAGAATTTTTTACATTGATGTTTATTTTAATGTTTATGTTTATCTGACAGTTTGTATGTTTGTGCATGTTTTACCTGCCCACTGGAATGGCAAAATAGAAGACTGACAGCATTCGTGTCCTCTTCTCCTTAACGTACAAATCAGCTATGATGGTGGGTGCTATGGTGGAGTAGCTGGCTTCTCCTACTCCAACCAAACCTCTTGTCAATAGCAGTGCCCAGAAATACTGAAATACAAAAGTGAAAAAATATACATATATTTATTACTGACACTGGGCCCTACACTGCAACCCCAAATCCTTTGGTAATCATTCAGTTTCTGGTAAACAGTAGAGTGATGTGCTTTACCAAAAAAAAAGCCATCTTGGTGTCATCAGCCTACAAGATGTTTTCCCAGAAGAATTTAGGCTCACTCGCGTACTGTACAGTTGAACTGTAGTCTTGCTTTTTTATGTGTCTGTGTAAGTAGTGGGTTCCTCCTGTCTCTCCTGCCATAGCGTTTCATCTACCAGTGAACCTCATTGGCATTAATGATGTTTCCATAAATAATCGTCAAGCTTTTTTACCCTTGTGGGAAGGCATATTTTCAGTTTGCAGATGGTACTGTTTCAATCAAAAGTCCATCAGATACTGCCGGTGATAACAACATTGCCAAAATAAGCTTCAATGGTGTTGTTTTGGATGAATTAATGCAACATGTTTTCAAAAGCTTAAAGTGAAATCAAGTTACACTTACTTCTTTAGGCGTGTAGGAGCTGGCAAAGGTCACCAACGACCAGAAGCTGATACCAATAACCATGATAAACTTCCTGTTGTATCGGTCGCCCAGGTATCCAAATAGAGGTGCCAGAAACATATAGCTGCAAATAAAAACTGTGAGGCAAAGAAAGAGAGTGAGGACCAAAACTACAAACATGATATATCATATTAAAAACTTCAGTTAACATGTCAAATGCCCCACCTGTTTGAAGCAGGCCTGATTTCTCATCATTTATACCAAAGTACTGCTCAATATCAGGAAGAACACCTGTGTAAAAACAGAGGTTGGCTATATTGTTATTCACAGTTAAAGCAGATACAAGAAACTGAGACATTTCTCAAATAATATTACAACCCCTAAAAAGAACTTTGATTTGACATTGAATTCTCTCTTTATGATGGAACATCATACCAGCTACAGTGAACCTGTCCATGTAGTTGAGTAGGTTGATATAGCAGAGGACACCAACAGTTACTGTGGCTCTGATGTCAGACACCCCGCTGGCTGGCTCCTCCTCATCACTAACAGGCTTCATCCTCTGGTCTTCTGACTGTTCGTTCTCACTGTCGTCTGTAATGAACGGCATCGAGTCGGACGTGGGATCGTCAGTAGACATGGCTATAAAAAAAGAAGAACACAAAATAATGTTATTGTCCTAATGTAAGCGCTGGTCTCTATCATCACAGCATGTGCAAATGCTACAGACAAACCATAATTGAAATGAAAATAACAGCACTAGTACATACATACATACATGCAAACATAACATAAACAACTAAATAAATACAAAAACTCAATCTTAATGTCAAAAGGGACAGACAACATATGATTTTAATGTACTGCAACTGTACATAGATAGGAAGGATACATAGATGTTCAGACATATATGGTTAGATTTCCCCAGATACCATAATATTTAGCATACATGCACAGTATCTGCAGACCTAACATGCATGTAACTGTGTCTTCTCTGTTTGAAATGTATTTTCCTTCTGCTCCAAGTCAGTCATCTGCCTAGCAGCCTAGTTTCTTGGCCGGGTGTGTCAATATTCAAAGATTAGGGTCCCATAACAAGAACTCGAATAGAAGCTTATACTAATATAGAAAATTGCTAATAAATCGTTATTTATTGCATATGCTGCCATATCAGAAGCTTACAAACTGATAGAAACACTCATTATTGTTAGTGTTAAGCAGCCAACACTACTATTACCTAGTTAGCAGTAGCCTTAGCTAGCTAGAGAGTACTGAACCTGGTTTCATCATTGCTCATCAACTAAAAATCCAGTGCTATCTTATTTAAATGTGCCATATATGGTGACAAACGCTACAGGAATAAGTATAATAATAAGCAAATTGAATAAGTAAAATGTGTGCCACATGTAAATGTACAATTGCTTATCTTTAAACTTATAGCAGCTATCTAATGTTGTCTGCATTTCAACATACCTGTGAACTGTTGATGTTGTTTACGCTGCGAAGCTAAAGCCTTTGTCCTTAAAAAAGAAATCCCTTGTTCCACCTTCAGCTGACACTTAATATGTTAACTTTACAGACAATGGCCAACATGTCTACTATGCGCTGAGACGAAATAAGAAAATGTAACTGAATTTCGCTTTTTAAAGACTCACTGCTCTGATCCTCATCCAGTCGCAGCCATGTTGACTTCGAACACTTCCGCCAACACTCACATGACTCTGCTGTTGCAACATGATCATGAGGTTCTTCTCGAGATAAACAGGCCAAATAACTTTATGCACAAAAGTATGTACATTTGCATTCAGTTATTATATCTGATAGATAATAAATGATCTCAGAGTTGACCAGCAATATTTTTTATTCCAAAACAAAATCCATTTTTTTTTTTACAAAGACACTTATAATTAATACAAAGAAAAAAAAATTGATGCACCCATTTCCACCATTAAAACAAATGTAATAGTGATTTTATTTTAACCATGTAATTCAAGTTTGAAATGATGAACTGCTTAAGTTGAAGTGAACCCCAAAAATAGTTCTATATATATATATTTTATTGTGTTTTATAAATATTCTTAATTGTGTGTCTTCGGTCTGCTGTCCAAGGGAAGAAACTACCTAGAACACTGTAAACCTTGCATCAGTAGTCTATGATTAGGCCCACACCTCAATAACATCCCCATCCTCCATGTCCAGTTGGGATGGTGTCTGGCTATTTGTAACCTTTGACCCATCAAACAGGAAGTGCACTTTTCGTCTTGCATCAGTTACAAAATTTGAAATGTACTGGGTGAGAATTGAACCTAGAGGAGCACACTGGGAATACAAATTGAAAAAAGAGGGGTTTAGAATGCATTCAGCCATAACATTTTAACCACCTGCTTAATATTTTGCCCAAGAACAGAGGGTGTCATCACTCATTTCCATTGGCTATGCTTAGAGCCAATCAGTTTCCTCAAGAATAGAAACCAGACTGTGGAAAATATAAACTACTAATACTCACTTTATGAATGGAAAATTCCTGCACTGAGTCTTTCTCCTTGCCCTGCAGTCGGAGTGTGATCATGCCACCTTTGTCCATGGGGTCCGCTTCCTCATCTGCTGCTATGATGACACAGTCTGACAAGCATGGACATTGATGAGGGCATATATAAGGTTATAACAGGTGAGATTATCTATAACATTCACTTGGAACACCTTGTCATGAGACTCACCTATGATGTCAACAATTCCCAGGCCCAGTTCATTGGCTGAGGAGTGTGCAGGAAGTTCAGTATCACTCCTTAGCAGTAGGATCCGTGAAGGCGGGACCTTGAGCTTTGCTGAGAGCTGATCCACTGCCTTGCTCAGGGGGGCTGTCTACATATGACAGGACCATAGAAGAACCATAACACTGAGTTTTCTTCTGAGAAAAACCCTTTTGCAGACTACTCTGGGGTTAACAACCTTAAGCAAAATAGTAGAACAAACCAAGAAAAGTTTTGGAATTGTTTCCAGAAATTGCAGAGCACAAAATTGACGTACCACAAGGAAATAAATGTACATGTCAAGTTCATTAAAAAAAATCTACCTTCTTATTACTTAATAACAGAATGATGAATGAAGAGGATATTATATTCAGAATCTTACAGAAATCACTGGGATCTTGTAAAGGTCTGTTCGACAGCGAAACTTGAGCATGAACTCGCGTGGTGTCACCGGGATATCCTCTTTGGTGGGGGGTTGGCTCCCGGAGCTGGCCTTGCTTGTAGTAATGATGACATCATCGTCATCATAGTCATCGAGCTGGGTGCGACAGTCGAGCTCTCTGGTCTTAACCTCCGGTGGAGGGGAGATGAGAGAGCCAATCGCGTCTAACTTTCTATTGATCTCTCTGTGTAGGTGAGTAAGTGAGAAAGAATGAGAATGATGCAACATGTGAACAATACCGATGTGACCATTGACCACAAACTTGCAGACATTATATAGAAAACCCCGTCTACTGTACCTACAAAAACTGATCTGAACTCACTGGATCTTTCGATTGGCACGCTTAGATACTTTCACTGCTGAGCAATCTGGAGTTGGGGGTGGAGAGGGGGACCGACTGTCTATTCTGAGTGAGAGAAAGAAGAGTGAGGGAGGTTAGATTGCGTTACACCTTTGATCAATAGATTTTCTGTCAATGATTTCGTAGGATCTGGTTCTAGAAAAAGGAATAGGTGTAATGAAAACTCAAACATCAATGCTGCCATGTGCCTTTGATGTAATATACTACATACAAATGACAATTAAGACAATTACCTACCTGGGGCCGTACTACAAATCAAGGCATTAACTAGGTAAATTGAGGTTTAACCCAGGGGTTTCTGCATTGGGTAAAACCTGAAGTTACCTCGTTATCTTTTAAATGAGATGCTATTTTTGTCAAATACAAACCATTCCTTAACACCAACATGGACAATACTACTCATCCAACATTATTGCTGCACTTCCAATAACTACAGTTCTGTCAAACAATTAAGGGACCACTGGCCTTTTTATTTCATTTAAAAAGAGGACAACTTGCTGACCCAAACAAAGTCCAAAACAGCATGGCACTGTTATTATTGGGGCCCTTAAATACCATTCCAATACATAGATAGATGGACACACATGGCATTATTACATGTCTGTTACAATGTTAGTGTAGAAAGTTATTTGTGTAAGTTACCCAAGTAAAAACTAGTTTGTTATTCAATTCTGTTCAGTTTCCATTCATAATTTTCTTTTCTGGAATCCCTAATCACAACTAATAGGGGTGATTACCCAGACATGTTTGATTCACAGAACTTACCGAGGTGTACTCTTATCTAGTCCCTCTGACTCCTCTTCTGAGTCAGAAACGAGCACAGAAATTGGTTTATTTTCTGACTGAACACACAAACTGGCTTCTTTGTTGTCACCTAGAGAGCAAAGACCCATTAGAGAAGAAAAAAAATGTGTCTCATATGTTAAATCAAGCAAAATGTTAAGTCAATAATGTATACAATTATACAGTCTTGGTATATAAGTTCTCCTTCAGATTTACAGTAAAAATGGACAACATTTACAAATGTTGGCGCCTTGATCACTGTTCAAACTGAGAATGCCATGGTCCTTGAAATGACTAAGACAATGGGGGAGGACAGATTTCCTGGCAAAACCCGATGTCTTCTCTGCCGCGCTTTCAAATGTACACTTTTTTTACCCTGTGGTATAGGTATACCCTGTGGTATAGGTATACCCTGTGGTATAGGCAAATTTTTTGACAACATTTTACAATATTGGGGGGAAACATCCCCCCCATCCCCTTTGGTTTCTATGTCAATGGACAAGGCATCATGCAAACCCAGTTTTAACCCTTACCTGCTGTATCTTTCTGAAAGAAAGCCGGTGGCTTCAGTTGTAAACTGCTGTTTACCTATAAAGAAAAAAAAAGCTTCAAGTTTATTGACACACAATTTACACAACATACATTAGCCTGGTCCAACCGGACTCTCATACATTTTATTTGTACACTCTTGGATCTCACATTGACAAGCGCTAACTTCCTTGATCGAAGGGTACTCTGTCAGTCAATGCAGTAAGAATGCACCAGACGTGCCTGGATTGTTGACAGGCACATATTGTTCACGTCTTACAACTGAAGACAGCTGTCATGCAAAAAGTAATGCAGTATACGTTTAATAAACCTATGCAGGGCACGTGAAATTTTATCCAAAGACTTATACCCGAAGATCCGGTGGAAAAATGAACGAATGGTTTATGTTTCCACTATAGGTCCTAGTGCTGAGCCTATGCAGGTCACATGAAACATGATCCAAAAACTCAGACCCAAGAAATGAACGATCAACGACAAATGATATCCTCGGGTCTTTCTACCTTTTTCCTCTGTGAACTGCATAGGGCTCAGCACTTATCGAATGATCTTAATACATAAACTCCGAATACAATTACAGTTTACCACCCCCCCATGCATAAGGAATTAACTTGGGGACAACTCACCTTGTTTGAGTAAACCGACACAGAGGATATAGATGAAGGGTCAATGCGACGTCGTTTGGGTTGAGGCTTAAGAGAGACAGGGGCCTCCACATCGCTGTCACTGTCAGAAACCTGCAGATGGGTAATACTGTATGTTAAGATACACTATGATATGTTGACACGTTTTTTTCCATCTTATATTTTATTTGAACCTAAAAGTAATCACCTGAAGTATACAGATAACATTAGGCTACAAACGCATTGGTGTTCAATTAAATTACATTTCATTTTTATATCACCTTTTAAACTTCAGTTGACCCAAAGTGCTTCATTAAATTGAATGAAAATGCCAAATGTGTCGTGTTTGCCCATTTATTCGGAACGACTTCATAATCTGTTAACATTTAGTGGAAACATACATTTACGAACGTGTGTTCTCAAATACACAAAGATAAAAATATGTTTTCAATGTAATTCCCACACGTTCAAAGGTTCTTTGTAAGGCTGCAGCCTGTCCCAGTCATAGACATATAAGACATATATTTTTATTTAAAAGACAGATTACATATTAAGACATATAACTTGTATGTCTATGGTCCCAGTGACAGGTGGACTGAGGGGCACATTTATTAACTCTTTAGACAACACATTCATCCAATGCTGTAGATGTTGATAACCCCTGTATTGTGTCCTACCACAGACACCTTAAACCATCGTATTCAAAACTGCATATTTAATAACAAACAAGGGGTTTTATAACGTAACTGTACACAGATCTGCCTTTTACTGGCTATCTACTAACTCACAGAAGTAGCTTTGAGGTAAAAAAGAAAACGTGAAAAAACTTTAAAAACGTCCAGATTTGCAAATATTGTCAATATTATTTCGCACACGTGTTTTAGTGTAATTACTACGTAAATTAATTGCACAATTTCCCCAGAAATAACTACTAAAACGCATTTCTGAAAGAAAAAACGGGTTGTATCCAAGCATTTAAAGGCGGGATTCACTTTACCTTGACATAGAGTTGGGTCAAATGGATTTACACTAAATCTCACAGCTCACTGACACGTCTGTGAGATATAAATGTCCAATATCGAAATTTTTGATGTAAAACAATTTCAAAATAAATCTTACCGTTGCAGCCATTTTCTTCTTCGACTTCTTCTTTCCATGTTATTATGGCAAATTACAACCAACGTTTAAACAATCATCGCCACCTACTGTTCACGAGTCATAGTTGTTCTTTTTAAATCGCTCTGATTGCAATAGATATACATGTAGAGGCTCGGTCCGGCCTCCAGGGACATACAAAAGCTTTTGTCGTGTAAAAATGATACATGATCTATATACAGACACACACACACAACCCAGGTTTACTATACAAGTACCCTAATCACACACACACACACACTTTAACAGTCATAGAACTGACTGAAAAAAACGATTTTAACCTAACTTTAAATGTCAAAACGGTATCAGCCTCCTTAATTGAGACTAGTAATTAGTTAGTAAAATAGCTGTCTGGAATTCAGGCAGAGAGCTTATTCGTAATGTCTACACACAGGTGATGCGATTATTTAAGGATGAAGCCAGCAGAAGTTGTACAAGTTTATTTGTAATAGATTGGGATGTAAAGGGGGGGGGGGGGGGGGGGGGGGTGATGAGGAGAGCTGGGAGAGGGGAAGTATGAGGGGTAAAACACACTGGTTGTTACACAGTTGGCATGCCAAAGTTGTGGCATGTGCAGTAAGGGTGCATCAGGTAGTGAGCCGAGGTCCCCATGATGTCACTGTTGCCAGGATGGATCGTACGGAGGTCGAACAGAGGCCCCATGCAGGCCATCACCCCCAGGGAGAGTATCACACCCAGGCAGAAGGTGCCCACACGCTTGAGCCCCTTCCACAGGCGCTTAGCCTGCTGACGCCACCAGCTGGAGACAGAGACAAAGGCACAGGAAGTGAGGGAGCGCAGGAGCAGGAAGAGAAGAGATACAGTGGAAAACAACTGAGAACGTGATTTAGATGGTTGTAACGTGGGTGTGTCCTCTGAAGACAGGACAACAGGGGAAGTGTTGCATTTGTTCATTGCATTTGTTGCATGAAGAGACTGTGATGAATATGCTGTGTGTGTGTGTGTGTTAGTTGTTTCTGAATAAAATCTTACAGGTGTGAAGCTTTGAGGCTCTCCTCTTCAAACACGGACATCCTAGCTGACTCAGTCTGCTGATCGTCAGCCCCGTGCGAGCACGCACCTTCAGACATCATCTCGTTCAACCAGAAATTTAATTATTTTTCTACATATACAGATTTCTACTACTATTTAGGCTTCCTTGTCTCTCTGTCAAATGTCTCTTCGTAAATGACTTCAATGTATTCATTTAGCAGACTTACCTTCTGGAACTCCTGAATCCATCACTTGATTATGATGTCATACTGTGCTTTCCAAGTCAGAGGCAGCTTTGACGTTTAATAACATTTAATAACATAATACAATAAATGATATTCTTAAGAACATATATATATATTTAGAAAAATTAATTCACACCATTGAGTCATCATTCTGCGAAGAGGACCAGTTATGGAGATCAGAACTTTACAAGCTGTAAAGTACTGTCCATGGTGGAGGATAGTAATGTTCAAATAACACTGTTTCAACTGCTTATAAATCCTAACAAGAACATACAGACCACCAATATACTGGATATAACAGGTATAATAGGTCATGCAATACAAAGGTTTTCCTCAACACATCAAGATGAGAGGAAAACATCTAAAACAATATTTTGGTCAGCAAGGTTATAGGGCTACTGATTTGTGCAAAAAAAAAGAAGACATTGAAATGTGAGTTCTATAAGAGTTATTGTATTATACAGGAGCATGCTTGAGCTTCTGAGCTTGGGACAAAGCTACGGAACTATTCTGTGCATGCAGATGGCCCCGCCTCTCACGCTCTCCTGCTCATGCTCGTGCTGCCTCACTGCGCCACTGAGCTGTTTCCATGGTTTCCATAGTCATGAATAGGGACGCCATCTTGGAAGAGCTGGTTGACTGTGTCCACCTTAAACATACATGGCTTGTTATCCAGCTCTGAAGATAACTGGTAAAGATAACCTCTCCTCCCTCGCCTTCCTCCTCTCTTCTCCCTCTCCTCCCCTCTCCCCCCTTTCCTCCCCTCTCTTCTCCCTCTCCTCCCTCTCCTTCCCTCTCCTTCCTCTCCTTCCTCTCCTCCCCTCTCTTCTCCCGCTCCTTCCTCTCCTCCCTCTCCTTCCCTCTCCTTCCTCTCCTCCCTCTCCTCCCCTCTCTTCTCCCGCTCCTTCCTCTCCTCCCTCTCCTTCCCTCTCCTTCCTCTCCTCCCTCTCCTCCCCTCTCTTCTCCCGCTCCTTCCTCTACTTCCTCTCCTTCCTCTCCTCCCCTCCCCTCTCCTCCCTCTCTTCTCCCTCTCCTCCCTCTCCTCCCCTCTATTCTCCCTCTCCTTCCTCTCCTCCCCTCCCCTCTCCTCCCTCTCTTCTCCCGCTCCTTCCTCTACTTCCTCTCCTCCCTCTCCTTCCTCTCCTTCCTCTCCTCTGCACAACAGCAAAGCAGAATGGGTGTGACAGAAAACATAGTCTAAACATCCTGATTGAATGGTTTTCATATTTCGGTTTTGATTCTTTTTTTAATTGTAGCTAGAAAGCTAAGTAACTAATTGATGAAACAGTTGATCTTCAGTCATTGGTTACAATAGGCAACGCCCCCCCCCCCCCCCCCCCCCCCCCCCCCCACTATGCCTGCTAACTGCTCGTCACGCGAGACTGTTTTGAAAGTAGACAACATGGCCGGGGGGGCAGAGACGTCCAACGACCGCCGGAATATTCGAGACAATAACTACCACAACAATATCCCTGATCACCGAATGGACGTCGATATTGACACTGGACACACGGTAACAAACAGAAGAGACTTGGATACTAGTACTCAGGCTCCCTGCTCTTCAAACGGCAGTGGTGGAGAGGAGGATGAAGCGGAGGCCGTTGACAGGGAGAGAGAAGCAGGGGGCTCGAGTGATCAGCACGCCGCGGATGGGACTGTGCTGGGCTGCGGCAGAGAGCAAGAGGTGTCGGTCGAAATCGGAGAGACGTACCTTTGTCAAAGAGCAGATAAGACATGGCGTAAGTAGCAGTTTAACAAACAGTCCGATACAGCGATGGTTAATACCCTATTTGAGCTTAATTATTACAGTTTGTATACAGTAGTTCAACAGTAATACAATTATGTCTCTCTCTTTTTTAAACACAGATTCCGCTGAAGTGATCCAGTCTAGGCTGAATGAACAGGAGGGCAGGGAGGAATTCTATGTGCATTATGTGGGATGTAAGTAGCTCTTTTTTTTCTCGTTCTTCTTAATCATCTGTGCTCCCCTCCTCAGTATAAACAAATTGTACACAGTGCAATGCTGTAATTCACAACCATGTACTCTTTCATAAGTTGCTTCAGTTTGATCCAGTAGGCATTTATTTCCCATGTTCTCTGTTTAATGTTTTCCCCGTGTTCCATACATTTTCCCATTTCCTCTCTGTTGACTTCTGTTCAACTCTTCCTATTCTGATATCCCTGCTCTCCATCTGCCCAACTCTTTCTTCTCCAATTCAACTCTCTGTCTTCTGTGCAGTCAACAGGCGCTTGGATGAGTGGGTGGGCAAGGCCAGGCTGGCGCTGACCAAGACGGTAAAAGACGCAGTGAGGAAGAGCGTGGAGGAAGGTGGGGGGGGAGAGCTTGGAGAGCAACCCGAAAGGAAGATTACCCGCAACCAGAAACGCAAGCATGACGAGATCAACCATGTTCAGAAGGTGAGACTTCAAAAATATATGTACAAAGGCCAACCAGGTTTGTGGGTTCCTATCGACTTTGGGAGACTCGGAACGTGGTGGTTTCAGCTCAGGTGTGGTAATTAAGGTCAGCCAAAATTGAATTGTAATTAGAATTGTATTGTAATTATGTACAACTTTGCTTCATTTAGACTTTTTAGCGCTGTACATTCATACATTTTCAGTTGGGCATAAGGTAGATTTAGAAGGTTTCAGGTTTCCTGAAAGAGATCCTCTCTTTTTTATAGACGTATGCTGAAATGGACCCTACCACAGCCGCCCTTGAAAAGGAGCATGAAGCGGTAAGTGTGTGTGTTTGTCAGCGTGTGTGTTAGTCAGCGTGTGTGTTAATCAGCGTGTGTGTTAGTCAGCGTGTGTGTTAGTCAGAGTGTGTTTTACAGTGTGTGTGTTTGTCAGCGTGTGTGTTAGTCAGTGTGCAGGGCACAAAGAACAAGGGTGTTATTTGTTAACAATTCTTTCTTGACTGTCTACCTTACTTTCCTTTCAATAGCTGTGCATTATTGCAAGCTTCAGCTTTGTACATGGAACCCCGTACTAAGTTTCCATTCAGTATCACCAGCGCTTATGTTAGCAAGGTTTAATTCAAATCATCTTCCCTTTCTGCAGATCACTAAAGTGAAATATGTGGACAAGATCCAAATTGGGAACTTTGAGATTGACGCCTGGTACTTCTCGCCATTTCCTGAGGACTACGGCAAGCAGCCCAAGCTGTGGATCTGCGAGTACTGCCTGAAGTACATGAAGTATGAGAAGAGCTTCAGATACCACCTGGTCAGTGACTCCCTCAACTTTCTCGTTGGCTTCCAGCTCCCTTTCACCAACATGGAAACAGTTCTGTTCCGGTTCTCACACAAACCTTTCAGAGCAGTTCGAGCAAAACCTGAAAGGTTGTTTCCCTTTGTGTAGCAGGTTCTTCTTGTAGCAGGTTCTTCTTGTAGCAGGTTCTTCTTGTAGCAGGTTCTTCTTGTAGCAGGTTCTCCTTGTAGCAGGTTCTCCTTGTAGCAGGTTCTCCTTGTAGCAGGTTCTCCTTGTAGCAGGTTCTCCTTGTAGCAGGTTCTCCTTGATCAGAAGTGTGCATCATGACTGTAGTCAGGGATCAGTTAGTGGCATAAGGATGTGCAAGCTGTGTGCTGGAATAGTTATGTTAAAGGGGTTTATGCAGAATAGTACTAAACTGAAAAGACCCCTCATCTGGCTGTGAAGACTCTGAATAGACATATTTAGAAGGGGGGGTGGAGGATTATAGAAGAAATAAAGGGAAAACATACAACTGTTAGTTCTAGAAATGTATATTTCAAATCTTTGCAACCTAACAAACCCACGAGCCTGTGCCATAGCCTTTGGAAGAACTGTTCAGTAAAGTTCAGTAATGAGCATTTCACAACTGTCCCATTTTTATATAAAGACATATTTTATATAAATGTACAAATTACTGTTTTGTTTGTGATTTTTTTTTTCTTTGCTGATCTAATGCTTCCTCCATGTTCTGAAATGATTTTACTTAACAACCTCTTATTGTCTCTGGTCCTTCTCTTCATCTCAAATCTAGTCCCAGTGCCAGTGGAGGCAGCCGCCAGGGAAGGAGATCTACAGGAGGAGCAACATCTCTGTGTATGAGGTGGACGGACGGGATCACAAAGTGAGGGAAACTGCTGTTGTGTTATCGAATGAAGTCCATGAACTTAACCTGTCCAATCCTGACCAGATTTTTGTGAGAGAGTTTCTACTATCTCTTAATAAATAGTCAGGTGATTCACTCTTGCGTTTCTCTCTTTGCAGATATACTGTCAGAACCTTTGTCTCCTGGCCAAGCTGTTCCTGGACCACAAGACGCTGTACTTTGATGTAGAGCCGTTCGTTTTCTACATCTTGACTGAAGTCAACAGGCAGGGGGCGCACATAGTGGGCTACTTTTCCAAGGTAGGTACAGGGCTCCCATGGGGGCTATAAAATGTGACTTTGCAATATGCTCATCTCTCTTTTATACACCCTGCAAGAGCAACACATGCTAAATAAATTAAAAAAGCTAATCAATTGGTTTGTTTGTTGGGTCGGCAGGAGAAGGAGTCCCCAGATGGAAATAATGTGGCCTGTATCCTGACCCTGCCCCCCTACCAGCGCAGAGGATATGGGAAATTTCTCATCGCATTCAGTAAATGGAACAACAACACAATTCCTCTCACCAGACACACATTTATTTTTCTTTAAAATGCATAATTCCCATTCTGATGTCTAAGGATTGTGTTTGACAGGCCAATCACTTGTAATTGTGCATCAGTTGGGTCAAATTATTTATTTTCTCCCTGATTCTCTCTCCTATGCAGTTGCTTTCTACCTTTCAATTGGCCGCTGGTTTCCCCCCCCATCTTTGATGTTCTTCTGTTCATCCAGAATTCACTCTGCTTCTTAGTTTATTTCTGACCTGTCTGTTTGTATCCCTTCTCTTTCTAGGTTACGAGCTCTCAAAGCTGGAGAGCACGGTGGGTTCTCCTGAGAAGCCGCTGTCTGACCTGGGCAAGCTGAGCTACAGGAGCTACTGGTCCTGGGTGCTGCTGGAGATACTGAGAGACTTCAGAGGCACACTGTCCATCAAAGACCTCAGGTACACACACACACACACACACACACGTGTACATGGCAGTAGCTGTCAGTGTACATTAGGGCAGTGGTTCTCAACCCTGGTCCTCAGGGCCCACTGTCCTGGATGTTTTCAATGTTTCCCTGCTCTAACACACCTGATTCAAATGAATGAGTCACTATGAAGCTCAGCAAAAGCCTGATAATGACAATTCATTTGAATCAGGTGTGTTGGAAGGGGGAAACATCTAAAACATGCAGGACAGTGGGCCCTGAGGACCAGTGTTGAGAACCACTGCATTAGGGAACCACAAACCATCAGGTTTACAAACGCACACTTTTTCTTTCCCTTGCGACACTCCCAACAAGAAGAGATGGACAAACACAACGTTACTCAACACACACCCTGACACACTCCCCCAACTAGAATGTGGTTTGACCCAAACTGAGACACTCAGAATACTGTCAAGCACAGCTTCTTAACCCTGACCTCTTTACGCCATCAGCCAGATGACCAGCATTACCCAGAGTGACATCATCAGCACGCTGCAGTCCCTCAACATGGTGAAATACTGGAAGGGCCAGCATGTCATATGTGTCACTCCCAAACTGGTCGAGGAGCACCTTAAGAGTGCACAGTACAAGAAGCCACCCATTACAGGTGGGTAGTCATACACATTTACAATCATACGCTTTTCTCTGAGATGGCAAGGGATCGGTACAGCATGGAATAGGTTTGACTGACAGTTCAAACCTAACCCAGCACACAGCTTTGGGCTAAGGTTAAAGGCTAAATGAATGTTTCATCATGATGAAAATTACATTAATATAGAATGTTGTGCTTTTTTTTTAAACTTTTTCTTTTGATCATCCCACCTTTTATCTTGGTACTTAGTTTTGCAGGCAAGTGTCTGAGTAATGATCTTACAAAGGGGATATACTAACCTTCTATGCTGCTGTGTCTGCCTCTGTATCTAACACTTCATGTATCCTCTACAGTGGACACTGTGTGTCTGAAGTGGGCTCCCCCGAAACACAAGCAGGCCAAGTTCTCAAAGAAGTGAGAACCAGTCCAACCCTGTCCAACATCTTAACAAAAGCATGTACTTTGCCAATCTCAGCCATCTTGTTTTTCTTATCGATATCAAACTCTTTGTTGTAAAGTTGAACCAACATATGTACATAGCAGTCATGTCATTTCTTTCATTTTTTATTTTTATTAAACAAGAATAGTGATATTCGGTTCAGTTTTGCTTATCTGTCTCATGTTGCCTTGTGGGAAGTAGTACTTCTATTTTGAAAAATATATAGAAATATGATTCTCTAACTAGAAAATGTGTATTTACCTGTCTATTCCCAAAGATTACACAGAGAAATATGTATAAAATATAAAGAACATAAAAACATGGTGCCATCTGCGAGGTAACAAAAATACTGGTCAATCTGCACTGTCAGTAACTTTATTGATAAAGTAGTTCATCTTCATTAATTGAATTAATTAATTCAAGTCATCAGCCCTTCAGGCAACATTGCCATGGTAATACGATTCCCAAAAGAAAAAGACTTGCATGCATCAAACTCCCTGTTCGTTAATGTGATATAAGTGGAGATGTTGACAACATACAGACCCTTTAAAAAAAAAAATCGTGGACAATTTTAAATTTTAAAGGTTAAACTTTCATAGATCATAGATTTAGGGCCCACAATTCAAATATTTTTATGTATTTATTTGTACATAATTTGTGCTCTAGCTCAGAAAACCAAAAACAAGAATTTAAACTATTTGAAACTGAAAACATCTGTCCAAATTTAACAAGGTATGAGTGTTTCAAGACTGACGCACAGATCATATACTAAACTCACAGCACCTGCACAGGTTTCTCCAGGTGTCATTAAATTGCCTCAGTTTGGTTCAATATGGGAATGACTGCAGACTTAACAACTGGACAGAAGTTGCCATCATTGATACCCTCCATAGCATAGCAATAGAAAGTCTAGTTGAATGGCAAAATGTAGCAGGAGAAGATGCATCAACAGAGATGAGCGTGGGTTTCATCAGATGATCAAACAGAAGATTCAGTAAGAGTGGAATGAGGCGGGAGTCACAGCTTCAAAAACCACCACATTTAGACGCATCTGGGAGATGGGCTACAACTGTCAGGTTCCTAAATCAAGACACTTCTGAGCCAAAGTACTCATTCATTCATCACTTCATGGCACAGAATAACTGTTTACTCACTATTCCCCATCCCATTGTTCTCTGTCTTGCGGTCGCAAACTGAGACTGCAGTGTCCATTATCTACTTCATTTGTTTCACTTGGTGTGAAAAAATAGCATTTGAGAGTTTTTCTTACATTTACAGTTTTTGTAATTTAGCGGATGCTCTTATCCAGATAATCGGATCGGCTCCTCCACGTCGAGAGGAGCCAGCTAAAGTCTGTTTCGGAGGACCCCTGCCTCCCCACCGAGAGGCGGCCCCGGGGAAGACCCAGGATACGCTGGAGGGACTAGTATGTCTATCGGCTGGCCTGGTAACGCCTCGGGATCCCCCAGGAGGCGCTGGAGGAGGTGTATGCGGATAGGGAAGTCTGGGCCTCCCGCCCCCGGATAAGCGGCAGAAAATTAATCGATGGATGAGAAATATAACTTTTCTGAATTTACTGTGTCAGACTCAGTATCATCCCATTCACTTTACAGTAACACCTCCCTACTTACACATTGTTATACACATTGTTATTATGCACGCTCATCCAGATCAATTAATATAGATACTGAAATTGTGTGATCGATTTTCAGCTACATCATTTGTTAGCTAAATGTTTTTTAACCACTACACCGTCATTCATAGGATCTGCTTGGAAAGTAACTCCATGACCAGTGAGCTGATGACTTGCAGATTTCTATCTTCCAAACCAGGGGTGGGAAAACCTTTTGACTAGGGGGGCCCACAAAGTTCTTAAATTTGACAAGGGGGGGGGGGGGGGGGGGGAGTGACTGGAGTGTGTATTTGTACTAATGTAAATTACATGTATAAATCATGATGTATACAAAATTAGCTTTATACCATGGGTTAGGGTGACACTCTTCCTGTACAAAGTGAAAATTTGGCGGGCCGGATTAAAAAGCCTGATGGGTTATACATGACCCGTGAGCCGTAGTTTGCCCATGCCTGCACTAGAGTGTTACTAAAATCTGACACTTACACAGACAACAAGTTTGTAAGGAATTCCACAAAAAAAGGTTTTTGGGTCACAAGATTATTATTATTTGCTTTGTCAGTCTTCGGAAAAAAACTTTTGTTGTGGGGTGTGTGTGCGTGTGCGTGAGTGCATGAGCGCGCGTGTGTGTGGGGTGCATTATAAGGATAATAAATGGGACTCTGGCTCCACAAACATAAACTTTTCATGATCCACCTAACCAACCTTGTCAAATAAGGATGTGCTTACCGCTCACAGTGATGGAGGGAGGGGTCAGAGAGAGGGAGGGAGGGAGGGAGGGGGAGGAGGCAGGATGAAACAAATTCATGCCTTTCATTTGGGAATCAAGGCCCAAGGGTCTGGATGAAGACCGGTGAGGAACAGAACCCAAGCTGCTTGAGGTCAAGTGTGAAATATCCACAGTCAGTCATTTGTGGCCCTTGAATCTATAATCTATGATAGTTTTAATGGAATCATGAAAATAAACTTTTCCATTATATTGGAAAAGGGTGTGTAGATAAAACATGATGTCCATTGCACCTCTTAAAGTGGATGATTTGCTACTGTACCGATTTGGCAAGATAAATGTAGGTTGAAGAATACAGAACATTTTAAAAGTTTCAGTTGGTAAAATAAATGTAAAGAGAGAAATTCAATTGGACCCTTTGTACTTTGTCAGTGTTGTACCACTTCTCAGTATCCCAGCTGTGAAGTGAGAGGGCGGGGCCTTAAGGAAACCTGAGTGCTCTGATTAGTCTACTCTGTTCAGGTGAAAATACAGGTGATGTTTCTCTTCAGGTTGGACCACATTCTTCTACCGAAACTCTCAGACTGCCAGTAGAGTGGCTACAGACTAGTTTCTATTTCACATTTCATCGATGTGTTACAGTAATGGAGGACACATTTATTTTGTATTTGTTTTCTTGAGACGTTGTGACTATGAGTTGGCTTCCTACTCAGCATCCCAGGTAAGCAGTCGATACAGGAACTATAAATATAATAATTATTTTCCAGTCTGAAGTTAAAATAAGTGAAATTATTCATCTACAAACTGAGCCATTGGGCTTTGGTTTAATGTTTGTCACAAAATTAACCAATGTACAAATAAATAATTCTACAGTATTTTTCCCCAAATTGTATTTTTTATCCCTGACAGCATTCCCACAATGAATCACGGTATCCATTGTGTATCCATTGTATTGATTGTTTTGGCAGCAACAAGTAAGTGCTTGCTAATTTGTCTTCCACCTTTTAATATCTACATTAAGAACTCAACAGAATAAATTAGTAGTAGTTAAAAACTATTTTTTATGCTCATGCATCTCCTTATTCCTTACCTAGGCTTTGGAGGATGTAGAGCACAAGGTAAAGTTTGTGTTATTTAACGTGTGAAGAGAGCCAAGCATTTGTGTTTGTGATGGTTGTTAGTGTACAGTTGCCCTGTACCTACCTGCTGGTAATCCCCTCCTCCTTCCCCCCAGAGTGTGGTAAAGCTCCTCTGGGAAGCCGTATTGTAGGAGGAACAGACGCTCCAGATGGGGCCTGGCCGTGGCAGGTTGACATCCACCTAGGCACCAGTGGTCACGTGTGTGGTGGCACACTCATTGCCAGCAACTGGGTGCTCTCTGCTGCCCACTGCTTTCCCTCGTAAGATGACCATTTAGATTAGAGTGTCTTCTTTATGACAAGGATTGAAACAACACTTCTGTGTGTATAAGGTGTCTGTCACTCATTGTCTATTTCTGTCATTATTAGCTCTTCTTTTTACTTCCTACTTCCTTGCTATTGTTGTTTTGGATCAAGCAAACAGAAAAGCGATTTTTTTTAGGAAGACAGCTATAAGTAGGTTCCCTAAACCTCTTTGTATGTGAATAGAAAATAAAGCACAGTGGAAAAGGTTTTTGTAATCAGTGAAAGCAAGTAATTTTTACATTGTTTTCATAGACCTAATGAAGTGTCCCTAACAAAGAAAATAATGACTAAAATTGAAAATAAATCAAATCAAAGAAATCTTCATACAGTTTTTCTAAATATAGTGACATATATTGTATCGGGAACTCGGTATCATATTTTGCATCAAATTGTGAGCTGAGTGTATCGTCATACCATGTTTTACAAGTGGGATTTCCACCGTACCAAAAAATTATGAAAGTGTTGATGTTGAAAGTGTTCCATGATAAAAAATATCTTATTGTCCTAAATGTATCTTCCTCCTCACAGATTATCGGACATTTACTCGTACAGCTTCTATGTTGGCCGCCACAAACTCCATAGCTACAACCAGTACGAGAGTCACCACAGTGCCATCCGAGTGGTGGTGCCCCCTGGCTACGTGGACCCCCAGACTGGCAGGGACCTGGCCCTGGTGCAGCTAGCTGATCCTGTAACCTGGAGTGTGCGTGTGCAGCCCGTCTGCCTGCCTGTCAGTGGGATGGTCTTCACTGAGGGTACCCAGTGCCATGTCACAGGCTGGGGTGACACTCGAGAGGGAGGTGAGTACTGGAGGAAGAGTCAGGTGGACAGGATGGTGTGAGTGCATGCACTAGAAGGTCATATTTCTATGGGAATGTTATCTATGTTTTCCAATCAGTTTTGCTTGATTATTTTAGGCTAAAAGCTATGCTTTATGCTGATACCTTTATCCTGAAAGTGGACTGGCCTCTCTACAATTTGGTAGAACCCTGAATAGGTACAAAGCCTGACTACAACAACAATAAAAGTTAATAGCTGAGGAATATTCATGACATACAAATTAGAAAAAACTTCACATGCTATATGACAAACATCACATTTGGATCAATTGATAAAAGGGATATTCTAAATGTTGTGGAGGAATAAAAAGCATTCATTTGTTGAAAGTACATTTTGAGAGTTAAATAAAAGAACAGCATATTATGGGGGTGTTATTTGATTGTGGAGTTGCTCTTAATGAGTAAAAATAATGGGTAGCGTGCAAAAATTTGAATTTGTGTCAGATGAGTCAGCTTTATGTTAGGGATTTAAAATGAGACAGGGAAATAAGTCTCGTCTTAGGGGGGCTGAATTGTGAGAACATTCAATGGTTTCAACAAAACAGGCTTATCAGATATCCATTGTCATTGTACCTTTGTCATTGTCATGCAATGGAACAAATTCAAATGACTGAACAGACACCAAGTGCACACACTTTCCTTTGTTTAGATGAGTACAAAGGGTGTATAGGCAATCGGAACCACAAAAACTTTGCCTAATGAGGGATGGCGTGGAGCCCTTTCCAACGCGTGAAGCAGTTGACATTTGCGGTATTCAGTTCTTTTGAATGTTTATTTGAGTATGCAGCAGGATGTCAAAAGCATAAATAAAGCCGGGTGCCAATTATAAATTAAACAACTAACTTTGTTAGGAAAATAAAACGGAATAAACTCTAAACAACTGAAAGCAAACAACCGCCCGCACGGTTGAAAAACTGTGTGGCTTCTGTCTTATTACCAATCCCCCCACCTGTGCCCCAGTGACACCCTCAAGTAGTGATTATCTTGCCTGCTATTGGCTGGACCCTCCTATGCCCAGGTTGCAAGTTGTCATGGTAATAATATAACAATAAATAGTAACTAATATAAACGCACTGCAATAAAAACATAATATTGGCTACAACAAAGGGGTTATATCACAAATTGTTCTCTGTGTTGTACCGTATACTGGTGTATATACATATAACTGTACATTAGGATGATTATCAGAGTCACAAACTCATACATCCTCCTTATATAATATTATGACATGTGAGTTGAAGGCAACAGAGTCACTGAATTGGTATGTAACAAACCTTTCCCTCTCTCCACATTAACACCTCATCCTGCCTTCAAACAGTCTCCTTGTCAGGCGTAGGAACGCTCCAGCAAGTCAAAGTACCCATCATTGAACAGAAATCCTGCAGCAGCATGTATAAGATCCATTCATACTACTCCGAGACAGTGGACATCCTGTCAGATATGATCTGCGCTGGTTTCAAGGATGGCGGCAAAGACTCATGTCAGGTAGCCCTGTTTCTATCTGCCTACACACACACACCTGCACACACATGCACAAACACACCAAACAAAAGGTGCTGTCTTCCACATACAAATACATACATTTTGGGGTTTTTTAAGTGTCAAATGGATGTGCTCTGTGCTTCACATGTAGACATACAGTACGTTGTGAGGGAAAGTTACAAGCTATCTTCCACTGCCTCTTGCTCTTTTTTAGGGAGATTCTGGTGGGCCACTTGTCTGCCCCGTAGGAAATGGAACATGGGTCCAGGCTGGGGTGGTGAGTTTTGGACTGGGGTGTGCCCAGCCTAATCGACCTGGGGTCTATACCAAGGTCTCTGCTTTCACTGACTTCATTAAATCAACAGCTTCAAATGCTCAACTTATAGGTGGGGGATTCCGGAGAGAGGCCAATAAGGCTTTGGTACTAGGATATTCCTTAGCTTTGGTGTTGCTGGGCAGATAGCCTGCAAAATATACACAACTAAACGTCTGAAATTTTATTTATCTAAATTGTTTTCAGACAAGAGAGAATCTGAGAGAATCGGCTAAAGATAAATGTCAGATGAAATATTTCTTTTTTTTCAATTGCTTTGGCTTTTTTGGGGGGGAGACAATCTCAACATCAAAACTCTATTGTATCTCTGTAGACAGTAACTCAAACCTTTACAAAAATTATTGCTTCAAAACCTAGTTATTGTGTCAGTAAATTGGACAACATTTTACATATTTTGTCATCGTATGAGCTGTACCAGGGGGTAATCCAGAAAGCAGTTTATGCAACATAAATTAACTCTACAGTTGATACCCAGCATTGTAGCAACGGTGCAAGTAGTTTGCTGCAACATTCTGAATTAGGTGGGACTTAAGATCTGAAATCTTTAGTTTGATTGTACATTGGAAAGTGAAGGAAGTTTATGTATGTAAAAGGTTTTTATATTAAACAGTTATTGTATTTTTCCCCTGTGTCTGATGGTCACTGCATTATTTTACTGTGTGAATGATTCATTTCCAACTCTGTAAACTTCTCAGCAAACCAGTACACTACATTTGTGTCATTTTTCTACATAGGATACCTCATCACAATTTTACATCTGCTGGTGATGAAGAAAGTGTTTTGTCCGTCTCTCCATAAACGAAGTGACAGTTCAGTTGAGTTCTGGATTAAATAAGTATTTAACAACCTGCAGATCGGGAGAGAAATGACCAGACCTCTGGCAACAAAATGAAGACAGTACAAGGCTTAGGTCTCAATTATGGCTCTCTCCCTGCTGAAGGCGAGAGGACCTTATTTTATAGGGCACAAGAATGTAAACATAGATAGTGACAGTCAGGCGGTAATTACGTTACAACAGTCTGCAGATAAGGTGTGTTCAGTAGTGATTAATGTAAGTACACAGGAAATCCAATTTCTTCCACACTCGTCAGTTCATGGCAGAGTGACTTTATGATCGAAGGGCTGGAGTCCTTAAAGACACATCCTCAGAATCAGGTTTATTAGCCAAACAGGTAAGTACAATGAACAAATAAGAGTATTACATTGGCGGCAATATAAAATGTTGGAAAAAACTAAATGCTAACTATTCCTAATTATTCCAAAGAATACTAGTATAACATTTTAAATAGGAAAGTGCAATAAGGTAACTGAGGGGAGTGCTTCTGTAACACTTAATACTATATGCATGTGTAAGTGACAGTTGGGGGGTCCTGGCCCCCCTTGTTGATGAGGCCAGCTACAGACGGAAATAAATTGTTCTTAAAGTGTGAAGGTTTGGTCTTGATTGACTCCAGTCTTCTACTGGAGGGGTATGACTATCACGGTGCATCCAGGGTGGAAGGAGTCAGCTACAATCTTCCTCGCTGGCCCCAGGGTCCTCAGTGGGCCAAAATAAATACAAATGAGGCCACCATCCTCATTGGTGTTTTCATTCAAATAGGTTATGTGGGAAATGTTTCGGTGTGTGAGAGAAAGAGAGACACTGACAGTCTCTCCAACTCTATTACACAGGCCTCAGTCTCTTGAAGTTGTAGGCTGCTTGCATGACGCACCGAGGCTTCGTTCCTGTGGTCACGTGTTTGAGGCGAAGCCTCGGTACAGCGCTGCTTTGTGAATACGGCTTCTAACTGATTATAAGCACACAAGGTTACTGCAATCCCCGTCAACGTTTGTCACTTTTGTCTTTGTCACATTAGATACTAGTTTTGATATCTGTAGACAGCATTCTCAAGACATGGCGTCAAATGGTAAGATAAAAAAAATATATTGGAGATTTGGTTTTTGTAACGTTAGCCAGCTAGACTGTGTAATATTTTTAATACAAGCCAGCTTTGCTAGAAAAACAAGGCATGTATAGGTTCTTGTAAGACCGCCGTACAGTTATTATAATGTTCCATATCTATCTGCACGTATCGTTAGTTCTTTACGAAAAAATAAATGTAAAGGGGTAGGCAGATAGACGTACTGAACCTTGACGTTCAAAACCTACTGGCACCGTTAAAATAGATGTCTTTTTTCGCCATCTTGTGACTGATATTAGATCCAGGCTCGTGGTGTTTTATTAATTCAAACTAGGTTGTAGTTATCTAGTATCTGACCATTGAATGAAATACTTACCAAATAATTGTACATTCACCCGACATATGAATCATTCAGTCATATTTTCAATTTAGATGATAGAGGACCATTCATGATAACATTGTCACGTTAGACAAGGGGGGGTCCCATCCTGGGGGGGGTGGGGGGGGGGGGGGGTGGGGGGGGGGGGGGGTCCCATCGTCCCGTAAAATGTTTGATGTGTGCATTATAGTTGGTGTGAACATTGATTTGAGGATGAATTCTAATTAAAAAATGTCCCATTTCATCACAGATTATTCTCAACCTGCTGCACAGGGGTAAGATGATAAATCACTCAATAAATTGCTGTTATTTTCTCATTTCAGTCTTTGAACAATGTGTTGTCATTTGCAGGTATGGCCCCTATGGGGGCCAGGTTAACCAGGGCTATGATCAGTCTTCTAATCAGAGCTACAGCCAGCCAGGTTACGGAGGTTACAACCAGAATGCTGATAATAATTCTGCCCCATACAGCCAAGGAGGCTATAATTCAAGCTATGGCCAGTCACAGTCTGGTAAGAAACTTAAGCCTACAATAATCTTAAACCGTTTAGAGCATGAGATTAGTTAGGTGTGTGTGGTGTTGGTATGGTTATGGTTATTGGTGTTATGCAAACATTATCACTGTTTACCTAGTAAATTTAAACATTTAAAAGGGCTGAAAACATGAGATGGAAGAAATGGCAAACTAGCTATTACATATTATTATACTTACAAATATTTGTAAAGGACCATATAGACCACGAAACAAGACTTTTGATGAAAATACACATTTATGAGACTGGATGATTGGGGTACCCCATGGTTTCAAGTAAAATCGCAAAAAAAACGTTATTTTAAGGGTTATGTACACCTACCCTTTCCTCGTCCTGGTCCTCGAGGGCCACTGTCCTGAAATTCTTAGATGTTTCTCTGCTGTAGCACACCTGATTCAAATGGGTGGGTGTTATCAAGCTCTGTGAAAGCCTCATAATTACCATTAATTAGATTGGTGTGCTGGAGCAGGGAAACATCTAAAACTGTCAGGGTGACCTATGACCAGGATTAGACACCCCTGCCTTAGCCTTCGATCAAGACAAGAATCTGGACAGCCCTTACTCTCATGTGAACATGCAAAACTAACCCTAAGGGGTAAAATGAAGGGGTAAGATAAATAATTGGGATTGGCCCTTAAACCTTCACCCTCCACGAAACCACCTCTCCATTAAACCCAATTGGCTGTGCTTCACCAGGAGGATACGGCTCGCAGCCCCCTTCCCAGGGCAGCTATAACCAGTCCAGTCAACCTTACAGCTCTGGGGGCTACAGCAGCAGCAGTCAACCTCCTCAGAGTGGCTATAACCAGCAGACACCCTACTCTGGGTATGGGCAACCGCAGCTTTCTGCTCCATCCTCTGCAAAGTAAGTTAACTGTTACTATTGCATGGTAAACAAGTCAATTTTTTCAAGGGAAAACAGGTAATTTTAGATTCAGATCCGCAGCAAAGGCACACAGTCTCGCAAAAGCACACAGGGGTAAGGGTGTGAGGTAAAAGATTAGAAAAGTGTACACAGGGATAGAGGGGTGGGGGCAAAAAAAAACAAAAACGGTAGGTGAATCCACACAAGGGGGGGGGGGGGCAGAGGCTTGGATAAATGATTATGTACAGACTATACAATTATACAAGTATTGGTCTCGTAGAATATACAGTGTTATGTCAGGATGTACAGGATTTACAGGTTTTTGCAGAATATACAGGATATACAGGATTTACAGGTTTTTAGCAGAATATACATAGTTATATTACAGTTGTATCAGAATATTGCCAAAAATGCATTGTTATATTACAGGATGTTATTTGACCATTGACTAAAAGGTTTTATTGACAGGTGTTGGCTATTCTTTGTAACGTCTTCATCAATGAAGTGGTACGCTCTCACATGTATTTCTCACGCTGAGTAGTGAGGGATAACTTGTCCCGCTATATGTTTGAGATTAGCAAGCATTTTGTAGAGAATATGAAAAAAGGTCACACTGTAGCGATTATTTGCACTTGCACAAATGCCCTCAAATATATTTTTGAGGTTGCACAGAAAAATTCGAGTCCACATGCAACCAAACCTGTCATAATTGAAAGCCCTGGGACTTAACTCTATTAAGAGTCATTTTCTGCCCATTTCTCACACTTTTACCTTTCCACAGCTTTGGTAATAATTCCCAGTCCCAGAACTACGGGCAGCAGCAGAGTGGAGGCAGCTATGGCAGCCAGAGTGGAGGCAGTTACGGAGGAAGTGGAGGGCAAAGCGCTGGTTATGGAGGTAGCGGTGGCCAGCTGCAGAGCTCACAGCATGGGGGGGCTCCTTATAGTCAGACATCCAGCTACAACTCACCCCCACCCCAGAGCTACGGTCAGCAGAACCAGTATGGCCAGAGTGGAGGTAAGGAACAGATTTAGATCCTTGAAATAGAAAGAAGTTCACATTGAGAATATTGGCTAATGCTTATTGGATCATAGTGAGTCAAAGTTTACTAAGTCCAATTGGTCATCCTATAATTCCAAGAATCTGTGTGTGTGTGTGTGTGTGGCTCGATTACGTTGTGAACCGGGCACTGATTTAAGTAATTTATTGGGAGCAGATTGGCACTGGCGCAATATAGAAGCTGACTGCAACAGCTCTCTGTCCTTTATCACTTTTCCTCTAACTTTTTAGTCATTTAGACTAATCACTTTTGTAAATATTTGTATATATTTAATTTAACACGTATTGCAGTCACTTTACTGATTATGATGTGTGTCAGAGCCATGCTTGTCTATGGAAGGGGAATATTGCTAGTCCTACAGAGTGGGCCTGTTAGCTCGGGACTGACACGAAACCCCCCCAGAGTAAGAAAGATCAGTCGCAGGATACGGGGGGGGGGGGGAAGGGAACTGCAAAGAAGAGGTACTCAAGACGTGTTGTTCTTCCCTCTGTTCCCAACAAGAGGGACAAGGTTACCGCGGTAACCCAGCACCAGCGGGAGTACCAACAGTGCAGTGTATAATTATCTTTTCGGAGATGTGGGTTAACCCCTCAAATCCCAGACTCTGCCGTCGCACTACTTTCATCTGCTGACGGAGGACAGGGCGAAGAGCGGACAGGATGGAGGACAGTGGTGAGAGGAGAGGAAGAGGAGGCCCGGTTGTGCTTGTTAAGGAGAGGTGGCGCAAGCCAGGTCACTGTACAGCAGGGATATCGAACTGTTAGCTGAGCGGATTAGGCCATTCTACCTGCCGCGGGAGTTAACACATGTTATTGTGATGGGTGTGTACGTGCCCCCTCTGCTAATGGGGCTTTTCCACTGCAGCGTCTTTTTGATGCTCTGCTTGCCTCCGCTTGCCTTCCCACAGTTCACCACCATCGGACTCGTGTCTGACAGTTAATACAAAGTTGTAGATCTTTAAGTTCACTGTTGTAGTGATGGGCCAAGTGTGCAGACTTTGGTTCATGTACTTACAATATCGATCAAAAGACCAGTTTCACACGTGTGAACATTGTAAAACAACAGAAAATACATTAGGTGACTTTGTTCTCAAAAGTACTGAGTGAGTGTGCCGACACATCTTGAACTGGGAAAACTTAGACATGTTTACCATGGCCGTCTGTTGCTGTTACAGGAAACCAATCCGATTGGCCAATGCCAGCGTTTGACGTTCCTCATTTGCATAAGGTTGAGAAAAGTCAACTTCGCTCCACTCCACTCGCCTTTCCACAATGCCTTTCGCAAGCGTCGGCGCTCCTCAACGCTCTGTTACTTTGACCATGAATTGGAAGCTGATGCCTGTGGTGCTGTAGTGGATAAGCACTGTCAGGCTCACACTGCCTGTACTGCACTGCTCTCAGTTACCAGCAGGCTGCAGACACAGCATCTACAAGCCCTCTTTCTCATCCCTGGGGACTTCAACCATGCACCTCGCTCCTCTGTGTTGCCAACATTCACACAGTACATAACCTAAACCACCAGAGACAGTAAAACACTAGACTTAATGTATGCCAACACCAAGGAGGCACACTATGAGACTGCAGTCAGAGTGCAGGGGGCACCCAAGGACTTTCTATGACTCAGTGGAGGCATGCGCCATCCTGTATGGTATGGTCTGCTGGAGCAGCAGCATCACTGAGAGGGAATGGAAGAAGCTGGACAAGTTCATCAAGAAGTTCGAGATGGTGGCTTGGTCAGGCCAGCCTTGCCAGAAAGGCTTTGGATGTGTGTGTTTTTGTGACAAGAAAATGTGATGCATTAGACCAGCCAAGCTTATTCCACTGCTGTGTGGTCCAGTTTGGTGCTCAAGTGCTCACTGTATGGACAGGGGACTATTTATGAAACTGAAGCTTTGACTAAAACTGTCTTTCTTTTGCCCCTAAGGATATGGACAGGATACTTCGCCTATGAGTGGGAGTGGTCGAGGATTTGGGGGCCCGGATGGAGGTTATGGAGATCACGACGGACGAGGTGCTAGGGGCCGCGGAGGAGATGGAGAATATGGAGGTCGCGGGGCCGATCGAGGTTTTGACCGTGGTAGCCTCGGTGGACCAAGAGGCAGAGGGGGCATGGGGTAAGCATCTAAAGACTCCTCCTTCTCCCCCATACACACACTTCTGTTCTGTATCTGTCGCCTCATGAACAAGAGCCCCCTTTAAAATATGTGTCCGGCAAGCATACACAGTGCAGTCGCCTCTCTTTGGGGCGATGGCTCACATGACTGAGACTCAAAGTGTCTCTTAAACTCACACAGCGATCATCTTCATGCATACATGAACACCAGTCTTTAGATCCCAACCCGTGGATACTTGCGCTGACAGGCGATCTGATAGGTGCTGACTGCTTATGCAGTTACATGTGAAGGTTAGAAGCTGGAGTGCCTGTGAACAATGAACAGGTCTGAACAGGTGGATCCATTTGTACCTCCAAGCATCATGGTTTGCTGCAGTTGCAGTGATCAGTACAAACCAAACACATGCTCTGATCTAGTCACATGCACAAATAGAAAAGAAACCGGTCTCTATGGAATCAATGGTGTAAAGCAAGACATGTCATGGGATGTTTGTCATTTGTAATAAGGAATGTTCCTGGATTCAAAATAGTCTTAGGTGGTGTGTCATGTAACGTCACAGACATAATGACCTAATGGAATTTGTAGCAGTATAGAGTAGATCTGAATCAATGCAGCACTTCCTGGGGGAAGGATAGGAAAAGTGGATTCCATAGTTGGTAGGAAGTAAGCTTGTCTTTGGGTACATTGCTGGCCATTTGATCCATTTGGACTCAGAAGATCAATGGACCTTGGCCTCAGGCCACTGGTTGTTTGGGTTGTAATTTCCCCTGTGTTACAGCCAACCAAATTGTGACAGTACTATTAATAACTCTCTGTCCCAGCAGTCTTAATGGACAAAAGTAACTAATTTGTCCCAAACAAGCTAAAGAACAAAACAATGTAATTTCTGAAAGTTTTTTAGCTAGCTAGCTAGCAAGCTATGAAACCTTTTCTTGTCTGACAGGATTCTTTTGCGATGATAAAAGTGGTGTGATTCTTTTGTTTTAAAGGATTATAAGAAATGTTTAAGGGAGCAATTGGTTCCAAACAGCTGTCCTACAAGGTTTCCACAGCTATCAGGTCAGACTTCTAAATGGTCTATCCAGTGCAGGTGACCACATGGACGATGTTAAAGCAAGTCAAAGGCCTTCAGAGCAACATGGCACCACTTAACGGATTTTTTACCGTCGAATTAAATGGCTTTTCACTCTTCTATATTATTGGCAAATATATTAAGTAAAATTTACCAGGTTTGTGAAAGAAATGTCTGATAGGTCGTGTGGCATTAAACCTTTTATGTGGAAGCTTCCTAGCCAGCTACAAAATATGACATGGACAGGTTTTGCAACTTTACAAGATTTTTATTTACTTGCTTACTTTCACTTCACTGTAGCTTTTAACACAATTAAAATGACTTTGGGGGGGGGGGGGACCAGGCAACAGGTTAAACCACATTGGTCATATCTGTGGGAAGGAAGTAACTTGTACCATGTAGTTCCAGTATTTTCCGGAGTATAAGTCGCACCAGTCAAAAAATGAGGAAAGGAAATGAAGAAAGAAAAATATATATGTCGCACTGGACACAATTTTGGGGGGAAATTTATTTTATTAAATCAGAGACCAAGAACAGACGTTGCATTTTGAAAAGCAAGTTATAGTAAGGTGATACTGTTTTGGAACAAATGTCCAAGTTCCAATGATTTCCTTACTCTTATTATTGTACATCGTATACAAATATTTATAACAAATTATTTTTTTAAGTAATGTTTTTATAATTAACATTAACATAGATGAATTACTTTTATTTTGTTTAAATCTCTTTAAAGCACCTTCTTCCTCAATACGTATAATCCATAAAATGATAAAAACCTCAATTATTTTGTATTTCTTTGACAGACTAGGGAACATATTAATATGGTTAAACTACATTTGTCTTCAGTAGTTAGATATTGTCCCCGCAGTCCTTTTACACTCTGAAAAACTGAGGTTAGCTCCAATTGTCTCTCCTTTATTTTTGTTGTCGGTGAAAGTAACAAACATGTGAAATGTATATATATATATATATCTACATATATAGATATATAGATATATATCTACATATATCTGATTATAAGACGCAGGACCAGCCAAACCATGAAAAAAAGTGTGATTTATATTCCGAAAAATACAGTACTTAATCAACCCTGTAGAGTGAGCCAGATACTGAGATAGATGCATGAGAGAGAACGTGACCGCCTCTTCAGAGTATGTTGGTCGACACTGTGGTCGGTATAGAGGTGAAAAGACAGTTTGTGCGTTGGTTCTGTCCCACTCATACATTACATGACATCACCCTGCTTACCCTCCTCCCCACCTCTAACTCAACCCCCCCACCCACCCCACAGGATCACTGTTATATCATGCTTTAATGAATCTCTTAATCTCCTCCTAGGATATTGCCTCTCCAGGATGGGTTTATTTTGATTTTATTAGAGGAGAAATAGAAAGAGAGGACATAGAAATGTATGTAGGACGTGCACTGAGAGCACTGTCTTGTAGGTAACACACACACCTAAGCCCTATATTTATCAGCAGAGTGTTGTAAATCTCAAGACTCGTCATGTTCACTGAAGCTACATTTTTGGGTGAAATCATCCTTCACCACAAGTTGAACCCAGAGTTATGCACCTGTTTACAAAATGAGTACATTGGAAAGCCTCCAAGTCGAAAGCAAATCCAGAAATGACTGACCTTTGGTGTGGGGTTTCTCCTTGTAATGGAGATCATCACAGGTGAAAGGGTCCACACACCAATAAGGGGTGACTGGATGTTCTATTCATTCTTTGGTTTAGAGTTCTATGGTAAGAGTGGAAGACTGAGATCAAGGGAAACAAACAGACAAGGTCATTAACTGGTCCTTTGTCCCAGATCTCTGACCACAAGGAACATGTGGAAAAAAAACAGAGAAAGCCTGATGGTGGTCGAAGAGACAAGTGAGGTGTGAACAGAGGATGAGAAGGGTAAAAAGAGAGCAAAGATGGGTTTGGATGTGGAAAAGATAAAGCGGGGAGGATACCCCAGGAGAGAAATGGCTCGGTCAACACCAACCTTCAATGCGTGTCGCTTTTCTTTCCTTCTTCATCAGAATGGCCGATCGAGGAGGATTCAATAAGTTTGGTGGTAAGTGGCAAAACTCTTTAAACAACAGGTTTGACGGTTTTAAAGAGTCAAAGCTTAAGAAATAAGGGATTTGAGTTTAAAAATGTTGAAATGATTAGAAAGTGGACAGTGTCCTTTGTAGAATTATTTGGTATATGTGGTATTGGGTGTATTAGGTGTGGTAAAAGATGAACAGTACTGAAGAACAATACTGCTGGATAAATACAGTACCCTCTTAAGAAACTAATGTCCATAAAAAAACTGAATGAAGCAGCAGTGTTAATACAGCAGAGCTGGACCCATCAGCTTTCCGCTGAAAATCTTTTACGGGACACCTCTCGGAACGTAACAATGTGTTAAAGCATATAGCGTTATATTATTGCGTTAACATTAGTACCAAAAACGATGTTCCCTGTCCTTGTAATGTTTGAGTAATGGATGGATGATGTATGGAAGCACCTCAATATACTGTGTCCTGTGGCATGTGATTATACGTTTTGCATGTTTACAGGTAAGAACCTCTGTGTGTGTGTGTGTGTGTGTGTGTGTGTGGTTGTGTGTATACCCTGCACTAGTAGGGGGGACTAGATTAATTCAACAAAGCTTTTTTTCCTCCTTTTATTGTGGAGTCATTCCAAGATTCTTTACCATTCTGCTCAGGGTTCTTGTGCTAGCTCATCGTATTCTCTGCTGAATTGACCGTGTTGAAGTACAAGTCATGTTTGTCTCATTTGATGTGCCAAACCACACCTCTCAGAAAGAACCATCTTATATCCAGAATCAAGCTGCAGCGTCATATCCCAAAACATGATCTCATCATTAATACTCTTGCATGGTGGTGTGAAAATCTGAAAATGAAGGAAACGTTTTAGATTCTTAAATATGCCTGAACATTTATAGGTCTGAGTATTTATTTGTTTTACAATAAGTTCACATTGGCATATTCGTTTAAAAAAAATTCATCACAAAGCAGAATTATTATATTATTGATTGGGGTTGCTACATAACCTGTTAGGTTAATCTTTAATATATTATAAATAATTGGCGTCCACTTCTCATTTAACGGTATGAACTTGTGTTAAGTACCACAAGGATCCTATGACTGATCTTTCAAAAATAGCTTTTCAGAGATGCATGGCCGCAAAATTGAATAGATGGTAGATGGTGGTAAATCCTTTCACATTTGTTACTGTGTGAGTTAACAAGTAAATAGAAAATCAGCAGTTTTTTTTTCCAGTGGGCTATTAGTATTTTTTATTTAATTTTGGTATTAATTTCCAATTGTATTCGAAGAACTAAATAAGGTTAGGAAATGAAACGGTTCACTTAATTTTGGTGCATAAAATCTTGACAAAAATGGCACATCGGTCCACCCTCAAATACTAAAAGTTAAGGCGCTAAGGCGTTGGGCTACTGTTCGGAAGGTTATGAGTTTGATTCCTGGCTACGTCAACATGACCTTGTGTTCTTGGGCGAGGCACTTCACCCAGCTTGCCTCGGAATGGCCCTGTATGTGCTGTAAGTCGCTCTTGATAAGAGCGTCTGCTAAATGACAAAATGTAAATAATGTAACTATCACTCTACAAATAGAATATATCTTTGAAAGGTTCACAATAGGAGTGAGTTGGTTCAACTGCTTAATTGCTTAACCCTTAATACCCTCTTACGTAACCATGGAAGTCAAGAGTGAAGGAATGGTGAAAACAATGCATCATACATGCCATGCCATACACGCCAAAGAATTTCCGTAAGTCTTAGAGTGTTCAAAGGAATGAACATTTCCAATTGTTCTGAGGAAACACGACTGAATAGTTTCCATGTAAATGTATTCTCAGGTTTCTCAGTATGTCTCAAAAGAGGTTTTACTGACAACGCTATAATAGTCAGTGCATGATGGGTTTGTGCACTGTTGAGGCCAGGTGCTTGCTGATTAATTGCCGAGTAATACAGGTGTGTTTCTTGCCTGAATATAAAAGTCAGAGTGAATGAATTAAAAACTTCAACGTCAAGGATACAATACAATTTCCATTCAAATGAACAGGATTTATTCAACTTGGTTCCATTAAGTGTTGCTGTGTGTATTGTGACCTGTACCTTCGCTACAGACTAAGTTTGTTGCGTTTTAGATGGACTAAGGCTGTGATGTATGGGGTTATAATCAACATGAAGCTACACAGAACTGGCTGTTGTGTGTTTGCGTGGAGTACTGTGGGTGCATGCGTGTGCTGGGATAAAAACTGGAATGGAGCACTGAAAATGACTAAATCTGTCACGAAACATCCGATTTAAATGTGGTTCTACTGTCCAACCTGAGGTCTGAGTTCAAAGATCAGAATGTTCCTCTACCACACATATCAAATTCTGCTCTTAAAAGGGTGCTCTTTTTGTACGGCATGTGCAAAGGCATGGACCGTCACTCAAAACGTGATGTCAAGAAATTGTGTCAATAAAATAACTGCAGGGCAAATAGGAAATGTAAGCAGGATCTGGTGGTTTCAAGGTGATGCGACCAGTAAAGATGGTTCATGTGATCCATCCCATTTTGCATTCGCCAATGGAGTCTGGTTGGAGAAATGACTCTCACACACATAACACACTGAATAGATTGCTTAGAGTGAAAGGGGGGGAGGTTATGGAACTTAATGGTGTGTGCGTGTGAGAGTGTGGAAAGATATGGCACTGTGTGTTAAGTAGCCTGTCTATAGGTTCTAAACCACAATCTCTGCTTTGTAATAAATTCATATTTACCTGTGCTCTTCCTAAAGGTCCAAGGGACCAGGGCACTGGGGGACCAAACTCCAGTAAGTATAGACCTGAAATTTGTTTAGGATTTTTTTGGTGGCGGTTATGATCAAATCAACGGCAACATGGTTTTTACCATTCAAACCTTCTTTCATATATTTCATACATCATTTAATAAACTGCCAGACTATCAGATAAATGGATTTCCATTTACACCTGCACCGTCCTTCATGTCTCCATTAGTGCCAGACCAGGATAACTCTGACAACAACACCATCTTTGTACAAGGCCTCGGAGACTCTTATACCGTCGACTCTGTGGCAGATTTCTTCAAGCAGATTGGCATAATCAAGGTACTCTTCCCCCCCCCCCCCCCCCCCCCCCCCCCCCAATCAATCACATCAAATCACAATCACAAACGTACCCTACCTATCCTTTTCAAACACCTGCTTCAGTTTCTATTATTCAAATGCGTGGGTTATACATTCTGCAAATAATGTGGTAAGTATACAGCCAATGCAAAAAAAACATAGCAAAAATAACACAGTCGAGAGCATTGATACTAGACACTAAGACGCATTCCAGGGACACTATGTTCCCGTAGCCCTAAATATAGTTTCTTCTCACCTTCCCTCTTAGATCAACAAGAAGACGGGCCAGCCCATGATTAACCTCTACACAGACAGAGAGTCAGGGAAGCTCAAGGGCGAGGCCACCGTGTCTTTTGATGACCCCCCCTCAGCCAAGGCTGCAATCGACTGGTTTGATGGTAAATGTCAGTGATTAGATTAGATCAGATTCAACTTGAATGTCATTACACAGGTACATGTACAGGGTAACGAGTCAGTGATACAAGTATTGGATGTGGAAACTTGGGGAAGGTCATAGAATCCTGACAGAATCTGTTAACAATGTTTAATTGCCGTTATACGACACGGATCTTAAATACAAACATTGTGCCTTTTTCAAGGCCGGGAGGAACTTAGTTGTTAATATGCTGAGTCATTAAGTGGCTGTATTGCTACCCATGTATGCTGATGAGTAAGGGTCTAGATGTGGTATAGTCACTTTGCTCTTATAAATTCCTCACAGTTGGATATGAAATATGATTTTTTCCTTCTTCTCCAGATCGTCCTTTCATAATTGAACCATCAGATTCAGAACCACAATTTCATAATTCGTTTGCCATATTTCCAAAAGTATTTTGGGTTTCCATGTCTGTGCTTTGTAGAACTTATGCCTAAGAACTTTGAACAGTACTACGTTTACATTTAGTCATTTAGCAGACGCTCTTATCCAGAGCGACTTACAGGAAGGGACATTCCTCCCTGAGGCAAGTAGGGTGAAGTGCCTTTCCCAAGAATCTATGTATGTTTGTTGTCTTTCCAGGGAAAGAATTTAACGGGAACCCCATCAAGGTGTCCTTTGCCACACGCAGAGCAGACTTTGGGGGCAGGGGTGGTGGCATGAGAGGAGGAAGTCGTGGACGAGGAGGTGAGAATCAGCCTGTTGGTGAGTTAATGAGTGAGGTTGCACGAGGGGGTTGTGGTAATATGTATGTGGTAAGTCTGCTCGTCAATTCCTAAACGAGTTATTCTTGGATGTACCTTTGTCTCGTATTTAGACCTGTCATTCTTTGCACTAATGAGACATCGTGGTGTGAAGTTTAAGGGCACGTCTGTATGGTAATCAACTGAATGAATTGACACTATCTGTGGGCGCGTTTTCCTGTTCCCGTAGGCCCGATGGGTCGTGGTGGGTTCGGAGGAGGCCGGGGAGGTGGGTTCTCCTGTGGGAACGGAGGAGGAGGAGGAGGAGGAGGTGGTGGTGGTGGTGGCGGACAGCAGAGGGCTGGAGACTGGAAGTGTACAAGCACGTGAGTGATCTCTCTGCCCGTGTTGGCCTGCGCCTGACCCCCTGCTAGCATGTGTGCTAGCATGTGTGTGTTTATACGTTCATCAGTGTGGTGGTGCTGCTGGTGTGTTTATGATGCGTCTCCTCCTGTCTCACAGGGACTGTGGCAACTTGAACTTCTCGTGGCGTAATGAGTGTAACCAATGCAAGGCGCCTAAACCTGAAGGCACTGGAGGAATGTCACCTCCTTTGGGAGGAGGTAAGGCCAAGTCTTTAGTTCAAGTTGAGTTTAGTTCAAGTAGTTGCCAGTAAAGGCAATAGATGACAGGAATACTACATTCTGTAAAGGTTTATTCGATTTGAGAGACCATGTCCCTGTAGTTGGATTATACAACTAAGCAGTTGGGACAATTTTAAATGGTTAATTCAGTTTTGGTGCTTAAATGCTGTATATCACAAATAGTTGGGCGATAAATAAAGGATTTTCTTTGCTGCATTACGTTGTTATAAAAAAGGTCAACTTATGCTTTCTCAAATACTAAAAGTTTTATTTTGAAGATTAGATTCTAGAATTTACTCATAAAGAAGGAAGAACCTCAAAGCCATAAGCATCAGGTTGTCAATCTACAAATGAACTTGTCTTATACATCTTTGAAAGGTTAACAATATGTTAATTTCCACAGATGGAAATGGTAGGAATGTGTAGCAATGACAAGTAGGGTCAACTGCTCAATTGCTTTACCAGTGATACCCCCTTACATAACCATAGAAGTCAAGAGTAAAGGAATAGTATGGTAAAAAATAAAGATTTGTACTTTAGTGAGTGGTTAACTGAAAAAGAGCGATGACTTGGCACGCCAAAGAATTCTGTAAATGTTACAACGTTCAAAAGTGACGAACATTTTCAATTGATCTGGTGTGTTGAACTGAACAATAGGAAAATGTGTACTCTCTTGATCTCTTACTGAGGAAACATGACTGAATAGGTTGCATGTAAATATGGTCTCAGTTTTCAATATATGAAGATTTTGAAATCACGAGGTTTTACTGAAGATGCGATAATAGTCAGTGCATGATGGGTTTGTGCACTGTTGAGGGTAGGTGTTTTCTGATTTATTGCTGAGTAATACAGTTGTGTTTCTTGCCTGTGGCGCAACATAAATAGAAGTCAGAGTGGCGTTGTTAAGCGATGCAGGTCACAACAGTTAATACGTGTAGGTTTACCAGATGGCTTTGATGTGACATTTGCACAGCCGGGTAAAAGACAAAGAAAGACTATCCCTTGTTTACCACCAGCCTCTGTCCAAGGTGACCACCAAAGTACTCTCTGTTTTTTGTTTGTTTTCTGAAAACTGGGATTTCCCGTTTTGGTTGGCCGAGGGATCATTCACAAGATGGAATCCGGCCTTATTTACACAATCTGAAAGTCATTGTCAAGCACAAAGCACAAGTTGCTTTGTGGGCGAGACTGGAGCACTGTTGCTATCATACCGGCAGGATAAATTACTCATGTGTCCAACGCAAAGCTAAAATGGGTTGGCCTTAAGTGGGTAAATTAGTTATAGATGTGGTTTGGGCATAACATGCAATAAACCAATCAGCACGTCACCTCACATTCCCTTTAAAAAGCAGGGGCGCTTGTTCCACGGTGGATTTGCCAGGCGCAGGTCAAGAACGCCGAGCAGACCGATGTCCTCGTTAGAGCCGTAAAAGAAAAGAGAGGTCACATTACACAGGGATGGGAGAAATCCACCCAAATGATCTTCGGTTAAACAGGTGTGGAAGGAAATGGCAAAATTGCACCAAGGATCGTTTGCGTTGGAACTCGCCTCCTTTTCTGCCGAACCGCCCCCCTGTAGCGCAAGTTAATTCCCTAATTTCAAACGTGGGTCTGTTGACAGAAGAATATGCTGTGCGTCGGGTGCAAAATTCGAATGATACATGCGTTGGTGTACAAAGTCAATTTTGTTGGGTGCAAGATAGGGTCCTTTGTGTCTAACATCAAATGCCGATACACCGGATTGACAGTCTGTGTCCACAATACTGGGTTGGGTGTATTTACTCATTGGACTCTGTCTGTTTGAAGAAATGTCTCGTTCAGTGCAGTTATTTTTCACTTATTTTGTCATCAGGAGGTTATGGAGGAGATCGAGGCAGAGGCAGCTTTGACCGCGGAGGCTTCCGGGGCCGGGGCGGAGACAGAGGGGGCTTCAGAGGGGGCCGGGGGGGTGACCGGGGAGGATTCGGGCCTGGCAAAATGGACGGAAGGTGAGGGATTGTCAAGTGTGACCATAAAAACACACAGATTCTCTGATGCAGAGACACATAACAAGTTGCTTGCCTTATTAGATCACATGACCATTACCGTTACTGGAAAAGTGAGGTTGAATCTATTGCAGGGGAGAACACAGACAGGATCGTCGAGACAGACCCTATTGATGAACAGTCCAGGCTGGAACATACCCTCACATTGTCTTCAACTCCGTCCCAGTGTACTAGAACCAGCGCTGATTCCCAACCTGCCTGGATGTAACTCCCCACCTACACCCCAAACTTTTTTATACATTTCTAGAACCTGTTACTGGGAGTGTGTATTCTAACCATGTGTAGACGCAACACATTTTTTTTGTCTGTCTCTCTTCCTTACACACTACTGATTTCCAAACCTCTGTATTTCCTTAGTGTTCCTAATTTGAAGAAAGCTCTGTGTTATTGAAGATGCATATTATGTTGCAGTAAATTAGTGTGTTTAGATTATTTACGGTTTTATTTTAAATTGTTATGTTATGTTAATCAAATAAAACAACTATCATACATTTCTTTTTTTATTTGACGCTGCATTTTGATAACTAGTCTATACTATTTTAGATGAATAATTTCAAAGGTAGCTAAAACACATCAAATTAAGAATTTAAAGAACCTAGGACGTTACCAACCTGATGCACTAACTTCCAGAACATAACTTTCTGGTGAGCATCAAAACTGCATGGTAATTTCTGAGCACTCCTGATGCTGATGAGTCAAGCTGTCCCATGGGCTTTCTATAAAGGCTCTGTTGTTAGAACATTCTTCCATGTCGTAGTTGTGTTACTGGTTTTGTGAGAGGAAACATCAGCAGTTTCGTATGTTTCTACTTACGGTTTCAGAAGAGGTCATGAAAGGAGGAGTCATGAAAAAGTTGCATAAATCAATCCATGCCACAATCTTACTGTTGCATTAACCCAGGGGTCGGCAACCCTGGTCCTAGGGAGCCACTGTCATGAAGATTTGAGATGTTTCCCAGCTTTAGCACACCTGATTCTAATGGAGGGTAATTATGAGGCTTCCACAGAGCTTGATAACGACCCTTCATTAGAATCAGGTGTGCTGGAGCAGGGAAACAGCTCAAATCTTCAGGACAGTGGCTCCCTAGGACCAGGGTTGCCGACCCCTGCATTGACCATAATTAAATTCAAATTCACACTTTTTTATTAAGAAATACATTGATGCTTGAATGAAATGATTTAGCTTTGTAGTTCTTCATGACAGGTGTTTTATTTAGTTGTACTGTAAGTACATGTAATGATCAGAATCACAATCAGAATCAGAATGGGGGTTTATTCGCTATGCAAGATAAATAAACATAGAATTCACTTTGGCAGGAATGAGCAAACATAGAACATAAATGTGGCATACTAATAAAATGAAAAATGAATACAATGTAAAAATACACTGCAGATACGATACATATAGACAAAGAATACAAATGTTACAAATAATACAAATGATGCAAGTAGTGCAATGCATGAGGAGTGATGCATGAAAAACTAATTTCTCCGAACCTTCTGTACCTAATGGGTTCAGCTGGTCACTATTGTATAAAGAATCCTTATCTGGTTATTCCAGTTAACTCTTTCTCTGGAATGACTTCCCGCTCTACTTCAGAATATTCAGTCATGAGTCACAGAAAACCACATCCTGGAATTTTGTCATGAAGTTAGTCTGGCTTCTCTTTGATTAGTGCTATGATGTGCCCCAAAGATTTGCCTCTAATGTCTGAAAGTACAAATCAAATACAAATGTATTTATACATCCCTTTTTACCATCAGATGTAACAATCAATGTCAGAGAGTCCTTCATGTTCGCCCATAGTACTGCCCCTCAACCAAACTAAACCCTCAAGGAGGACAAGGAACCAGCTGAACAGGAAGTCAGGTGGCTCAGCGGTTAAGGTGTTGGGCTCATGATCGGAAGGTTGTGAGTTGGATTCCTGGCAGTGGCTACGTGATGTTGTGTCCTTGGGCAAGAGCATCACAGGCAGGGGAATGACAGCATCACAGTCAGGGGGATGAGAGCATCACAGGCAGGGGGATGAGAGCATCACAGGCAGGGGGATGAGAGCATCACAGGCAGGGGGATGAGAGCATCACAGGCAGGGGGATGACAGCATCACAGTCAGGGGGATGAGAGCATCACAGGCAGGGGGATGAGAGCATCACAGGCAGGGGGATGAGAGCATCACAGGCAGGGGGATGAGAGCATCACAGGCAGGGGGATGACAGCATCACAGTCAGGGGGATGACAGCATCACAGGCAGGGGGATGAGAGCATCACAGGCAGGGGGATGACAGCATCACAGGCAGGGGGATGAGAGCATCACAGGCAGGGGGATGACAGCATCACAGGCAGGGGGATGACAGCATCACAGGCAGGGGGATGAGAGCATCACAGGCAGGGGGATGAGAGCATCACAGGCAGGGGGATGACAGCATCACAGGCAGGGGGATGAGAGCATCACGGGCAGGGGGATGAGGAAGGAGACCAGGAACTTGCTGTTGTTTGTCAGGGAGACTTATGTCCACTTGGAGACGAGATCCAGCTTTGGCAGACCAAAAATTGTGTTTGATGCAGTCCTAGACTGAGATTACCACAGCCATCCTTCCCCCACCTCTCATATGCAATAATCTGGTTGCTGTACAATCTCTACTTGATGATTCGCACCTCACTGTGTAATTTATTGTCGAATTGCTAGTTATATGTTGATAAGGGTGACGATGTGGTCTGATCACCACACTTGTGAATGGACATGTTTTTTATTTTTTCATCAATAACATGGAGAACATAACAAATGAGATGGACAAAATAAGTAGACAAATGTCAGAATGATTATCTGTACGTTTATCTCTCACTTATTAACATTTAACATACCTGTCTTATAACGACTGGCATCTCGTTGTGTAAAAGTTGGAATGGGTTCAGTTGCTCATGTGCGAAAGAAACCGGTTTATCAGGCAGGTGTCGTTTTTTTAATCCAAAGGAATGCAGATGGACATTGTTTGGAGCAGTTCAACAAACAATGAAATAATCGGTGTTTTCCACTCCATGCAGTGACGTCATTCTCTCTCTCAGCATCGCAGCTCATTCCATCTCATCTGGTCTGCAGCGAGTTTGGCAATCCTGGTCCTCGAGGGCCGCTGTCCTGAAGGTTTTAGATGTTTCCCTGCTCCAGCACAGTCTCTGTACCGGACTGTCGTGGTGAAGAAGCTGAGCCGCAGGGCAAAGCTCTCGAATTACCGGTCAATCTACATTCCTACTCTCACCTATGGTCATGCGCTTTGAGTCAGGACCTTTAGGGCAAGATTGAGAATACAAGCAGTCGAAATGAGTTTCCTCCACAGGGTGGCGCTCCCTTAGAGATAGGGTGAGGAGCACGGTCACACGGGAGGAGCTCGGAGTAGAACCGCTGCTCCTCCACGTCCAGAGGAGCCAGCTGAGGTGGCTCGGGCATCTGTTTCAGATGCCTCCTGGACGCCTCCCTCGGGAGGTGTTCCAGGCATGTCCCACCAGGAAGCGGCCTCAGGGAAGACCCAGGACACGCTGGAGGGACTAGGCTTCTCGGCTGGCCGGGGAACACCTTGTGATCCCCCCGGAGGAGCTGGAGGAGGTGTGCAGAGAGTCCGGGAAGACGGCTTTCAAAGGCGCGCAGATATTCAAACACTCACCCTGACTGTCTAATGATCAGTGTTGCTGCGGCCCACCACCCTCCCATTTCTCCCCCTGTTGTCTGTCTGTCTGTCTGTCTGTCTATATGTACATGTCTGTCTATCAGGGGGATTATATCTCTGTTGCTCATGCCTCTTGTCATATACGTATGCACGTATGTATCGCTTCGAGGCGGTAGGGAGCGCTCCCCTTTTAGACAAGTCAAACATATTGCCATGCCATGGTTATCAATAAATCATCATTTATTATCAAAACAATCACGTGAGTGTCTTGACTGAAATAACATCACGTAGCTATACAGCCAAGAATCAAACTCACAACCTTCCAGTCATGAGCCCAAGGCCTTAACCGCTGAGCCACCTGACTCATTTACCCCCCACCCTTTACCCTTTACTTAGCAGCACAAATGAGTTTGTTAAAAATAGTGAAGAGGGGACAATTTTGTGATCTTAAAATATTGGTGTGTACTAGTACCTAGCTTCACCCCCTAAACCTGCACCCATGGGGGTAAAGGTCTGTGGACATCCTACCACACAGGAATGCTGCTACATTAGGTGTTTTGCATGTTCCACCCCTGTATAAGTGAAGCTTTCCCAAACGCTTTGACTCCACTGGTGAAAGAGAGAGATAAAGATATGCAGAAACAGAGATGTTACAATAGGACTACAACTAGGTATTTGGCCCGCAAGAAAGCAACGGACCATCAAGATATACGGGTTATAAACTCATATTCAGGGGAAAACATAAGCAATACAGCTGAAGATATGTGCTCTACAAGCCATTAAAGTGTTACATGATTGCAGTACAAATATTGGAATTGATGAACTCAGACATTGTGGCAAATGTGTGCATTTCTCTCAGTTTAGCGCCACAAGATCAAACGAGGTTCAAGAGAGTTTGAGCTGTATTAAAATTTGGAGTGATAACAGGTATATCAGGTTTCTTGATCAGGTAAGCACAAGTGAGGAAGAGGTGTGTGTTTAGAGGGAGGAGTGGAACGTTTTTGTTTAAAAGGACAAGCGTAACTTTAACGATTAACAAACTGAAACATGGCACCATGCAGAGCATTATGCTGGACTCTGTTGATTGTCTTCCTGGCTAAAGGTAAATTCATCTTTTATTCTAATGCAGTAGTAAAGTGATAATAACTGAAAACGTTATCATTAAGATTTGACATGTAGGCCATTTAGACATGTATTTCAGAATTACTTTGAATTGTCTCACACTGTTTTTGATGAGATATAAATTGTTCATTTATAGGGTTGTTAAAAGTTTGAATAAGTGTCTTGTGGTACTGATTTCTGAGTTTTAATAGGAATCACTATAAACAAAAACAAAGATTATTAAGGTTAACTTTTTGGTTTCTCACTATGTGTGTTTCATGATCTATAAAGACTATGTTTGGGGACTATCTCATTGTTATGATCAGTGACCGATGCTCTTTTGTAAAGCTCTATCTTGGAAGTCGCTTTGGATCTGTTGAATTAATAAATGTCAACGTAAATTTGTGGCAGTATCTGGCTATAGTAAATTGTTAACCGATTATTTTCAATAGGAAATTGTAGAAATAATTGGCAGCAGTATATTTTTCATGTCTGCTTTGAATCCATGCATTGGGTGAACCTTCATTGATTAGCTCTGTAAAAAGACACACTGTTATGACTGTATGTTTTCAACCTAGCTGACATCTAACATTCATGTGATGACAAATCTAAACTAAATACCTGGTGTCCTTTTTCAGGCTGTTACTCAGAGTTGAATGGTGAGTCTCTTCATTTCTCTGATCTTAATCACATTCACACTGCTTGGAAAATGGATCAACAAAAAATCCTTTAAATAAAACTGGTGTACATTGGCCATGCTTTTGTCTGAGCCCTAGAATGTAGGCTCCTTCAAGGCTTCAAGGCTGACAAACTTTATAAATGGCAGCAACGGAAGAAAGAAACAGATTTTAGACTGTGTGCATCATCCTTCTTTTCCTGCGGGTTATAAGACTTAAATAAAGAACACAACCCCTTATTTCTGTCAGATTGTGGCCAGGCTCCACTCAGTGGAAAGATTGTGGGTGGTCAGGATGCCCCAGTGGGAAGCTGGCCCTGGCAGGCCAGTCTACAACTCAAATCAGGCTTCCATTTCTGCGGAGGAACGCTCATCAACAACCAATGGATTCTGACTGCTGCTCACTGTTTCCGCAGGTAATGATTCATACAAATCTACAGCGCTGTTTCGTGTTCAAACAAAACAACAAAATGTCCTACTCTTATTTGTGATATAACGACGATTTAACAATAACCGATATAACCTGCTATATTCGGGGATTATCACGTGCTGTGTTCCGTGACCGATGGTCTTTTGTAAAGCTCTTATTATCCAAATGATCCAAATGCAATAGTCACTTTGAATGCTGCCAAAAAATGATGTGCACAGTGTATTTGTAATGGGTGTGGAATATGTCTATATGTTGTTTTATTCTTCTTTTAGTGTTTTTAGTATTTATTAGTTTATTCGTTTTTATTATATGTTTATTTTATATATTTTAGTACATTTTAATGTCTCAGGTATATTTATTCTAGTTATTTTAACACGTATTAGTTATTTTAGCACTAGGTTCTACTTTTTGCACTGACTAGAAGCACTTTCAATTTTGTCGTACCTGGTGACAATGACAAATAAAGATTTATCTCTTTCTTGAAAGTGGCATTGGATAAAAGCATCTGTTAAATGAATACATGTCAATGTTTCCCCCCCAGTACCAGCACAGCAGATCTGCAGGTCATCTTGGGAGCTCAAAGCCTGGAGCAACCCAGCCCAAACCAGGTGACCAGCTCAGTAGCAGAGATCCTCTGCCATCCCAAATATGACAGGACTTCCAGCGACAATGATGTGTGTCTGCTGAAGCTGTCCTCTCCAGTGACCTTCAACAACTACATCCAGCCTGTTTGCTTAGCAGCCCCTAACAGCACCTTCAAAGCAGGCATCGTCAACTGGATCACTGGTTGGGGGACTATTAATTCAGGAGGTGAGCACTCGTAAGGTACCTTAAAGTACTACCCGCATGGTATCAGCTCGCCTCGCCTCGCCTCTACTCGCATTTTTGGCGTTTCCACCGCAGTTCCATGGTACCTGGTACCTGCTAGCGGGTACTTTTTCAGTACCTTCTCGCTCTAGGTACCAAGCGAGCTTAAGTCGAGCTAAAAGGTGACGTCGGCCAGATTGTGATTGGCCAGAAAGTGTGACGAAGTCACGAGAGCGACTTAAAGCAAAGCCGCAGCTAATACTTATTACTATCAGATACAGTCCATTACACCAACAGTCTACAAGCTTTTTAAAAGTCAGATAATTTACAAAAGACTAGTTCGTCAACATGGCTAAAATTATAATGGGGGTTCTGTCCACTTGTGGGTTGCATTGGTGTTATTTACGTCGCGTACAAAAATACGTCACGGTCTACCTCACGCCCCTTTCGCCGACGACCAGGAAGTACTGTTTGCGGTACAATTTGCGGTGGAAAACCACCCGTGTTTACTACAAACCGAGTCGAGTCGAGTAGAGTCGTGCTACATTTGCGGTGGAAAAGCGGCACACACACACTACATCTTGCAGAAGAAAGCTACCTTGAAAAAGTCTCCATCTACTGGAATTGTATATGTACTACTACTGACTACAATAAGAGTCACAAGAGCCAAAAAAAACATATATAACATATAACATGTACATTAATGAAGTGCTTTTCACGAATTCATTTGTCTGTTTCCACAGTGAACCTCCCCTCCCCTATGACTCTCCAGGAAGTAGATGTACCAATAGTGGGGAACAGACAGTGCAACTGTAACTATGGAGTGGGCGCCATCACAGACAACATGTTGTGTGCTGGTTTAAAGGATGGAGGAAAGGACTCATGTCAGGTAATTGGCTATTTAATAGGAGTGTAATAATAAATAGTGTAACAACACATCACAATAGAATGAATTGAGCGTATCGTTACACCTCCACTAATTAATTAAACACTTTTGATCACTGATCAAATAAGAAACATACATTTTTATACTGCTAAAAAAGGGATAATGCCTGACATTGTTAAACTCTTTCTAGGGTGACTCAGGGGGTCCCCTTGTCAGCAAACAGGGAGGACGCTGGATCCTGTCGGGAGTGGTGAGTTTTGGCAAAGGCTGTGCTCTGGCCAATTTCCCAGGAGTCTATGCCAGAGTATCCATGTACCAGTCATGGATCAACAGCCTCATCACCAGCGGCCAGCCCAAGTTCGTGTCTTTCAACTCCGATGGAACGGATTCTGATCTCAGTGTCAGCTGCTCTGGCCTGCCACCCATCCAGACCACTGCAGCTCCCACACCCAAACGTAAGCGCTCATGGAAGACTTTCATGCATTTGACTCTAGAGAAAACTCTGAGACGAGTAAATTAAAGGCTAGCGACAGGTGAATGGTTTCGATGCGTCGATATACAAACGTTCGCACATTCCTCCGCTCCTTCCTCTTTTCTTCAGTAGCAGAAGGGACGGTTATCTATTCATTTGCACTTGGACTGGTAGACGAATAGAACAACGTTTACTCGACATTCTTCGGTTGAACATTCAACATATGCTGATGGTTGATTCTAGTGAGCTCATCTCGATATGTGTTGTTAGAAATGCATGAGGCAAGACCAGACAAGTGTTCCCAAAAGGACAGTTCTTATAATAAGGGAATTCTTATTTTATACATTTATGATGACTGTGGTGTGTGTGTAACAATTTAACAATTGAAAACCTCAAAGGACTATACAAGTCTTTCATCTCGGTGTTTTCTTTCCCCCCCCCCCCAATTGATCCTTGTGTAGCTGTGGTTTGTGGCAGTGCGTCCTTGAATTCTCGTCTGGTCGGAGGAAGTTCCGTAACATCAGCTGGCACATGGCCGTGGATCGCCAGCGTACAACTAAATGGAACTCATGTCTGTGGAGGAACACTAATTGCAGAAAACTTTGTCATGAGTGATGCCGGCTGTTTCTCCAGGTAAAATACAAAATAACATTTTAGTTCTGGCCTAGCTGTACATAGTTCTTCATCAGAAAAAGAATGAATGAATAAAACACCACTAACTGTTTTAGTGTCAAGTAACAATGACAAATAATGAGAGTAGTGAGGTCAGTTCATGCACGCCTAACTAAAATACTAATAAGTATAAAATAAAAAAGTCAACATTAAATTCCACTATACAATGAATTTGGTTTAGGTTGCTTAGTTGACTTAAAAGTTTAAGTTGACTTAAACTTTCTTTCTCTTCTGGGGTATATTACTATGAAAAATGAATCGGTCGACCGTTTGTATTCAGATTCAGAAAAACAAACAAATCGTTCTCATGTTAAGATGTCTATTAGGTTTGATCGTGTCTTTCATTTCCACTTTACCTAGCCAGACCAGCCAAAATGCCTCTGGTTGGATGGTTGTCTTGGGGAGTCTGAAACAAAATGGATCCAATCCATCTGAGGTGACCCTGAACGTAATCAACATCGTTAAGAGCAGCTTGACGGGCAACAATGTGGCACTTCTTCAACTAGAGACCAAACCCACACTCTCAAACTACATTCAGCCTATTTGCCTGGACACTGTCAATACCAACGTTCCCTTAGGATCCAAATGTTGGGTTAGTGGCTGGGGAGCAGGACAAGGAAGTAAGTTCAGAATGTATACATGTGTTTGTGTACGAAGCAGCTGTTTGAATTAAGCAGTGTATGGAATGTGTTAAAACAATACATGTCTGACTTTAAGACGCAGTGCATTCATCTGTTTTTCTTTCCCTCCCAAGTGAGCCTGCAGGAGTTCCAAACCTCTGTGGTGGATTGTAGTAATGTGTCATCAACAGCTGACAGCATTTGTACTGGACCTGTGCCATTACAAAAGGTAAGAGTCCCTCCATGTTGGCCCTTGATTGACACAGAGTTACACTCATAGTAGTGTAGCTATATGATAACCATCATGTCTCTTTCTTTTTACAGGGGGATGAAGGTGGTCCCTTGATGTGTAAGCAGAATGATGCGTGGTTCCAGCCGGCAGTGTTGACACTGTTGGCAAGCAACAGAACAGCATCAGACCCGCCCACTATGGTGTTCTCCAAAGTATCTCGATTCGGGAGCTTCATCCGTGCCACTGTAGGTGTTTTGCCGCCTCCTGCCACCAGCGGAGCCTCCACAGCTCAGGCATCCATCGTGTCTCTCCTTCTCTTGTCTCTCAACAGCGTCTTCTTTTTCCTAAAATAAGGTTTGACGATCCAAAACACTCTAAAGCTTAGAGTGACCTCGCCGTTAATGGAAGTTTGCTTTCAGTCATAAATGTTTACAACCTCTAAATTAGTCAAATACATTTTGTTAGTGACACAGAAAACATACTCAGGACAATTTTTTTTAAATCTTAAATGTAAGCACTGATATGATTCCACTAAGGACAAATATTTTATTTCAAGAACATTTCTCCCTTAAGGAAATTCAGTTCAATTTCAATAACTTTGTCAGATTCAGATTGTTCTTTTTTCACAATACATAGTGAAAGATTACATATTATTTGAGATTTCTCTAATGTATTTCATAGATTTGAAAGCCAACCCATTTCTCCCCCATTTTATGGTTTAGATACTGCAGCTGCAGTTTCAAACACGTGTTTAGGTGGACTCTTTCATCCACAGAAATGTATGAAGTCCATGACAATTATCCAAATCACAATGACAAATCACAATGACAATGTATTGCCATTTAACAAATTTTATTAACTTGATTTATGCAGGCTGAAATATGATTAATTTAAAAAAGAATGCTATTAAATGTATTTCTGAAAAATAATAGCTCATTAACCGTAGAATTGTATTTGTGCTATAATCCTATTGAGATCATCTGTGTTTTTGATTAATATATCTACACATACAGACTGAATGATTGCTTTATCTGTATTAAAACATTATTCACTAAACTAATACACTAAAGTAGTTTTATCATTATACAGTTGTTATTTCCAGAGAATTGTTTAAGTATCATCACACATTGAGATGAGATGGTCGTTTATATTTCCCTCAATGGGGACATTGCAGTTTGCAACAGCAAAGTACAGTACAGCTAACAATTTAAAATCCAAAATATCCACGATACAGGGAAACCTATACAAATGTGAAGATGGATCTTTAAGGATGCGAGGGCATAGAAAATTGAAGTTTAGAAGTGAATTATTTGTCCATGAATCAGTCAATAACAATGACTCTGAACCGTGAGTGAAGTTCATTCATTCATAAAATAGCCTGGATTGTATTATCCCATCATGCAATTTTGGATGCAGAAGTAAAAAACAGCGACCAGGTCCCGTAGGATTCATGAAATACGTCTGAATATTCAGTCCTGGGAGCATTATGGACTTACACTACATCTTAACCATACTTAAACACGTGTGCACAATAACAAACAATATTGGTGTCAAGCAGCTCGCTGTGGTTCAAACAACACCCACTTAGGACTGACCAGTTTGAATGGGCTTCAAGGGGATCTACTGACCCACGGTCAGGCTCAGATCTCTGGGTCTCTGGCTCACTTGAGATCCAGTTACAGTCGGTGCACTATACTAGTGGGCTGTTTCTTGGGAGCCTTTTTCGAGGGGGCGATTTCAAGTTGGCAAATACAGGTAAACTGTAACACAACAATACTTTGTGATACATTTTTTTATATTCCATACTCATAATAGGCACAGCTGACGGTGCAGAAGACAGTGTCATTTTGTCTTTTTTATTTCCATTATAGATACATAAAATCAGTTTAAACAAATAATATAATATAATAAAGCTATTTAGAGCGCGTTGCGTAACTTTGTTGATACCAGGCTGATACCACTAAGGTTTCTCTCAAACTGCTCTATTCCTTATCATCTTAGCCTTTTCTACAGCAAGCTATCTGGATGCTGTTAAAGACACACATATACAGAAGAGGATGGATGCACATGTTCAGAGCTGCCAAACCCTTGGATACTTGGTAAGCCTGGTAGACCCAGCTGTTGAACTTGTTGATGTGACTAAGATAAAAGTGGTAGCTTTGAAAGACATGATAGGGCAAGAAAGAAACGGCAAACAACACGATGCCTGACATCACCATGAGCGCCACCTTCCTCTTCTCCAGGGTGGAGATGTTGGCATTCCGCCACACAACCCAGACAACTCCACAATAAGACGCAAACGTGATCAGGAAGGGAACGAAACAGCCGAAGAGAGCGAGGAACAGCTTGTATTTGAAGTGAGCGCTCGCAGACGCTGCGTTCATTTCGCAATGGGAGACGCAGTAAGTCACGTTTCCTTTCCCACACGTGGTAGCGAACGCCAATACGGGGGAGGACAAGGCCGTCACGCCGATCCAGATGAAGAGGCTGACGGCCTTGGCGTGAGCCGGGCGCACGTACGTCCGGGTGAAGAACGGGTGCACGATGGCCACGTAGCGGTTCACACTGATGCACACGATGAAGAAGATGCTGACGTAGAGGTTACAGGTGAAGAGGAAGCGCTCCGTTTTGCACATGGCAGTTCCAAAGGGCCAGTTCTTCCTCTGCGTATAGTAGACGATGAGCAGCGGCAGGGTCAGCACATACAGCAGGTCGCTGATGGCCAGGTTGCATGACAGTACCACACCTGTGTGCCAGTTCTTCCTCTCTTTGGTGACCAGGAGCCACAGCGCAAACACATTACCCAGCAAGGCCACGCAAAACTCTATCCCGTACATGGAAGGCAGTAGCCACATCTGGAACTGTTCCCCTGGAGAGTAATTGGAGTTATTCATATCACCCAGCTAGAAGCCTCAGATGTAGGATGTTTTCCTCACTTTCAGGAGCCCCAATTCAAGTTCTGTTAAGGAGAAATCATACATTCTACATCATTGCCTCTACTGCCAACTCTTTAATCATCCTCAGCCCTGCGATAACTGGAGCACATTTATAACAATAACTTCCTTTAGCTGGACTTATGTTTGTCCTAGTTCTTCTTTTAATAAAATATAAACTTCTCAATACTTACAGACATGCGACAGAGCCGTCAGCACAATGCTTGTTAGGACTTGCCGTGCAGACCCCCCCAATCCACTTCCCTTTAAAAACTGTCAACAACTGAATCTCCTTCTTCGGGTTGTTCTTTACAAAACGCAGCAAATTGAGGAAGTGTCAGCAACAATGTTTTAAATCTATAAACCCGCTGTGTTTGGGGACTATGACGTTGTTATGATCAGTGAAAGACGCTATTTTGTAAAGCTCTCTTGGAAGTCACTTGGATAAAAGCATCTGCTAAATGAATAAATGTTATCTAATATGGGTTTTGTGCCATGTACATGTTCAATGTTCATTTCACAATGAAAAGTTCCAAAGTTCGTGAATAAATTTTTTGCGTACTTGACCATTTATCAACAAAATCATTTTTACAAATATTTTACATTGTAGAAAACAGCATCTCTGAATTGTTATGAAAAGTCCTCTTGCTGAGGCGATACAGTGAATATCTTGAAAGGAACCGTTTAACTTGTATGACCCAGTGACTTCAGTTCATGTCCACAAAGGCCCCCTGGTGGTACAGCAAGGTAATACACCCTCCACCTGCTGGTGCAGATTTCTACAGGGAGAAGGTCATCTTTTGCCCTTCTGTTTGAAGCTTTGCTTTGCTCCTCCACCTGAACTCTTGTTCTTGAAGCCTGGACGAGGTTTGCCCTTTTGGCTGTTGGATTTGAAAGTCTTGTCGCCTGTTTTATTTCCACCAAATTTCTTCCCTCCGTCAAACCTTTTCTTTCCTCCAAATTTCTTGTCTCCATCCTCATGTTTCCTTCCCCCAAATCTCTTCCCACCAGGTCCAACTTTACCCTCAAAAGGTTTGCCCCTGTCCCCAAATTTCTTCCCTCCCTGCCTGTCCCCAAACTTCTTCCCCCCCTTTCTCTCCCCATCGCCTCCCCTTCTGTCTCTCTGCGCTCCTCCTGGGCCGGGTCTCTTTGCTGCCTTGCTGTGTGATCTCTGCTTGTTCTCGGCTCCAGGAGACCGTGTCTTCCTCTGAAACGGTCCCGGGGATCTGCTGGTCTCTCTCCTTTTCTTTTTCGCAGGGAACATGTCTGGACGGAAAAACATCGATCATTTGCCTTCAGTTCTACAGTTTACTGACAAATCTGAAAAAGGTGAACATTGCTCAACAACTAGAACAGCAATAAATTGCTGCGTTTTATTTTATTCGTTCGTTTACCTTCATCAGGCTCCTGGCCCACAGCCTGGCGGTAGTATTCAACCTCATCATCCGATTCGTAAGCTGCAGTCTGGCCCTCCTCCATCCCAGGATCCTCTACTTCACTGTCGTGACCCTCAGTCTCCTGGTGTTTCCTCTTAATACCTTCCAGGCTCTTTTTCCTGCCAAGACATGAACCCACATCAGAGACCTGAGCCATTCACACCTACAGCAGCACAGCCAAGTGCGGAAGGGAGCCAGGCTAGTAACCAAAAGGTACCCGGTTTGAACCCTGGCTGCACCAACATGACATTGTGTCCAAGTAGGGACTTCACCCTGCTTCCCTCAGGGGGGAATGTCCCTGTACTTGCTGCAAGTCACTCTGGATAGGAGCGCCTGCTAAAGGATTGAACGTGCGTCTCCAGGAGGAACTCACTTGTTCGCCTCCCTCTTCTCCTGCTTCTCAGCCACGTTCAGCTCCTGTTTTTTCCGCCTCAGCCTCTTCTCTTTGAGCTGAGCTTCTTTCCTTTTAAGGATCTCCTGAATTTCCTCTTCCGTCTTCGAGACTTAAAAACAAGCAAAGGCTAAATAAAAGGTCAGCAACAGCAAGAGTTCACCGTTCATGAGCTGTCTGCAGACAGACGGGTCAGTAAGCGTTTACTTTTTGAGGTGTAAAAATCACAGCAGGGTCATCTCTCGCTCTTCATCATGTCCATCCAGTAGACCAGCACTGGTACCATCAAGAGCCAGGAGGGTGCTGGGGGTTCGTATCAACCAAGCACTACACCAGCTGATTTCACTAAGGAGTTCCTCTGCTGGGTGAACCAGCTGGAGTAGTGCTTGGTTGAAGTGGAAACCTGCCCCCCTCTTGGCCCTCGATGGCAGGAGTTTGACACCCCTGCAGTGGTAAAACAAAGGGGCTGACAGGTGTACTTACTGACTGCATGGTAGAGGACGCTGCCCTCCCCCATCCCCTCCTCTATCTTGATGAGCTGCAGGGTCATACGAGGACCAATCTGGGAGGGACACATGCATTCACAGGAACCGTTATACTTATACATCACGTTTCGATAGAAGTGCCTTGCTACAGGATAAAGAATATTCCAGTGCCAAGACAGATGCGTGAGGAGGCCCGCTCCTGAGGGTGACGGTGCGGTTATCACCTCGGTCAGGCGCACGGCGCTCTGCTCCGCCGCCATGTTGCCTCTCCCAGAGTAAATCTGGGGCAGTTCAGTGATGTTGTGGTCTCCGTCCTGCTCCGCTTCGCTCTCAGAAAGGTTCGCTCCTCTGAAAGAGGGAATACAGAAGAGGGAGTCAGCAGGTCTTCAAGACAGAGTCTTCTGGTTAACAATCTCACAGCCGTCACCAGGAAAGCTTTCCAGATCCCATACAGCCCAAATAAGTTCTGTAAATGTAATTAATTCAATTGCCTGTTGGTTTAACCACTAAATAAATATATTCATTCAACAGACTTTAAACAGACTCAGCAAGTACAGGGACATCCCCCCTGAGGCAAGTAGGGTGAAGTGCCTTGCCCAAGGACACACAACCTCAGCCAGGAATCGAACTCACAACGCCTTAACCAGCTGAGCCACCAGACTCCCTCTGATAACTCACTTAATCAGTAGCTCACTGATGTCTTCCAGCTTGTTCATGTTGGGGAACCTCTCCTGCATCAGCTTCTTGACTCCTCTGCTCATGCCCACAGGCACCACCTTCAGGCTGCTGCAGGGGGGAAACACATGGACAGCAAGCAGGGGCTGAGTGGGGCGCAACAACCAATCAGCTGTGAGGACACGCCCACCCGGGGGCCCGTCAGTGCGTTTACTTTGAACATGCATCACTGAACAGTCAAGTCACAGTGTGTCATCCTTTGAGCCTGAGCAGTCACATGGTGCGGAACGTTTAAACAACGTTTCTCGCCACTAATTCCAAATCAATGTACTTACTAGTGACGGAATTCGATCTCCTGTGTCTCGGGATCGTAGTTCAGCAGTACGCACCTCTTAATGGTGTTAAGGCTTACCTACGTCAACAACAAAAAAACACCACACACACACCAAAAGACGTTAATCCACACCGACATTTTAAAGCGTGAAGATTTTCAACGTTTCTAGAACGTCAGAAAGCGTTTACTTTTGATTGATCATCAGTAAATGTCAGAAGACTATACTCTCATCATTTTTTGACGGCTCCTCGGCTGTGAACTCGGGCAGAACGTGTTCAGTTGGCGTTCGCTGGACGTACCTTGTGCACGTTGATGGACGGGAACATGTTCTGAAACATGGTGGCCATGAGTTTGACCTGCATGCCGTCTGTGCTGAAGTTGTTGAGGACCAGCAGGGGGTGGTGGGTGAACTGCTGTTCATGCATCCGGTGCTTCTTCAGAGAAGACACCACGTCTTTAATGAGGGAGAACTACAAAAAAAAAGACAACGTTTAGTATAAATGTATTAAGGCAGGGATGGGCAATCCTGGTCCTCGAGGGCCGCTGTCCTGAAGGTTTTAGATGTTTCCCTGCTCCAGCACACCTGATTCACATGAATGGTCATTATGAGGCTTCCACAGAGCTTGGTAACGACCCATTCATTAGAATCAGGTGTGCTGGAGCAGGGAAACATCTAAAACCTTCAGGACAGCGGCCCTCGAGGACCAGGATTGCCCGCCCCTTTATTACGGGGTAGGACTAGAGTCACAATCAGGTGACAAGTGAGATACACATTGGAACACCATCCATTCTAGATCATTCTTCCCCGTATTAAAAAAGAATCTTCTCTCACCTTCTTCACGCGGAAGTGAAGCATGGGGCCTTTTGGCAGACGAGCCAGCCTCTGAAAAAAACAAGCCAGCCTGCTCGTTAAGCTAAATAAACCGATGTTTTCATAAACATGTCACATTGACACTAGGGTTATTTATCCATGTACTCAGAAGACCTTTCTGGAACACTTGTGGATTCAAACAGACCCAAGTCTTGGTGTATTAACAAATAGATGCATCAGTAAAGAATTCTTAATCATGAAATGTCAGATATTCTCAATAAAACATCACTTGCATCCATGTCAGGGGAAAAAAAACACCGTTTCTGACATTTTGAATAATGACATCCTTTACAAAACTGCATCCATATGTTCTTTGAAACAAAGGGAATGACAATTTTCAGGAGGGTGCCTTGGTGAATTCTGAGATCAAAACTAAGAAACTGGCTGTGAAAAAACATATGTATTACTTGAAGGCACTCACCATGTTGATACTGCTGGGTGTCTTGCTGAATATAACGAAGTGAGTCACTCCCAAAGGTCCAGCTATCGACACAAAGTCCTTAAGAACATTTTTCTTTCTGACCTGACGAGCAAAAAACACTTTTAATACACTGGGTGGCAAGAATCCACATCTGCATCAAACACTGCGGACATTAGTACATGTTGTTGCACAATTGCTGTTAAATGGGTTTCTCCAGTTAAAATGAAAATGGATCTCATATAAAAATCAGGATAATCTTTGGATAAAAGCGTCTGCTTAATGAATAAATGTAAAACCAGGCCTACCTTGAGTGACTCTGCAGTAAAGGGCTCCATGACTCTCCGCATGTCCATCACCAGTTGGCCCACATTCTTCCCAACCTTCCCCCGCTGGAACACGAAGGAGTGCGGGGCAGAAGAGAACGTCTCTTCGGCCACATGGTTCGCTTGCAAGCGGGATTTCTTCTGGTTTTTGGTCTGAAATGATTTCCAGGGATCGCAAGGTTATCCAAATCATTCGTTCCACCATGTTTCACGTCTTTAGCTTCAGAACAAACGTGGCCGTGGCGCATGTGACGGTAGCTACATTAGTTAAGTAGTTATTAAGGATTTACCTTGCTTTATGTGTCAGCATACAATTATAACGAGTTCATGGTTTTATAAGATCACCATATCACTAATGTCATAAATTTACTGAAGGCAACTCGGCCACTTCCAAATGTAGCTGGAGCTAGCTGGCTACTCACCTTTGCTTTTCCCATGTTTGTGTTTAAATGAAACCAAAAAGCGCCCGTGCTAAAGTGTGGCTGTGATAAATATATATACTTAACAATTTAATAAGACAAAAAGTGGAAAATTAACAAATTATCGAGGCTAAATGCCCGCAGTGGCAGGGAGCCTCCTGCATGTCAGGCACGAGCTGGTCTGCGCGAGGGGAGAAGAACGTTCCGAGAGCACGTGTGTGCACTTGATGCATCTGAGGTGTTACACTTTAAGACGTCCGGTCTAACATTGAATGGTTCCTACTCAGAACTCTTTCACCCATGACTCAATAAACTGGTCTCTCATTCATGCGCATACTTTCCCATAGATGATGATAGTAAGACAATTAACCAGTTTTGTTTAATAGCTATTTGTTTAATACAGCTACATGAAAGTGGATTACTGGTTATCACATCACACCTGATACTAATATATTACCTGCTGCTTAAACCATACTAAATGTGTTTAAAGACTCTTCTAAAAAACGGTTGTCACACTGTCAGATAGAACAGCAAAAGGAAGCTAAGGGGAGGGGAGGACTTCAGAGGGGTGGTCTTTAGGGTAGGGCCATAAGCACTTGGAGGGGAGGGGAGGGGGGGGGGGGGGGGTTCCTGTGGGGAGTTTGTAATTACGCCCTTCTTGTTTGGGGGCCCTGGGACAGATGCAGTGAAGGGGAGGTATCTTTGCTCTCAGTTGAAATGCAAGTCTCTGCCCTCTTTCTTTCCCAGTGTTGTGAGTCTGACTGTCAGCGTCTCTAAGGGAAGGGGCAGGTTGGCTTGACTGTGATGTTTGAGGGATTTGAATATTCCAGAAAACGTGGTTCTTTTTCCTGATAAGAATACCTGATTTTGAAAACCCACTGATTTTCCGGCTGCCTGTTGAATGCTTGTGATCAGAATTGTGGTAAGTTTTGAGTGACAATTGTTTCTCATGATAATTGGAACAGTGGTACAGCAAACATTTATCCATAGGTTGTTTGGTAGGCTGAATTAAATAAATGTTTAATATATTTGCATGTATATATGTCTAATATGTTTTATTATTATATATGTTCTAAATACTGAATAATTTGACGTTTCAGCGTGTTTTGCAGATAAAGAAACCAAAATAATTTAGATATAAATAATGTTAAAACAGAAGAATGTCTGAAGCATATGTGGTATTCATACCGACATAGTGTGGTGATGATGGTGTTTATACTGTTGATTATGGTTGTTCTGATAGGTCAAAGTTGAGTCAGAGAGGATTGTGTTGACCAGTGGATGAAGGTATATTGACATTGGCTGTTTATGCTGATGACTTTGTCTCTGGTGTTTACTTGCTAATGATCTCCAGCCTGGACCAAACCCTAAAATAGGTTCTCACCTTCCTGAAGAACATCTGGGGTTCTTCTTCAGATCCAGCTCCGGCTGTGTACTGAATCTATGGTTTAGATGTCATAAGCATTGGAATGGACTAACCCTATTGTTACTTGATTCATAACCGAATGACTCCCCCCCCCCCCCCCCCCCCCCCCCCCTGGACAGACACGGTTTAAAAGTTGAATAAATAGATGGAGAATCGTCTGAGCTTTGCCCTGACCCTCGTCCTAACCCTGGGTCTGGTCTGGACTGAGGTGGGGGGCCAGAAGGGGGGTGTCGACGGGGGGAGTCCTCAGAAGCCTCGCTCGTCAGAAGCGAAGCCGGGCCGCTGCTCCTACACCTTCATCGTCCCCCAGCAGAAGCTCAAGGGGGCCCTGTGCGTGAGCACGGAGTCTCACACCAACCACACCGAGGTGGCGGCGCTGCAGGCGGCGCTGAGCGGCCAGCAGGAGCAGCTGCGGAAGCTCCAGGGTCAGCTGGAGCAGCAGGGCGCCCTGGTCACGGAGCTGAGGGGGCTGCAGAAGGACAGCAGCGCCGTGAACTCCCGCATCGCCCAGCTTTACGCTCAGCTGCTGCACGAGGTCCTCCACAAAAAGGACCAGGCCTGGGAGCAGCAACGGCTGGAAAGCCTTCTGCTCAACGCCACGATGCAGGTGAGCAGAGAGCCGCGCTCCTCTTCGGTCGCTTCTCCTCATCTCCGGAGACGAGCACGTCGTGCTTACCCCAAACCTGTTCACTCCATGCCCTCTCTCTTCGCTCGTCTGTCTGGCATCGCACCCCCCCCCCCCCCCCCCCCCCCCCCCCCCACACACACACAGGTTCTGCAGGTATCCACTAGCTACAGGGAGCTGGAGAAGAAGTACGGAGTCCTGACGTCGACGATGGCCAATCAGAGCCAGCTCCTCGCCCATCTGGAGAAGCAGTGTCGGATCAAAGACGCCACTCCTCCTCCTCCTCCTCAGGTGAGAGACGTCCTCGTCACATCTAGAAGTTGTCTCGATGTGAAGTCAGCTTTAGCAGTGACGCCCCGCTTCCTGTTGTGTTTGGACAGGTGACCTCTCCGCCCACCGTACCCCTGCTCAATGACAGCTCTGCTCCCTACCAAATAACTAACAACGTCCAAAGAGACCAGGGCGCTCCTCCCCTGCAGAAGGAACAGTCCCAGGAGACCAACGTTCTCCCCACCGGAGCGCCTGGGGTCCCCACAGACCGCCCCTTCAGCAGCTTCCCTGTCACCAAGACCCCAGGTACACAAAGGCAGTTTCTACGGTAACGTAGAGTGTCACAGTATTATCCGGAGCACTCGTGGTGTTTTAGTGACACAGCATCAGCTCCTTTTTTAGATGATCTTTTCACCAATTCGGCATTAGTGAACAGTGACAGTAACCAGAGTGAGTGTGTGTTACACTGTCAGTTTTGACAGCGCACCCTAGCTCTTCGGAACCGCAAGGAGTCAGTGACCGGCTGATTGCGGTGCTATCTCTCTGGGAATGCCTAAACAAAGTTCCCACAGTGCAAGCTCTAATCTAGAGATGAGAGAAGGGGTTTGTTAACACACATACTCTCTCTCTCTCTCTCTCTCTCTCTCTCTCTCTATCTTTCTCTCTCTCTCTCTCTCTCTGTCTCTGTCTCTCTCTCTCTCTCTATCTTTCTCTCTCTCTCTCTCTCTCTCTCTCTCTATCTTTCTCTCTCTCTCTCTCTCTGTCTCTGTCTCTCTTTCTCTCTCTCTCTTCGTCTCACACACACACACTAATCACAGCCCCTGTCTAGGGTCTTGCCACGGGACCTTGAATGACTGACTCCTACTAGCGCTCCTTTGTTTGCTCAGCTGGAATGTTCTAGATTACAGAGCAGACCATGTGGACGAGTGTGTGGTGCATTTTGATAGACAAGGTCCACCCAAGCAGCTCCTGTGATGAGAAGCTGCAAAGTAATCCCAAATCACTTAGCGTGTTGTCATAACCAGTCTTTAGCATGATGCACAGTTAAAGCTCTTGTATTTGTGAGTCTGGTGTGGCTGACTCATCGTAAGCGAGAGAGGACGCTACTTATGCGCTACGAGGACTAATGTGCTGGGTTCACCACCTTTCTGTGTCGCTGCTCTAGGCATACATGCAGTATCTTTAGAGTGACAGCAGACACACAGCATGTGTTGGGAAAAATTCCTCGGTAGTAAACAAGCGAACAGAGGCGGCGCTCAAGCCCGGAGTGTGTTCGCAACCTTGTTGGCTTTAAAACAAACAGAATTCCAGAGCCCTAGCCCCCACGTACCCTGCCCCCCCACCCCCCCACACACTCCACTCCTCCAACAGCCTTTGTAGATCCCTCTGCGGTGCCCTGTATGTGTTCCCCAGGTCCCTGGAGCGACTGCCAGCATGCTTTGAACTCGGGCGAGGCCACCAGCGGCATATACCTGCTGCGGCCCCAGAGCGCCAACCGTCTGCTGCAGGCCTGGTGCGAGCAGGTCCAGGCCCAGGGCGGGTGGACCGTCATCCAGAGGAGGCAGGACGGATCGGTCAACTTCTTCAGAAACTGGGAGCAGTATAAGGTGACCCCCCCCCCCCCCCCCCAGAAGGATGGTTGGCTTGAAGCTTGGTTAGATTGTCGCATGTTACAACATCAGATGCGGGGGGGGGGAGGGAGTCCGATGGCTCAGCGGGTTAAGGCGTTGGTCTCGTACTCGGAAGGTTGTGAGTTCGAACCCCGGCTGTGGCTATGTGATGTTGTGTCCTTGGGCAAGGCACTTCACCCTACTTGCCTCAGGGAGAATGTCCCTGTACTTACTGTAAGTCGCTTTGGATAAAAGCGTCTGCTAAATGAATAAATGTAAATGTAAACATGATGCCCCCACCCTTCCATTTGACTCCTATTCCCTAAATCCCGATGACAGACTCTGATTTTAAATCCTATTGGCATTTGTATCATTGTAATCCAGCAAGGCTTTGGAAACCTGGATGGAGAGTACTGGCTAGGACTGGAGCACCTCTACTGGCTGACCAAACAGGCCCAATACAAGCTGCGGGTGTCCATGGAGGACTGGCAGGGCAGGCATGTGTTCGCTGAGTATAGCAGCTTCCACCTGGAGCCAGAGAGTGACTGGTACCGTCTGAGATTAGGGGAATACAGCGGCAACGCTGGAGACTCTCTCTCCTGGCACAACAACAGGGCCTTCACCACTCTGGACCGGGACAAGGACGGCTACTCTGGTGAAGAGAGCCTTATAGACATTTCACTTTCTTCATTGTATTGTATTTGAAAACATACAGTGAGAGGTCACTGAGTATTTGATCACCCTGTGACTTCGCAAGTTCTCTCACTTAGAAAACACGGAGGGGTATAACATTTTCATCGTAGATGCATTTCCACTGTGAGGGACAGAATCTAAAAAGAAAATCCATTTTGTAAACAATTTATACAAATTCTGGACCCCTCCATGTTTTCTAAGTGGGAGAACTTGCTAAATCACAGTGATCAAATACTTATTGACCTCACTGTATGTCCCATGGCAATGTCTCTTCGAAACAAGGCTGTTACACAATGGTAATAGTGGTTTGTAAAAGCGTGAAGACAGAGACAGCTTCCTCCAGAAAGGCTGGTTTGGTTTCATGAGTCTGTTTCCTCTCTTTCTGTACCAGGAAACTGTGCACACTACCAGAAGGGGGGCTGGTGGTATCACATGTGCGCCCACTCCAATCTGAACGGGGTCTGGTACCGAGGGGGGCACTACCGCAGCCGCTACCAGGACGGAGTGTACTGGACCGAGTTCCACGGGGGGTCCTACTCACTAAAGAAAGTCACCATGATGATCAAACCTACATAACTTGCATAAAGAATGCATGTGGAGTTTTGAAAGATTCCCTATGAATCGTCTATGGTGAAACCCTTTAAAAACACACTTTGAAGAGGAAACGTTGGACAGAAAGTGATCGGCCATCGATTCTGATGAGATTGTTTTACGGTACAATGTTTAGATGCTTGACCAATGGATGATAGTAAGACAGACAATGACAGCTATTTAAGTTGTTTTTATAGCAAAGCTGTGGCGATTTGGTTGTACATATTGTACATAAATACCAATGAATTCGTGTTTGTGCAAATTTACATGGCGAATTGAACCAATCCTGATTCTGTCTAAGGCAATATGCTATCTTTGAATTTACATTTGTTTTAGAACTTTGTGAAAGAAACTCAAACAAGAATCATTTTGTAATGCGTTTTTCTTAAATAAAAAAGATGTACAGGATGGGAGTGGTCTGATGTGCAACTCATGACTAACTGTGGTTTGTAGCATCCGTTGGATGGTCTTTTTGAGGTCAGAGTTTCTATGTTCAACTTCATTCTATGAATTCCAGTACTGGTTAGTAACAGGTGTTAGGTCTCTACTAACAGAACAAAGCAAGGATCCAGGTGGTTCTGCTTACAGCCAGGAGCATCCTTTAGCCCACACCACCATCCCTTCTGTCAAAGTATGGAGTGTCTGAGGATCAGTATGATCTCTCTCTGCATGGCATGTTGGGCTTGCTTGTGATTGGGCTGTTACACATCGGTAAGTAAGTACTACGGTATGGACACAGTGGTTTATACAGAGTATGATGTTATGTATATGTGGGAGTATGGGAGTCCAGTGGCTGAGCGGTGAGGGAATAGGGTTTGAAATCAGAAGGTTGTGTGTTTAAATCCTGGCCGTGCCAACATGATGTTGTGTCCTTCGGTAAGGCACTTCACTCTATTTGCATCGGGGGAATGTCCCTGTACTTGCCACGAAATGACTAAATCTAAATGTAACATGTGGTTTGGGTTAGTTGTGGTTGAGGTTTACCATGAAGCCAATACATGTTTTATCTTTTCTTTAACGCCATAGTAACAGTGTTTTCACCAGTGCTCCTCCACTGAACACCCTTAAAATCCATCACAAAACATTTCCAAGAAGAACCAGTCTGTCTCCATGTGTGTCAAACTACCAAATGGCTTCTGGGAACCTGCACAATTCTATTACAACACCATTTGTATTTTTAAACATCATTTTACAGCCAGGTGTAAACTGGATGATAGTTTACAATTAGTTGCAATATTTTTTGTTTGTTTTCCCGAATCGAGTTTGGGATCTGTGACGACTACTGTTCAATAAGACAGAGACAAAATATGAACTCAGAAACTGAATTCAAAAGCTAATGAACAAACCAAAAAGGTAACAGAATATACCAAACGAATAACACAGTGTTAGCGTATGGTGAAGTGGATGGTGGATCCTGGTCGTAGATGTGAAGATGTTAATCTGTTGGGAGTGGTAGGTGTTAGATGATGTGATCAGAAGCAGAACGCATAGCGGAAGCACAGAGTTCAAGGCTGACAGGCAGGAGGAAGATTGTGGTTAAGAAGAGTTTCGCTGCGGTCGGTTACAGTGTAAATGTAGATGGCGGCAGTCCAGTGCACAGTGATCATCAATAGAGATCATCAGTAGAGATCATCAGTAGAGATCACTGGATGAGGACCTATGTCATGTCTGACCCGTTGGTGTTTGTTGAAGCCACAGTGAAACTGCACTTCTACGCCTGCTCATTTAAGAACGTGAACAAGAATACCAACTCAACCTGCCACCGTGTTTCAACAGCATCAGGTGGAGACTGCCCCTCTGAGATGAACTATCTCACTCTGGAACCGGATGACTTGGTGGTGAAACATGGAAGCGCAGTCCAAGTCAACTGCAGCACGATGGAAATCCCAAACAGGATCCAGTGGGTGGTTACTGAAGGAAGCGCTCACGAAGAACATGCACAGTCTGTCATCTGGAAGGTAGATCGTTTATCCAGCTGGGACCCACAGCCTTTGTGCAACATATCATTAAGTGAAAACAGTTGGTGCAGTACAAAACTCAAACTGCTAGTTTACAGTAAGTATTGACTTGAAGACTTAGCCATGAATGAGACATGATGAAGGAATAGCGACTCGCTAAAGTACCAAGTTAACGTTTTTTCTACCTCAGAACTTCCAGACGTTGTGTCCATCTCTCCTCTGAGCCACACTGGTCCAATGGTGGAAGGGAGAGAGTACCAGCTGCAGTGTGACGTCCTCAATGTTGCTCCTGTCCGGAACCTCACTGTGATCTGGTACAAAGGGAACGAAACCATAAAGACAGACTCTTCTAGTGACCAGAGTAAGACACCAGTGAACGAGTCATCTATCCTCACCATCACCCCAAGTAGAGAAGATGATGGAGCTCTGTACAGATGTGAGGCTCGGCTGAACCTGGGACCGGAGGGACCTCATCCTTCTGCTGTTCATTCAGACTTCAACCTAACTGTGCTCTGTGAGTTTCTCGCCACACGTTTGACGATCACAATGATTTTTCCCGGTCACCCACGATCTGCTTCTTGATCGCTAATTCCCCAAACCGAATTAAACAGTGTGTTGCTTGTATCATCAAGGGGTCAGATGGCTCAACGGTTAAGGCGTTGGCCTCATGATCGCAAGGTTGTGAGATCGAGCCCCGGCTGTGGCTATATGATGTTGTGTCCTTGGGCAAGGCACTTCAACCTACTTGCCTCAGGGAGAATGTCCCTGTACTTACCGTGAGTCGCTTTGGATAAAAGCGTCTGCTAAAGGAATAAATGTAAATGTATTTTGGACGTAACTCGTTTGGTTAAAATATACCCTTCATTCGCAGACGAGCCAGTGATCCGCAAGTGTCCAGGCAGGTTTTCTGGTTTGGAGCACACATTCAGTCTGGACATGGATATCTGTGTCGCTGATGGGAATCCTGGTCCTCATGTTCAGTGGTTCCAGCAGGGGAGGCTGATGAACAACTCTGAGCTCCTGACCAGGATGAACTCAGGAGAATACGTCTTTACAGCCACCAATGACCACGGCACCGCCAACTTTACCGTCAACATCACAGTGGAATGTAAGTGGATTGAAATATTGATCCGCAAAATCCCGTCTCTGTGGTTTACTGGCTCTTCCTACGAATCCCCCCCCCCACCCCCGCCCTTGTCCTTCCGCACCACGTAATCCACCTTCAACACTCGGGTTCTAGTGCCAAGGATGATGTCACGATGACAGCTCCTCTTCTCTGCTCCCGAGTTCCTGCCGGGAGGGGACGTGCTGGAGCTGTCCGGGGGAGGCGATGAGGCCCTGCTCTGCAGCGCCGAGGGGAACCCTCCTCCTCAGCTGGAGTGGACCCACGATGACGCCCCAGGACGTGGACATGTGACCACTGAGGGGCAGCAGAGCGCCGTCAGAATCACAGGAGCCACGTGGACCAACACTGGGAGCTACAGCTGCACTGCCACAAATAGGGTTGGAACAGCGACCAGAACGGTTACAGTGATAATGAGAGGTAATAAATCTAACTATGGATCATGTTACGGAAGCGCGGGAATTCTTCATTTAATTATGGCCTTTCTTGATAATCATGATCGTTTCAATTACAAACTCCCCTTAGAGCTGATACATTAAATGGATTAAACCGATCACAATGAATGACACATGGCATGATTGCTTATACATAATCTTGACTCTTCTCTTCGTCGCTCTCTCCGTCCTGCTGCAGCATCCTCCAGTGCCACGGTGTATTACGTCCTGATCGCCTCACTCGGTTTCTTCTTGATGTGCGTCCTAACCGTGGTCTTCTGGCACCATTCTCACAGACAAGGACGCTATCGATTCACCGCCATCCCGTGTACATCCCATAATGTAATGTAAATGTAAATGATCCATATAGAGCAGCTGGACAGATGCTTCGCTATATTTCAGGCTGTATATTTCTTTTGCGGTGTGATTTCTGTGTCATTTCGCTTTTAAATGCCTCAGATTCCAGACTAAGGTCAGTGTTTTCAATGACCCTGACAGGTTTATCAATAATTGTAAGAAATGCAATGGTGTGTTTAAAAAAATAAATAACTGTTAGACGCTTGTTACCGGCTCAAGATGGATTCAGCCATTTCAATAAAATGTGTCACATCAGTGTTTTTATGTACTTGTTTTTCTAACATGTTTTAGTGACAATTCACAGTTCCATCTGGCCTGGTTGGGTTCCATCTCAACTAGTGCACAGTGTCCATGATCCAGTGAATGACTGAGATGTCAGTGAGACAAGCAGAACCCAGATTCCTGGAAGTACAGATGATGCACAGTGCCTGTGATGAAGTAGGTGACAGGAACAAACTGCCAATGCACTGGTGCATGCTTACGTCATGTCAATCAAACGTGTCGTAAATGTTGGGGTTAGTTTGAGTTTGTGCACATTTGCAATGTGCATGCAGAGTTTTTGCACCAGTAAGCACATTCGTTCATGTCACCAAATTCACTGATCTATACCGAATAAAGGATCCACTTGATCTAGTCTTTCTGTCAACAGCATTTTCCACCTCAGAGAAATCCTCTGAAACAAACCTGATCAAGGTTTTGCCCGGTCCTGGAGAAAATCGTTAAACAATTATGACTTAAAATCCCACTATAAACCTTGCACAGACATACAAACACACGTTTCTCACATTATATATGTCACCAGAGGTTCACTGGCCCTCCCGTTCACTGGCCCTCCACTTCACTGGCCCTCCCGTTCCCTGGCCCTCCACTTCACTGGCCCTCCCGTTCCCTGGCCCTCCCATTCACTGGCCCTCCCGTTCCCTCCAGTTCACGGTCCCTCCTGTGCGCGGCCCCTTTAAGAATTAGGATTCAGGAGTGACGCGGATATGAAAGCTACTTTATCCGTCTTTCCCTTGGAAGTTGGAAAATTATTTAGTGTAGCGAGCAAGTTAACTAACGAACTAGTTAGAGATCGATCTCCTTTTTATTTGCTGCAATTGGGAATCCATGATTTCCTGCGTGTAGAAGCAGTTCAGAGGTGCAGTCCAGGTCATCATCTTTAGGGATCGTCCTCTTCATGTCGGGATAACTTTGAATAAGTTTCTTTGTATTCAGGGGAGGCTACAGAGAAATCTGCAGAGTTGGAAGATGGATTGGGGCACAGATTTGTGGGTGAGTTCACCAGTTTGTCCAGATCGAAGTTGACAACCTCAGCTGGATTGCATTTCTCGCCGGATTTGTCATGTTTTCGCTTGCAAAAGGCGAGGATCGTGTCTCTAGGAGCCAGATCGTGACTGAGAAAAACGTTAAAGGCCAGGATCAACTAATGTTACAGAAAATAACAGACTGGCTCCGGTACGTTTAGCAGCAAATGAAACGATTCCGACTTGCGATGTTTCTCGCGCAGCTCCAAGCCAGTTACACGCATCATTTGCGTTGTGATTCGAGTTGTTCCTAACGAGCAAACTGGCTGATCTCAAGGACAAATAGTGACGTTCAAATGCAGCCAGCTTGAACAGATAGATGCTTTGGCAGCTCAGGTTAAAGATCTGAGTGTGGAGCAACTCGCTGTCATGACCTGAGAAGTGTTGCCTGGTAGAGTGAACTGAACATGGAGAATATGTTGTGGCCCCCAGGACACTGATCTTGGTGGAGAATATGTTGTGGCCCCCAGGACACTGATCTTGGTGGCCCCGGGACACTGATCTTGGTGCCCTGGGACACTGATCTTGGTGGCCCTGGACACTGATCTTGGTGGCCCCAGGACACTGATCTTGGTGGCCCTGGGACACTGATCTTGGTGGCCCTGGGACACTGATCTTGGTGGCCCCGGGACACTGATCTTGGTGGCCCTGGGACACTGATCTTGGTGGCCCTGGGACACTGATCTGGGTGGCCCTGGGACACTGATCTTGGTGGCCCCAGGTGCACTGATCTTGGTGGCCCCGGGACACTGATCTTGGTGGCCCCATGTGCACTGATCTTGGTGGCCCTGGGACACTGATCTGGGTGGCTACATACGCCTTTCAGACATACTTCTGTTAAAATTCTAGATGAATCTATGTTGGTGTATTAACTCAGTATTCAGGTAGAGCTGCAGTTTGATGGGGTTTTTCCAAAATCATACTAAACTCCCCCCTGCAGAAGCCACAGTATCTAACATGTGTTGTTATGCTCCGAAGATCTATTGTATTGGAACCTACATTTACATTGAGTGATTTAGCAGATGATCTAATCCAGAGCGATTTACAGTAAGTACAGGGACATTCCCCCCCTGATGCAAGTAGGGTGAAGTGCCTTGCCCAAGGACACAACGTCTTTTGGCACGGCCGAGAATTGAGACTTAAGATAAGATAAGACAGTCCTTTATTCGTCCCGCAGTGGGAAATTGCAGTTTGCAACAGCAGAAGAGTACAACGCAGCACCGAGTAGCAGGTTCAAATATAAAGTACAGTTAGGAAGCAGTATAATACAAAATATAAAGTACAAGACAGCGATCCAAGTGGGAGAGAGTTAGTGTGGGTTAAGTGAGGTGGCTCCTGTCTGGAATAAGTAGTGAGTGACATGCAGCCTAGTTATTGCACGTAAGAATATTGCACGTAGTAGTTATCAGCCCAAGTTGATCATTCTACCCATGAGAAAAGAAGGAGTGATGATCCGTCCATTGAACGATGGCTAAGAGAGAAACGTTCTAGCTTGACGCCACATCAGTTATGACAATCGAGGCCTTCAAGTCCTGCGACTCTTTAAGAAGCCCTGACGAACACTTTAGACGCCACCTTCTAGACAAGCAATGTTTATTTATTTTTACATGATGAACATTTAGTTGGATGTTGGATGAAATCCCCTCTAAAGTTACTCTTTAAGATCTTAAAGGATCTTACAGTTCCCATTGTAGTAAGACGAGTTCACGATCAGTGCCGTCTTTTCCAGGGCTATCAGAAACTGGTTATATCCTCTTTTGGAAAGTTATGAGGAAGAGGCTTTTTTTAATGGCTGCCTTGATATCAAACCAAGCCAGAACTTGCTCTGAACTCCAAGCTCTGAATGCCAGGACCGTACACGGTCTCATCTTATTTGTTACCAACACTTTTTTCCAGTTTAAAGTGAC